>CM038215.1:87190119-87840074 GCA_021442155.1 Cymbidium sinense
CCATACACCTCTGATTAACAATGGCGCCGTACTCATTTATTTCTTTCTTACCTTCATGCGTGCATGTGAAAATTGGATAAAAAATCTCTTTTCTGCTTAAAGAAAATTCATGCATCATAAACATCCAAATTTTCTTAAATGAATAGTTTAGCATGCATCATAAAGTGTGTTAAACATTCTTATTTATATGTATAGATATTCTTAGGACTCATTCATATGCATGTTATACATGTTGAGAAAGAAATGAAGTGATGTATATTTCGTGAATTTAGTTCATTTTACTTAATCTTAAAATATCTTTCTTTTTGAATTGGTTTATTTAGAGTTCATCTAAACTTAGGATTAATTAAAATACTTAATTAAATCATTCACTAAACAAAATTAAAATATGAATCCACTTTAGAAATTACTTAGGTTAGGAAAGGAAAGAGAAGTTATTTTCTCTTTCCCTCTCTTTATAACTTAGTAATTAATTCTAAGATTCACTTGAACCTAATAAAAATACAAAATAAAAATCAACCCAAAATAATTAAACAACTTAAATGAAACACTCCTCTAAGTTGAACATCTTCACACTTAGAAAATCTAAACCTTAAAGCCATAGCTAAGCATACCTCACAAACCTTTAAAGCACACATTAGTTAAGTCACAACTTCTAGCTTTTAGTGGTGCATGGTTTGATGTTTGTTTTGTTTTGTGATATATTTTAGTCTGATGTTAGGATGAATGCATAGGATGAATGTGCATAATGAGGATTATTCCTAACCATTGTCTTAGGGATTGTGCTTAAGTGAATAAATAAAAATATAAATGCTTTACAGTGCATATACCCCAAACATAATCCAAGCAGTGGACTTAGTCACCAATATGTGGGGTGATAAGTCCAATATACGTGCTTGGGATTTGATGGTTCATTTAGCTAACTTTTATTTTACAGGTGTTAGTTAGATTTACCTTTTCTTTTCATGTAATCTTTGTAATTAGAATTTTGGAATGATTGTTATGAGAATTATGATGAGCATTGGTCATACGATCTCATCTTATGCACCATGTGAAGTCTTTGGAGCATCCACCTTCCAACCATCCAAAAGAAAGAACCAAAGAAGAAAGAAGAAAAGAAGAAGACAGAAGAAATGAAGAATGAAAAAATGAAGCTTGAAGACCCCATACCAATGAATTTCGCTTAATTGTATTTAATTCATTTGTAATCTGTGTATAAAGGTGAGCTACCCGCTTTATTTTTTTGGTTTGTTGGCACCACCATAATGACCTCTTATTCTTTTGTAATTAGCTTTATAAATTGATTGATGATTTATTTAGCTTGTGCATTAAGTGGCATAATTTTTCTAGTTTATTTATTGCTTTATATATGGCCTGGATATGGATTAAGCTCTTAGGAAAAAATAAATCTTTTACCAAATTTAACAATTCAACTAAAATTAAAGAACTCATAACCTCACTTAAAAGCTTAGGTTTAAAATAAAGATAAAAGAATTAGCAACCCCTTAGTTGGATGAGTACTTATTTTATAACATCATGCATAAATGCATATTATTTTCACTCTTGATTGGAGGGCTTTCACTTTTGCTAGAAAAACTTGGCTTGACCTTTGAGAGCCATGATGGAAATACACCTCCTCTATTCTCATTGATTTTGGCTAATAATCTCATTTCTCATGCATTGGCATAGAATCATATTAAATTTCTGAGTCAAAATAATTGTCTAAAGTTAAAATAAAATGAAATCAATTGCATTAGATTTAGTCATTTGAAGCATACTTACATGATCTAGTCTCTTTAGAGTGAGTTTGAGAACTTAGTCTCTTTCTAAATAATAACCTACCTTCGACAAAGCATATGACTTGCCTACATGAATTTCAAATCAGAGGAGTTAAGGCCACCCCTGCATGTTGTAAGTCCAAGCAAAATTTATTTTCTCAGGAGGCAAACCAAATGCCCATTTTCGCCTTAGATTTAGTATGCTACCAAAGTTTCCTAGATTTAGGTTCTGAGGTTGTTTTCCACTTTGTGGGCCATAAGCTTAAATTCTCACTCTACATTTCCATAATCTTGTGAAATCATGCTTACATTTATAATGAAAATTCAACTGCAAATTAAATCAATTTTAAAATGTAAAGCTAACCATAAGATAGTTTGAGATGCTTGTTCAAGATCGTGGCATCTCCTACTTATCTTCCTTGGCTTTAATAACTCCCTCTCTTTGATCAATCCCATTTGATCTTCCAAAATAAACTAATCGATTGATAGTCCTACCTATTGAAATATTTTGAGACAACGATCATTTACCTTAATCGAGAGTATTCCTAAGGGATGGGATTAACTATGAGGGCTTGCCCCTATAGGGAACTTAACGAACCCGGCTTAAAATAAACTCTATTTTACTTTTCCATGTAGAGAAGAATCTACATAAGACCCATTGTCCAGAGTCCTTATTGGGTGATTAGTCCATTGTAGGTGGTGATTTCTATCCCGAGATAGTACACCTCTCAATGTCATCTACCACTTAATAAGAACATTCGATCTACACGCCCCAACAAGGAATAATATTTATATTGCTTTTCATTTATCCTTTTTTAAAGGAAATATGAAGGCAAATGTATAAGAGAATATTTTCACCAGCATACGACAATTAATGAGAAAAATTAACTTCTAAATTTCATAGCTTTCTTCCAAGTTCAATTTCTAGCCCCTTCCTTCTTTAATAATTTATGGATTCAGAGAGCATTTTGGTCATGTAGACAAAATCCCAAACACTCCATCGGATGGTGTATAACCATTCATTTGATCATGATAAATGGTGATTTGATCATTCAAATGATCTTCGATTTGAGTGATCTATTTTATTTTTATCATCCGATTTGACTATAAGCTCATAATTTTTTGGTGATTTGATCATTCAAATGATCTTTCATGATTCGTCAAAGTGATCAATTATGTTCCAAATTTTAAAGTCATTTAATCATCTAATTAAGTATCATTTTATACGTACTTTTCTGCGAGAGAATATATATTATTGAATCATCTTATCAGTCATCAATTTGATCAATATATACTTTAACTTGAAATTCATACTTGATTTATAAATTTTAGAGGGATATATCAATTCTTATATATTTGTTATATATAAATTTACAATTAAATTTATTTAAATAATCACAAAAGTATATTTCATTAATCTGATTAAAAATGATCTAATTCAGAGTTCAAAGTGAACTCATTAGGTTCACTATGAAATCAATCAATAGTAGCTTTAAGTCACCCTCTCTTATGTTATAAAGTACAAACTCACCATAAGTCCTAAAAACTTGGAACAATCCCAAAAGCATTCGATCAAATTAGTCCTTTGACTTCTTCTAATGGTGATTCCAGTCAAATATCAACTTTTTTTTTTAAAGATAATTTGATTATATATCAAAAATATTTTTACAGTAATCAATTATTAAGCCTTATTATGTATATATTTTTAAAATTTTATAGCTTATAGATTTCCTCTTTTCTTTAAAGCTACTAATTAATAACTAAAAAAAGATTTTCATACAGGGCATAAAACATCTAAAATTTGAAATTTACAAATATAATTTTTATGCATGAAAATATACATTAATTATATATTCAGTGAGCTCTTAGGCCAAATAGAACTAGTACTAAATCTCAGATATTCCACATGTAAGTCACTGATACGTCACAAATTTAATGGATATTCAAACTATCCAATCACATGATACATAATCCATACAAATGTTAAAATAAAATAATAATTATTATTATTATCCAACCGTTCTTCCTCGTCTTTGACTGATATGAGCTCTTATAAACGGCTCAATATTTCCACTCAGCACAGAATGGAGCTCAGGCAGTATTACTCCAGTTCGTCCATCGTGTACTGATTTATGAGGGCGAAGCATATATCTCCTTCTCTCATATTTATTTTCTTTTAACAGAGCATCATTTTTTGTTATATTTGATTCTAATCTCTCTTCCGTTGCCGCCACGAGAAGCTTTGCTTTGAGGCGATTAAGAGCTTTCATCTTGTTCGCAAATTGGCTCCTCTCACCTGCAGAGAAACCTTCAAGTCTATTAGATTCACTTATAACAGTCGCACAGTTTTAAAATTATAATTTCAGTCTAAGAAATAAAGCTCTGGGCTAACAGAATTAAATACTGTTCAACTTTCCCTTTTTTTTTGTAATATTTTTCATTAATGATGTCCATTGATCAGAAGCATGCACAAACATTGTGCAAATATGCAAGAAATCCCAGGTTTTGAAGCTCCACACTTATATTTAGCTCTCAAGCTTGCTTCTCTGATGCAATGGAAAAAATTTGGGATAAAAAAGAGAATAACACTAGCACTTAATGATTATATTCTATTCCAAATGCCAACATTTATGCCTTGAATGATACAAATAAATTCAGTGTCTCCAAGGATCGTCTAATCAAGATTTGGTTAAGATGAATCAAAAGACATGGGATTTACTTTAAGGAGAGTATAGTATAATTTTTTATAGATTAGTCATATATTGCACTTATCTTAAAGCAAATTCAATGACTTTGAAATACATCATGTAAAAAATTTTGATCAAGATAACTTCACCGAAAAATTTCCTTTTCATGATCATAATAGGATAGATGATACAGGATAAATCTATAAACAAGGCATGATGTCTAGTCAAACATTAGTGATTATCTTGATAAATAGCATGATTTGACTCATTTATTTAACAAGTCAAACATTAGCATGATATCAAACTTGACATGACAATAGCACGAAAATTATGCACAAATCATGGAGTTTAGATGTAAATATACAAGATGTTTGCACACACATAAATTTCTATAACTTGCATTTGACTTGATGAGCATACAAGCAAAACATGAAGAATAGATCTCGTCTCACTTGACGAGCAAAGCCGAACAATGCTTGAGTCTACTAGAATTTGCTCCTTCACACTCCTAACAAAGGATTTGTGAGGGATATATCTTAGGTGAGATTCCTATGTGAGACTAGAAACCAACTTCAAAATAAAATATGAGCTTTTACATACACAATCACATTATTCTTCTATATTTACAAATCAATCACCTTCAATCTTATTTTTTTAAGTTGACATTCAAATATTCATAACAAAAGCTCAACCCATATTTCTCATTTTTGTAAAATTCTCAAAGATCTAATCATGGCACACACAAATACATGGGTCCAGTAGTTCAAAAAATAAAGATGATGGTTAAATTGTAAATACATATGTATTGGGTGTTGATTTGTAAAAAGCCCAATAAAATACCACACATCCATGAACTAGCTAAACAGTACCTGAGCATTGCACAACTGTATTGCTAGGAATATGGCGGATGCTGACTGAAGTTCTGCTTTTACAGAAAGTTTCCTCATGAAATGAAGATGACGATATCTCCATATCTCTATCATCTATGTGAAAATCAATCATCTTCTCAAGAAAAAGAGGGATCACATCTACGCTTGCTGACCAAGTCTGCCAAATACAAATTCAGTAGTCAGTCAGGAATAAGGCCATCCACCTAATCTTTTTTCAACAGAAGTTAATCGATAATATTTCAAGTTAGACAGTAAAAAGCTGAAGAGCTGCAGAAACAATGATGAATTCGTTCAGCATGAGATGCAAAGAAAGAAAAAGTTCTTTCCAAGTGTCGTTTGCCTCTATTAATAATGAAAAGATTCACAGAATCAAGTTTCACATTGGGAGTAGGTGATTGCTTGCGATTAGGCTCAGTATTTTGAGATTCTTACAAAAGTTCCTCCCTTTCAATCCCTTCATCTAACTTCTGACAAATTAGTAGAAATTGACTTGAGTTGAACTCTGTAATTTTGAGTCTTTGCCGAAGAAAACTCACTCAAACTCAGCTATGCAAGCTTACATCCCATGTTTGAAAGCTTTGTTCATTACCTATAACTCAAATAAAAAAGCAGTATTAGGCTCATAATGTTAAGTTGTAGAGCAGCCAGAGCTTAACTTTTGCCCTGACAAGAAATGCCCTATAGAAACTCAATCGGGATCAACCTAATTTATTAAATATGTTTTGAGCTATCATTCTACAATTAGACTACAATAGTTTTTTCTTTATGAAAGGGGATGCATCTTTAGGTAATATATGAGATAATAGAAAAGTAAAAAACTCCACAATTAAAACTAAATAGAAATTTGCAGCAATGATGTCAACAACATGTTGGGAACCTTATTTTAGTATGTTTTGCGCATTGATCATCTATATATATAAAGTCTCATCTAATTCTCAACAGTAAATATAGAGGGAATGGAAGGTGATCACCCCACGAATTGTAGATCCATCAAGGGAACTGTGGATCATTCTATGGATTCCTTTCTCTCCAGAAAGGTAACCATACATATACTCCTTTTCAAACTCAACAGTGGCTAACTTGATGCCACCTTCCAAAGAAGTAAATGTCTCCAAACCTGTTGCATTGCAACCATTTTTTTCAGACCATCTTATATACATCTGCAGGACCTTTTCTGTCCACATCTGCAACAAAAAAAAAAAAAGAGAAAAAAGCATTTACAGAAATTAAATTACATCTCAAAGCATTTTTTTTCAATTTTTCGCATGCAAAAATATGCTGCAAGTTTTGGAAAAAAAGTTGCATTTACATCTATATGTACTATTGCATGCTTAAAACAAAAGACTGAAGAGGTCATTGAACCTCCGAAGCAGCGCCTTCCATTCCGACTTTGATGATCATGCAAGCACCTTCCTTGTCATATGGACCCCTAAGAAGTTTCGACATCTCGTAACGATCGAGGAATTTGTTAACATCCAATGATGCAGTATATGCCAGCTTGAAAAGTTGATCGTTTATAATATCCATCTCAGCCAACTGGGTGATCAATTTTGCCTCTTCAGCCTGTAGAAGAACCAAAAACTTCTGAAACCAAATTATATCTTGAAAAATATCCTAATATACAGTGCATATCCAAGTGCTCTGGAAAGCACAACAAAATTTGGCAGCCTATCGATATAAATAAGGAAGTTTCACTTTTCAAATGAGGTTTTATATTCCAGTAATCAATATTAAAGCTAGAACAAAGAATTTTTCTCAAACTAACTAAAGTGGAAATATGGAATTTTGAACGTTGTTTTTACTGACAAGAATATGTTCAGTCATCCTAACGAACTCGCATCATGATACTCTGTCAGAGGAGAGCACCTTATGCCGCATGTCTTTGAGATCATTGACAACTTTAACAGCATCAGCCAAGGTGCCAAGTGATTCATTAGAAGTTGTTAAATCATCATCCCACAGATTGCATTCCCGAAGAACCTCCTCCTGCTTAATCATTCTTTCTTCTTCAAACTCCATTGCCACAGAGGCTATCATCTCAGCACGATTGACTATCTCTTCAATCTTCTTCTTTAATGAAAACAAGCCTAAAATAAAATGTTTCACATGGAAAAAAGTTAAGTAGATTCGTAAGGAGAAAATAGTTATAGTCATACAACTTGATTGAAGCAGATTATAAAACCAAGAACAATATTTGCAATGCCTAAAAACTGTGCAAAACTACCTGTGCTTAATCTGATATGATTATTGTTTCTCCTGATCACTTTAGGTTTGCACCCAATTCACAAGCCTAGTTGGGAGGGCACTGGTGCAAGACCAAAGTCCAATGGAAATGCATTCCCATATCATTTAATTCTCAATGCAAAAGTTTTTCAGACCAATTGATGCACTGAATTAAATATGATGGCAAGCGTATATATAAGTTTATATTTAATATATAATTCCAATTGTGGATGTTTGTATTTTAGACAGACATGTGTTCTTTGTGGAGTGAATTTTTAGTTAGCTCTTATGAATTTGAAAAATATTATGTACTTTGTACCCTTGGATGTGTTTAATTAAAGCCTTTTCCGTCCGACCATCCATTCCCGTCTTGGTATTCCAAGCTTTCGGGTCTGGTAGTGACTTCAATGGATAACTTAGATATTTAAGTCCCACATAATGGTTCTTCGAGAACTATGATTAAACTAGAGCATAGATTATACAGTCCTTGATTATCATCTTTAAAAAAATATTAGAATAACCAACATCATTTCTGTAAGCAATCAACATTTATTATCAACTTTATCCTTACACAAATGTTCACGCAAACATACAAATGATACAGATGTAATATCATACATAGACTCTAAAACAAAATCAGTATGCTCATATCTAGGATTTGGGCCTGACTCAAGATCAAGTATCAAATAACTAATTCTCTAGATATAAGTCTTCCTAATCCAAAAGAGAAGCATATGCCTCAACATCTTCAATAGACTCTGTTACAAGTTCAAGAAGAGATTTAACATTTTCATAGAAAAACCTATGGAAATTGTAACCGATTTCTTCCATATAGTCTGGCATTTATATGAAACAGTGAAAAAATAAAGTAGATTAATGTAGTGAGAAGTGGCGTACCCAGCTCTTTGTAGATTTTGGCATTCCTTCCCACCATGGACTGAGCTGCCCGAAAAGAGCAGGAAGAGGAATTGGCTCTCGAGGAAGCAACCATTCTAGGCCGGAAAGGCGTCCGCTTTACTGCCGAGAGTGATTCCGACAACGCTTTCGCCATTAGAGCAGCGGTAGTGAATTTGACGGAGGTCCTGGCGCGCTGCTGCTCACATTGTCGTAATCTTGAGTAATCTTCAAACGTACGGCCAGGAGTGCCCTGGTTCCGGCTCGGTGTTAATTGCAATCCGATGGCCGAGCACTTCGAGAAATTTACATACATGCAACATACTTTTCAAATATTTGATATTTAACTTTAATATTTATATAAATAATATATATATATATATATATATATATATATATTCATTTTTATACATTAGATATGCAAATATAAGTATCATATTCTATGTCTGTAAATTTTTTTTTAAAAATAATATCACAGAATAAGTTATGAAAATTTTTATTATATATTATAAGTATGCTCAAAATAGAAAAGGTGTTTGATTTTACATGATTTGTATTATTTCTAATTGAAGCAATATATTTATTATTTTATTTTTTAAATATGCTAAAAATTTTATTTTAGATTTGTTGATCTCTATATATGCCATAAGTCGTTAAGTCATGTCAATTCGAAGAACTTGACATAGTGCAAATCAGCTCAAAATACACGATGTCATCAAAAGCGATCGAAACGACCATCGACGAACTTTGTCATCGATTGAACATCGAAATTGGTCGAATATAAATATTGCATAATCTAATGATCAATCGACAAGCGATGCTTCAAGTAATCATATCGGAAGGGAAGGCGATATGTCCAAACGACCTTCAATTGATCGTCATTAGCTTCAAACTCAAAAACTATCAAATGAGATTGTCCACGCCGATTCGGACGAGTGTAAAATGTCGAATGATCAAGTGATAAATCGAGGTTGAAATGAGCCAGCCGTCGCCAAAAATGGACCCAAATGACCTCCGATCGACGAACAGACTTCGCCATAGCGTTCAGAATGTTGAAACTAGTCAGAATATAAATATTGTATAACTTGATGATCAACCGATCAAGCGATCGAGTCTCTTCCGCTCCATGCTCCACAACCGCTCCCTCCTCCTCTCCTCCAATCATTCCCTCCAAGGAAATGAACCAGACGAGTATCGATATCCTCATGCATTCTGCTTCAACCGCTTTTCTCCTTTTTTTTTTTCCTTCTTCATCTTTCTTTTCCTCTCAAACTAAACCAAAATCATTCTCCTTCCTAATTCACTTCACTCATTCTCTTCTTTTCTCTTCTTCCTCTTCTTCCATCGAAACTTCCCAAAACCAAAATTCCTTTTTTTTCAACGAGAGAACTCATTAGGGTTCTTCTCGCCCGACATCTCCCCTTACATTTTTCCTCATTTTCTCCCAATCCAAAATTTCCAATTCCTTTTTTGCAGAATCGAGAGGAACATTAGTGGTTCTTCTCTCGGTTCTGATCCTTTTCATCACCCTTTTCCAATTTCTTTCTTGCTGAGGGAAAAACTCATTAGATATTCTTCTCTACATCTCCATCTCTATTTTCTTGTCGATCATTGCAACGCACAGAAAAATAAGTCTGAACATGTGTGATGTGATTGTGTATATTATGCTTGTGTTTCTTAGGAGGTTTGAAGGCTCGTCATGCTCATTAGGGCACAACGAGATGAAAAATTGGCTGCAGTGTTGCAAGACACCACTCAATACACTCATTAGTGCAGAAGTAAGCCAATATCTATTAGATGTTACTCCCCCAAATAAATGAAATTTCACAAATTTTCAAACTTAGAAAAAAAGGTTGGGGGGGGAGAAAAGAAATAATCAAATTCATTAAATAGGATAAAACACATAAACAATGAAGTAATATGAAAGTGCAAAGTCCCAAAATTAAGATTCAGGTGTAAAAACAAATCAAACTTAGAATGATATTCATAAAGGATTTAATGATGCTGTCATTTTAAGAATTGAGAATTACTTGAAGAAACTAATCATAACTATAACACACTACAATATTCATATCAAGAAATGAATAAAGCCTTCATGGACATTGAAGGAAGATATGTTCTTGTGAAATAGTTATCAATTGCATTTTTATTGAGCAAGTTCTCTTTTCTTCAAACTTCACAAAACTAAATAAGCTTTAGTTGAAACGGAGAGGCGATAGAAACTTATAAGAGAACTAATTGAACAATTGCAAAATTAAGGATATCGAAAGAAATAGAATTTTGATCAATATCAAATGACCAATAATTGATGATAAATGGTGTCCAATTTCAAATTGATAACAAAGGTGCAAGAGATTTTATATTTTTTCACAAGCAAAAGTTGATTAGGCAATTCATGATCTCTCATGAATGTAGCTTTAAAGGATCACTTGAATCCTATATTTGAAGTTATATTTAAAACACATGAGAATTATGATATATCTAAGTGCTTAGTTATAAGATTAATGGTATTCAAATAAAATTTATAAAAGGATTTACAATGTAATTAACTAGCTTGGCAATGGGTATATACAAACTCCTTCAATAATCACTTAAGTTACACTACGTGATGCATTGAGTGAATCAATAAAAATCCTTATAATTTGAATTAGAGTTGTGATAAAATCAATGCTCATTTATAGAGGTAAAAATCAGTTCTTTTGGTAAAGAATAAAAGCTGAAAGTGACTAATTGATAAAAACTTGAAAGTTCTTTAATAACTACATGCAAAATGATATTTGAGAATTGAAAAATTCAACAAGCAATCCAAGTGTGAGTAATATTTTAAAATTTACAACACCTTCTATGCCACCAAATTCTCAACACATCGTATAAGTGAACAGAAGGCATTAACTAAAGCATTCTTAAATACACCATGGGCCCCACACTATCAATATTTAGATTCAAGAGAATGTTGGTTCCTGCTTTAGTCTTAGGACTGGGTCTGGGTTAATAAAATCTAAAATTCTATTATAAAAATTTCAACTTAGTAAATTATCTAGAAGCTAATCCTGTTATGTGACAATATATCTGATCCTCTGCTAGGAGCTAAACATAGTTGATAGGATCTAAAGCTCTTAAATATATTCGATTCAAACAATACATCTACCCCCGATGATGGTTGCGTTGAGTAGTAATTTCAACCGGAGGGGATACTTTCTTCAAAATGTGATTCTATTTTCAAATAAAATTAACTCAAATTAAATATCAATATAAAAATGCCTAAATAAAATTCTATCTTAAAACAAAACCCAATCCACCTTCCGCAACAGTTTGTCAGATATGATAAATTAAGAAAACTCTAACTCACAAAGGAGCCAATGTCAAATCAAGTGTTATGCTATGTTCACTCGCAACCAATCTCATGCTAGTAAGGATGTGACACATATCCTCTAATTGTGAGGCTTGGCCGACAAGCTCCACATATGATATAGTTATGACCAGAGTCCCTTGAACGGGTGGTTTGGCCAGTAAGGCCATTATTATATTACGATCACGATCGTATATTTGATCCCAATGGCTCCCTTGAGTTGTGAATCAGGGTATACTTGATAGGGAAAAGCCTTTAGCTAAGGTAGACTTAACCGCCTCCTGGGACAAACACCACCCCAGTCTACAAGAATTTCTTGACCACGTAACCCATGTGTTCGATAAGGATCCTTCAAGTTGGGTCAACTACCTCCTCGACAAAGTAGACAAGGGACCGCGATAACCCGTGATGGGAACCATGGGATCTAAATCGAACGCCATCATTCCCAACCATCCATTTTTAAATGATGAATTTCATAATTTTAAATTCTAAAACTCCATATGTTGCTAATATACTCCATGCATTTAGCGATCTAATGATTAATCTTAATTGAAAGTTCTCTCTCACTTATTGAGAGGGGTAATTAACTATAGGGGCTTGCGCCTATAGAAAACCTGGAACCAGATCTAAAGTCTTCACCAAATGAGAATGAATACTTTGGGTAGTGTCTTATCTACTATTTCATCTATTTTCTAAAAATTACACCGACATTCTAAAATCAAACTCTCTTCAATTTAATGTCGAGAGATCGGTGGCGAATTTTCGGAGCCCACAGATTTTTGACGACTCCACTGGGGATACGATTCTCTTTCCATCTTTGGCTAGTCATATATGTGTTATACTAGTAATAAAGTATTTGAAATTCAAAACAAAAATGGTAGTTTAAATGTGTAATAAATTTAAATTACTAATGTATGAGGCTCTATGTAGAATGAATCATTATGTAGAGTATATCTTTATTACACTATTATTTTATTCTTTAGTATCTCTCTATCTTGAAAGTATGGGATAAAATAATAATTACTAATTACTAATCCTCATCTTTCACTTTCGCAGAATGGATCTACAAAATACTCCTTTCACTGTCCAGCTTGGGCGTAGTGCGAACATCTGCTTAGCTAACACCATCATCAACACAAGAGATGTTAGAGCTATCATTCAATTTGGTAGCTTGAATTTTTCAGCTATCATAGCTACAACCCTTGAAGTACCCACCCAGGTACACTCAGGAGCCTGGAAGGCCTCAAGTCAATCTCCTACTAGCCATGTTCACAATCCAAGAACCAACAACAGCATGAGTTCTCCTGAGAGCTTTAGTTTTTAAAAGGATAGGTCAATTTGAAGCCCCTGTGAGGAAAATAACTGTTAATGGGAAAACTGTGTCTTTCATGCCTTGTGGTACAATTGTTTTTCTGATTGAACCTTTCATACCTGGAAAGCATGATCATGAAGCTTCTTCATCAGGAAGCAAATTAACCAGAAGGCAGAGAAGAAGAAGAAATGCTGAGCTGAGGGCTCAACAAATCCCCTTTGAATGACCTAGTGAACAAGTAATACTGCCACCAGAAGCAAGTATTCCTATCTATAACCACTTTGACAATCTAAAGTGGGTAAAAAGGAATAGCTCTACTAGTGAAGTAAAATAGTCTTTCTGGACCCAACAACGTCAAGCTCCACCACCATAGAGCAGACAGCCTGAAATACTGTCTGCCATAATACACAACATTCTTAAAGTAGTGAAGGATAGAGGCTTAATGAAAAGAAGATTTCAGAAGCCTGTGACAATTGAAAATACTAAAGTTCAGCCAAGGAGGTTTCCATCTCTTATGGTAACCACCATCGAGTATGCTTCACGTGAGCATCGAGGCGACACTCGACCGCATGCCCAAGAATCCATTGTTAAAAGGTCTCGATGAAAGGATAAGTAGGTATGGAGGCCAAGGCCTTGTAATGAAATCCTGAAGAATGAAAGATGTGTGACATCTGATACATATATTCAGAAATCCACCTCAAAAATAACTTATAAGAAGTGGATACCTAAAAGAAGGGATATCACTGATGAAAGACATGATAGTTGACACCCTAGAGAATCCTATAGGGGATCCCATCATCGATCATATTTATCCCCACTAGAGATGGTTGACTTTGATCGCAGTCCTTTAATGGAAGAAGTATTTATTTCGTACATTGAACCAAAGATCCAATGAAAACGTTGATCAGAGATTCATGTGCAAGAGGAAAATAATGAAGAGGATACTATGAAAGTAGAAGTCATCTATATGATCAGAGATATAGATGAACTTTTCAAGCATCATCAACATGAATCCGTGGAGCTTGAACTCAATTTGATGAAAAAGATTCTTCAAAAGCAAGAAGAGAGATCTTTAATCTCTACAAGAAGAAGAAGAAGAAGATCAAAATGAGAAAGAGATCATGGTAAGTCGTTTATATGGTTGAACCAGAAATGATCACTACACGCTTTTATAATCAGATCGTCTCCTATCAAGTTATCATTGCAAATGCAGAAGGAGAAGGACAATCAAGCTCTTCCCCTGAAGATGAGGAGAGAGCGGAACAACAATAAGAAATAGAGGTAGAAGAAGAGTCTGTACTTATTGACGATGCAGAGCTAGCTAGAGAGCAAAGAGAAATGCAGCATCAAATGGAAGTCAAAGATAATAAAATTACACAGCTTGGTACCAAGATGAATGACATGATGGTACAAATGAATATCATGATGGAGATGTTATAGAAGAATATCACATCAAATGTAGCACCTGTCTTATCTACTAATCAACGGGTAGCTAATAATACAACTTCTATACCACCAGTCGTTATAGTACCTCAATTTTCTGCAGTACATGCTACACCTGAATCGAGGAATGAAGTTAACCAACTATCTCTTCAACCAATAATTCAAAATATTCCTAGCACACTTGGGATAGTAATAACTACTCAGCTAAAAATAATAATTAATGAAAAGATAAAGATAGTTATAGCTTCAAAGTAAGTTGGTGAGTAAGAGTGGTCGCCTTACCAAATAATATGATCAAGACGACCAAAGGTTACGCCAAAATTTAATATTTTAGTGGGTTTGGTAACCCAAAGCAACATCTAGCCCAATTTAAGGCTACTTGTGGTAATACAAGGGGAATGATGCGCTTTTTCATTAGTTCATCACTAACCTCACCGCTGAGTGGTATGCAAAATTGTCAAATGATTCGATTAGAACCTTTGTTGAATTAGAGGCAATATTCGTGAAGACGTTTGCTAGTTCAACCGAGAATTAACAATCGCTGATCTTGCTTTGCTGAAAAGGAGAAAATATGAGTCAGTGATAAAATTCATATTTCATTGGCGTAACCTAAGTATGAAATGTGATCAACAATTAGAAGAAGAATATGTAATCCAATTGCTAATGGGCAATATGATGATAAAATAATACCATTTTTATGTATGACATCAATTACAATGTTCCAAGACCTGCTTGTAAGGGTAGTTAAATTTAAAAAGTTGAATCACCCTAAGTCTGAAATCTATACAAATAAGGTAAGGAGAAACAAACCTTCAGACTCAAGAAGAAACGAAACTCATGCTGCTTTCTATAGCTCAAATGGTGAAAAGTGGGTGATATATAATGTGGATAAAGGAAAACAGCCAATGTACAATGATGATATGAGAAAGAAGCCTATTTATTCTAATCCATAACCAAAATTAGTATTGAGAGGCAATGATAAATCTCAGACTTTTGCAAGTGGTGGAGAGCGTCCAAAATAAGCAACAAGAGATGATGAGCGAATGCGGCCATATCTTAAGGAAAAAGTGAACAAAGAATATTCCTATAGAAAGGACAGTATAGCTAAATTGTTTCAGCAAGCAGTCAAAGCTGGTCTACAATTACTAGAAATTAAAATGCTTGAAGAAGTTGATCAAGTCAGTAATCCAAATTACTATCCTTATCATCGGATGATCAGTCATTCTATTGAAGATTGTTATGTCTTCAAAGATTAGCTAGAAAGGAAGTAACGATGGGGTGAATTTATGTTATCCAATAGTGTTCTAGTCAACCCAAAAAGAGAGTCTACAAGGATGATTATGTCCTTTTCTGTATCATCCATTAAATACAAAAAGAAGGGAAAATCAACTCAGATTGAAGAATGGGAAACAATAGTCTTTAAGAAGACCAGAAAAATGCTAAAGCAACTAAAAGACGTCCCTAGTGATAAGTGGAAATCACTACTTGAACCTATATTTGAATTCAAAGAGATGCCTAAACCAAGAATTTGGGCTTCTTAGTGGCATTTTGATAAGGCTACTTTATCACAACACGATGAGTAGTCTATTAAACGTAGGCCTCATAAATCAAAGAAGCCGACTAAGAAAAAAAAGATCAAGAAGAGAACTACAACTCAAAAGATTATTAATAATTTATAGGAGTATCACCAAACAAGACAATCATTTAAGCTTGCAGAATTTATGCCTAAACTTCGCATTGTTGAATCGGATGAAGGAGATAATGGTGAATCTTGTCTAATATAGACATGCCAAATCATTTACGTGATGTCAGATGTTCTTCAGTATCACTTACTCCGAAATGACAAGAATAGTCAAACAGACTCGACCAACCCATCAGATTTCTTATTTAGAAAGTAAGAAGAGCTTGAAGAGTTAACATATGAATTTTGTTTAATGACTCAACAAGAAGGTAATATTTCAGATAAAGATTTATATTTTCCCGACGGAGAAGAGTCAGACTCATCGATATCATCATGCATGAAATATATGAAGTTGAAAAGTGAGTTTAACTCTTTTGGTCAATCATCCCGAATAAGAAGTGAATTTGAAAAAACTACCTCTTAAAAAGATTCTGAGCAAGATAAAGTGATTCAAGTTCAGTTGAGAAGTGGTAAAGTCTTACCACCTTCATCAAAGTAGGGAAATGCAAATAAAGATAAAGGCAAACAAATTGAAGTCAACAAAGATATCATTCCTAAAAATCCTAAGATAAAGCCTAAATTAAGCGATAAGATAGATTGTAATATTCTATCACATCTGAGAAATATTCCTACATAAGTGTAATAGTCTCTCGATGTCAAAAGACCTCCAAAAAACTTTGATACTCTCATCTAGAGAGTTATGAACCTTACTTTCGAAAATGCATGACTGAATCATTGCAAACTCAAAATCTCTCAGTAATCATATTTTCTGAAGAAGATCTTATGTTAGGAACAACAGATCACAACCATCCTCTATATGTTACTGTAGAGAGTGATGGTATCTCGATCAGCCGAATATTGATTGATCTAGGTTCTTCTATCAATCTTATGAATTTAAAGATATTAAGAGGATTATCACTTGATATCCAATATCTTGGGAGGAATAAGTTAATGGTTCACAGTTTCAATGAGAAAGGGTAGAAAACCCTGAGTTCTTTTATTCTCCCGCTCAAGTTTCAAGATTTATATACAGAAGTAAAATTTCATGTAATCGAAACTGATACATCGATGTTGATACATTATTTAGAGCTCTTTCCTGTCGACTATGGCTGCATGTGTATGGCATGGTCCCATCAACTATGCATCAATGTATGAAGTACCTAAGAGATGAAGAAGAGTTTAGAATTCCTGGCAACCTACAACCATTCTCCTTCCATGAAACAAAGATTTATGAAGATTCAAAATACTTCATCCCTAAAGAGCCTAAGCCAACAGAGCCTGTTAAAGCAGTAGCATCCACTTCAGGAACTAAAAAGCAACTTCACAAAGTGAAAGAACAGAAGCAAAGAGGAAGAAAGAAGGCAATGCCGACTCTCCCTAAAGCACTTGATTCTACATCTAAATTAAGAAGATCAATTCCTCATTTGGGAAGTGACACATAAGAAGAAGAAGATATTTCTATCAAACCCAAGAGAACTTATTAGCTTTTAAGAAAGATAAAGTATGAAATTAGTGATTCTGATTTAGACTATGACTTTGAATCTACTTATGAAAATAGAGATCAGATAATTGCATCAAGAATGATAGATCATTTGGCAGAGTTAGATGACTCACTCAAAATTATATCGATCCATCAATAGTACTTCAAAGAAATCACTCCACTAGATGTTCATAACATTGAAGAATTGATAACATTCTATGTGGCACCGTTAAGTGAGAGTGGCAGAACATAAACTCTATTTTACAAATATGAAGAGTCTCAACCTCACAATTTTGATTAGCCTTCTCAACATGAAAATTATGATGAGATAATGTCAACAAGAATACCAATATACTATCCATAGAAATTACGAAAAAAATGATGCATAAGCTTGGAATTCATATTGGGACTACTAAATATAGAACTCAAATCTTTAACAAGATGTGGAGCCAAAGAAGTTCTCAAGCATTACGAAGAAGTGATAAGTTTATCACTAAAAGTCATGGGTTCATCCATAAATCTCATCAAAATAAAGCTTGTTATAATATAATAGAAGCTGAGATCGAAATTAATAGTGACGAAGAAGATGGCCTCCATGAAATTCATCTTACAAACGATGAAGAAGTAAACCAAGCTGCACAAGAACTCAAGATGGTGAATAAACAGCTACTATGGATGAACTCAAAGAAATAAACCTAGGAGCTAAGGATGATCCCCATCCAACTTTTGTCAATGCCCTTCTGCATGATGAGAAAGTTAAATAGTTAAAAATGCTACTTTGTGAATTCAGGGATTGCTTTGTCTGGACATATTCTAAAATGCCAGGCTTCTCCTCTGATGTAACAGTTCACAAACTAGCTATTAAACTAGATGTGATGCTTATTAAGCAAGCTTCTAAGCGAATGAGATTGGAGATTGAAAAATAGGTAATTCTAAACTAAGAAAGATCAAAGCACATCCGAGAGGAGAAGTATCACATTAGATAACATTATCCCAGTTATGAAGAAGAATAGCCAAATCTGTGTCTGCATTAACTTCCAGGACCTAAATAAGGTGTGCCCAAAAGATGACTTCTCTCTTCCAATATCAGAACTACTAGTGGACTATACTTCCAACTACGACATGTTCTCATTTGTGGACGGATCATCGAGATATAATCAAATCAAGATGGCGCATGAAGATTGTTGACCTCATTTTTAGGATGAGTTCTCAACCCCTCCATCATAGACATAAGACTCATCTTAGACTTTAAGAGTTCCTTAGTTTTAAGACACATCTAGTGATTAGGTGGACACTCAACCTAGCCCTAGAGACTTAGAAGAGTTAGCCATAGGAATAGGTCATGCCTTAGGGGTGTTAGAAAAATTTGCCTACCTCTTCCTTCCTTCAAGTCAAACTTAAACCAATTCCAACTTAATTGATTTTCTCCAAACTCAAATCAATTTCAAATGATTGAAATCCATGATCAATCCCAAATGATTGAAGCTTATGAATGAAATCCCAAGTTCAAAATATTTTCTAAGTCCTTTGATTCCCTCTTAAGGACTTAGCCTAAATCAAATTTAAATCAATTCAAATTCAAGAAATTTTCTCACAACCCATTTATATTCTCATTTATATTCACATATATAAATGAAATATAAATTCAAATCAATCAAACTAAATCCAAAATTCAAATCCAAATAAAAAATCTTTCCTAAGTCACTTTGATTCCCTCTTAAAGACTTTGCCTAAATCAAGTTCAAATTACTTCAAATTCATAAAATTTTCTCATAACCCATTTATATTTTCATTTATATTCACATATATAATTGATATAAATTCAAACAACCAAAATCAACTCCAAAAATCAAACTTAAATTCAATCAAAATCTAACCTAAGTCTTTCAAGTCAAAATCTTGAACCTAGTCAAATCAAGCCAAACCCTTGATTTTTCTTATGATTCAATCAATCCTTCAATCATGAATCCAAATATAAACATAAACTTCAATCACCAAACCAAAACTCAATTCAAAAATCAAACCCAAGCCAAACTCATGTTCAACCTTTTGAACTTGAAATTATCAAATGAATCAAAACCCATTTGACTTCAAACCACTTGCTAATGGATTTATATTTCAATCATAAGTCCATTTCAATCATAAGTCCATATGTGAGTTCAATCAAACTCAAATCAAGCTTTGACCAAGCCATTTGACCTACTTAGGCTCACTTGACCCAAAGTGATCTAAAGTACCCTTATGAGCCAAATTCTAATCCTAATCAAATTGCATTGAACTAAGCCTACCTAAGCCTGTCATCATGATCAACAATCATCATGAGATGATCAATCACTCAATTGGGTTGAACCAAGTCAAACCTAAGGGGTTCACTAAGTCAACAATTAGCTAAAATGAAATTTAAACTAGCCAAAATCCACTATAGGCCAAATTGATTGAAACCATTGATCAAAGCTCATTCATGACCAATGTTTGAACTTGACCAAGTCAACATATAAGCCTAACCTATCCCAATTGACCACTTGACCCAAAAACTTGTCCTAAAAGTCAAAATATGTCAAAACTTGATCTAAGCCAAATTGACTGAAACCAATGGGTCAAGTTCATTCCAAATCACTTGTTGAACTTGACCAAAGCCTCAATTGGCCAACTAGGCCCAATTAATTGACCATGAACCCAACTTGACTTAAAAGGTCAAATTGAGCCAAACTCAAATATAAACCAAATTGATTGGAAATAAAGATACTAATCCATTTCATGTGACCAATGAAACCTAAGCCAACACATGACCTAACCCAAATAGGTCAAATGGGTCAATTTGGTCAACTTGACCCATTTGACCTAAATGAAATCAATTGAATAAAAACCAAATAAAAACTAAATTGAATCAAAACCAAAGCCACCAAAATATTTCAAAAGGTCATATGAACTTAACCCAATCCTTGGTTTGACCCAATTTGACCAATTGGTCAATTTGACCCAAGTTGACCCATTTTGACCTAAATGGGTCAATATGAGTCAAATCATATCAAACCAACTCTAAATTCAATGAAACTTGGCCTAACCCATTTTTCAATCATACCAAACATATTCAAATTGAAACCCAAGCTAAATGACCATTTTACCTCTAGGCCATAGGGTAAATTGTGGCCAAATTCACATAGAACTTGGTCAAATCCTCTTCATGACCACTTGGCACCCTCCTAGTAGACCAAGTGAACACTAGTGAGTGTGGTACACATAACCCAATAGGTTTGGGTCAGCCCAACCTAGCCTAAGGTCAAAATTGAACACTTGCTTGAACATGGCCACATGGGAATCATTCCTCCACCCATTTCAAGCATATGACACTTTTCCATTACCTCCCTCTGGTCAAACCGAATGCAATGACATATCAAATGGCCTAACAAACCCACTCAAGAAGCTTAATTGGATCAAAATGGCATCTCCTTGCTCGACCGTCCGATTACTCTAGGGAGATGTACTCTCCCTAATTTCACTTGAATTTCATTCTGCCCTATTTGATTGAAGCATATGAACTCAGAGCAAGCCATTGCTAGTGTTCCCAAGCTTCCTAGAGTGAGTTAGAATTTTTATTTTCTCAATTTTCCTAGACTAAAAATAGGGGAGGTCAAGTGAAAATCTAACTTAGCCAATACTCCATACCAAGCTAATTCCTCTTGTAAGCTTCATCATAGGATCAAATCGAACTTACCTAGACCTTTTCCCAAGCTCTGAAGACAAGGGAGGAGTGCTATTGACCAAGACCAAGATCAATTGAAAGGTGACTTGGCCTCTAGGAAGATCCACCCAATTTCAAAGCCTCAAAACTTCAACAAAGCTTCCTCACTAGGCGAAGCTTCTCCCGAATCGGCCGTGATAGCCTCCTGAGGTAAACCATTAAATCGCTTATATTAGCTGTGGTGTGGTCCTTTGTGAAAGAAATTTCTACTTCATGAAAATCTAGCCATTAGATGTGATCTCCCTTGCATGGTGATGGTGTGGGTTGAATTTGGATTCAATCTGAGCTCAATCGAGCTCAGATCTTCCCTTAGAAGATGGACGGTGTCCATCTCCCATAGGGAAGATCAAGGGTGAATCACGGGCCATCCATCCGCGCATTTTGGATGGATGAACATGATTAAAACATGTAGGATCTGTCATTTAATCCTTTAGAACCACGGATCTAATCTCAGCAATCCGATCCTTGATCAAACGGATAGGGAGAAAGCGTGTAGTGCCGCCGCTGATGCGGCACTATGATTTGATAACTTAAATAGCGAATCCCATTGCGCCACATGGAAAGCATGCGCCGCATCAGCCTCCACGTGGCACCGATGGGATTAACTATATAATTAGGGATTTAAATTACTTATTTAATCAAGGAAACTTTAAATATTCATATCTAAGTGTAGAAAAATCAAAAAAATGTGAAATAAATTACATATGAAAGGTATTTAAATCTAAAATATTATAAAATTGATTTCAATAAATTTTGAACAATGTTATTTTCTATATTTGAGTTTTACTGGGAATTTGATTTTGGTAATTACTCTCTAATTACACCATTGATTAATTCAAAACTTCTTGTGTATGATTAGTGGGATGACTTCTGCCTCCTCAAATTTTCTTGGGATTTATTGATTATTTAATTAGAAGAATTGCTAGATTAATTTCTAATTACCCTCTTAATATAATTAAGTTTAATTAAGTGTGTAATCAATGGTTTAATCCTTTGATTGAGTTAATTAAGGTTTTTTAAGTGAATAAGAGGTTTAGGAAATAATTTTAGGATATTTTTCTTAAGATATTCTTTAAACCCCTATTTCTTCCTTAATCCAAACTTAATTAAGGATTAATCTACTAATTACCCACCTAATTAATTTGATAAAATTCAAAGACCTTCCAGAACTTAACTAATTCACTTTGGATAGATACTTAGGTGTTCAATAACCTAAGTACATTAAGGAAATCAAAATCCAACTCAGATCTGTGAGAAAGATTATGAAATTACTTAACTTAAACCCCTTAGCTTAATTAATCATTAATCATGAACCAAATGTATTAGGCCATTTTCTTCTTAGGTGCATTAATGATTTAAATTCCTTGTGTGATTTTATGTCATATCATTGGCTCATAATTATTTGATTAAATATGTTAAGGTGGTATAGGTAATGGGTAATTAACACACTTAATTCATACCTTAACCTAATCAAAATATAAAAAAACATCTAATCATCTAAAGATTAAATTAAAATGCCATACACATGAGGGAAATGGGTTAGGACCATCAAACATTCTTTCACTTTTCCCAAATCAAACATAAAGCAAATTCAAAACAAAAATCACATTAAACAAAGTTTAATTTACTTTGAACTTTCTTATTTTAAAGGATTGTATTTAGGAATTAATTAGGGTGAATGAATTTACATTGCTTTCATCACTTTATTTCTCTCCTAGCATGTTAAATGTGTATGTCATATGAAATTCATGCATTCATACTTTTAAAAAATCAAATTAAAAATGAAATATTTTCTTTATATCAAATTGCATATTTTGACTAAAGTAAAAATATGAATGACTATTATCACTACTAATTCCAAAACTATTTTCAAAATATATAAATTAAATACCTAAAATTGAAAGTGTGCTACTTATAATTACTTATAAGCTTGTATGTGGATATAAATATGAAGATGTGCATAGTGTGGCTTTCTTTCTCTTTTCTTTTAGCATAATTTTGAATAAGATTTGGCAAAGTGCATAGTTCATTTGAAAAAAAAATACAACACTTGCCTAACCCCATTCCTATCCATTCCAATGGTATTACCTAAGAAGGACATCCATACTTGTACATATAAATTGCATAAACAAAATAAATAAACACTTACAAACTTTTTGCATCTTTCTTTTTTCCATTCAATTCTTTTGTACATATTTTTATATTTAAGAAAAGTAGTATATTAGTCTGGACGACCCCGGGGGTTGTGAGGCTTTAAGTAGCCCTAATTAGATATTGTACCTTACCACTCTAATGGCTTCATACTCACTTATGCCTTTCATACATACACATGTGCATGTGAATAATGGATAAAGGAAAACCCCTCTTTTCTACTTAATGAAAATCATGCATCATAAAGTATTCTAAATTTTTAAGTAACATTTCTTAGCATTCTCATAAAATGTGCTAAACATTTCTATTTGTATGTATAGATATGCTTAGGATTTATTCATATGCATGTTATACATGTTGGAAAAGAAATGAAGTGATGTGTGTTTTATAATATTAGTTCACCTTACTTAATCTCAAAATGCCTTTTTTTTAATAAGTTTGTTCAAGGAAAATCTAAACTTAGGATTAATTAAAACACATAATAAAATATTCACTAAATAAGATCAAACATGAATATGCTTTAGAAATTACTTAGGGTAGGGAAGGAAAGAGAAGTTCTCTTCTCTTTTTCCTTATCTTTACAACCTTTAGTAATTAAGTAGGTTCATTTAAACCAAATAAAAATCATTAAATGAAATTGAACCAAACCAACAAAACACTTAAATAAAACCACCCATCTAAGTTGAACATCTTCACACTTAGAAAATCTAAGCCTTAAAGCATAAAACCAAAACCTTTTAAAGCACACACATTATACTAAGTCACCATTTCTAGTTTTAGGTTAGGGCGGTGCATGGTTTGATATTTATTTTTATTTTACGATATATTATTTTTAGTCTGGATATTAGGGTGAATGTACGTAGAATGAATGGTAGGATGATCTTAGTCTAATCATTATCTTCTACAGGGGATTGTGCTTAAGGGGCAATGTAATAAAAATATAAATGCTTTTGTTGTGCAGTGCTTATACCCCTAAGCATAATCCAATAGGTCAGGTGGACTTGTATGTGTGGTCTAAGTCCAATATTCATGCTTGGGATTTGTATGATTTGTTTAGCTAATCTCTATTTTGCAGGTGTTAGTTAGATTTACTTTTTCTCTTCATGTAATCTTACAATTAGGATTTTGGAATGAATATTGTGGGGGGATTAGGGTGAGCATTGGTCATAAGATTACATCTTATGTACCATGTGAAGCCTTTAGCAACCTCCTTCCAACCATCCAAAAGAATGAACTAAAAGAAGAAAGAAAGAAAGAAGAAAGGAGAAAAGAAGAATGAAGACCCCCAACATGAATTTCTGTTTGTAAATTCATTTGTAATCGAGTTGTATAAGGGTAGAGCTTAGCTATCCAATTTATTTTCGAGTTTGTGCGGTGGTGCCCGACCACAAATGACCTTTTATTCTTTTGCATTAGCTTTATAAAATATTTGATATTTTGTTTAGCTTGTGCATTAAGATGACATATTTTCCTACTTTCTTCCTTGCTTTGATGTATGGCATTGTGGTGAAATTTTTATGATTTCTAAAGAAATGTATACTTCCATCTTCACTCTATGCGAAATAAAATGAAGAAAGAAATATACTTCTTTTTATGCATTTTGACACCACGTAGATCTGCAAATGTTCTTATTGAGGGTGATCGGGTATGAAATTGAGGAGAGATGTACTATCTCAAAAGATAGAAGTCACCACCCTACAATGAATCTAATAACCTCAACAAGGACTCCTAAGGATAATGGGTCTGCATATGTACCAGAGATTCTTCTCCTACTTTATATGAAAAAGTAAAGTAGAGTTTATTTTAAATCGGGTTCATTAAGTTTCCTATGGAGGAAAGCTCTCATAATTAATTACATCATAAGGAAGGAGATTTCTTAGGAATACTCTCGATTAAGGTAAATGATCATTATTTCTAAAGATTTCAGTAGGTATGACTATCAATTGATTAGTTTATTTTGGAAAATCAAATGAGAATGATCAAACAAAAAGAGTTATTATCAAAGCCAAAGGAAGATAAGTAGGAGATGCTCATGATGCTAGGAAACCTAGCGAGCATCTCAAACTATCATATGATTGGGCTTTATGTTTTTGAATTCAAATTATTTATTTGAGTTGAATTTTTATTAAAAGTTTAAAGCTTATAATTTCACAATACAAGGTTATGGAAATGCATAAAAGGTGAGGATTTATGCTTATGGCCCATAGAAGGGAGAAGCAACTTCAGAACCTAAGAGACTAGATCTTATAAGGGCATGAGAAATGACATAGATCTAATGCAAAATATATTACATTTTACTTTCATTTTTGGACAATTACTTGACTCAGACTTCTAGGATTCATATGCCTAATGCATGATAAATAAGATTATGGGCCAAAATCAGCGAGAAGGTGGGAGGTGTGTTTCCATCATGGCTCTCAAAGGTCAAGTCAAGTTCTCTTGTAAAGGTGAAATCCCTCCAATCAAGAGTATAACAATATGCTTTTGTGCATGATGTTATAAAAGAAATACTCATCCAGCTAAGGGGTTGCTAATTCTTTTATCTTGATCTTAACTTAGGCTTTAGGTGAGGTTATGAGTTGTTTAATTTGGTAGAAGCTTTATTTTTTCCTAAGAGCCTAATCGTCATCCAGGCCATACATCAAGCAAAGAAGAAACTAGGAAACATGCCATCTTAATGCATAAGCTAAACAAAATATCAAACATTTTATAAAGCTAACACGAAAGAATAAAATGCCATTTATGGTGCACCACACCCACAAAATAAATTGGTAGCGAGCTCTACCCTTATACAACCGTTACAAATGAATTAATTTACAATCAAGTAAGGAAGTTCATGTTATAGGGGTCTTTATTTCTTCATTTCTTCTTTCTTCTTTCTTCTTTATTCTTTTGGTTCCTTCTTTTGGATGGTAAGAAGATGGTTGCTCCAAAGGCTTTACATGATACATAAGATGAGATCTTATAACCAATTCTCATCTTAATCCCCCATAACATTCATTCCAAAATCCTAATTATAAAGATACATGAAAAGGAAAAGTAAATCTAACTGATACCTGTAAAATAGAGATTATCTAAATAAATCATACAAATCCCAAGCATGTATATTGGGCTTAGCACCCCACACAAGGGTGACCAAGTCCACCTGACCTATTAGATTATGCTTAGGGGCATAAGCACCTGCACAGTAAAAGTATTTATATTTTATTACAACACTCCTTAAGCATAATCCCCTGTATATAATAATGATTAGACTAGATTGTCCTACCATTCATTCTACAGATATTCACCCTAACATCCAGACTAGAAATAATACATCATAAAATAAAAGCAAATATCAAACCATGCACCGTCCTAACCTAAAGCTAGAAGTGGTGACTTAACCTAATGTGTGTGCTTTAAAAGATTTGTGTGGTATGCTTAGCTATGGATTTAAGGCTTAGATTTTCTAAATGTGAATATGTTTAACTTAGAGGGCGATTTCATTTAAGTGCTTAGTTGATTTAGGTGGTTTTTATTTGGTGATTTATTTTGGTTTAAGTGAATCCTAGAATTAATTTCTAAGTTATAAAGAGAGGGAAAAGAGAAGAGAACTTCTCTTTCCTTCCCTACCTTAAGTAATTTCTAAAGTGGATTCATATTTGATTTTGTTTAATGAATGTTTTATTATGTGTTTTAATTAATCCTAAGTTTATATTTTTGTCTAAACCAACCTATTAAAAAAAGGCATTTTAAGATTAAGCAAAGTGAATTAATATCACAAAACACACATCAAGTCATTTCTTTCCCAACATGTATAACATGCATATAAATGAATCCTAAGCATATCTATACATACAAATAAAAATATTTAGCACACTTTATGATGAATGCCAAGAAATATTACTTACAAAAATTGGAATACTTTATGATGCATGATTCTCATTAAGTAGAAAAGAGGGTTTCATTTATCCATTATTCACATACACATGTATATGTATGAAAGGCATAAGTGAGTATGACGCCATTGTTAGCACCAGGGGTGTAAGGTACAAGACCTACTTAGGGTTTAAAAACCTCAGGGGTTGTCAGACTAATATATCACTTTTCTTAAATACAAACACATGTACAAAAGAAATGAATAGAAAAAGAAAGATGCAAAGAGTTTGTATTTGTTTATTTGTTTTATTTATGCAATTTATATGTATAAGTGTGGATATCCTTCTTAGGTGATAGCATAGGAATGGATAGGAATAGGGTTAGTAAAGTGTTGTGTTCTTTTTAAATAAACTATACACTTTGCCAAATCCTATCCAAAACTATGTTAAAAGAAAAGAGAAGGAAAGCTATACTATGCACATCTTTATATTTATATCCACATGCAAGCTCATAAATAATTATAAGTAGCACACTTTCAATTTTGGATGTTTGATTTATAGATTTTTGAAACTAGTTTTGAATTTAATAGTGATAATAGCCATTCATATTTTTACTTTAGCCAAAACATGCAATTTGACATAAAAAATATTTCATTTTTAATTTGATTTTTGAAAAGCATGAATGCATGAAATTCATATGACATACACATTTAGCATGTTAGGGAAGAACTAAAGTAATGAAAGCATGTAAACACATTAACCCTAATTAATTCCTAAAGATAATCTTATGAAATAAGAAAGCTTAAAGCAAATCAAGTAATTTTTAAGGAAGGTTTGATTTTATTTTGAGTTTGATTTAATTTGAGAAACATGAGATGAGTTTGTTGCTCCTAACCCATTCTCACATATGTTTGTTGATTTAATTTATTATTAGGATTATTAGATAATTTTTAAATGTTGCTTAGGTTAAGGTATGAATTAAGTGTGTTAATTATCCTCTTACCTACACCACCTTAGCATAGTTAATCAAATAATTATGAGCCAAAGATATGACATAAAATCACACAAGGAATTTAAATCAGCAATGCACCTAAGAAAGTAAGGTACCAAATGCAATTGGCTCATGATTAAGGATTAATTAAGCTAAGGGGTTTATTTTAAGTAATTTTATAACACCTCTCACACATGTGAGTTGAGTTTTGATTTCCTTATTATACTTAGGTTATTGAACACCTAAGCATCTATCGAAGATAGATTAATTGAGTTATGGAAAGTTTTAGAATTTTATGAAATTAATTAAGGTAGGTAATTAGTGGATTAACCTTTAATTAAGGTTGGATTAAGAAAGAAAAGGGGGTTTAAGGAATATCTTAAGGAAAGTATCCCAAAATTATTCTTTAAACCTCATATTCACTTAAGCAAAACTTAATTGACTCAATCAAAGGTTTAGACCACTAATTATACCCTTAATTAAGCTTAATTACATTAAGGGAGTGATTAAGGAATGAATTAGTAATTCCTCTAATTAAGCCGCCAATAAATCCCAAGAAAATTAGAGGAGGTAGGAGTCATTCCACTAATTATGCACAAGAAGTTTGGGATTAATCAATGGAGTAATTAGAAGGTAATTAGTAAAATAACATTCCCATTAAAATCCAAACTCAGAGAAAAGCACTGTTTAAAATCCATTGAAATTATTTTTAGAATATTCTATGTTCAACTATCCATCCAATGCAATTTATTTCATATTTTTCTAATTTTTCTAGGCTTATATATGAATTTAGAAAGTTTCCATAGTTAATTAGGTGATTTAATAGCCTAATTAAATGTTTAATCTTGTATGCATGACAGGATTCGATATTTAAGTTATCACAACATAGCGGCGTGAAGACTACTTCGATAATCAAGGATGGGATGGTGGGTTAAAACCACAGGTTCTAAGATTAAATCACGGGATTCTCGTGTCTTTGATGGGGCCCTCCATCCAAAATAAATGGATGGCCCATGATCCTTCCACTATTCTTCTACATGAAGAACACCATCTTCTAGGAGATGATCCAAGTTCGATTGAGCTCGGATTGGATTGAAACTTAACCCACACTGTCTAAAGGGAAAGGGGATCACATCTAACGGCTAGAATCTCATGGGGTGATGCTTCACTTCACAAAGGACCTAACCACGTTGAAATTATGCTCAGTTTAATGGCATACCTTGCAAGAGGTGATCACTAGCACTCGATTCTCTTGGAGAAGCTTCGTCTAGTAGAGATGAAGCTTTGTTGAGAGTTTGAGGTCTTGAGATTGGGTAAATCCTCCTATGGGCCAACTCCACCTTCACTTCCTTGTGGCTTTGATCAAAATAGCACCTCCCTTGCCTTTAGAGCTTGGGAAAAAGCTTGGGTGAACTCTATTGAGCTCCCTGAATATGCTTGCAAAGTGAATTAGGTTGATATTGAGTGTAGGCTAAGTTGGATTTTCAGTGGAGCTCCCATATTTTCAATTTATGAAAACCGAGATGGAATTTGGGAATTGCTTGAGAGAGCTTAGAGGTCGGGAAATGACTTTTTTCCTCTGCTCAATCAATTAGGATTGTGAATGAATCAAATTGGGGAGTATCTCCCCTTCTCCCCAAGAAAATCGAGCAAGGAGATGCCATTTTGATCCAATTGACCCTATTTAATGGGTTGTTTAATATGTTCAGAGTGGCATGGTATTCGGTTTTGGCCAGAGGAGGAGTGGGTGAGGTGGCCATGTGCTCAAACAAGGTGGAGGGAGGATTCTATGTGGCCATTTTCAAAGGAGGTGGTCAGTTTGGGTTTGGGTTGGGTTTGGCCAAACCCATTCATTAGGTTCATTAGTGACCATTTGGTCCACTAAGAGGATGCCAAGTGTCCATGAAGAGGAATTGACCAAATTCCAAGTAGTTTTAGCCAAAATTTACCCTATGGCCTAGGGGTAAAATGGTCATTTAGCTTGGGTGTCAATTTGAATATGTTTGGCATGATTGAAAAATGGGTTAGGCCAAGTTTCATTGGATTTGTAATTGGTTTGATGTGATTTGGCTCAAGTTGACCAATTGGTCAAATTGGGTCAAATCAAGGGCCGAGTCAAGTTCATATGATCATTTGAAATATTTTGGTGGCTTTAGTTTGATTCAATTTGGTTTATATTTGGTTTTGGTTTAATTGAGTTCATTTAGGTCAAATGGGTTAAGTTGACCAAATTGACCCATTTGACTATTTGGGTTAGGTCATGGGTTGGTTCATGTTTAGTTGGTCATTTAAAATGGATTGGTATCTTTGTTTTCAATCAATTTAGTTTATATTTGAGTTTGGCTCAATTTGACCTTTTAGATCAAATTGGGTTCATGGTCAATTGGGCTAGGTTAGGTCTAGTTGGCCAATTGAGGCTTTGGTCAAGTTCAACAATCATTATGGAATGAACTTGTCCGATTAGTTTCAATCAATTTGGCTTAGATCAAGTTTTTACATATTTTGACTTTTTAGGACAAGTTGGGTCAACTTGGGTCAAGTGGTCAATTAGGCTATGTTAGGCTCAAATATTGACTTGGTCAAGTTCAAACATTGATCATGAATGAGTTTTGATTAATGGTTTCAATCAATTTGGCCTATAATGGATTTTGGTTATGTTTGATTTCATTTTAATTAAGTGTTGACTTAGTCAACTCTTAAGTTTGACTTGGTTTGACCCAATTTGAGTGATTGATCATCTCATGATGATTGTTAATCATGATGAGAGGCTTAGGTGGGCTTAGTTCAATCCAATTTGGTTAGGATTAGAATTTGGCTCATAAGGGTACTTTAGGTCACTTTGGGTCAAGTGAGCCTAAGTGGGTCAAATGGCTTGGTCAAAGCTTGATTTGAGTTTTATTGAACTCACATATAGACTCATGATTGAAATATAAATCCTTTTGCAAGTGGTTTGAAGTCAAATGGGTTTTGATTCATTTGACAATTTCAAGTTCAAAGGGTGAACATGAGTTTAACTTAGGTTTGATTTTTGAATTGAGTTTTGATTTGGTGATTAAAGTTTGTGCTTATATTTGGATTTATGATTGAAGGATTGATTGTATCATGATGAAAAAAATCAAGGGTTTGAAATTGATTTGAAGTTCAAGAGCTTAGGTTGGATTTTGATTGAATTTGAGATTGCTTTTGGAGTTGGTTTTGGTTGTTTGAATTTATATTTCATTTATATATGTGAATATAAATGGGTTATGAGAAAATTTCAAGGATTTGAAGTGATTTGAACTTGATTTAGGCTAAGTCCTTAAGAGAGAAATAAAGGACTGAGGAAAGATTTTTGATTTGGATTTGAATTTTGGATTTAGTTTCACTGATTTGAATTTATATTTAATTTATATATGTGAATATAAATGAGAATATAAATGGGTTGTGAGAAAATCTTATGAATTTGAATTTACTTGAACATGATTTAAGCTAAGTCATTAGGAGGAAATTAAAGGACTTAGGAAAGATTTAAACTTAGAATTGAATTTTGGATTTAGTTTGATTGATTTGAATTTATATTTCATTTATATATGTGAATATAAATGAGAATATAAATGAGTTGTGAGAAAATTTCATGAGTTTGAATTGATTTGAACATGATTTACACTAAGTCCTTAAGAGGGGATTAAAGGACTTAAGAAAATTCAGAATTTCAATCATGGGCTTCAATCATAAGTTTCAATTATGGGTTTCAATCATTTGGTATTGATTTGAGTTTGGAGACAATCAATTAAGCTGTAATTGATTTAGGTTTGATGTTGATTTGATTAGAAGTTTTACTTGAAGGAAGTAACGAATGTGGTTCAAGCTATAGGGTAGACAACTTTTTCTAACACCTTTAAAGCATGACCTATTCCTATGACTAACTCTTCTAAGTCTCTAGGGTTAGGCTGAGTGTCCATCTAATCATTAGATATGTCTTAAGATTAAGGATCTCTGAAAGCCTAAGAGAAGTCCTATGTCTAAGATGGAGGGGTTGAGAGCCTAAAAATGAGGTCAACAAGCCTGGATGACAATTAGGCTCTTAGGGAAAAATAAATCTTCTAACAAATTAAACAACTCAAAATTAAATATAAATAACTCATAACCTCACTTAAAGCTTAGGCTAAAAATCAAGATAAAATAATTAGCAACCCCTTAGCTGGATGAGTATTTATTTTCTAACATCATGTATAAAAGCATATTGTTTCACTCTTGATTGGAGGGCTTCCACCTTTGCCAGAGAACATGGCTTGACCTTTGAGAGCCATGGTGGAAATACACCTCCCATTCTTGCTGATTTTGTCCCATAATATTATTTCTTATGCATTAGGCATATAAATCCTATAATCCCGAGTCAAATGATTGTCCAAAAATAAAAGAAAAATGTAATACATTTTGCATTAGATCTAGGTCATTTTTTATACCTCTTACATGATCTAGTCTCTTAGAGAATAAGTTTAAGGACTTAAGTCTCTTTCTAAAATAAATAACAACCTAGCTATCTTGCATAAAGCATATGAATTGCTTACATGAATTTAAAATCTAGGAGGAGTTAGTTGGCGGCCACCCCCAGGCGATTGTAAGTCCAATAGTCAAGTGGTTTGTCCTCTCTTGTGGAGACAAACCAAATATTCATTTTTACCTTAGATTTAGGTTGTTCTTTTGGCCCTCGCCAAAGCTCCCTAGATTTAGGTTCTGAGGTTGCTTCTCCCTTCCATGGGCCATAAGCATAAATCCTCACCTCTTAGGCATTTTCATAACCTTGTATTGTGATTATAAATTTTAAACTTCTAATAAAATTCAACTCAAATAAATAATTCAATTTCAAAAATGTAAAGCCCAACCATAGGATAGTTTGGGATGTTTACTAGGCTTCCTAGTATCCTAAACGTCCCCTACTCATCTCCATTTGGCTTCGATAAGTACTCCCTCCTCTTGATCAATCCCACTTGATTTTTTAAAAATAAACTAATCGATTGATAGTCCTACCTATTGAAATCTTTGGAGACAACGATCATTTACCTTAATTAAGAGTATTCCTAAGAAATCTCATTCTTAGGATGTAATTCCTAGGATGTAATTAACTATGGGGTCTTGCCACCATAGGGAACTTAACGAACTCAGTTTATAATAAACCCTACTTTACTTTTTTTGTAAAGTAGGGGAAGAATTCAGTATAGACCCATTTTCATTAGGACTCACTTATTGAGGTGATTAGGTCCATTGTAGGGTGGTGACTTCTATCTTTTAAGATAGCACACCTCTCCTCAATGTCATACCCAATCACCCTAATAAGAACATATGCGAATCTGCGCAATGTCCGAATGCACAAGAGTATATTTCTATCTTCATTTTATTTTCGCATAGATTGAAGATGGAAGTATACATATTAAGAAATTTTAAAATATTTCACAACAGATTTTTCTAGCGACTCCGCTGGGGAGTGTTCCTCTCTCCATCTTTGGTAAATGATCATTGTCGCTAAGTATCGATAGTGGGTTTGTACTTTTGTATGAATCTAAGACTATCTTTCTTTCCGTTGGCACTTAGCTTATTTCATCCTTAAGTTAAACTAGCCAACATCTTTAGGTTTTAGGACCTCATCTCGTGTTGGTTTAAAACCCCCGTTGGGTTCTCCAATGGATGAAAATAAAAGCTTAATCAAAATGAATTAATTAAATACTTCCTCCTTACCATTTTTATGGCAAGGAAAGGTTCAATCGAAAATAATAAAGATGAAATAAATCCTTCATAAAAATATTGCTTTTCAAAAAGCACTCTTTCAAAATGCACATAATAAAATGTTTTGCATGAAAAGTTTTCCTAAATCACCTTCATCTAACAATCATCATGATCGTTATATGTAGGATCATCTTTACAAAAATAAGATTCCAACAATCACATTTTCTGAAAAGCACAAATGAACTTCTTCACTCAATTCATTTTGATGAAGACTTTATTTTCAAAAATAAAATTCCAACAATCATATTTTCAAAAGCATAAAATCTAGAGATGGGCCTTTCCATTCAATACATCCAAATGTGTTGGATGGATGTTACATCTTCAAGCAAAATCACAACTTTGAAATTCCACACATTCCACATGTGTTATTTCATTTTCAAAATGCATATATGAAACCTCTCCATTCAATATACCCACATTTATTGAATGGAGGTTACATTTTCAATCAAAATAAAAAATAAATTCTCAACACATATGAATATCTCCATTCAATATACCCAAATTTATTGCATGAAAATTTTATTTCCAAATAAAATAACATTATTTTGAAATGCCACTTAACATATTTCATATATGATTAGGTGAGGATTTCCTCTTTCAAAAAAATCAATAATCACACATGAAAATACATCTTTAAAAAATGAAACATAATTGATTTCCATCTTACATACCCAAATTTGTTAAATGGAAATCTCCCTTTTCAAAAATCAATAAAAACAAAAATTTTCAAAACATATTTGGAACTTCATTCCAGCTTATCTCATTTGCTAAAATGATGTTTCCTTCTTCCAAAAAGCAAAAATTTGAAACACTTTTTTTTTTTTTTTGGAATTTCATTTAGCATACTCAATTTTGCTAAGTAAAATGTCTATTCCACAAAATTTTTAAAAATACTTTTGGAACTTCATCCTTTAGCATATCATATTTGCTAAAGTGAAGTTTCCATTTTCAAAAAGAAAATAAAATCACAAAAATTTTAAACACATTTTTAGAATTTCATTTAGCATACTCAAATTTGCTAAGTGAAATTATCATTTCACAAAATTAAAGAAATACATTGAAACTTCATTTTAGCATACCATATTTGCTAAAGTGAAGTCTCCACTTTCAATTAAAATCAAATCAAAATCAAAAGAAACACATTAGGACTTTCTTAGCACACTTAAATTTGCTAAGTATTCTACTTTTCAAAATCAAATCCAAAACAAAAGAAACAATTTGGGGACTTCATTCTTTAACATACCATATTTGTTAAAATGAAGTCTCCACTTTCCAACACAAAAATTTTGAAACACATTTTTGGAATTTCCTTTAGCATACTCAAATTTGCTAAGTGAAATGTCCATTTCACAAAATCTAAAGTACATTGGGACTTCATTTTAGCATACCATATTTAATAAAGCAAAGTCTCAAATTTTGATCAAAATCAAAAGAAACACATTAGGACTCCCTTAGTATACTTAAATTTACTAAGGATCCTACTTTTCAAAAATAAATTAAAATCAAAAGAATTACATTAGTATTTTCTTAGCATACTCAAATTTGCTAAGAATCCTATTTTTAAAAATTTTCCAAACACAAAACACACTTGGATTTCCTCACTTAGCATATCCAAATTTGCTAAATGAGAATTTCATTTTTCTTTTCAAACCACAAATGATTCACAAAATAAAGCAAACAAAGAAACAAAAAGAAGAAATTATTTTCAAACATCTCACTTGGCATACCCAAATTTGCTAAGTGAGTAAATTCCAAAAATTACAAATAAAAAAAAAAGCAAATTGACCCTTTACTTTAACATACCCAAATTTGTTAAATAAAGGATCCTCAAAATTAAAATTCAAATATGGACTTATGGAAGCATCTCTTCAAAATAATTGAACCCAGCTTAACATCTAGAAAATGGATTCTACATCTAGAAAAATTCCTCTTTCCAATCAAATCTCAAAATCTATTCTAAATCATTTGAACCCGGCTTAACACTTCTAAGATGTTGAGTATGGGTTTAAATTCTAAATTCAAAACTCAAAATCATTAGAAATCTAATTCAAGTTTATTTTTAATGTTGCAGACTCTCGTTCAGTGATAATTTCAGTTTCAATCTTAGTTTAGTTTTCAGTTGATAGAAATGGCAGCGCCCAAATATGTGTTCACCTTTCTCCACAGGATGGATCTAGCTCTGGATTAGGCCAGCCTTCCCTGTTCTGACTACTCCCATCTCATCCACTTTGGATGAGATTTTGAGGGGGCGAGGATTACCTATGAGGGCACTCCCCTCACCACTATTAGTGAGCACTGATCGGGCGCCGCCATTCATTGACATGCCATCGATTCTAATATTCCCTCATTGAAGAGGAAGGCGGTTGTGCTAGCATCGGCATGCTGCCAGTGCCCGGTTGTTTCCTCGGCTACTAGTGAGGGTTAGCACTCAAGACCCTAAGGGAAGGCTCCCATCCCGTGGATTGTCTCCCCTGCTTTTGAGGTCGGGTCTAGTTCTTACTCTACTCACCCCCACCAAGATCTAGAGGAGGAACAAGAGCCGCATGATAAAGTGGTACCATACTCGCATCACCAGGGAGATGGAGGCATCTACATGGTCCATTGTTGAGGAGTTGCCCACTTTGATTTCCCCACAGGTTACAGCGAACCCATTCCATCCTCTCTCTATCAGAGAGGATGCTAGGAGGATCTATGCTCTACCTCCACTAGCAGTTCAATTTTAGCCACCAGTCAGTTAGAGCAGGAGGTCATATGTCGATCTCCGTTCAGTGCTACACTAGGTTGGCAGAGCCTACAGATGATCTGAGTCTGGGGCTCAATTTGATTTGAGATCCATTATTCCCCCATGGGAGAAGCATATTCTGCAAGAGGTCGTGATGCACATACCTTCATATCACCGCCGAGAAGCAAGGTTTAGTCGATAGTCTCACCTCGCACTGCTGATTTTTTCTAATCAAGGTACCACTCAAATTAACAATATTCTACTTATGGGGACTACCCATCACAAGAGGAGAGCTCTTGTTCTGAGAGAGTCGGTGGTGCCTCCACCACACCGCTTTAATCGTCCATCTTGATCCATATTTCAACATCTCCATGCCAAAGAAGAGGACCCTGGATCCGGCTATGACCAAGGGATCCCACTCCATCCACACCACCTATTATGGCGAGGCCGAGCCCTCTTTCTCAACCTTCTACCCCAATTGTGGCGCGGAAGGAATGGTGACCCCAAAATATCATGGTCATCCCATCACCACCACCACCAGTACATCATACGATGGAGATGGTTGCAGCAGTTGCAGAGGGAGAAGATGATACCACACTCCATGATGATAGATCCTCCTAGAGTGTCACCCTATGAGTCAGGACAATCAAGAGTGTATTTCTTCCAAGTACAACCCCTCTGTTTGATTCTTCAAGTAGGGAGGTTGTGCCTCACAGTACATGATAATGATCCCATCATTGGTCAGCCGAAGTCATTTGTGCCAGTTCTGATAAATCGTTCTCTAGATGACATAGTAGCTCATCATTTCATGGAGAAGAAAGAGATCCTAGGATATGACTGGTCTGATGAGGAGAAGATCAACTTTGATCCCAATGAAGATGATTTATTGGGAGACTCCGGGTTTGCATGGTATACCGGGGATCCTCCTCAAAGAACAGACTATGGAAGGTGTTGAGGTGGCAGAAGACACAACCCACTCGACCCAACACCTCATACAAAAAGAAAGATGAAAAGTTAGATAGATGGAGAAGAGGCTCGAGGATCTGCGCTAGTTATCTTAGCATTCAACCAAGCCCAGAAGCTCATCCTACCACATCTGAGACTAAGAAGTTGGTGCATGTTGAAGCCAAGACGTTACCTCCTGAGAAGGTAGCACCAAAGATGTATAAAGAATGTAGTGGATAGTACCTCCATACAAGAAAAAGATATCAAGTCCACATCATTAACGGCAATGGTACACATACCCGCCGCCAGGTAGCTATGGTCCACCTACTCTTTTGGATAAACTTAACAAACCTTATTCATTTAAGAGGGAGGAAATCAGGAAGATCTTAAAGAAGCTTGATTTTCAACTACCCAAACCTAGGAGATCGGAGGAAGTGGGTAAAAGCCATTATCCTAACATTTACCCCTCCATCGTATGCGAGGTCTTATTTTGAAAGATTGCTTCATATTTAAGGACTGGCTTGAGCATAGTTTCAAGATCGGTGTTATAGTTATCCTGAAGGAATACCTTGTGGAACAACCATCCAGTTCCATCAAGGTAATCCTTAGGGATACTCACGATCCTTATAAAATTGAAGAAGGTTGGGATATCTCCTTATCCAAAATCTCTAAGAAAATTGTATCGAAGATTAAGAAACTTTCTTTGTAGGGTGCGAGTCACTCAAACCTCCAACATCAAAGAAGGTTTGCAAGTTGCTGAGCCAACTCAAGGAAATGGGGAGTCGAATAGCGATGTGCTGCTGATAGCCCAAGAAGAACCACCAATTGATTCTAGCATCCACAGATCATTGCCTACCACATTAGGACTACCACTTCAGTTCTTCTTCTAGTAGACAGTATCATGTGATGAGGGCATTAAATCCCTCACCCCTCTTACTTTACTTGATTTCTACTTTGTACCTCCTATCAAATCCAAGAAATTAAAGAATAAAGCTAGCTTGAATTACATCTGTGTCACTTCTGATGGATTTTTTGAATCTATTCCTAATAACTCTTTAAGTCTAAACAACAACTATAATAATTATGATCTTCCTTTTTCTGATTCAGAGTTAGATTTTTCTACTCTAAATGCTACGGGTTCACCTCTTGAGATAGACTTGGAATCATCCGATTCTGAGGGCCCTATAGGAGATATTGTAGGTGAGCCTGACATGTAGATAGAACCTTCCATTACCCTACCACAAGTGATCATCGAAGTCAACCTCCGTAGTGGCAAGGTTCTACCTCCTAGGGTAGCACCTCAAGAAAGAGGAAAATAAGTCATTGGTTCAAAGGATCAAGAAGCCCCTCCACAGGATGGTCCACTCTTGGATATACTTGTGGAGGACCAACCCAAAGTGGACTACAATGTCTTCTCTCACCTAAGAAAGTTGTCATCTAAGTTAAGCGTATACGATGCCTTGTCTAATCCAAAGAGATGAGGGAATCATTAACCAAGACTCTCCTTGATCCTGAGATATGCTTAGCTCAACTGACCGCTATTCATGAGGAGGCACATTATTTGCCCAGGGGATCACTTTCACAGATGAAGACTTTTCTAGGGACATTGGCACAACCGTCTCTAAGTTATAATTGACATGTATCTGACTGTCGAGTTCTTATCGATCAAGGTGCATCTGAGCATTATGAGTCTAAAGACCCTTGCTTATTTGAGGATCGACATCTCCACACTCTAAGGAGATTGGATGATATTGAGAGGATTCATTGAACAAGGTGAGAAGGCTTTAGGTTCCATAGTGTTACCTTTGAAGATAGGTGACTGGAAGACTGAAGCCAAGTTTTATATCATTAATTTGTATACTTCATTCACCGCTTTGCTCGGTAGGCCTTGGATACATCAAAACAAAATACTTCCATCCTCCCTCCATCAGTGCATCAAGTTCAAGAAGAATGGGATTGACTACTGTGTCAAAGGAGATGAAAAGCCATTTTCAGTCAGAGAGGTTGAGATATATGAGGATACAACCTACTATCTTCCTCAAAATACCCTTTCTCATGAACTTGGACAAACTTAAATTCAAAAGCAAAATAAAATGAAGAAACAAAAAAAGAAAAAGAAAAGAAAAATGAAAATCTGAGTGAACAAGAAAGGGGAATTGAAGAAGAAATAGAGCCGCATATCACATTCCACCCACGCTTCATTCCTTCATATGGACATGTAGGATGACTCAACCTCCACCAGAGGCGAGGCAACAGAGGCTCCAGGAGAACCCCTGGCCATCGCCAACAAGGGTTATGTTCCAGTTCATAGTACCCTACTACATAAACTTGGAATCTAGTTGAGGATGAGTCTAATATACTATCAACCCCTCTCATCAGGTTTCATTGGAGTTGACACTCGAGCAAGATGGTAATGAAGACCGGGCCTCTAGAAAAAGCAAAGTATTCGAATTAGATGTATGTAAAACTATCAGGCAATAGTTAGGAATCTTAGCTCTAGCCTCACTTTCACCCCAAAAAGTTGAAAGTTTAATAGTTAAGGAAGCCCCTAAGTCTTCCAGTGATATGAAGCTAAAGAGATTCTTTTAGGATCATCCTCCTCAAGTTTTGAAGTTGATGTAGAACTTGAAGAGAATTCATACAAAGAATTAATGGAATTATCATTTGATTTTTACTCGCCTTGTGTTCATAATCTTATACAGAAAGGTTTGGTCCCTCATACCTCCAAGAATGTGAGTGTTTTGAGAAGCTATGGAACAATACAGGGAAGCACAATCAAGAGTAGACTAGATTCGCATGGTCCAGATGATGATGATTATGCTAAATTATTGCAAAATCATTTGGAGTCCGATAGTTCTTTTCACACAACACCAACTCCTAAAGAATGTGTATTTAGAAACCTCAGATGATCTAGATAACCTTAAAATCAAAGATGCACTACCAGAATTTGAAGAGGAGATCCATTCAATAATTGACAAGCTCAAAGAAATCAACCTCGCAACAGAAGAAAATCCACGCCCGATGTACATCAGTTCATTGCTAAATGAAGAAGAAACCAACGACTTAGTTAGGCTATTGACTGAGTTTAAGGACTGCTTTACATGAATTTATGAAGAGATGCCCGGATTATCTCCTGACGTAGCAGTCCACAAACTAGCAATAGATCCTAGCGCTAATCCTATCAAGCAAGCTCCTAGACGCATGCGATTAGAAATTGAATAATAGATCATTTCTGAAGTCAAGAAATTGATCAATGCTGGTTTCATCAGGGAAGGAAAATACCCTACCCGTTATCCAGGTCGCCCCAAGTTAAGAAGAAGAATAACCAAATTCTCATATGTTTTGATTTTAGGGACTTAAACAAGGCATGTTCTAAGGATGAATTTCCTCTTCCTATACCAGAATTAATGGTGGACATTGCCTCATCTCATGCAATTTTTTCTTTCATTGATGGGTCATCTGGCTATAACCAAATCAAGATGGTCCTCAAGGATAAAAGAAACACTACTTTTTGAACCCCGATCAGAATATATTATTATAGGGTAATGCCTTTCGACCTTAAAAATGTTGGTTCTACATACCAACGGGCCATGACTCAGATCTTCAACAAACTCATCCATCATCAGGTTGAGTGCTATGTTGATGATCTAGTAGTCAAGAGTAGAGAAAAGGAAGACCATCTCTTTGACTTGAGAGTAGTTTTGAACTTAAGACAATATAACCTTAAAATGAATCTCAAGTGTGCATTCGTGAGTAGCTTCGTGGAAAGTTCGGGTTTATTGTTCAACGGGAATAGAAATAGATCTAGAAAAGATTAAAGCTATCTTATAAATGCCACCTCTAAAAGTTTAACTCAACGGATCTTTCCAAGGATGGTTAGTGTATCCAGATGCTTTATGTCCAACCTATCGGGAGATGCGACTTGTCAAGGATGTTGTTGACCTCAATTTTTGGATGAGCTTTCAATCCCTCCAACTTAAACATAATACTCCTCTTAGACATTAAGAGATTCTTAGTCTTAAAACACATCTAGTGATTAGGTGGACACTCAACCTAGCTAGAGACTTAGAAGGGTCACCATGGAATAGGTCATGCCTGTGAGTGTTAGAAAATTTGCCTACCCTTCTTGAACCATTCCTCACCTTCCTTCCTTCAAGTCAAACTCCAAATCAAATGAACATGAAACCTAAATCAATTTTAGCCCAATTTATTTTCTCCAAACTCAAATCAATGCCATAGGATTGAAATTCATGATTGAAACCCATGATTGAAATTCCAAATTCCAAATATTTCCTAAGTCCTTGATTTCCCTCTTAAGGACTTAGCTTAAATCATCTTTAAATCAATTCAAATTCATAAAATTTTCTCATAACTCATTTATATTCACAAATATAAATGAAATATAAATACATATCAATCAAATTGAATCCAAAATTCAAATTCCATATTCCAAATTCCAAATCTTGCATAAGTCCTTAATTCCCTCTTATGGACTTAGCCTAAACCATCTCCAAATCAATTCAAATTTATGAAATTTTTTCATAACTCATTTATATTCTCATTTGTATTCACATATATAAATGAAATATAAATTCAAATCAATCAAACTAAATCCAAAATTCAAGATCAATTCACAAATCTTTCCTAAGTCACCATGATTTTATCTTAAGGACTTAGCCTAGATCATGTTCAAATCACTTCAAACTCATGAAATTTTCTCATAACCCATTTATATTCACATTTATATTCACATATATAAATGAAATACAAATTCAAATAACCAAAACCAACTCCAAAATTCAAGTTCAAATTCGATCAAAATCCAACCTAAGCCTTTCAAGTCAAATTCTTGAACTTAGCCAAATCAACTTCAAATCAAGCCAAACTCTTGATTTTCCTTCATTATTCAATCAATCATTCAATCATGAATCCAAATATAAATACAAACTTCAACCACTTAACCAAAACTCAATTCAAAAATCAAGCCAAAATTCATTTCATGTTTACCCTTTGAACTTGAAATTGTCAAATGAATAAAAACTTATTTGACTTCAAACTACTTGCAAATGGATTTATATTTTGATCATAAGTCCATATGTAAGTTCAATCAAACTCAAATCAAACTTTGACCAAGTCATTTGACCCACTTAGGTTCACTTGACCCAAAGTGACCTAAAGTGCCCTTACAAGCTAAATTCTAATCCTAACCAAATTGGATTGAATCAAACTCACCTAAGCCTCTCATCATGATCAACAATTATCATGAGATGATCAATCACTCAAATTGGGTCAAACCAAGTCAAATCTAAGGGTTGACCAAGTCAACACTTAGCCCAACATAGCCAAAATCCAGGATATGCCAAATTGATTGAAACTAATGATCTAAGTTCATTCATGATCAATGTTTGAACTTGATGAAGTCAACATTTGAGCCTAACTTAGCCCAATTGGCCACTTGACCCAACTTGACCTAAAAAGTCAAAATGTGTCAAAACTTGATCTAAGATAAATTGATTGAAACCAATGGGTCAAGTTCATTCTAAATCACTTGTTGAGCTTGATCAAAGCCTTAATTGGCCAACTAGACCTAACTTAGGCCAATTCACCTTGAACCCAACTTGACCTAAAGGGTCATATTGAGTCAAATTCAAACTTAACCAAAATTGATTGTAAACAAAGATACCAATCCAATTCATATGACCAACCTAAATCTAAACCTACCCATGACCTAGCTTAAATAGGTCAAATGGGTCAAATTGGTCAACTTGACCCATTTGACCTAAATGAAGTCATATGAACCAAATTCAAATCTAAACCAAATTAAATCAAACTAAAGCCACAAAAATATTTCAAATGGTCATATGAACTTGACCCAACCGTTAGTTTGACCCAATTTGACCACTTGGTCAACTTGACCCAAGTTGACCCATTTTGACCTAAATGAGTCAACATGAGCCAAATCACATCAAACCAACTCCAAATTCAATGAAACTTGGCCAAACCTATTTTCTCATCATATCAAACATACCTAAACTAAAATGAAAGTCAAATGACCATTTTGCCCCTAGGACATAGAGTAAATTTTGGCCAATTCCACTTGGAATTTAGTCAAATTCTCTTCATACCCACTTGGCACTCTCCTAGTGGATCAAGTGAACACTATGGAGGGTGGTGTATCAAACCCAATGGGTTTGGGTCTGCCCAACCTATCCCAATGACTAAATCGAGCACATGCTTTAAAATGGCCACAAGGGAATCCTCCTTACACTTAATTTAAACACATGGCCACTTCACCATTCCACTCCCTAGCCAAAATTGAACTCAAAGACACTCCTAACAGCCTAACAAACCCACCTTGTGGGCAATTGGATGAGAATGGCAAAGGGAAGCTAGGCCATCCAATTACGAAAGGGGGGAGATATACTCCCCCTAATTCAATTCAATTTTCACTCCCCCTATGTCGATTGAAGCATAAAAAACTCAGAGCAAGCCTTAGAGAGTCTTCCTAAGCTTCCTAGAGAGGCTTTAAAAATCTCCATTCTCGATTTTCATCACTTGAAAATAGGGGAGCCCCACCAAAATCCCAATTGGCTCTACACTCAACCTCAGCCTAATTCCCTTTGCAAGAACTCTTAGGGAACTTAATCGACCTTGCCAAAAGCAAGCTTCATAAAAGTTCTTGAAGGGAGGAGTGCCCTAGATCAAAGTCGAGCTCAAGTGAAAGTGGAGTTGGTCCATAGAAGCCTCCACTCAATTTCAAGAGCTCAAACTTTCAGTAAAGCTTTGTCTCAACCGGACGAAGCTTCTCCAAGGGAATCGAGCACCGATGATCACCTCTGGCGAGGTTAGCCATTTTCCGAGCTTAAATTCAATGTGGTTTTGAGCTTTGTGAAAGAAATTTTCATGACATGGGATTTTGGCCATTATATGTGATCTAAAATACATGATGAAGGTGTGGGCCAAGTTCTAGCCCAATCCGAGCTCAATCGAGCTTAGATCATGGCCTAGAACATGGACGGAACCTCTTTCCCACAGGGAATTGTAAGGATGAATCTATGGTCATCCATCCACGCATTTTGGATGGACGGCCGAATTAAAACACGTAGCGCTCATGGATTTACTCCTCTGATCCGTGGCTTTAATCACAACCGTCTGATCCTTGATCGGACGGCTAAGGAGAAAGCGCGTAGCGCCGCCGCCACATGGCGCTATGATGTGATGGGTTAAATACCCAATCCGGCTGCACCGTGTGTAAAGCGCATGCCGCTTCAATAGCATACATGGTGCCAATGGGATTAATAATATAATTAGGGATTTAAATAATTCTAATTAATCACCAAACCTTCTAAAATTCATATCTAAGTGTAAAAAAATCAAAAAAGTATGAAAGAAATTGCATATGAAAGATAATTAAACATAAAATATTATTAATTTAATTTCAATAGATTTTGAATAATATTTTTTATCTGAATTTGAGTTTTATTAGGAATATTAATTTACTAATTACCCTTTAATTACTCCTCTGATTAATCCCAAACTTCTTGTGCTTAATTAGTGGGATGATTACCGCCTCCCTAAATTTCTTGGGATTTATTAGTGGCTTAATTAGGGGAATTGCTAGTTCATTCCTTAATTACCCCCTTAATGTAATTAAGCTTAATTAAGGGTATAATTAGTGGTTTAACCCTCTGATTGAGTTAATTAAATTTTGATTAAGTGAATGTGAGGTTTAGGAAATAATTTTGGGACACTTTGCTTGAGATATTCTCTAAACTCCCTTTTCTTCCTTAATCCATCCTTAATTAAGAGTTAATTCACTAATTACTCTCTTAATTAATTTCATAAAATTCTAAAATCTTCCATAACTTAATTAATCTTTCTTGGATATATGCTTAAGTGTTTAAGAGCCTAAGTATATTAAGGAAGTCAAAACCCAACTCACTTGTGTGAGAGGGGTTATAAAATTACTTAAGTTAAAATCTTTTAATTTAATTAATCATTAATCATGAGCCAAATTGCATTAGGCCCTTTTCTTCCTAGGTGCATTGCAAATTTAAATTCCTTGTGAGATTTTATGTCATCTCATTGGCTCATGATTACTTGGTTAAATATGCTAAAGTGGTATAAGTAAGGGGTAATTAATACACTTAATTCATACCTTAACCTAATCAAAATATAAAATGGATCTAATCATCTAAAAATTGAACTTAAATATCATACACATGTGAGAATGGGTTAAGAACAGCAAACTCACCTCACATTTCTCAAATTAAATCAAACTCAAAATAAAACCAAACATTCTTTAAAAATAATTTGATTTGCTTTAAGCTTTCTTATTTCATAAGATTATCTTTAGGAATTAATTAGAGTGAATGCGTTTACATGCTTTCATCATTTTAGTTCCTTCCCAACATGTTAAATGTGTGTCATGAATTTCATGCATTCATTCTTTTCAAAAATCAAAATGAAAGTGAAATGTTTTCTTTTATGTCAAATTGCATGTTTTGACTAAAATAAAAAAATATGACTATTATCACTATTAAATTTAAATTATTTTTAAATATATGAATCAATTACCAAAACTAAAAGTGTGCTACTTATATTTTATTTATGAGCTTGCATGTGAGTAAGATAAGGATGTGCTTGTGTAGTCTTCTTCTCCCCTCTTTTAGTATAGTTTTGAATAGATTTGGTAAGCGTGTAGTTCATTAGAAAAGAATCTAACACTTGCCTAATTCCATCTCCTATTCATTCCTATGCTATTACTTAAGAAGGATACCTACACTTGTACATATAAATTTCATAAACAAAAATAAATCAACCAACATAAACTTTTGCATCCATTCTTTTCCATTCATTTCTTTTGTACATATGCTTGTATTTAAGGAAAGTGGTATATTAGTCAACTCGGTTGTGAGGCTTTAAATTAGCCCTAAGTAGGTCTTGTACCTTACACCAGTTATGATGGCGTTGTACTTATGCCTTTCATGCTTGTGTGTGCATATGAAAATTGGATAAGAGACCCTCTAAATGAAATCATGCATCATAAGCATTCAAATTTTCTTAAGTAAACTACTTAGCATTCATTATAAAGTGTGCTAAACATTCCCATTTGTATGTAGATATGCTTAGAATTCATCCATAAGCATGTTATACATGTTGGGAAGGAAATGAAGTGATGCGTGTTTTGTGAATTTAGTTCACTTTACTTAATCTTAAAATGCCTCTATTTTTGAAAGGTTTGTTTAAAGTTCATCTAAACTTAGGATTAATTAAAACACATAATAAAATATTCACTAAACAAAACTAAACATAAGTCCACTTTAGAAATTACTTAAGGTAGGGAAGGAAAGAGAAGTTCTCTTCTCTTTTCACTCTCTTTAAAACTAAGTAATTGATTGTAGGATTCATTCAAACCAAATAAAAATACAAAATAAAATCAACCCAAATCAGTAAAAATAACTTAAATGAAACCATCCCCTAAGTTGAATGCTTTCACATTTAGGAAATACAAACCCTAAAGCCATAGTTAAGCATCTTACACAAATCTCTAAAACACATACATTTAAATTCATCACTTCTAGCTTTAGGTTAGGTGATTTTGGTTTGATGTTTGCTTTATTTTATATATATTTTAGTCTAGATGTTAGGATAAATGTGTAGAATGAATGATAGGATGATTTAGTCTAATCATTATCTTATAGGAATTATGTGCTTGGTGTAATAAATAAAAATATAAATACTTTTTGCTATGGGTGCTTATACCCTTAAACATAATCCAATAGGTCAGGTGGACTTAGTCACCCATGTGTGGGGGGATAAGTCCAATATACATGCTTGGTATTTGTGTGGTTTATTTAGCAAATATCTATTTTGCAGGTGTTGGCTATATTTACCTTTCCTTTTCATATAATTTTTGCAATTAAGATTTTGGAATGATTGTTATGGGGATTATGATGGACATTGGTTATAAGATCTTATCTTATGCACCATGTGAAGCCTTTGGAGCAACCACCTTCCAACCATCCAAAAGAAAGAACCAAAGAAGAAAGAAGAAAAGAAGAAGAAAGAAGAAAAGAATAATGAAGAAATGAAGCTTGAAGACCCCCATGACAATGAGTTACTTGCTTAATTATACTTAATTCATTTATAATTGGGTTGTGTAAGAGCTCGACTAAATTTATTTTGGTTTGTGCGGTGGTGCCCACCACAAATGCCTCTTATTCATTAGCTTTATAAATTGATGATTTATTTAGCTTGTGCATTAAGATGACATCCTTTTTAGTTTCTTCCTTGCTTGATGTATGGCACGGATGTAGATTTAGGCTCTTAGGAAAAAATAAATCTTCTACCAAATTAATTAATTCAAAATTAAAATAAAGAACTCATAACCTCATCTAAAAGCTTAAATTTAAAATCAAGATAAAGAATTATTGCCCCTTTGGATGAGTATTTCTTTTATAACATCATGCACAAATACATATTATTTTCACTCTTGATTGGAGGGATTCCACCTTTGGAGAAACTTGGCTTGACCTTTGAGAGCATGGTGGAAACACACCTCCTGATTTTGGCCAATAATCTTACTTCTCATGCATTAGGCATATGAATATAAGCAGTCAATTTATTATCCAAAAATGAAAATAATATGATTTACATTAGATTTAAGTCATTTGAAGCATACTACATGATCTAGTCTCTTTAAGGTGAGTTTAAGGACTTAGTCTCTTTCTAAATAAATAATAGTTATCTGCATAAATATATGACTTGCCTACATGAATTTAAAATTGTAGGAGTTAGTTGGCGGCCACCCCAGGCGGTTGTAAGTCCAAGCAGTCGGGTGGTTTGTCCTTTCTTATGGAGGCAAACCAAATACCTATTTTCACCTTAGGTCGTGCTTTTGACCCTCTCCAAAGCTCCATAGATTAGGTTATGATATTGCTTCTCCCTTTCATGGGCCATAAGCATAAATCCTCACCTCTTAGGCATTTTCATAATCTTGTGTTGTGGAATCATAAGCCCTAAACTTCTAATAAAAAGTCAACTCAAATGTATAATTCAATTTCAAAAATATAAAGCCCAACCATAGGATAGTTTGAGATGTTCGTTAAGTTTTCTAACATCGTGAGTATTTCCTACTTATCTTTCTTTGGCTTCAATAATAACTCTCTCTCTCTTTGATCAATCCCATTTGATCTTCTAAAATAAACTAATCGATTGATAGTCCTACTGAAATCTGGAATAATGATCATTTAATCGAAGTATTCAGGATCTCATTCCTTAAGATGTAATTAACTTTGGGGGCTTGCCCATGTAGGGAGCTTAACGAACCTGATTTAAAATAGCCTACTTTACTTTTCCATGTAAAGTAGGGGAAGAATCTTTGGTATACATGCAGACCCATTGTCTTTAGGAGTCCTTATTGAGTTGATTAGGTCCATTGTAGGGTGGTGACTTCTATCTTTAGAGGTAATACACCTCTCCTCAATGTCGTACTCGATCACCCTCAATAAGAACATCTGTAAATCTAAGTGGTGTCAAAAATTACATAAAAAAAGTATATTTTGATCTTCATTTTATCCCGCATGGAGTGAAGATGGAAGTATATTTCTACTTCTTTATAAATTTTTCTTCCTTATAAAAATTTCACCATAGACACAGTTTAAGTGGGATGACAAGTATCAGCATGCCTTTGAAGATATCAAACAGTATTTAGTGAAGCCACCATTCTAGCCTATCCGGGAGCCACCCATCCTCTACCTGCATTGATGACTCCTCGATGCTTTATTGGCCCAAGCCAATGACGAAGGGAAGAGAGTGCTCTCCACTACCTCAGCCATCATTTGATCTGTGCTGAAGCGAACTACCCACCTATTGAGAAACATTGCCTAGCTTTGATCTTTGCCTCCCAAAAGCTACGACACTATATGCTTTCTAATAAGGTGAACTTGATTTCCAGAACCAATCCACTATAGTATCTCATGACATGACCAACGCTATCCGAACATTTGGCATGATGGTCCATGATTCTCTCACAGTTTGATATCACATTCATACCCCTCAATGTGGTAAAAGGGTAAGCACTAGCAGGTTTCTTAGCAACACACTCACTTCCTACTGATTCTCTGCTTAGTGACGATCTCCCTAATGAACAAATTATGAACTTAAAGGAGGTTGACAACTGCTGATGGGAGATGTATTTTGATGGTGCAACTTCTTTTTATAAAGGGAAAGCACAACGATCTACTCTTTCAGGAAAGGCAAGGGTAGGAATAGTTCTCCTGACTCCAGGCCACAATGTGATGAGATTTTCATATTATCTTTCTAACCCTTGCACCAACAAAGAAGCCAAGTATGAAGCTTTGATTGCCAGTCTGGAGTTAGCCATCACAATCAGTGTCAAGAGCATCAATATCTTTGAGGATTCTCAGTTGGTCATCAACTGTGGGTCCCAAGTTCTCAAACCCAAGCTTCATTCATTACCACGAGTATACCAGTTGTTGGCCCAAATTCTCGAAGTCACCATCTACAAGGTTCCCTGAGTAGAGAACACAGTAGCAGATGCTTTAGACAAACTTGCCAAAGAATTGGAATGTTTGAAAGATGAGTCCATTCCAATAAGGGTCTAAAATAAACAGGTCCTATCCCTTATTGATGATGAACTCATCGATAGACTTTCTATTGAAGGGGAGGTTATCATTGCTTATAAGGACAAGGAGCTGGATTGGAGGTACCCGTTCATAGACTATTTGAACACCGGTAAACTATCTTAAGAAAAGTCAAAAGCCCATCAAGTGAAACATAGAGCTCTCTCCTATGCTCTCGTAAATGACACCTTGTACCGATGGTCCTTTGACCAAATGTGGTTACATTGCTTAGGTAAACATGAAGCCCATGCCATTGTAACTGAGGTACATTCAGGTCTATGAGAAGCACATCAATCCAGTCCAAAGATGAATATGAATATTAAGAGACTAGGATACTACTAGCCTTTGATGATTACAGACTGCATGGATGTAGCTAGAAGATGCCATCAGTGTCAGGTACACGATATAGTCCTACATTAACCACCCAACATCTTACACCTACATTATGGCCATTTTGAGTGTTGGTGTGACATTGGGTCGATCGATCCTCCTTCCAAGGGTCAGATTCATCTAGGTGTCCGATTACTTTTCCAAGTGGCGGGCAATCCCACTAGAGAGGTCACATCGGCATGTGCTTGATTTGGAAACATATTGTATATAGGTTCGGGGTGGCTCGATGAATTATATCCGATAATGGTACTACATTCAAAAGAACCAAGATCAATAGCTTTTCTAGAAGATATGGTATAGATTGGAGATACTCCACCATCTACTATCCCAGAGAAATGGCTTAGCAGAAGCATTCAACAAAACTCTCATCTAAATACTAAAGAAGACTCTTGATGATAATAAGCACCAGTGAAATGAGCAGTTGGTTGAAGCCTTGTGGGCTTACCGCACCATATACCGAACTCCAACTCAATCTACCCCATTTTCTTTAGTGTATGGGTCCAAAGTTGTTCTACCTTTAGAAGTTCAACTCCCATCACTAAGGATAGCATTAGGTAAAAATACTCAGGAGAATGCAAAGTTGTGGTTAGAAGAGCTCGAAGGTTTGGAGGAGAGTCACTGCAGCAAAACCTCGAGTTGTACAAGGCCAAAATGATTTAATCTCACAACAAGCTGATCCACCTTAGGTTTTTTTGAGTAGGAGAACTTGTGTTAGTCCTAAGGATACCAATTGTTGCCCGTTGAAAGATGAGAGGCAAGTTTAAACCCACTTGGGAAGGCCCCTATGTCATAGAGAAGGCCTACTAAGGAGGATCTTATCAGCTTATTGATTGTAAAGGGGAACACCCAATGCTTCTAATTAATAGGCTCTATCAATCAACAAAATTTGATTTCATTTCATCAAAATCTTTTCTTCTTTCAGTGTTGTTTGCTTGTCTTGTGAATTCACCATGATGTGTTTAGGTTGGGTGTAATAGTCCCCTAGTGGCATCTTATCCCTCTCTCACAACACAAACATAAACAAAATCAAACATATTTCCCGACGCTATTAGAATAGGTGTGAGAGAACCCAAGAGGTATCCTATTTCGATTAGCACAACTAAGTTACGTGTGAGAGAACCCGAGCGGCATCCTTTCTTAGTGGGAATTCCTAGTTGCCATCTGTAGCACCATTTTATCAAAATCCTTAAGCGTGTTTAGGGTAGATGTGAGATTACCCAAGAGGTGTCCTATTCCATTTAACAAAAGCACAAAAACAAACTAGTCTCGGGCTACTTTGATGTGGGAGTAAGCCCCCTGTGGCACTCACTCATTAGCTCCTTGTTAGTATGGTAGGCTTTACTGCCCATCCAGTAAGCTACCTCATATTAATTTTGTTTAAGAATATGTGAGTCTCCGAGCTTTCTTCTTGAATTAATCATCATGTTCTAATTAGGTCGAGTATATCTAAGGTATAAGGTAAGTCCCCTAGAGGCTCCTTTCCTCTTAACTACATTTGAGTCGACATAAGTCCCTCAGTGGCATTCACTCAGTCAGGTCGATGACGTCGAGCCAAGATAGTATCCCAATCATTACGCTATGAGGATGTGAGTCCCAAGCTTTCTTCATAGGCGATTACAAACCGATGGGCACTTAGGTTGGTTGATATTTTTTATGCTAACAGCGACTCACCCGGTGGATACACCACTCTTGGCAGATGTGAGTCCCCATACTTTCTTCTTGAGTTGGCCACCAAATACTTATTTGATATATGCCTAGTCATGTCATCTTCTCCATAGTTTTGGATTAAGCCCTTAGCGGCCCCTCTCCCTGCGGGCATTATATTTGGGTCACATCCTTTGCAATCCCATTTAGACACTATCAAGTTACTCTTGGATTGGTCCCCTTCCACCACTATGGTTGGAGAATTTGTTGGGATGTGCAAATTCTCCTTGTTCATAAATGAGATAAGTCTATGCTGATATAAGGTCCTTCTCAGTTTGATCCCTCACAAACCAACAGGGTCCATGATAAATAAACTAAATAAAAAATAAATATTCACTTGTGGATTAGGAATTCAAGCCCCCAAAGGGCCCCTTTTCCCAAGCAGGCATCCTATCTTTAGAGTCGTGTCAACATAACTCCCTATAGGAATTGCCTGACTACTTGAGTTGAGATAAATCCCAAGTCTGTACTCACTCCATAGTCACCTTTAGGTAAAGTTCAAACTATTTTTCCACAAGCAGGTTACCCCAGCAGTCATTCCGCTTTGGAAGATGTAAGACTATGATGCATTCTTTCTAACATGATTGTCGTGAATCAACGGGCATCCCTAGGTTGGGTTCGATTTGTTGCCCAAAGAAACCAATCACCCCAGTGGTTTTTTGTAGTGGAAGATATGAGTCCTTGAGCTTTCTTTCCTTAAATTAATCATTGCAAACTGAAAGACACTCCTTTGGTCAGATAGTTTTTCCATCGGTCAGGAAGCTACTCCCTTTGGTTCAGTAAATCTAAGATAGGCCTAGGCTAATATGAGCTCCTTCTCATTGTGATCCATCGCAAACCAATAGAATCCATCAAAACAAACTAAGAAAAGAAATTAATCTTTACTATCCTTGAGCTGATTTAAGTCCCCTAACGACATTCATTCAATAGTCATCCCTTGGTCGAGTTTGATTTGTTATCTTGCCAACCGATCACCCCAGTGATTCCTTATTTCTAGAAGATGTGAGTCCCCACACTTTCTTCTTAAGACTTGATCATTGCAAATTGAAAGGCATCCCTTTAATTGGATAGTCCTACCTTGTCGTTAGTAGACTACTCCCTTTAGACTGGTAAATCTGAGTTAGGCCTAGGCCTCCATGGCTCCTACTCAATATGATCCATCGCAAACCAATAGGGTTCATTTCAAAATCCAAAATTTAAAATCTAAGACAAATTCAACCGTCCTCCCTTAGCGGAGTGAAATAAACAAATAAAATAATCAATCAATCCAAATCAAATCTTTTGCTTCTCCTTAGTGAGATGCAAATCTTTCTAGTTCCTTAGCGAACTCAGAATTCTAATTTGTCTGTCAATTTCACAACCTTTCCTCCCTTGTGGATGACTTGAGCTTGCCTCCCCAGTGGAGAGTTCACTTTTACACCCCCAGTGGAGTCAAAATAAACACAATTAAACAAATAACAAATTGAAACAAATTCAACCCTCTTCCCCAGCGAAAATTAATTAAACAAATTAAATTTCTCCCCAGCAAGACTCAAATCAAATCAAACCTCTCATCCCCTTATGGATGACTTGAATCTGCTTCCCTAGTGGAAGGTTCACATACTCTGTACCTAGTGGATTCCTCCTTCCTCTCTTATGTCCTTGACATAAATAGAATCACATTCACTCTCGATTCCTTCTACACCTTGGATTAGAGTAGATGTCTCTTGTGCTTGTGATCATTCGATTGTTGATCATTTTGGTCAACACCAATATAGTGTTCCTTGTCAATCCAACACTATTGGGTGCCTTTGTTGATATCATTTTTTTAGAATGACTCAACCCCTCCATCTTAGATATAAGACTCACATAGACTTTAAGAATTCTTTGGTCTTAAGATACATCTAGTGATTAGTGGACACTCACCACTAGAGACTTAGAAGAGTTTGTCATAGGAATAGGTCATGCCTTGGGGTGTTAGGAAAATTTTCATACATAAAAACCAAATTCCTCTCTTCATTCCTTCAAGTCAAACTTAAATCAATTCCAATTTAATTGATTTTTTCCAAACTCAAATCAATTCCAAATGATTAAAATTCATGATCAATCCCAAATGATTGAAACTTATGATTGAAATCCTAAGTTCAAAATATCTCTTAAGTCCTTTGATTCCCTCTTGGGACATAGCTCATCAAATCTAAGATATAATGTGATAACTTAAATAGCGAATCCATGCACCATTACCTCCACATTGCCGATGGGATTAACTATATAATTAGGGATTTAAATTACTTAATTAATCAAGGAAACTTCAAATATTCATATCTAAATGTAGAAAAATTAGAAAACTATGAAATAAATTGCATATGAAAGGTATTTAAATCTAGAATATTATAAAATTAATTTCATTGAATTTTAAACAATTTTGTTTTCTGGATTTGGGTTTTATTGAGAATTTGATTTTTTGCTAATTACCTCTAATTACCCCCCCAGATTAATTCCAAATTTCTTTGTGTATGATTAGTGGGATGACTACCTCCCCTAATTTTCTTGGGATTTATTGATGGTTTAATTAGAGGAATTGCTAGATTAATTTTTAATTACTCTCTTAATGTAATTAAGTTTAATTAAGTGTATAATTAGTGATTTAATCCCTTGATCGAGTTAATTAAGGTTTGTTTAAGTGAATGGGAGATTTAGGAAATAATTTTGAGAAATTTTTCTTAAGCTATTCCTTAAACCCCATCTTTCTTCCTTAATCAAAACTTAATTAAGGATTAATCCACTAATTATATACCTAATTAATTTGATAAAATTCTAAGACCTTCCAGAACTTAACTAACACTTTATGTAGATACTTAGGTGTTCAATAACCTAAGTAAATGAGGAAATCAAAATCCAACTCACATGTGTGAGAAGGATTATGAAATTACTTAACTTAAACCCTTAGCTTAATTAATCATTAATCATGAGCCAAATGCATTAGGCCCTTTTCTTCTTAGGTGCATTGATGATTTAAATTATTTTAGTTTTATGTCATATCATTAGCTCATAATTATTTGATTAAATATGCTAAGGTGGTATAAGTAAGGGGTAATTAACACACTTAATTCATACCTTAACATAATCAAAATATAAAAATAATCTAATCATCTAAAGATTAAACTAAAATATTGTACACATGAGGAAAATGGGTTAGGACCAACAAACATTCTTTCACTTTTCCCAAATCAAACATAAAGCAAATTTAAAACAAAAATCACATTAAGCAAACTTTGATTTACTTTGAACTTTCTTATTTCATAGGATTGTCTTTAGGAATTAATTAGGTTGAATGAATTTACATTACTTTCATCACTTTATTTCTTTCTTAGCATGCTAAATGTGTATGTCATATGAAATTCATGCATTCATGCTTTTAAAAAATCAAATTAAAAATGAAATATTTTCTTTATGTCAAATTGCATGTTTTGGCTAAAGTAAAAATATGAATGGCTATTATCATTACTAAATCCAAAACTATTTTCAAAATCTATAAATTAAACACCTAAAATTAAAAGTGTGCTACTTATAATTATTTATAAGCTTGTATGTAGATATAAATATGAAGATGTGCATAGTGTGGCTTTCTTTATCTTTTCTTTTAGCATAGTTTTGAATAGGATTTGGCAAAGTGCATAGTTCATTTGAAAAGAACACAACACTTGCCTATCCCCATTCCTATCCATTCCTATGCTATTACCTAAGAAGGACATCCACACTTGTACATATAAATTACATAAACAAAATAAACAAATAAATACAAACTTTTTTCATCTTTCTTTTTCCATTCATTTCTTTTGTACATGTGTTTTCATTTAAGGAAAGTGATATGTTAGTCTGGACAACCCCGGAGTTGCTAGGCTTTAAGTAGCCCTAAGTAGGTCTTGTACTTTACACTCCTGGTGTTAATAATAACATCATACTCACTTATGCCTTTCATTCATACACATGTGCATGTGAATAATGGATAAAAAAACCCCTCTTTTCTACTTAATGAAAATCATGCATCATAAAGTATTCCAATTTTCTTAAGTAACATTTCTTAGCATTCATCATAAAATGTGCTAAACATTTTTATTTGTATGTATAGATATGCTTAGGATTCATTCATATGCATGTTATACATGTTGGGAAAGAAATGAAGTGATGTGTATTTTGTGATATTAGTTCACCTTACTTAATCTTAAAATGTCTTTCTTTTGTATAGATTTGTTTAAGAAAAATATAAACTTAGGATTAATTAAAACACATAATAAAATATTCACTAAATAAAATCAAACATGAATATGCTTTAGAAATTACTTAGGGTAGGGAAGGAAAGAGAAGTTCTCTTCTCTTTTCCCTCTCTTTACAACCTTTAGTAATTAAGTAGGTTCACTTAAACCAAACAAAAATCATCAAATGAAATTTACCCAAATCAACTAAACACTTAAATGAAACCACCCATCTAAGTTGAACATCTTCACACTTAGAAAATGTAAGCCTTAAAGCCATAACTAAGTATACCACACAAACCTTTTAAAGCACACACATTAGACTAAGTCACCATTTCTAGCTTTAGGTTAGGGTGGTGCATGGTTTGATGTTTGCTTTTATTTTGTGATGTATTATTTCTAGTTTGGATGTTAGGATGAATGTGCATAGAATGAATGGTAGGGCAATCTTAGTCTAACCATTATCTTCTGCAGGAGATTGTGCTTAAGGGGAGCTATAATAAATATATAAATACTTTTGTTGTGCAGTGCTTATACCCCTAAGCATAATCCAATAGGCCAGGAGGACTTGGTTACCTATGTGTGGGGTGCTAAGTATACATGCTTGGGATTTGTATGGTTTGTTTAACTAATTTTTATTTTATAGGCGTTAGCTAAATTTACATTTCCTCTTCATTTAATCTTGCAATTAGGATTTTGGAATGAATGTTATGAGGGATTAGGATGAGCATTGGTCATAAGATTATATCTTATGTACCATGTGAAGCCTTTGGAGCAATCACCTTCCAACCATTCAAAAGAAGAAAGAAGAAAGAAGAAAGGAGAACAGAAAAATGAAGACCCCATAACATGAATTTCCTTACTTGATTGTAAATTGATTCATTTGTAATCTGGTTGTATAAGGGTAGAGCTCGGCTACCCAATTTATTTTCGGGTTTGTGCGGTGGTGTCCAACCATAAATGGCCTTTTATTCTTTTGCATTAGCTTTATAAAAATGTTTGATGTTTTGTTTAGCTTGTGCATTAAGATGACATATTTTTTTAGTTTATTCCTTGCTTTGATGTAAGGCTTGGATGACGTTTAGGCTCTTAGAGAAAAATAAATCTTCTACTAAATTAAACAATGCAAAATTTAAAATAAATAACTCAGAACCTCACTTAAAGCTTAAGCTAAAAACTAAGGTAAAATAATTAGCAATTCCTTAGTTGGATGAGTACTTTTTTTCTAACATCATGCATACAAGCGTATTGTTTCACTCTTGATTGGAGGGCTTCCACCTTTGTTAGAGAACTTGGCTTGACCTTTGAGAGCCATGGTGGAAATACACCTCCCCTTCTCATTAAGCATAATCTTATTTCTCATGCATTAGGCATATGAATCCTAGCAAGTCAAATGATTGTCCAAAAATAAAAGTAAAATGTAATATGTTTTGCATTAGATCCAAGTCATTTTTCATGCCCCTTACATGATCTAGTCTCTCAGGGAGTGAGTTTAAAAATTTTCTCTTTCTAAAATAAATAATAGCCTAGTTATCTTGCATAAAGTATATGACTTTCCTACATGAATTTAAAATCGTAGGAGGAGTTAGTTTCCTGCCACCCCTAGGAGACTGTAAGTCCAATAGTCGGGTGATTTGTCCTCTCTTATGGAGGCAAACCAAATACTCATTTTCACCTTAGATTTAGGTCGTGCTTTTGGCCATCTCCAAAGCTCACTAGATTTAGGTTCTGAGGTTGCTTCTCCCTTCCATGGGCCATAAGCATAAATCCTCACCTCTTAGGCATTTCTATAAATTTATATTATGGAATTATAAGCCCTAAACTTTTAATAAAAATTCAACTCAAATAAATAATTTAATTTTAAAAATGTAAAGCCCAACCATAGGATAGTTTGGGATGTTTACTAGGCTTCCTAGTATCCTAAACATCCTCTACTCATCTCCATTTAGCTTCGATAAGAACTCTCTCCTCTTGATCGATCCCACTTGATTTGTTAAAAATAAACTAATCGATTGATAGTCCTACCTATTGAAATCTTTGGACACAATGATCATTTACCTTAATGAGTATTCTAAGAATCTCTTATGATGTAATTAATTATGGGGGCTTCCTGTAGGGAACTTAACGAACCCGGTTTAAAATAAATCCTACTTTACTTTTTTTGTAAAGTAGGGGAAGAATCTCTAGTACATATGCAAATCCATTATCTTTAGGAGTCCTTATTAAGGTGATTAGGTCCATTGTGGGGTGGTGACTTCTATGTATCGAGATAGTACACCTCTCTTTAATGTCGTACCTGATCACTCTAATAAAAACATTTGTAGATTTACGTGATGTCCGAATGCACAAGAGTATATTTATATCTTCATTTTATTTCTGCATAGATTGAAGATGGAAGTATACATCTTAAGAAATTTTAAAATATTTTACCACAAAGATAAAGACATACATTATTGAACCACCTATTGGCATCTATTGCTACACAATCATGCCTTTTGGCTTGAAAATGCCTCCAAAGAGCCATGACGTATTTTTGATGAGTTGATTCACCAGAAGGTGGAATGTTATGTTGACGATTTGGTGGTGAGGAGCTTAAATCACGAAAATCACTTTGGAGACTTGAGAATTATATTAGAGAGAATCAGAAAATATGATCTCAAGATGAATCCTCTAAAATATGCATTCGGGGTATCCTCTGAAAAATTTCTCGGGTACATTGTACGTCACAGAGGTATTGAAATCGATCTTGATAAGGTCAAGGTAATTGTGGAGATGCCTCCACCAAAGAGTTTGCATCAGTTTCAATCTTTACAAGGATAGCTTGCATTCATCTGTCGATTTATATCAAACCTATTAGGATGTTGACAACCATTTGCAAGGTTGATGAAGAAGGATGCTTCATTCAAGTGGGATAAGGAGTGCCAAGAAGCCTTCAATAGTATTAAAAGCTACATGTTAAATCCACCAATCCTTGCAGTGCCTACTCCTAAGAAGCACCTCATTCTATACACAGCCGCATTAGAAGAGTCCCTTGGAGCATTATTGGTGCAATACAATGAAGAAAGCAAAGAGAATGCTCTTTATTATATCAGCCAAAGATTAATAGGAGCAGAAATGAGATACTCTCTGATAGAGAAACATTATTTGGCATTGATCTTTGCAGTCCAAAAGCTCTGTCATTATATATTATCTCACAAGATTACCCTCATCTCAAGGATTGATCCGCTAAAGTATTTGATGACAAGACCAGCGTTGATAGGTAGCTTAGCAAGATGGGCAGTATTATTTATACAATTTGATATCACATATATTTCATAAAAAGCAGTGAAGGGACAAGTCTTAGCAGATTTTCTTGCTGCACATCACATCCCTGCGGACTCTTCTCTTAATGATGATTTTCCTTATGAGAAAATTATGCTCATTCATGAAATAAAAAAATCTCAAATTTGGGAAATGTACTTTGATGGAGCCTCATCGATCAAACAAGTCCAACCTCTAAATTTTCCAAGGGAAAGAGCAGGAATCAGTATCATCTTCATAACACCAGAAGGAGGGATAATGAGACGATCATATGGGTTGACCGAGCCAAGAACTAATAATGAAGTCGAGTATGAAGCATTAGTAGTAGGTCTTGAAGAAGCTATTTTCATAAGCATTCAAAACTTACATATTTTTAGCGATTCTCAGCTTATTATAAATCAAGTATTTGGCATCTATAAAATCAACAAGCTTGAGTTAGCTTTCTACCACAAGTAAGTTCTCAAGCTTATGAAATAAATATCAAATATCACACTAACTCGAATCTCTCGATCCGAGAATAGCAAAGTCGATTGCTTAGCAAAATTAGCTAAGAAAATGACAAGCATGAATGGTGATTATGTCATGATTGACATATTTACTTGATGAGTTCTAGAGTCAACAAAGTATCAATCCCGACAGGTAGAGGGGTTATCAAATTCGACCCGGCAAAATGCGACTCACGTTGCTCCTCATCCTCCCTAAAATCAATAAGAAGTTATAACAATAACAACTAAGCATGATATTGCCTCAGAAAGATAATATGAAGCCCTTATTGTATAAGAGCCACAAGATTGGAGGCAACCCTTCATTGACTACTTTAAAGAAGGCAAATTACCAAATAATAAATCACTGGCAGCTCAAATTGAGAAGAGAATGTTGTGATATGCTTTCGTCAACAACACTCTATATCATAGATCCTTTGAACATATGTAACTACGATGTCTAAATGCAGATGAAGCTAGCAAAGTGATAATTGAAGTTCATGAAGGACTTTGTGGTGCACATCAGTCAGGTCCTAAGATGACAGTAAAGATCAAAAGGATGAGCTATTATTGGCCATTTATGGTGAGATAATGTATCAATTATGCTAAGAGGTGTCACGAATGTCAAGTATATGAGAATATAATCCATCAACCTCCAAATTCACTACACCCAATAACTTGGCCTTGAATGTTGGGGTACATATGTAATTGGACTAATTGATCTACCATCATTAGCTGGACAGCTTCATCTTAGCGACTATTTCTCTAAGTGGTGAAATTACCCCATTTAAAGAAGTTACTGGCGTAAGTGATCAACTTCTTCATGCATAATGTGTTACATAGATTTGAGTGCCACGTCGAATAATTTTGATAATGGCACAGCTTTCAAAAATACAAAGATTTATAGATTCATCGATCGACACAAAATTGATTGGCGATACTCTTCAATATACAATCTAAGAGCAAATGATTTGGCGGAGGCCTTCAACAAGACATTAATCAAGCTGCTCAAGAAGTTCCTTACTAAAAATAAAAGAGAATGTCATACCAAATTAATAGAGGCATTATGGGCATATCGAACCACCTACAAGATGCCAACTAAAGACACTCCCTATTCATTAGTATTTGAAATTGAGGTAATTCTTCCACTTGAAATTGAGTTGTCGTCACTTCGAGTAGCCATCCAATACATTCTAATAGAAGATCAAAATGCTCATTTGAGAATGGAGGAACTCGACGAGCTTGTTGAAATTAGATTGCAAGCTCATTAAAATCTAGAAGTTTATCGAGCAAAGATATCCAGGGCTTTTGACCATATGGTGTGGCCTTGAACATTCAAAAAGGGGAATTGGTCTTAGTGCTGAGAATACTAATTATTCATAATCAAAAATTTGGTGGCAAATTTGAGCCTAATTGGGAGGGCCCTTTTCTCATTGAAAAAGTGTACCAAGGAGGGCATACCAACTCATTGACTTAAAGGGTGAAAGACCAATGCTGCCAATTAATTGTCGATATTTGAAAAAGTATTATACATGATAAATACATTCTTGAGGTACAATAAAAATCCTCCTGCAAGACAGGGGATATTTTTTTTAGTATACCTATTTAGGTCGATATCGTGATTCATGACGAGATCCCTAAATAAATATACTTACTCAAGATAAAAAACTTTTCTGTGAAAATTCCCCTCTTACACAGGGGCATTTTTAGATTTCTATATATAGAGGAAATCAATGTTACATGTTAAAACCCTCTTAAGAGCATGTCAATTCAAATATTGATGTATTTGGGTAATTTCATCTCGAAAGTTCTTCTAAATGTACTTTAAAATTTCCCCTGCAAGACAGGGGCACTTTTTTAGTTTATGTTAAGTTTATTTGAGTTGGCATCATACTATAAGATGAGATCTTCAAATATATTCTGATTTAGGTTGACATCAAGCTTTACGCCAAAATCCCTGAATATATTCCATAATTGTCATTGTTAAGTTGCAAGTTCTTATAAGAACAAAAAAATCCATTGCTACGTAGAAAAGGACCATAAATGTCAAGAAAAATTTCTCCCAGATTCATCAAATTATCGAAGATCAGGTCAGAAGAACTCCCAATTTTAGAAGCTTCAATCAACTGAGTTGAAAGAAACATCAACCTCTACATCACGAGTCTAGGACATATGGGTTCACAAGGTCAAACTCAACCCACAAATGGCAGAGTTCTAGCACTCTCCTCACTTTCGCAAGCCTGAAAGGCAGTGAAAAGCCCCGGTTTGTCGGTCGATTGAAAACCACCCCTTTATTAAGTGACTTGGTAGATTCTAAAGGTCGACTTCAGCAAGCGAATGTGGCGAGGTTGGCGGCTCTCTTAACAAGCTATAAGAAAAGACCATAGTGAAAGAGCCCTTGTTCGTTAGTCTAATGATGATAAATGTTCAATCTCAAACTAGATCTAGCTTAGTAATTATAAGCAACCAGAATCCAAGAGATCTTTCTACTTGATCGATAGATCAAGATAATCTGAGGAAACTCTCAATTCAAAGCTACCTCAAGTCAATCTTTATATTGCCTACAATTTTATACTTCAATTTATTCTCAAATGATCTGATCAAGCTCAAAGCACAGATTAAAGCCAATCTCCTCATCAAGTCCGTCAAAGCAGAAAGTACAGGACCGAGGGAACAATTCCATAGTTCATACAAAGTTGATAGTCGAACTAAAGAAATTTTGTAGTTATTCAATCTTTTAAAGCACACATTGTTAGGCTGATAACTTGACATCATTGACCTATATAAGTAGGTCAGATATAAAATTCCCTTCAACGAAGTTCTAGAGGTGACTTAGGGTGTACATACACTTCTTGACAAATCAATGTGGATAAATCAGGTCAATCCTTCATCAAGTCTGCTAAACTAAAGTTAGGACAGAAGGAATTCCAAATCTCAAAATAAGAAGACCAATTCCTCCACCATACCCAACCAAGCACGAAGCTAAGGTTTAAGGAAACTCAAATCTGCAATGACATAAAAGAAAGAGATCTTCAACAAAGTCATAGAAGTAGAGAGTATATGGTGTAAGAACTCTTATCTATTAGACAAGTCGATTCTGACAAATCGGTCAATCTCGTCATTTAGCATGTCCCAAATAAGGCATCACACTAATGACAAATCCTATCAAAGCTCAGTAGTTATTCGCAATTTGAAATGATCCAAGTTACGTGGCCCAAAGAGTCAATTTTCAACAAATATGACTCACTCTGAATCACATTTATTGGGGGGCATTTGTTGACCTCCATATATTTCATAAGTCAAGTCACCTGAATTTGAAGAACGATCTGATTGTGCATAAATTGGGGCTCAAAATGCACTGGAGATCATTTAAAAATGATTGAAATGACCTCTAATTGATGAACAGACTTACCGTCATATTTAGAACATTGAAATTGGTCAGAATATAAATATTGCATAATTTAATGATCAATCGATTAAGCGATCGAGCTATCAATGTGCCAACATGCATATCGGGGAAGGGAAGCTACGACGATATCCAAATGACCTCTGTTCATGAAATTGATTATGTCGTTAGCTTCAAAATATACAAAATTATTAAATGAGACTGTCCACACTTAATTTGAATGAATTTGTGCAAATGTCAAATGATTAAAAGTGACAACGTGCAAATTGAGATTGAAATGCACTGGACGTCATCAAAATCAACCCAAATGGCCTCCGATCGATGAACGTACTTCGCTATCTCATTCAAAATATTGAAACTAGTCAGAATATAAATATTGCATAACTTGATGATCAATCGATCGGCGATGTCAACGCCTACACATATATTCGAGGTGGAGATCAAAATCAATCTCCGTTAAATTATTATGTCATTAGCTTCAAAATATTAAAATCTATCAAGTAAGACTGTTCAGACTTAATTCAAATGAGTCTAAGTGAATGTCAAGTGATCAAAAATGATAATGCTTATTTTGAGCTGAAATGGACCCAATTTGACGCTGACTTGAACCAAATAGCCTCCGATTGTGAAATAGATTGCACCGTTCGTCCTAATATATCGAATAAGCTAAGATTGATATATATATATATATATATATATATATATATATATATATATATATATATATATTAAATATGTGATTTTATTGACGTGAAATTTTCATTAAGGCTGATTAGACATTTAAAAAGTTAATAAAAAAACCTAAATCCCTATCCCTATTTCCCTAACCCGGTCGGTTCGACATTTTCATGCATGGCTCGCTCGATCAAATGCTTGAATCCCCTTCCTCTTCATGCACGAGAGCTCCCTGTTTGAACGCACGCTTGATCTCCTCCGCTCCACGCTCCACAACCGCTCTCTCCTCCTCTCCTCCAACCGTTCCCTCCAAGGAAATTGAAAATCACATGCAAAGGCAGATATCCCTCGTGCGTTCGAGCTTCAACCGCAAGCTTCCCTTTTTCTTCTCCTTCCCTTCAAACCGAAAAGGCTCTCTCCCATTCTCCCACTTCGGTTCTTCGATTCTCCCTCGTCCAAAATCGTAAGCTTCTTCTCCTTCTTCCTTCCTCATCTTCTCTTCTTCATCTTCTCTCTTTCTCTCAAAACCAAAATCAAAATCATTCTCCCATTCCCTCAATTTCACTTAGCCAAAATTCCCTCTTCTTCTTCTCTTCTTCCACCAAAACTTCCCAAAATCGAAATTCCCTTTCTTTTTGCCGCAATCAGAGAGGAACACCATCATTAAGCGGGTTCTTCTCTTGGTTTCCGGCATCTCCCTTTTCATCGCCCTTTCCAATTCCCTTTATAGCGGTGAGAACACAAGCATTCTTCTCTTAGTTTCAGCATCTCCATCTCGTCTCCTTGCCAATCATTGCAATCAAAAATAAATCAAACATGTGTGATGTGATTGTGTATATTGTGTTTGTGTTTCTTTTTTGAGGTTTGAAACGTCATGCTCATTAGAACGAGATGAAAATGGATGCAATGTCTCAAGACATATCCTATGCTCGTGAAGTACCAAGTAAATCTGTTAGATGTCTCCCTAACAAAATGCTTCTCTCAAATTTTAGACTTAGAGAAGAAAAGAAATAATCAAAATTCATTAAAGAGAAGGAAACACATAAACAATGAAGTAATATGAAAGTGCAAAGCCCCAAAATTAAGATTAAGGTGCAAAAATAAATCAAACTTGGAATGATATTCATAAAGGATTTAATGATCGCCATTTTAAGGGAATTACTTGAAGGAACTAATCATAACTATAACACACTACAAGATTCATATCAATAAATGAATAAAGCCTTGATGAAGGAAGACATGTTCATGTGAAATAGTTATCAATTATTTGCATAAAAGAGTGGTGTTCTCTTTTCTTCAAACTTCACAAACTAAACAAGCTTTAGTTGAAACTTAGAGGCGATGCAAACTTATAAGAGAACTAATTGAACAATTACAAATTAGAGGATATTGAAAGAAATAAAAATTTTGATCTAATATCAAATGACCAATAATTGATGATAAATTCAAGTGTACAATTTCAAATTCAAAACAAAAGTCATATGATTACTTTTCACAAGCACAAGTTGATTAGGCAACTCATGATCACTCATAAATGTTGCCTTTAAAGGATCACTTGAATCCTATATTTGAAGTTATATTTAAAGCACATGAGAATTATGGTATATCTAAGTGCTTAGCTAAGATTAATGGTATTCAAATAAAATTTATAAAAGGATTTACAATGTAATTAACTAGCAGCAATGGGTATATACAAACTCCTTTAATAATCACTCAAGCTACACTACGTGATATATTGAGTGAATCAATAAAAATTTGTATAATTTGAATTAGAGTTGTGAGAAACTCAATGCTCATTTATAGAGGTAAAAATCAATTCTTTTGGTAAAGAATAAAAGCTGAAAGTGGCTAATTGATAAAAACGTGAAAGTTCTTTAACAACTACATGCCAACTAATATTTGAGAATTGAAAACTTCAACAAGCAATCTAAGTGTGAGTAATATTTTAAAATTTATAACACCTTCTATGCCAGATTAGACACATCGCAGAGAGCGAAGACTAAGACATTTTTAAATACGCATGACTTATCAATGTTTATGTTCAAGTGTCAGGATGTTATGGGTTGCTTTAGTCTTGGGGTGGGTCAGTTAACAAAACCTAAAATATATTATAAGAATTTCAACTTAGTAAATTATAGAAGCTAATCATCATGTGACGGTAGATCTCACGTGTTGGAGCTAAATAGACTTGATAGGATCTAAAGCTCTTAAATATATTCTACTCAAACAATACATCTACCCTGATGATGGTTGTGTTGAATGGTGATTTCAACCGGAGGGGATACTTTCATCAAAATGTGATTCTATTTTCAAATCAAATTAACTCAAATTAGATATCAATCTAAAAATGCTTAAATGAAATTCTATCATTAAAAGCTTAAAACAAAACCTAATCCACCTTCCGCAATAGTTTATTGGAGGTGATAAATTAAGGAAACTCTAGTTATCAAAAGGAGTCAACGTCAAATCAAGTGTTATGTTATATTTACTCTCAACCAATCTCATGCCGATGGGGCGGTGTCCTCATTCTACGTGGTGGCTCCCGGATGATGCGATTACAACCGAGTCCTAATCGGGTAGTTTGGCCAGTAAGGCTTCATTATATTACGATCATGACCATAGCTCGTATGCTCCCTAATGGCTCTATCCTTTGAGTTGTGAATCATAGGGTATACTTGATAGGACAAAAAGTCTTCTGTTAGCTAAGGTAGACTTAAGCCTGTTTCCTTAGATAAATATCACCCCAGGTCTACAAGAATTTCTTGGATGACATAACTCATGTGTTGCTGATAAGGATCTTTCGGTCAGGTTGGGTCGACAACCTCCTCTGACTAAGTAGACAAGGGGACGCGGCAGGATGATAGAACCATGAGATCTCAAGCGTCTCATTCAACCTGGTTTAAATTTGAAATGATGAATTTCATAATTTTAAATTATAAAACTCCATATGTTGCTGCTATACGCTATACATTTAGCGATCTAATGACTAGCCTTAATCAAAAGTTCTCTCTCACTTATTGAGAGGGGTAATTAACTATAGGGGCTTGTATCTATAGGAAACCTGGAACCATATCTAAAGTCCTCACCAAATGAGAACGAAATCTCTGGGTAGTGTCTTATCTACTATTTCATATGCCTTCTAAAATTACACCGATATTCTAAAATCAAACTCTCTTCAATTTAATGTTGAGAGGTTAGTGGTAATTTTGGAGCCCAAGATTAAAATATATTCTTACTTTTTATAATAGGAGTTGAAGTGTTTGTTGAATAGTTACATGATTTTTCGATTATAGAAGTATGTTGATATTTTCTTCCATAACACTTTCTTCATATCTAGCAATCACAATTGATAAAATTTAATGGTGACAATATCTCTATTTATCATATATTTAAAGTTATTAATGTTATGTATATTATTATTTATCTTTAAATATATTATGCGCACTATAAACTCTAAACTCAAAATGTTCTTGATCATCATAATATCTAATATGAACTTGTTAGAACCATTATTGAACTATCCTTGAATCGTGATAGAATGATCAAATCATATTTGAACATAATCAAATCATGATCAATGAACCATCTCTAAACAATATCAAGACATCTCCAAACACTTATTCGATCATAATTCAAATCATGGCTTGAAGATGTTCAATTATGATTTGAAAATGAATGAATTATAATATGAAGATGATTCCATCATATTCAAAAATGATTTAATCCTAATTTAAAGATGATTCAAAGATGTTAACCTATGGTTAAATTATGGTTTGCATTGTTTTCTCTTTGTTATTTCTTTTGGTATATATATATATATATATATATATATATATACCAGAGAGACATTATATGGCTCAATCATATATAGAGTTGAGGGCATAATGAAAAAAATTATTAAGCAATTTGAAGTTATGGATCACATCAATGTTGAAAATTCCCCATTAATTATTTTTTGAAGTGTCATGAATTATAATTCACACACAACTTAATTCATCAGTTGTTATTGGAAATGATTTATGATGATGAAAATGAGAGTTATTCTATTATATTCAATAATGGAGGGAAGGACATAACATTTGACATCATTGAATTAGCTCTAATCATTGAGTTGGGTATTGAGAAAGAATTCAATAGGGGTGTACGTCTTGATCATATCATATGGGGATCAAAAAACCTAAAATATCTCTTTAATATGATAGATGAGACAAGAGGAGATGTAAGGTATGAAATGAGGACTTGTAACTTGATCGTATATATCAATAAGCTACTAGATAATTATTTGGGTAAAGACAAAAATTTTAAAAACTCAAATCTAAAGAGAGTGTTCTTGAAGTGCACTCAAAAAAAAATGATGTCTCAAAGTTTGATTTATATTTTTTTGTGTAAATATCATTCTCCTTATCTATGATAAAGTATTATTTATACTAAATATGATGCATTATGAAACTAAATGTCGAGAAAATGAATGCCTAAATCAAGTATAGAATAATTAGATGTGTAACTTCACAATAGTTTTGGCTTATGAAGTCATCTCTAAATTAATGATGAGATGTACTAAATTTCTCAGAGAAATGTTACCAATGATATATGTTAGAAGAGTCACAAGGTACTCAACAACAACGATATTTTATAAATGCTAATGAAAAAAGATGAAAATATACAAAAAAAAAAAAAACATAAATTTTTTATCCCGCTATATGAGGCCGATTGCATGAATCCTTTATCTTCATTGTGTCATACTAAGTGTAAAATTCTCATTTAAATATAATAAAGGTCATTTTTTATACTATCTAACCAAGACTTTTTTGATCTACTTCTACCATTCTTACCATAGACTAAATCTAATATTTTACTCTTCTAATAGGGTCATCGAATGATTTATGTTTTATAGGACTGTAAATGAACTGAACATTCGAGAAGCTACTAGTGACTCAACTCAATTAGAGCTTGTTCATGATCATTTCATTAATTAATCAAATGAGTTTGAATACTTTTATAAATACTCAATTACTAAATGAACAAGTTGAATAGCTTATCATTCAATTCATTGATGTTCATGAACAATATCGTTTAAATCTCATAAATAAGCTTATTAAGGAGCTCAATTATGGCTTAATTAAGGCTTGTTCCTGAATAGTATTATTTAAGTTTTTTTAGGCTTAATAAGCTTTAATTGATACAACTCATGTATATTTCTCAACAAGCAGCTAGCAAACAAGCTTGATTAAGGCTTGATTAAAACTCGTATATTTCATTAAATGAGCTGCTTGTTAACAGGCTCGATAATCATAGTTTGAACCGAGCTCATGAACAAACTCATGTTGAGCTTGAATAGAATTTTTTTAAACAAGCTCAAGCTTGAACACCATCCTAAAAAACTCTAATTAAGCTCAAGCTCAACTCTACAAGTCTCATCTACCTGAGCATTTTCATCTCTATAACACTTAATTTTATGCTTCCTTTTCCTATCCAACATTTTACACCATAAGCATTATAAGTCTCAATACCATCTTATAATTTTATTTCCTTAAGTCTAAGCGGTACTTTTCTATCACATAACAAATTAGATGCATTTATCTACTTCAACCATCAAAAAAGAATTTTACTATTAACATCCCCATCGATTTCATCATCACTTTGGACTATAAACTCGAGATATCCAAAATAAGTATCACTTGTAGATCCTCCTTACTATCTCCATACATCTCTGTCAAACACCTCAACAAATGTATAACATCCATGATAGACATACTCACCATGAAATCAAACTATTTTTAAGAAATTTTTGTATGGCATCATAACTTATGCTTAATTACACTCTCCCATAATTCTAATGTATGACACATTAATTGAATTTCTCTATAATTTACACACTATTGTGCATCACCTTTAATCTTTAAAATAAAAATCAATAAACTATTTCTTCACTCATCTATCATTTTCTTATTTTTAAAATATAAATTATTATTTTAGATGTGAATTGTTATTTAAAATTATATAAAATATTTATTTACATGATAGATTATTATTGTAAATTCACTTTTGACTTATTTCTTGCATGTGATTGTTCATTCTATTCAACATATATAAATGATAAAAAAAACTTCTAGAAATCTATTATACATACTCCTGCTCAACCTATCCCAACTAAAATTATAAAGAAGAAAGTAAGCACTATTACTTTCAAGATAAACATTAGAGAGGTATATAAATCCCTTTTTAAAATAAAGCTATTTTTGCCCAAAATAAACTTTCAAATATATTACTAAAAAAATTCATACTTACCTATTTATGGGCCATATGAGGCATGTAGTCAAACTTTCTCAATAAAAATTAAGCAAAAATCAAATCAAAATCAAGTCATTCAATCAACTTCATGAGGTGAGTTTAATTTATTATATTCTAACAAATTAAAGATTAAATTATAAATTTAAAATAAATTATTTAATTTAAATAAAAATCATTTTATAATCATATCCACTACTTGAATCAATTTTTTAAAAAAATAAATGAATTTAATCCATTGATCTCGTTTTTGCAGGGCAATTCCCAAAACCAAGAATTGTAGAGATCCTCTCATAACCATCTCACAATAATCAGAGGGCAAAAAGTTAGATCAAGATGGTCTTCACTATATATATAAGAATTAATTGATTATATCATCATAAAATAGATTTCAAAAATTTAAAATCCATGCATAAAACTTAACCAAAATACCTCTCCCCAAATTTTCCTTAATTTTATTTTGCACTTTTTAATACGAGCAGGCTGGACAAAATAGTGAGCAACAACGATGAATTAATGCCCTTTGATTAGCAAATCCCACGAGACATTCATTCAACGATAATCCAAGAATCCAAACAGCAAATGAAATGAACTGTATAACCCATCTTCTAATTTCTTCTGCGTCATCCACAAGACTAGAATCAAAGCCTTTAAATCTGCTTAGAGATAGCCATACTATGGAGTTTCAGTTTAATTATAATCCTGAATACAGCATTACTATAAGGATATATCACAGCTACTATGGCCTTTATTTCTCGAGAAATTATTACATGCAGCATATGAATTGCTGTATATAAGCTGTGTATACAGTTGCTGCGCACTTAGCTCATATACACAACAATATACAGTAAGATACTGCATGTATTAATTTCTCCTATTTACCTGCCAATGGAGGCACAAAATCTACTTCCAGTTCTAACAAAGTAATCAGGTAAATATAACCAAGTCAAGCTTTCATTCAACAAATTTTGGCACATCTCACTCACTCTCTAATATATCTGATTTTTAGAGGGACTCGGCAAACTGATGAGCCTCCAGATCAAGTTCTTGTCTCATGACACAGTTCATAAGCCAGTCACTACTGAATGTTCGGACCCCCATTTTAGCTGCAAGAAGAGCCTGCTCCATGTCTTCTTCACAAGCTAGGAATATAGTCTTTGATGGCTCAAGCATGCATTGCAGATCACGGATCACCTGGAAGTGTAAATTTGGTATAAATTAGCACAGCTTCTCACAGGATTAGAAGAATATATTTCAACTTTAAATCTCAGCTATCATAACAGATACAGTTAACAAAAGAAATATTTACATCAAAGGAGGGTCGTATTTCAAATTGAACTAAGGTTACACTATGGACTGTAGAAACACAGATGGTGACATTCTTTAAAGTCAAAGTTGTTAATACAGATTTGTAGTAGTAGAGTATGTTCATATATAGTAGTAAATGTGACAGAAGCTGTTTGAAAGACAGACAATGGGGAAAGTATGAATAATCTTGAGAAATTATGAGATAAGAATTTTAAGTGGTGTGCATGGAACATAGCTGTGTGCGGGAATGTTCACAACAATAAAGATAATTAAACATATAATGGCATGAAGATCTCAAACATGCACTTGAAGGTGGTACACAGATGTTGTGTATTGGCTCCTCAATTTGTGGTATCGACACTGGCCAATAATTAGTCAAAGATGGCTCCAAACATAAGAGAGATTTATTTTGGCCTATAAATTTGGTCACCCAAAGATCGAACTCATAAGATCTAATTGTCTGAATTCTTCCATTCAGCAACATAAAATCACAGTTGACTGAATAATGACCAAGTAACAATATAAACAATTTGATGCATGTGGTAATGGCGAAACTTACACTGCCACCAGCAGACAATATAATGGATGAAAGGTCATTGACGGATGGTTGGATATACTTTGAAAGGCAGACTTGATATCCTCTGAGTAACGAATGGGGATTTGCTTTTGCTCTAAGAACCGCATCCCTTAGTTCACATTTATATTTCAAACGATAGTCCTCATCTTCCAATATATGCTGAGATTCATCTGAAAAATGTTTTGAATTTAGTCTGAAATTTTGCATTAAAAAAACTTTTAAGAAAATATTTTCATAATCTAGGTAACACCACAATGATGAATCAAATGGTAAACCGCACAATTCTACTCTATATGAAAAGATAGGCTACATGGGCAACTCAACCAATCAATGCGTAAAGATATATTGCATAATCTCACCTAAGAACTTGCGTTCTTTGTAGCTAGATTTCAACCAACTAGCAGAAACTATCCAAGTCCTGCACATGGTAAAATTTTTTATGATGATCAAGCACATAAACAAGGAGCTAGTAAATGTTATGACAGAGATGTTGAATTGTAAAAACTAAGCAACTCAAGAAACTTGCAAAACGTGTTGCGGACAATGCAGTCAATGGCAAGGCATCTACAGTGAAGGAGCATGAACATCAAAAATACATATATCTACAAGATCATGAGAAGCTTTGGTACTATTATAGCGCAAAGGCCCACAAGAAGCTTCGGTACTGCTACATTTAATAACCCCAAAGTGGGTTAGCAACTTGATGAGAATCTCCTCACCCATTCGTGTGGGAAAATGAAAGGTAAAATTTATGCTCATGGAAAATCATCACTTGGTTTGGTTTGCCTTAAAAAACCAATAATAATTAAATCTAAAATTTCATAATAATCATCCTTGAAACAGAACACATGTGCAAGAGGTAACATTATTTAGTTGACAGAAATCATCTTTTATGTGAGGTTGATAACAGGTCTTGCCTGAAATACATCTCAGTATAGGACCACTCACAACCATTGCAATACACAAAAACAATATACATGTTGTTGAATAGAAAGATGATTTATAGCAATTCTATCTGCATCAACAAAATCATTATCCATTGAAATGATCAGATAATAATGACCAGGCATAGCAAAATTGTCTGAAGACCAGAGAATAGAAAAGAAACAAAAAAGAGGGATTTACATACATATTAAAAATTCTTATGTATTTATATTGTTAACACCTAAATATTGATATTTTTTATAAAAGACCCAACTCTTTCAATCACATTAAAAAAAATCAATAATATTAACTTTTCTAAAGTGAAATATACATTTTCATGCATATGTTTTGATGTGATTTACACACTATAATGTTATATAAATAAATATCAAAATTTAGGTATTAGAACCATACAATGAACCATGCAAAACACAATGAACGATTCACATTCCACATGCAGGACAAAGAAATGACATTTAGGCTCCACATGTGTGCAAGCATTGCCTTCCTGTATACCGTTGCTGGAGCACATAGCCATCAATGCTACATGAGAAATGATGTAACAGGATAATTTTGCAAGGTAGCCGTGTATATAAAAAACAGATATATGAAGAGAATCATTTGGTATTGAAATAACTGAAATCATCAAAGGTATAATTGTATATTGTTTATAGTTAAACTGAAGTATTGAACATTCATCTTACAAATACAAGCACATCTTTTGTAGCTTTATTTCAACAATGCCTAATGCAGGTTAATATAGTGATCTGTTTCAAGGATTATACATGCATAGAGCTGCAGAAGGATCAAAAAATTAACTCACTATATCTCAATCATAAAATTGGATGATGATAACAAGAAAGAAATTAAGTAAAACTGGCAACAAAGATAATTTTGCCCCTGTTTTTTTATAGCAGTGGAATTTCTATAGGTCAGCATCCAACATCTTGAAGGTAGCAGCATAATACGAACCCTGAGCATAAAGATAAACAGAAATTCAATGTCCGCCTTGCTTTCCCTGTTATTACATGGGTGCTAGAGTTTCCGCTTGATGTTACACAGCCACCAAGGTCCTCTACAATCTGCATGGAAAACCTAATTGTGAGCTCCAAGCGAAATGGAATTGAATAGGAAAAGATCAAAATGGTCGCTAGACTATTTTTATCGGCCATTTTAGTCCCATATTATAAATATGCTCAACTTAGTTCTGTGACTCCTCAAACATTATCCAAAATAGTCCATATGTTTCATTATTTGGATCAAATTTGAGAAATCAAAAGATAACATTAGACATATTAGATAGTTTTGGACTCAACAACCTCTTATAAATAGTCCATAAACTAGTTTGACATTTTTCTTTGAAACTAAATGATGAGAACTCACACTACCTTGTTAGAAAACTGCAATAGAATAGCAAGGCATACATCTTGGAGCATAATAGAAGGAAAAAGACAGTTTCATTTGAAGTGTTTATGTCTGCTTAAACTACAATTCAGTCATTCATGATTCTCATCATTACTCTTATCCCAAGTCCTCACTATTTGGGATTAGCTTTATAAATCTATATGTATTCATTTCTATAGAGTAACACAAAAAATGTTAAGTTTTTTAGTGCAAATATATCATGTACAAATCTTAAATTCGTTTATTTAATATTGCTACTTGAATGCCTTCACAGATTTCATTATCATGGAAGCAGAGAAATTGAATGCTAAAATTTGTGGCTCACGGAGTAAAGCATAGTGGCTAATAATTTCAATTTAAGATATTTGAAGCTCAATGAAAATTCAAAATGTCCACTGATGAGATTCGTATTGACGTTCTTATATGGTAATCATCTCCATTAAATATGATACACGGCAGTCTAGTGAAAAGGCATTCTGAACATCAATGAGTGATTCACTATACTTACTGGCTTATTAACTCAAAGTAAACATTTTGTAGAAAGGTCCAATTTAATTAAATCTTAGGTAGCTCTCAAGTTTTGGACTGATAATATTACATGCTAATCACAGATACAAAACATTAGTTCGCCAGCAACCGAGTAATTCTTTTCGAAAAGTAAGTTGCGCTAAGAATATTCATATGAACATCAATACACAATCATCACTAATTGAGAACCCCACTTGTTGGATGAGCTACAGATAAAAAAATCAGAAAATAATTCATTGCCAGACCATCACAATAGCAATGCATTAACAAGTGATAATAATGTCTATACCTTTCTAAGTTTTAATTTCTTATCATCATCAGCGATATTCATGAACATGATTCTTGGGCAGTTCACTTTAAAACCCCGGTCAACATCTTCCCGTGCTAAGCTTTTCCCTTGAGAATGAGTGACAGGATTAGGAGTTTCTTTCGATAACTGGCATCCCAAAGCTGCCAAAGAGTGCTCACTGAAACAAGCATAATTTCCTTCATCATGAAGAGGCTCACAATTTTGATCAGAACTAAAAGAATCATCAAGCACATGACTTCCTTTGACTCTCTTTGACTTCAAAGAGGAAACAGAAGCTTCCCATACCAGCCTCTTTCCACTTAGCCGGGAAGAGAAAAATCTTTCTTCAGCATGGCATGCGTTTTCAGCAACATCTATAAAAATTATAATGCCACCAAATTCAGCATTAAGGAATGAATTCATTACAAAATCATAAAGTAAAGATCCTTCAATAAGTATATAAGGTAAAAAAGACAGTTTATATTCTGAGCGAGCATGTTTTCCAGAATGAAAGTGCCAACCAGACAGCAAAAGCCCTCGGAATGATCAAATCAGTAAATGATAGAATATTACAACATATGGATTTGCCACTCACAAGTTAATGATGGAATAGTATAGCATGGCTTTGTCACTCAGAATGCATATAATATTTGTTCGCCACAGTTAATATGATCAAGTAACATGGCTCTAGAACATCAAAACTAACTCTAGAAACATTACGTGAAACAATAATTTGTTTCTCTATCAACTTTTAAGTGCTTAACACTTTTCATCATCACTGTTAAACTGTATATGATTAGGTTTCCTCCATTATAATTTGGAGGTCACAGCGAAATAACCTTTCTACAATGCAAAGATGAGGCAGCATATATCAATCCTCTTCAGATATTGCATTGGTGGGAACCTCATGTACTTGGTTCGCCATTCACATCAACAATTTGTATCTTAAAAACTTCGATAGAACAAAAATATTTCAATAAGGAGCTGCAAGAGGACTTTTCAACACACAATGTGGAAAAATACCAACATCCAATCATAAATAAGATGAAAATAAAGTTTACCTCTTTAACAGATGACCATATATCCACTCTACTTGATGGAAATGAAAAAAGCTACAGACCAAAAATTTGCATGGAAGTGCTCAGTCCAAAAGTACAATGGCAAAGAAACTACCATGGCCATAGCTAAAAGTTATAACTTGAGAAGCCTATGCTTCTGTTTTTAAATCAAACTACGCTTTTGGCTACAAATGAGTCCACAACTAGTTTCTTCATTTCTAGACCGATTCCAGAAGTTAATGCACAAAGAAAAAAAGAAGATAGGTAAAAGCTATAAGATGAAATACCCTTTGTATTTATCATGCCTGCCAAAGAGCAATCTTCATTTGAATGCCAAAGTTGGGTATTAGTTACAATATCTCGCTGATCAGTTTCCTTCACAGATGAAGTCTTTGAATTAGAAATTTCCCCAGCTTCAGCAGGTCTAGAAGATTCATTATATCTGCATAATTTCATGTTGGCTTTGGAAGGGAAACTTGTTTCAACATGTTTAGAAGGCTCGCTAAAAGCAACGATATCCTTCTTAAGATGTGCAACCATAAGAGTAGCATCTCCAGGAAAGCACAATGCCCTCCTAATATCAGCTCTTACTGGCAGTTTGCGAGCTTTTCCTTTGCCATCTACCTCTCCTACTGTTATGAAACCCTGCATGGAACCAAAAACGCAACTTTGAATATTAATTTAAGCAAGCAAGACAAAAATAGAATTTTTAGCCAAATCCAAGGATAAGGCAATGAGGCCATTATGTCATAAGATATATGAATTATTGAGTTCAAACTCTTACCTAACAACAATTTAAATCAGTCATGAGTCTATTATAGTTTCAAAATCAATATAATTACTTGCTGAGAAGTTCTATGTAACAGATTAAATTCATTTAAGTTTAAGCTAAAGTATGTAGGTACAATTAGGAAAAATAGTAAACCAAAGGTTACATGATAGAATATATACCACATAATTTGCCTATAATAGATTTAACTCATGGGAAACACTTCACAGGAATGAAAGGAAAACTAGGTTCATGCAATTGCCCACAAATAGTTGAGATAAGGCGAATAATGATGATTTTGGATTTTCTGCACTAAGACAACACAATATTAGCCCATCTTTGCTAAATACAACCATGATACCTTATTACTTACTGATACCTGTTTAAGCCAAAATTGCTCAGATTCCATATCAGCCCAGCAAAATAATGTTGAAACCCCAACTCTTCTAAGCCTTTCTTTCAACTCTTCATACATCATGCAACCGATGCACTGAAAAACAGATATATTGTCTCATTAGAAGGATCACTACATTGAGAAAGTTTAAAAACTTGTTACTTCCAACATTCAATAAATAAATAAAATAATGAAAAAAAAGTGCGTGCATCTAATCACAATGCATGTTACCTAAACTAATATGCTTGTTTAGATTTATTTTTCCTGTATCTGCATGCATGTTTCAACATCATCCATATCTATGTTACCTTTTCATACGTGAGCCAATTTGACCAAATTAATGCCAAGTTGGGAACTTAAGAATGATTGCTCTCTAAGTGAGAAGTATTCTTTTCTAGACGCATCAAGAGTTTAATAACATCACCAATGTTGGTAAGATGACAAAAAATAAAAGAATGACCATTTTTTAAGACCTAAGATATATTTGCCTTCTTCCCATTTCATGGCAACAAGAGGTAATTTAGTTTGACACCATTGTTTTATTTTAAAAGGTACATTAACCTCTATACTTGTCGTTGTTAACTTCATTCAAGATGATAGAAAAAGTGTAAAATGATACCATTGTAACCCTTCTCCTTTTTCCTTATCCCTCCAAAAGTAATTTTTGTTCTTCCTAAAAAGCACTTATCACCTCAGCTTCTCCCTTTTCTCCACTTTAGTGAAGACTATAGTAGGCTATCCATGGATGTATTGATCCCTACATGTGACTACCAACAGATGACTCTTTTAAGTGTCTTGAAGCTTCTTGAGCTGCCTCTAACAAGGATCCATAACCTGTCCTCCTTCAATGTCATGTTCCACAATCCCATTTGCAACATGTTTGAGACGCTAGGCATTGAGATCATGGATTATAGTACTTAGCATTGACAATTGCATGTATGGCTGATAAGTTAGATATCGTCTTCAAAGCACACTTCAAGAGTGAAGCATTGTGCTAGCCTCACGCATTGTTAGCATGTGAAGAGCAAGCTTAAAGCAAAGTGGGTGTGTTGCGCCCTTCCCCATATTGTGTTGTAGAGTTCTGTGATTAGCTTCAATCATGACAAAATCACTGTTCAAATTTTATGATCCAATTTAACATCTATCATAATAACTAAGTATGAACTAAGTAATTCTCATAGTCATTAAGAGATGGTTTAGATCAGCTTTTTCATTATTATATTTTTTCAAATCACTACCACACTTCTATATGGCTACAACTTTCTTGATGTTTTTCAAAAAATTTTGTAATAAAAAAATTATTTTTTACAACAAGATCTATTAGAGTGTGGTAACTCTAAGAAAGTAGATGTTCAATTTTTTCAAAAAAATAAAATATTTGTAATACCCACAATAGCTTTCATATATAATTAATTTCCTCACTACAACTTAATAACCACCTTTACAAAAATTTGTTGCCACCCAAAACAAACCTTGAGTTGTTGCTCATTAGTTCCTTCTAAATTGTTGAAACTATGCACTTCTTAATGGTTTTTCTTATCATGCTCTCAATCATTGATTTTCTTATACGCTTCTTATTAGCTTTTGCTATAAATATCCTAGCATTGGCAACTTCTCATTCACAAGTTTTTTTCACAAAAATGCATGTCAATGTTTAATATTCACAATCTATCACTTCACCATGCTTAACATCTTGATTTCTAGCTAGTCACTCAATCTCATGAGTATCTTGATTTTTAAATATTCATTCCATCACTTAAATATTTATATATGTGATCTTTTTTTTACTTTCAAATAGTGAAAATTATTGTTATTTAACATAGAAGTATACTATTGAAAATTAATACCTAATGTGATTTAAATTTGACTGATTAAATGATAATTGCATGCACATAATATATGTATATAAATGATATAAGTCAAGAACACTCTAGTTCATAAAAGTAATACTTCACGAGGCCCTCTATGTATTAAAGCAAAAAAAAAAAATCACATTATACTTAACGCTTTAAAAACACTATCATTATTAAGATCAGGGACGGATCCAGAAATTTTTTTTAGAGGGGGCACAATAAAATAATGAATAATTTACTTTTATATAAAATTAAAATTAAACATCTCATATAACAAAATAAAGAAATCAAACCTTGAATAACATAAATTTTTTTACATTACATACCATTTATAACTTCCCTCCGAAGTTCATATTTGAAAGCGACAATCAATTCTTATTAACACTCTTAAATACATCTTTTCAATATATGTAATAAGACAATCATTCATCCAAGAATCTCTATTCTATGCGATTTTTACGATCTTCATTAAAATGCTCTTCAACATTGTTTGTATTGATCGATATCAAAGAAAAGTTTTAGTAGCAAATATATATATCATTTTTCTTTTTCTCTACTAACTTTTGTACAAGTTCTCCAATTCCCTTCAACTTCAAAAATGAATCATTGGATCTCATGTCAATAATATAATTCTCGACTATCTAAAATAATAATATCAACTTTCGAGAAGTCTAGGGATAAAATTGTCAAACATATCAATTTTTTTTTATCAAAAGTCGAAAGAATCACATGGATTCAAGCATGTCACACATAAAAGTAATTCAAGATTACCCTATCAAATATGTTATTAAGCTTTGAAGTTGCATATCAATAATAAAATAACTCAACTCGATAATAATGTAAATTTGTGATTCCTCGCATATCTTCTCGATCTCCCACGATAATAAATCTTTCACTCATATTTAAACACAAGATATCATTTTTCTCAAATGCAGCTTCAAATAAAATGTTCCAACCATCCCCCTCATATCATAGTATTTTGTTTTGACACCAAAACAAAGTCACATTTATAATATCTTGATCCTTTTTTTGTAAAACTGAGATAACTCATTTGTGATTAATATGGATTTCATCAGATTGAAAACAAACTCAAAATATTGAATCAATCGTTGCTTACCTTTGTCGTTTAAAACCAATTATATCAAGAACATTTATAATGATAAATAAAATAAGTATATTTATCAACGCATAACGCCATCCAACGATAAACTCGTTATCTTCGATTTAAACCTCTCAGTCTTAGTTTCTTTGCTTCAACAACTTTGTTTAATTGTTTCAAATAAAACTTCTTAAGATATTTATCAAATTATTACATTATTAAAAATGTGATTTTTTAATACCACAACTAATGAATAAAGCAAAAGGAATGTAATATTGAATCATTTTCTTTCAAGATTAAAGATTTTAATCCATGAAATCCACGATATTTTCCTATTCCTTTAATATACTTAAAAGCGCTCAATAGACAGTGAGCGTAGTTACCAACATAATGTACCAAGAAAACGCCAACAATGCAACCTCTCGCAAAATGTCGACATTGTTCTTTCATCGACAGAGCGCGAGATATCTAAAGAACCGCATGTCATTTAATAATGGTCATTTGCTCACAATGATGTAATATCCTTCTGAAAGAGCATTTCAAAGACAACCTTAATATTTTCATTATGCCACCAAAAGTGGTTCAAGAAAAATTTTCTTCGATTTTCGTAATCCTCATCATTTGCATTAAAAGCTATGCGCATAAAAGAAAGCTTACACAATCAATTATGACATAATCATGATATTCGATTTTGATAATGTCTTTCATAAGAAAATACAAATAGATCCCCATCTATTAAATCTCACATTTTCTTGCAATATTATATAATTATTAACTCAAATATGAACTTCTTCAAATTTTTTTTCTTATTATCAAAACTATCACACTATTGTTCACCAATAATAAAGATCAAAATAATATATATATGCCGCATCTTTGTAATATATTTCAATTAACTTTATTTTCATCACTTGGATTATTTATTTCCGATTTATGTTTACATGATCATGATCAGACGTTCCCCTTTACGCTCTTCTAACTTATCACATATTGATGATACTTTGAAATTTTTTTCTTCATCATATCTCAATATTTACAGACTTGTGATTGTATTACTACTTCACCAATAAGATAATAACTAAATCTTGTTCAATCTTTCTTTAAAATATCTCTATATCTAATTAAAGAATAAATTAAATTACTAATATAAAATTCAAGATTAATGATAAAAAACGAAAGACACGTTTAACATATTTCAAAAAAATAAAGACACACTTTCGACCTTTTCTAAAACAAAATAAAGCGCCTATGTGCCTTTATTTTAGTATACGATCGGCTTTATTTTTTTTTTAGAAAAATAAAAGCCTTTATTTATTTTTTTTTGAAATATGTTCAAAAGATGCCTTCTCATTTTTACGATATTAATCTTCAAGATTTTATATTAAGAATTTAATTTATTCTTTTAATTATATTTGAGAGATATTTTAAAAGAAAGATCAACAAGATGAGTCCAGCTTATTCACATTTATATTATCATGAAAGTAAGAATACAAAATCTAAACAAGTGCAATACGTAATTCAACGTAGAAGATATCAGAAGCAGATCCTCAATTAAGAAGAAAAATTTCGAGTATCATCCTAACGTGAGGATAGAAGAGCATATCTTCAAAAGGATCACGCCAACCTCATCATGAATTTCTCAAATACAAAATCGGAAATAAATCATAATTTAATCCAAAATGGTATGAATATAAAGGTTAGAGTACAAAGAAAAGATACATATTATTTATTTTGTTATCTTTATAAACCCGATATCGCCAATGTGCTGTGAACAAGCTATAATAAGAGATTTAAAATTGGAAAAAAAAGATAGATTTGAAGTTCATATCCAAGTTAATAGTATCATAATATTGCAAGAAATGAAGATTTAATTTAATCGTAATCAATATATTGCATTTTCTTAAAGACATTCGATCAAAATCGGCGATTATATAACACGATTATTCATGCAATCGATTAAGCTTTCTTTTATGCCAATGATTACGGTCATGATGAATCGAGATTCAAAAATCAAGAAATTTTCTTTCTATACTTTTGGTCGAGATAATGAAAGTATTAATAAGTTGTCCTCAAAATGCTCCGTGAAATAATAAGTTAACCGCCCTCAAATTAAGCGATATTACATACAACTACTATCGAGACTTCAAACACTATTAATGATTTGGGTAATGAGTTATTTGCGCTCTTTATATATGAATCTCATGTATCAAGGAAAGAACAAGTACTATTGCTTATGTTGACAAGAGGTTGCATTGTCGAAGCGCTTTTGGTATTGTACATGTTGGTGAAACAACTACCCAACACTTAAATCTATCGGCACTTTTCTCAAAAGCATGGATTGAGTATATCAATACGTATTAAGGTTATGATGCAAGAATACGCGTGGTGAGTTTCATGGATTAAAAGTTTTAATCTTGAAAGAAAAAGTTTTTATTACATTCAACGTTTGCTTATCAATTACAATAATTAACTACCAAAATCTAAAATCACATTTTTTAATAATGTATCTAATTTGATAAATATTGTAAAGTTCTGCAAAAGGAGAGAGAATTTTATTACAATTAAACAAAGTTGTTGAGCAAAGCAAGGGAGAACTACAAGACGAGGTTTAAATCAAGAAATAACTCTTCAATGAGGAGATATGGAGGGATCACATTATTGATAAATATACTTATTTTTTTTGGATCTATTATGATGTTATCGATATAATTGTAGAAGATGGTTTAAACAAATAACAAGAAAATAAGCAAATGCCGCTGATTCAATTCAATATTTTGAGTTTGTTTAATTGCAACTGATGAAATCCATATTGAGAATCACAAATGAGTTATCTCAAGTTTTACAAAAAAGGATCAAGATATTATAAATGCTACGACTGTTAAAGTCAAACAAAGACTACAAAATATGAGGAGAAACATTTTATTTGAAGTTCATGAACTCGTGAGAAAATGATATACGGTCAAATATGGAAAGATTTATTATAATGCGAGATCGCAAGATACGCCGAATCACAAATTTACATTATTATCAAGTTGAAGTTATTTTATTCTCATATCGATACGAACTTCTTTAATAAATGATTTGGCGCCAATAATTACTTTTACGTATGCATATTTGAATCCATACGATTCTTTCTCTGATCAAAAAAAATCGATATGTACAAAATTTTATCCTAATTTCAAAATCGATATTATTATTTTAGATATAACTGAGAATTATATTATCGACATAAATCCAATGATTCATTTTCAAGAAGAATCGAACTTGCAAAAGCTAAGAAAAAAAAATGATATTTATCCTCTCAGATATTTGCTACTAACTCGCTTGACATGTTAATCTACAACAACTATCGAAAGAAAGATTTAATAAGATCATAAAAATCGCCATGCAATAGGAGATTCTTGATTAACGAATGATCTTTATATATATCAGATATTTAAGAAAAAGAAGTTAATCAATCAGACAACGCTTTCAAAATATAAGACTCGGAGAAATTATAAATGACATGTAATGTAAAAAAAAAATTTATGTTATCGCAAGGCTTGATTTCTTTATTTTATATACGACGCCTAATTTTAATTTTATATAAAAATAAATTATTCATTATTTTATGTCCTCAAAATTCGATCCTGGTGGCGAGATATGCTTTTGCTTTTTTATTGCTTTTTTTGTGTTGATTATACTACTATGGTGATGGTGATTTAAAAAGACTATTTTGTTTTAGAGAGTTAAGCTAAATACTGTGATCAATTGAATATAATGCATGAAAATGATGCATAGCGCCAAACAATTAGAGATGACTAATCAGGTCGGTTGGAGGACACAACAAAGGTCAGAACTGAGGTTTGGAATCATTATATATTTAGTGGGTGGGCAATAATATTTTTTTCCTTCCTTTTTTTAAATACTTTTGGCAGAGTAAAGGGGTTCTTTGTATGTTGTTAAACAACATGGGAGTTGTGTTTATTATGATAATAATATTAGAAAATTTTCATTATTAAAAACTTCTAAAAATAGAACCAAAATCTAAACCAATAGATGGGAATTCTCATCGTCTGGCCAGCTACGCATAACCCTCTTACAAAAAGATTGTAGTGAGAGGGTTAGATTTGGATGCAGGAAGAGAGAGAAGCATGTTGTCACTAAGCCTTTCAGAATTTATTAAAAAAAATTCAGCTTGACATTAAAGCAAACAATACATGTTGAAGAGATTGGTTCACAATTTGTCCTTAGAACAGTCTATCAAAATGAATGTTATTGAGACACTGCTCATGTTATATGTTAAATATAATAACAGAATAGAAAAATAAAGTTAAAAATCATAATTGAGGGGGTAAGGCCAATAATAGCCTGGGACACCTATCAAAACAAGCGCCACAAATCCAAACCCAATCGACCGACTATTGCCTTCCTTGTGGTATATAGAGATGGCGAGGGTCAACGAAGGAAAAATCTAAGAGAGAGAGAGAGAGGAAAAACCAATGACATTGGTCGGAGAGCTGGCCCAATGAGTGAGCATAGCCAAGTAGCCTCGCACGTGTGAGCAAGAAATGGAGATAGAGTTGGAAAAGAGCTTGCCTAGCCAAGCAATAAGCAAAGCACGTGCACAGCAAGCATCGCTGGAGGGGGGTATCAAACCGAGGAAGAAAAAGCTACCTTTATTTAAGTTAAGTTATATTTTTTAAAATACATATACACACATACTTATATACAAGATAATAATAGATTATAATAAAAATAAGATAAATTTAAATTAAAGAAATAATAATAAGAGAAGAAATAATTTTAAACAACAAATAAATGTTATAATTTAATAATTAAAATTCTATGAAATGATTTAATTAAAATTAAATATACCTAATCATATTAAATTTAAATTAACAAACAAACTTGACTTTAATTAAGAATAAGAAAAAATTAATTAAATAATAGATACTGATATTGTAATATATTGATCATAATAATATAATAATAGTATAATAATGACATAATATTAGCATTAATAATAACAATAATAGTATAAATACTATTTAAAGTTAATAATAATTAAATATTGATTTTAATAATAATATTATTATTAATAATAATATACTAATAATAATAGTAGTATAATAATAATTATAATGAAAATGGTAATGATGATGGTTAAGATAATAATAATGATGAGAATGATCATAAAAATAATGATAGTATGAAAAAATTTAAGCTAATTGTTAATTGTACATAATTAAAGATTATTTGATAAGAAAAATTATGCTCAAAAGAAAAGAAGCAATCGAGCCTCATTAAAAATGGATAATTATACTGCCTGCCATATAACAATTATTTTGATTTTTCTAAAAAAAATGTATTAATTATTGTGTGTTGTTTGTATTAGAGTGCTCAAAGTAATAATGCAAATTTTTTATGCTTCTAGTACATCCATTTGACCATTAGAAAATTAGTTCTCTTTCACAAATTATGAAAAACTCATATTGAGATGATTGTTATCATGTCCACATGATTAAATCCTAAAGGATCATTCTAATGATAAAGAAAATATATTATTATATGTATGATGAAAGACAAAAAAATGAATATATCATTGAGTGACTGTTTATACAAGTTAATTTATAAAATTCAACCTCTTATGATATTAGCAAGAGACAATAAAAATAGAAAAAGCTACCTACCTATCTTTTGGGGTTAGGTTGGAAAAAGTTACCTTTCCCTCTGAGATTGGTTTGTAAAAAATTATGAGATAATGTGTCCTTCAAATACACATTTAAACGATGACTCCTATGATGAGTGTATTATAAAATATGAAAATTTAAGATATAAAAATACAAAAGAGATAATAAACTATTCTTGATCCTACTATTTTATAAATGCATTATTCTTACTATTCATAAATAGAATATGATATTAATTTACTAATGGAAACTGACATGCATATTATGTATTTATTCTTAAATTATAATAATTTAAAAATATAATTATTTATTAAGTTAGTTAACTTAATATTTAATTGGTGATCATTTTCAAGAAAATCTCTAATAACATAAATGACTGAAAGATAAGAGTACGCATATAAAAGAAGGTTTACTTTTGGAGTTAGATATTATAATTAATATTAAAAGTAATGCATGTGAGTTGTCACTTTTCTATTAAAAGTAATGTGAGAATGTTTAAATATATTTATTATTCAACTTTAATTGGCAATTATTCAGTAATGAGCCGAGTATTTTATTTGATGGATTTGAATAAATTTTGTTCATGTTTCAAAGTTGAAGAAGCCGAAGTATAGATGAAATAAATTAATGAGTAATTTGCTTAAAGTATTTGTAATTTTTTTAAATATAAAAGAAAAAAAGAAATTAAATTTCAAAATTTAATAAGGAGTAATACAAAGCATATATAAAATTAGCTAAATGTTATAATATGACGCGATCAATCAAGTGAAGATGAGGGAGAGAAAAGTCAATGTGAAGACGATGGAATGATGGAAGTCACGAAGAGAGGCTTCAAGGACCTAAGTCGCCTTAGAGCGTAAATTAAAATACGATAATAAGAAAAAAATCACAGATCCACAATTCGCCTTCTAACTTAGCATGAGCCCGAACGTGACTTGAGTTTGTTGGGTCACCAATTTAAAAGTATTTTTTTAGTTTTAGTTAAACATTTCTATAACTCATATATGTGTTTTTAATTTTTTTACTTTGAGCATTTATCCTATAATTTGTAAAGCTATAATCTCAATTATATTATATAAATATTTAATTAAATGTATAATATATTTTATAAATTATAGTACTAAATTATAATATATTTTTATTAATATATAATTAAAAATTTATAAGTTATATTTACTCTTATTTTTAAGATAATAAATGAATTATCACCGAGCTTAATATCAAATATTTAATAAATTACTTGTCGAACAATAAATGAGTATGTTCATGAACATAAATAAGTGAGTAGGATCATGTTCATGTTCATTTAACCTTCGAGTTTTCAAAAAATATTCAAGCTTGTTTGTTTATTAATTTGAACAAACATAAATGAGCATTAATCAAGCCGAGTTCGAGTAGTTCAACAAGTGCACTGGTTCATTTACAGCCCTACGTGTCATGACATTAAAAGCTTAAGTGCAATAAGCAAACATATAATTACACCTACCCATCAAATGTGAATACCCCCACAACAACCGTCATATCATGAAAATCTTCAAAACCATGTAAAAAGTAATAAGAACATATTAACTTCTATACGAATTTCAAATCCAAATTTAGTTAACGCCCAAGTTTACAAATAATCATAACAAAAGCCAATTTCATTGACGCCAGCATGCAATGCCGTTTAATTTTTTTTCTTATAAATCGATTCTCCTTAAGATGATCGTTTTACTTCAAGTGAAACAAAAATATGAAATTCTTCAGAAAAGATGTCACAAAAAAACAATGATGAGGAAAAGCAAAAAGAAGACAACAGAGTTTCGGATGTCAAGATAAAATTTATGCATCATATCTATACCTTCCTTTGAAATTTTGAAGTGACCGCGGCAAGGGGAATCTCAGCAAACTGTGTATCAGCTGGAATTATTTGAAATGTGACTGCAGCGATCACCTGTATGGTGCAAGAAAGTTAGATAGTAGGAATTCAAATCTACAATTGCTAGCTAATGTAGATTAACTGATGGTAATCATTACATTGTCCTGTTTTAGGGAGGACCATAATAAAATATCTCTCTTTACTAATTTGTAGATTTGAAGAGTTTCAAATAGTAGATTTTTTTTCTGTTTTTGAGTTAATTATTGTATTTAGATGGAATTCAAAATATGAGAGAGGACAAGAGAGAGAGAAAGAGAGGAAAAGATGAGAGTATAATTTTTTCTTAAAAAACAAGAAGTATTTACATAAATGATTCGGCAAAAAAAGAAAAGAGTGGTATTGAATGGGCCTCTGATTACTTTTATGTTTTCAATGAACCTTCTAATCTCTCAATTCATTAATAAGACATTTAAAGAATAAAATTTTCAAAATTATAAAAGGGCTTCAATCCAAAACCAATTCATCTCCATTCATGCTTTTTATAATAGAGGTATTCTAATTCCCTTTCTCTTAGTATGTGTTGTTATATAAGTAGATGGTATATAGATATAGATACGGTTAAAAAAAAATTCTTAAAACACCGATAGAGCTTCATTTCAAAATAAAACTTCTCAATTTACATAGTAATAAACGTCAACTCCCCTTTAATTTTTGCATGTTATAATGCCTTCACTAATATCAAATCAATTGATGTCATACCAACGTTGCTCTATTTAGGAGATACTTCCACTATAAAAAGCATCACTTTTTGTTTGTAGATTTAAAATTTCTCAAATTGAGATTTTCTCTCTTTTTGAGATAATTATTGTACATATATATATTGGTGAATTGATAATACAGGGTACAAAGAGAGTAAAGGATTTGACATATGAAAGAAAATATGGTAAGGATTGTAGGAGTCACTCATTACCTTATATGATTTCAATGAGTCATCTAATTTCTAACCTCATTAACAAACTTCTTAAAAAATTAAATTCTCAAATTTTTAAGAAGGCTTCAGTTCATAAAATCATCTCCATTCATGTTTTTTTAGGAAAGAAACATCATATCTTCCTTTTACCTTTTAGGATGAAAATTTTATGGTCCTCCTTTGTGCAATTGTTGTTTGAAGGGGATACCATCATGTAATATAGCTTCCAATTACCTAGCTAAAGATCCATTTCCGGTAGTTGGTTTGGTATTAGCCAATTTCCATAGAGCCCTGATGACATAATTAAAATAACACACACAACACACCGTAACATTGTTATATGCTGTCCTTACGTATGCCTTAATCTGTTTTTTTAGTCAGCATACATGTGTTTTTTATCCATTTTCTCTCCTTTATATAGCCAGGCACCACTCCTTGAAGCATGATCAGCAATCTCCTTTATAAATTTGGTAAACATGTATAAGCTTTGGGCAATTTATCATCAATTACGGTTGATTATATGTCAATTGGCAAGTTTCAATGTAGAACACGTCAATGGAAGAAACTTTACTTATCAAAACTATCATATCTATAATCTACATCAACAATAACAACTCAAAAAGGACTCAAGACAAACAATGATGCAGTCAAATGTAAAACCAACAAAATATTACCTTTGTGGATCCCTCGAATGAGTTTGAACAAAATATTAGTGTACTATATTTCCTGGGAAGACATCAGAAAAACAGAAAGCACTTAGATAACTCAAGTTGCCTTAAATTGACATCATATGCAAAATGTTCCTCAATAACAGGTGCAGTGACATAAGACAATTATTAGCGGGAACAAAACAATAATAATTATAATGATGATGATAATCATAACTTACCCACTGGACAAACATCTTTCAAGAAAATGGGACGCTTTCCCAGTATTTGCAGCATAATTCATGGTAGGAAGCTCTTCCATGTACAATTTCAGTGCTTCCTACACGTTCATGCATAAATACCTCTCAGTAAGTTTCAATACCTTTAAAAAACTGATAGAACTTGTCAAAATTTGCATAAAAGACTAAAAATTAGATCTAATTAATTTAGCCTTAAAAAACACCCAATCAAAAAAGAATGGAACGAATTAAGCAAATCTAGATGTGGGGCTAAAATTGCCAATCAATCTCTGTAAATATATCAGAAGAGGTGATTTGAAGTGTCAATGTAATTATCCGGAATAATAGAAAGACACTACCAGAGATTTCGGCCCTCATTTGGTGAGGACTTGAGATTTCAAGTTTCCTATGGCTGAAGCCCCATAGTTAATTACCTCCCAAAAGAGAGGACTGATTAAAGCTGGCGTTAATCACTTAATGCGTTATAATAGCGACGTAGAGTTTTAGAATTTCGATTTATAAAATTTATCATTTAAACCGGATGGTTGAATGATGACGTGTCCGATCTAGATCCCATGGTTCACATCCCAAGAGCATGCCCCTCTTAATTTCGGAGATGCACTCAACCCGATAAAAGAATCCTCATCTAACATTACGTCGTCCAAAAAATTTGGAGACGGGATGGTGTTTGTCTAAAGAGACATTCTTAAGTCCTGGCCTATTTGTCATGCAAGTATACTATATCTACAACTCAAAGGCGAGCCATCTGAGATACGGCATCATCGCGATCGAATATATTTAAGCCAAACCACTGATCGAGGCTCGTGATCCGCTTCATCATGAGACTCTCCACGTAGTTAGGACACCACCACATCCTCTAAGAGATTAATTGAAAGTGAACATGAACACTTGATTTGACGGCTCCTTTAGCTGAGTTTTCTTAATTTGTCACTGCATTGCGAAAGTGGATGAATTGAGTTTGATTTAAGTTTTTAATGATAGAGTTTCATTTAAGCAGTTTCTGATTGCTACTTAATTTGATTTGAATTAAATTGATTTAAAAAATTGATTAATTTGAGTGTATTTAAGAGCTTTAGATCCTCACAACTCGTTTAGCTAACGAGATTAGATCTAGCCACCACAGAATCAATTTCTCAAATATTTCACTGAATTGAAACTCTTATTATAGGTTTTTGTTAACTGACCCAATCCAAGACTAAACCGAAAGCAACCCGCAACATCCTCGAACACTTAATTTAAACATTCGATAGTCTTTGGTGTATAGTAATTTAAGTAATTTTATGTTTGAATTAGAGATTGATTTGATTTTTATTTAATTCCAACTTTTTACGTTTTGACATCATCAAAATTTACACTTGAAATCTACAGCATTAATGCAAGCTTCTATACTAGATAATTTACTAATTAGTGATGATTTTGAAAATCATAATTTAGAATGAAGTTCCTTAATTTGATTGAAAATAGCCTATGATTTTGTAAAATTGGATTTAGATCGCTTTCACTTGTAAAGAAAGATCCACGCAAGAGTTTGATTTATTGTAGTTTAAAACATTACTTTGCACTTAATTTACTTGTTGAGTTTAATTCTCAACTTGATTATGTTCAATTTACATCAATTTTGATATGTTACGGATTTCGAGTTGTTTTTATGCTTTTATTAAATAAAGATAAGAATCACCTCTATATTCGTATAAGAGTTATTAAACTCAATTTGGATTCATTTTTAACTTCATATCAAATTCCCTATTCATTTGAAAATTAAACTTCAAATTTATTGCAAATTTGTTATGAGTTTGGCATTTGCTCCCCAAGTTTCAATCAAGGCTTATTTAATTTTGAGAAATTTGCAAGAAAAGAGAACTCACTCATTACTTTCTCAAATCCCTCTAAATAAGACTAAGAAATAGCACTTTCTTGAGTTTAGAGTACTCGAGAAAGAGGGGGAAGGATTTTAATTCGTACTTCGGGAAGATTTTCAACTTACTTAAATAGGTTTTATAAATGCTTTTCCTCTCTTCTTTTTTTTGTTTTACTTTTATATTTGTTGAATGTCATTTTACTTTTGCCCCTTTTTTTTTTGTTTGACGCTTTTAGTTCAGATTTAATAATAGGTTTCCTTACTTACCATTCTTAAGTCAATTAATTTTACTCTCCTATTTTTCCTAAGTCAAAAGATTTAATGCAATTTTGACAGTCGATCATCCCCGTGTAGACGGAGTGTTTTCTGTGCGTCTCACGAAGGCTGAGTGATGTCTTCACAAACGATTTTATCTTCTCTGAGCACGACGCCTTCAAAAAAAGACAAATGCAATATATATTCATTCCCCCTCCCCTCTTTTTTCCTAAGTCTAAAAATTAAACAAAATTTTGACAACATTTCATCCAGGGGAAGCGACATTTAACGGATGTTGGCTTATTCGGTACGCGTGCAAGAATGTTAACGACTCGAGTGTTTGATCAGTTGATCCTCAAGTTGTGCAATATTTATATCCTGACTAATTTCGACGTTCTGAACGCAAAGGCGAAATCCATTCGTCGATCGGAGGTCATTTCAACCATTTTCCGGACGCCCGAGCTGAGCCGTTACTCGCCAATTCGATCATTCGACGTTTTGCATGCGAATTGGCGACCGTCTCATTTGATAATTTTCGATGTTTTGAGGCTAACGGCGCGATTAGTTTAACAAACGGAGGTTGTTTGAGTTGATTTTGGTGATGTCCTGTGCATTTCAACCTCGATTTACGCACTGTCACTTCAAATCATTAGACATTTGCACAGACTCGTCCGATTTGAGCGTAGACAGTCTCATTTGATAATTTTTGATGTTTTGAAGCTAACGGCGTGATCAATTTCACAAAAGAGATCGTTTGGTCATCGTCGCAGCTTCGTTCGGCTGCCGACATTAATGCATTGGATAGCTGATCACTCGACGGCCACTCTGGATTATGCAATATTTATATTCCGACCAATTTCGATGCTCTGAACGCAACAGTGAAGTCCGTTCGTCGATCGAAGGTCGTTTCGACCATTTTCAATGACGTGATTTTGAGCTCGAGCTCATTACCTGTCATCAGACTACACTTGGAGACTTGCATAATATGTGGAGGTCAACAAGGATAAAATTTTAATCATTTAATGAGGCATATCGAACAATAACACTTGAAATTTCTTGAATATAATAATATCAACTTCCAAGGAGTTCATGCCGGCCTAGAACACATTCTATAAAGTAACAAAGAACATGAACATAATAGTCAGATAACTCCAGATAGAGATTGGGTGAGGCTTAGTCTCTCGTAATAAACAACGTGAAGGGAGTGTTGTTTGACAGCATATAATTAAAACACGCAAAATTCAAATAAGGTAAAACAATGGTATAATTTCTCTACATTTAGACACAAGAAGAAAAAAGATTACAGATAATAACAGAAGAATGCTCAAAATAATAGTTTTTTACATTTCAAACACAACCCTACAATTCAGTTCTCGTGAATAAGATTTTGAAGAAACCATTAGCTGAAAAGCTGGTTCAATCGTCATCCACTGCAAGAGAACATCCTTCTCAAAATAGTATCGTAACCAAATAAGATAGTATCAGGCATCATTTTTAAAATTATACATTAATGCGTCTATTACAGATAAAGGAATATAAAGATGTCATTTTTCATCCAAAAAGTTCATCATGTTGACTTTACTACATTGGAAGATGAAAAATACGTATTGTGAGATAGAAGTAATCACCTGGAGTAGAGATTTACTACGACTGTCAACATCTTTTGGGTTCAGGAGCACAAAGGTGTGATCTACCCAATTTAGCGTCCTCTTACCTTCATTCAAATAAAAAAGAAGAAGAAGAAAAGAAACAAAATGAAAATACCATATGAAACCGCGGAAAAGCTCAAGAAAATAATAAATAAACAACTGGACATGCATAGTCGTCGGAAAATGCTTCAACAAACAAGAAACGTATGTTTTCTTTCAAGTAAACTAATACAGCGAATTTCCGTGTCATCTTTGGTCGAAAGAGCAAAACGATTTAGATATAAGCTGGACTTAACATCACAATTCTCTGGAAACAAAGAAATGGACGAGCAACTGAACTATAATAAAAAGTTCACATAGTGAACATATGTGCAAGATAGAGGTAAGGCTGATACCCTCGTCTTCCAAACCATCTCTTGACCGCTGGCTGCTGTAATATCTCCTGGACATTTCTTTTTTTGAATCACATTCTGTTCGCACAAAAAAAGGAAGAGGGCTTTGAAGTTTCCAACTTAGTGAGAGAAACTTCTAAAGAAACAGCAAATAAGGAAGAAAAACTTGCCTGAGATTCTGATCCTTGCATCGTTTTTTGCAAACAAGACAATGCCATTTCCAGTTGATTCATAAACCACGCTTTCCCCTTCGAACTCGACCTTACAGTTCCCTGATTTGTCATTAGAAAGAACATGAGAAACCGAGTAGCGGCCAATCGAAAAATCGAGATGACAACTAAAATCTTTCAACCATTCGTTAGTAGGAAGTATAATCGATTGCGAAGATCCCCTTAGGTTACGAAGTATAAGGTTTTGGATTTACCGATGGAAATTGGAGAGGAAGTCGAGCGCTTTCTTCCCGCCATATTGGCTACTGACTACACCGCTCGGAAGCAGCTTCGCGGATTCGCGTGGTCAAATATTTAAAGCCAAATATGCATACACACCCTTTAATTTTAATATTTATAATAAAAACACCTCCTTTATTTTTTGTTAAACTATCAAATTCATATATTTATACAAAACCATATCTTTAAATTTTTTATAAAAAAATACAAGTCAATTTTTAATTATAAATTTTATTATTTAACTAATAATTTAAAATTTTAATAAATATATAAAAATTTAATGTTATGTATCTAAATGCTAATTCTTAAAAATTTTAAATCTAATTCAATTTTCCTTATTTATAAAATTTAGTTGCAATCATAATCATCCAAAAATGAGCTTAGGACACTTGATCACCAAAATTTTAATGATTAGTCTTATTTTGGATCTATTTTAAAAATAATACAATAATAAATTACTAATGAATTATACTTAATTTAAAAGCAAATTAAAGAGCTTCAAAGCCTATGGTGACTCATTTTTGGTCAATATATCAATTTTTTCACCAAAAATTTGACACTAGCCCAAAAAGACTCAACTTTTACAAATAATTCATATTTTATTTGTTAAAGGCTTGATTTTATTATATAAATGAGTCAAATATAAATAAATATTTTGATCTGAATTTTTTTACATGGATAAACTTTTATTTTATTGTGTTTTATTTTTTTTTAGCTCAAACTAAATTAATACTAATAAATTATATATATATATACATATATATATATATATATATATACATAATTATATGTTTTTGTAATTTAATTAGTTAATTGAGACCCTAACTAGATAAATTCAATTACAAAAAACTTAAATGAAAGGAAACTCTCAGCCATTGGATATCTATGAATGGTCGGGATTATACTAAGATAATACGTAAAAGCTCACACAATCTCCATTACGCTACTCCTCCACAGGAACCTCTATTCCTTGATCGTTAGTTCGTGACTCTCACCTTGCGGCCTTGTCCTACAGAGTTTCTTGCATGTCTCTCACCTCACCTCACCTCTCTCTCTCTCTCTCTCTCTCTCTCTCTCTCTCTCTCTCTCTCTCTCTCTACTCCCGTCTCTTTCTCTGACATGTCGCCTCTCTCGAGTCTCATCTCCCAGACTCTCGATTATTCGGCTCTCACCCAAGATCGTAGTTCTTTCCTTACCTCTCCGTTTACTTTTTGAGCTGAAGATGAAGCCACTCTATACAATTTTGTTTTATTTTTTGTTTGGTATATTCATTTAAGATGCTTTGATGCTCTTTAAATCGAAAGCTCTTTGGATTTTATTTGAAGTTCATTTAAGTTTGGTCACATTTTGATGATTGTTTGTTGCAGCACTGAGATGTGCTAATATTTAAGGATTTAGGATCTAATAAAGTAATTTTTTTAAGAGAGGTTTAAGTATCTATTATTCTTTTTCATTTATATATTTAATTTAAATATTTATTTATCTAATATTTTTTATACTTAAAAAATTTATTTCACTTTTATGATATTTTTAATTTGATATTAAAAAAATTAAAATTTATTTATTAGATATGAAAATACACGAGAATTTTGTGATATGTATGTAAATCACTGTTTTTTAAAAATTGCTAACTATTTTGAGATAATATATTCTAATTTATGAGATATGCTAAATCTTTTTTAAGATTTGCAAATCTTTTTTCAGTATTTTTTTTTCTTCCATAGCCTCTACCTATTGGCATCTAGTTAGAGGCATCTGGGTTCTCTTTTATTTTTTATTTTTTTTAAAATATTTTCATTTTAATATATTTACATTTTGATTAAAATTAAAATTTGTTAAATAGTGATATTTTTTTAATAATCAAAATACTTGAAAATTATGCTGAATTTTTTAAAAAAATAATGAGATTTATCTTTTAAAAAAAACACAAAATAAAATTGATCCCAAATAGATCTTTCTATTTTTATTTATTTATTTATTTTTACTTCTATAAAATTTCAGTTTGAGATGAGATCAATTAATCTTCTTTGAGTTAAAATTTAAAATTTCCTTATATGAACATCTCATCAAAATGAATCTAGCAATATTAAAAGCAACCTAATCTTAATTCATATGAGTTCAAGCACTTGATATGTGATCAAATATTTTTAAGGCATTAACTAAAGTATTAAATGATCATCACTTTTTGCATATTTACTATCAAAATAAAGTTGATGAATAAAATCAAAGTAGACTAAGATCACTTAATTCTGAGATTTTTAAGATACTTAATACTAAAAGAATAATTTATAATCAAATGAACCATCAGAAGCCATTTAATATATTATTTTAGAATTTTGGCTGTATTTTTCAATTTTTCACTCTAAAAATTTATATATAATACCCATTCTCCATATGTTAGAAGGCTAAATGTGGAGCTTAGAGTTAAACTTGAACTTTAGAATTAGAGAGAGAGAGAGAGAGAGAGAGAGCTTTATTTCATGATCAACACCTATAACCACAAGTAGAAATCATCATTGAGCAACCACCAATATCTAGTTACAAATCTGCTAACGATGGTATCTTGATAATCATTACTCAATCAAAATTTCTCAACCACTATCAACCAACAATAATCATCCAACCATCATTGTCTGACTGCTTTCACTCAACCATTGGTGACTATCTCTAATTTCGTTGTTTACTGTCACTAATGATATTGACGCACACCATCACCTATAAAATTAATACATCTCATCGACGAAAACACTAATATATATTGACTTTAATGTGATTGTTGCCAAAAATATTGATGCACGCCATTACAATTCACATGTAAATCGGATGCATGCTATCAACATAGATGCTATACAGTAACTCTATTGATTATTATCACAAATAAAATTAACACATCACATTGTTAATGATTAATTGTGTTAATAGCAACTCCGACTATCAATGTCAACACTAATTGTTGCTCCTCTCCTCAAAGGAAATCAACCAAATAAACAATATAAATTATCTTAAAAATAACTCTACTACCTTAAGAATCATCTAACTTCTATCATGAAATCATTTCTTGACAGCATATGTCTACTACATTATATCAATGCATTTCTCAATTATGAGGAATGCTATTAGTTATAATTTATAATATACATTCCATGTTTTCTTCTTTTTTTTTTTTTATAGATTTCTTTACATAAAGTTTTGTTGCCTCTTGCAAACATATTTTATCATAGTTTGTGTTATACTTTGTTATAAAGTTAATATAATGAACTTTTTTTAACCACCAACACATAGCTTCTATAATTATGTTTATGATTTTTATTTCATTTCAATGAAATTGTATTAAATCAAATTTAAATATTTATGATCAGCTTACTTTATATTAGATATGCTTATTTGTTTCAAGTTTTTTCAATATTTTTAAAATTTAGCATCATTATTTTATTTTTAGTACTTTAGTTGGCTAATTATTTTCATTGATGCAAATAGATAATAATTTTGTTGTAATTGTTGATCATTAATTCAATATTTTGCTAGTCATATTAGCTTTATAATTATATAAATTATATTTTTTATTAGCAATTTGTATATGGTTTAGCCATGTGCAACTAGTTAGTGGTTGGGGTCTCTGAGCGAAGTTTTGAGGGACTAAGGAGACAGTCCTCCCAATAATAATCCTCTTCATGATTGGGGTCTCTGAGCGACCAAGCTTCTCAAAGACAAAAAGTTTCTTTTGAGGTGCCCTAGCAGCAGTAGGGGTCACAACTTCAGCGGACCTCTTTAAAGATTGCCGCACATGGCGTGCAAGATGAGTATAGACTTCAGTAGGTTGAAGCCTAGCAACTTGCTCTTGATTCAGAAATCGTAGATCCTTCGAGCAAATGTGGCTACGATGTTTGGGAATAGAAGAGGCCAACAAAGTAAGTGTTGAAATTCATCAAGGACTTTGTGGCGCACACCAATCAGGTCATAAAATGACTTTCACCATCATCTCAATATTAGAACTCTCTTAAATTATATCATCAGATGATAGGTCAATTCTGTAAAATTGGAATGATAATCTTATTATTTCTTCTTAATGTGTAGAGTAATAACCTATTAATACTAATAGTATAGGAGTCCAACCTAAAAGAAATAGGAAGAGAGAGTCACAACATTATAATTGCTTACAATTCCTTTTCACAATGCATGTGTTATATGATAAAATTCCATAAATTCAAAATATATATAATGTCTCAATAGTTGATATGTATTAAAAAAGTTTTAAAAAAATAAATAACAAATGAGTTATAGATCTATCTCATAAAATGATAGAAGAGCTTGAATTTATTGCCTTTTTGATACTGACAAAGAACTTGACATCTCAATATTTTATTTTTCTAAAGAATTATGATCAACAACATGTTAGTGAAATATTGCCAAGACAATCCTTTCATAGTAGTTGACAATATATCATTGAATGAATAATCAAAAGCCTTAAATTTTAATTATGTATCTTGAAATACTATTGAAAATGATGGCTTGAAGATATATAAGATTGAAAAAGCTATGCTAGAAAACATACTTAAAGGATACTCATAGGGTTGATTTCATTGACTTCTAACTCTTAGAATTTTGATCATATAGTAAGTTATAAGTGTCTAATTGTTCATTTCATTGATCAAACATAAAAACTTCAAACAAGAATCTTTAGCAAGCTTTATTGAATTAGATTTAGTGTCACACAAATTTATAATACTATTTGTGATTATTTATTAAAGTGAAATATATAAGAAAAGGTGCCTACAATCACTTTGGGTAATATCAATGACAATAATGCCACATATAGCTTAATAAAAAAAGATATTTGTCAAAAGAAAAGTTACATCATAAAGGTCTTTTTTTTTGAAATTATTGTATGTTGTTAAGTATATACATAAATATAATTTACTAAATAGAGATTATGATAATTTATTTATATTAATTATCATTTGAGCCTAAGTAAGGATGGCATAACTCACAAGGTTGTGCAAACCTAAGGAATACTAGAGATAATATAACTTAACATATAATTATGAACCTCCATATTTTCAATCATATATGATGTTTAAGATTGATTAGTTGAAAAAAAAGTATTCATCCAACTTGATTTGCATATTACACAATTTTTAATTATGTATATATCTAATTTTTAAATTTTAATTTTTACATATATATATATATATATAAACAAGATCATCATTTAATTTTTTTAGAATAAAATACACATTATATGCATTGAAAATTATTAAAAAAATAATTATCAAACTTTAAGTATTAAATATATAAATATATTCATGCTCATGACATCTTACTTAATGTTTAATCTAAATTTAATTATTGAACAATGGCCAATCACTACTAGACGATTGCAAACATGAGATTTTTATCAAATTTGTAAACATTCATCTAACATTTCTTCACTAATCTACATGAAAATAAATGAAGTCAAGTTCAATGTAAATATTTATATGTAATAAACGAAAACAAAAAAACAAAAAATGCAACCGCCGCGGCGATTAGCCGTGGAAGTAAAGAAAAGAATACGAGGGAGAGTCAGTTTTCCCAAAACACGCGAGAGAAGGAGAAAGGAAAGACTCTACCTGTGCATGCCCTAGCCGAGTGAGACCGTCAATTTAACGCCAACAACCGAGGGAGAAGAAGGAGAAGCCGACCAGTTACGCCCCTGCGTTCTACCGCATCAACGTCGCCAACCAAGGAAGGAAGAGAAGGTTTACACGGCGGCCACGACGTCGAGGAAGAAGAGTGCGACGGAGGAAAGGAGAGTCGAGCCTCCGCTGCGCGGGAGTGAAGAAGTGTGTCTTAGGGCAAAACCGAGAGGAGGTAAGTAAATAATTTATATAATTATTTTAATTGAAATTTGATTGTTATGTTATTAGCTTTGATTTAGTGCTATTTCAAGTTAACTTAGGTTTATAATTCTAACTTAGATTATAGATTTCGAAGGACTTTAAATTAGAATTAGGTAGCATAAATTAAAATTTAGTTTAAGAATCATTTTAAGATCATTTCAAGAATAAATTTAAGAAAAATAAGGAAAGTGGAGTATTAGATTTTAGAGCACATATAAAAAAAATGTATTTATATTATCGCTAATTAGATTAGAATCATTTGATGGGGTATGATAATCAATTAATGTTATATATTAAGTAACTTTAACACTTAATATTTTATGTTATAGAATTGCAATTGGAAGAATCATTAAAGGAAAGGAGATTCAAGAGGAAACCGCAAGTTAAAAGGGTAATTATGTTCTTACATTTATGGTAAAATGTCTTTACTTTCATGTGATGAAATGACGTTTAGATGATTTTGACTTTTCCCCGTGACCGCTACCGCGGATGATTTTCCCGCTTATATAAATAAATGGAATAGTTTACTACTTCATGTTGGATAATACCGAATGCTGATCATATCGCCACGCTTCATTTTACCAAAGCTCATCGATTTCATCAAGCATGAATTAATGTCCATAAGGATACGATCAGATGCTATGAATGCAGCCAGCTCGAAGTTCACCCCAGACCAATGACGCGAATGTACGCGACAAATACGATTCAAAAGCCAAGAAAAATCGGGTAAAATGCAGAAGCATTATACTCATCCTTCGAAAGTATGACGACTCCGCACGCGATAAAAGTAAAAGCTCATACGCTATTACGCTAAATATTTATGTATATACCCCATATGCTATTAAATATTTATGTACTTACCTCACATAAGATTGATTGTTTGAGCAGATTATTTTCTTTTATGTACTGCACTGTGATAAAAAAATTGGCATACTAGTTTCTTTTTTGTTTACTATAGTGCAAAGATAATTGACCCAATGAATTATATTCATTTGTTATTTGTTTAATCTTTTCGTAATAATCCTAATTAAATGACCGATAAAGGGAAAGTCGTTTACCGAGAGGAAGGGGAGATAGGTATTTATGTCAAGAAATTATGTTGAGTTATGTTAAAGTGTATTTTTCCGAATATTATTAACATTTATGTATGAATGATTTTTAAATCATTGTGGATTGTAGTGGCTCTTATATGATTGTATAGTTGGAGACTTTAAATTTATATTGAAATTGTTAAGAAATGTTTTATTTTATCCGACCATCTCAAGATTCCAAGCTCCTGGACAAGAGTGATGAGCTAGATTTTAGATTTTAGATTTAGGGATATAAGTATGATCATAATCAAAGAGCCAATAGGAAGATGATAAAATTTAGGAAGAGAATTACATATGATTATATTGATTGATAACGGTTATAATAAATTTGTGCTTCGCCTATGGAATCAATTCAAGAAGAGAATGAGAAAATAGATGCACAAACCATCGAGCACCAATTTGAAAACACCTTACTGATGGATGCATTTACTCAAATGATGGAAGCAATGACTCAAAATGATAAGGAATCGCCTACCCAAGCTAGTGGAAGTAGTGGGGTTTCTATTGATAAGAATCAAACTATTTCAAGAGGCCATTTTTTCGGGATAGGAGGACCTATAGAATAAGAAAGCGGTTGATGGATAGAGAAAATCTTAGAAAGCATGTCATGCCCTCCAGAAAGAAGAGTTGCTTTGGCTTCTTTTGCTTTTGAGGGTGAAGCTGAGAGATGGTGGCGATACAAGAAAGAGAAATTTGGGAGATCTCGCATCTTATTTCATGGGAGGACTTTATGAAGACTTTTAGAGATTTTTTCATCCTAGAGACAAATGCAAGATAAATTCATCGATTGATGGAGATCGCTATAATGCAATATGAAGTCGAGTTCACAATGCTTTCAAGGTACCTCAATTGATACCAAATGCGAAGAAAATGCCATAGTCTATCTGGATGTAATCGACCCTTAATTCCTTTGGGTATTGATGATTATCGTCGGTGGAGCTAGAAGGATAGAATTGGATGTGCAAGCCACTGAGGAGGAGAGATATTCATAAGAGGAGGAATGATGATGATTTAGGCAAAATGTTCAAACTGAAAAATCAAACTGGAAGAAGTCTAAGTCAGATACCCATGCCAGTAGTAGCAGTATTGCCACATGCCCAAGATGTGGAAGAGCACATAAAGGAGAGTGTCTCGAGCACAAACACTTGCTTTTGGTGCCATCAGCCAGGACATATGGCAAAATATTGCCCTCTCTTGAGTCAGGGATCTTCAATGGATGCTAGGACAAATATTCAACCTCCCCAGAGGACTGTTGGTAGACAAAGAATGACTGAATCAACTGCATCAGTTCCACCTCAAACTCAACCGAATACACCGCCTCGAGTTTATGCACTCACGCAACAAGAAGCAAAAGACTGATGTCATGTGTATGTCTTTAATTAAATTAGATCGTCATAAATTTGTATTGTGCTAGATATATATTTGTTTTATATGTCTATTCAATTATAAGTATCATCTTTATTAAGTAAATCAGAGTTTTATTTGATCGGAGCATCACATCGTTTATATCAAAGATTGTGTGAGGATTTTGGGATTACAAATTATGAAAATGTCAGAAGATTTTCGAAGAATGCCAAAATGGGTCTCAAATGAGAAAAATGCGTGTGAACTAAACATCTGTGAAAGAAGCTTGAATGCAGATTTAATAGTTTTACCAATATATGAATTTGATGTAATTTTAGGAATGGATTGGCTAGCTAAATATCATGCTACTATAGATTGTTCTAAAAAGATAGTCAAATTCAATATTCTAGAAAGAAGAATTGATTCATGAGGCATGGGAGTATTAGCTATGATGGTGTCTTGCTTGAAAGTTCAAAGATGCTAGAAAAAAGGCTATGAAGGTTTTCTTTCAATCGATGTTACTAAAGAGGTAAAGAAGATGGAGGATATACAGAGGAGTATCCGTAAGTCTTTCTGGATGATTTATCGTTTACCTCACGAGAGATAGATTTCTGTGAGTTAATTCAAGGTGCAAAACTGTAGAAAGGTACCATATAGAATGACAATCAAAGAATTACAAGAGTTGAAGAATCTACAAGAATTGTTAGAGAAGGGATTTATCGTGCCCAAGATATCTCGGGAGCTCATTATTTGTGAAGAAGAAAGATGGGAGCTTAAGGCACCATTTATAGAGAACTTAACAAACTCACCTTGAAGAATAAATATCCCTTACCAAGAATTGATGATTTTTTGACCGAAAGGAGCGATTTTCAAAGATTGATTTAAGATCATGTTATCATCGAGAATTAAAGAAGAAGATATACCAAAGACGCATTCAAGATACAAGGTAGCACTATGAGTTTGTGGTGATGCCTTTGGCTTAACAAACCCAATATTTATGGATCTGAATAGAATCTTTAAACCCTTTTTAGATTCATTTGTGATTGTATTCATATGATATTCTAATTTATTCTAGATGAAAGCCATGAAAACCACCTTCACATTATTTTGCAAGCTTTGAAAGGAAATGAATTATATGCAAAGTTTTCAAAGTGTGAATTTTGGTTAAATAGCATCATATTGGGGCACAAGTAGTGAAGATGGGATCGTGGTAAAGTCGAGCAATGAATGGCCCGCACCTACCACTATCACGTAAGTCGAGTTTCTTGGCAGGATATTATAGGAGATTTATTGAAGGGTTTTCAGCCATGCCACTATCGAGATTAACTCGAGAGCCAAGTTTGAATGGTCGTGTGAAAAGGCTTTTCAAAATTGAAGAATTATCTAATGACCGCACTGATAACTATTCCATCGGGGACGAAGGATTTCAAATTTATAGTGATGCATCAAGAGGCTTGGGATGTACTTATGCAGAATGGAAGAGTGATTGCTTATGCTTCAAGGCAATTGAAAAATCATGAAAAGAACTATCCCACCCATGATCCTGTGCAAAGAAGTGGTATTTGCATTAAAAATTTGGAGACATTATTTATATAGAGTAAGGTGTGAAGTTTTCACTGATCATCAAAGCTTGAAATATATCTTTACTCAGAATGAGCTAAATTTAAGGCAAAGAAGATGGTTGAAACTCATTAAAGATTATGATTTAGATATTCAATATCATCCGGGAAGGTATGTAAATCGATGCTTTGAGTAAAAAACATCGAAGTGCTTATTGGTTGATCATCGAGGAGTTGATTAAAGATTTAAAAATTGGAAATTTCAATTATCAAATCTACAGATGATCATGCTCTATTACTAAATCAAATGGCTATAAAATCAAATTTGAAAGACAAAATACGGGATGCTTTACCTCAAGATGGTGAAAAATTTTAGATTTGGTAAAGGTAGTCATCTGAAGATTTTGAAATCAATGAAGAGGGATTATTGAAATATCATAAATGAATTTGTATTCCAAATATTGAGATTTGAAAAGACATATTACATGAAGCACATCATTCTAATTATACAATTCATCCGAAGAAGAAAAAATGTATCAAGATCTTAAGAAAATATTTTGGTGGTCGAATGAAAAGAAGTGTAGAATTTGTCTCTAAATGTCAATCATATCGATGATTAAGGCGAACATCGGCTACTTTACGCTCAGATACCCGAGTGGAAATGGGATGATATTGCTATGGATTTTATGTGGCTTGCCTAGATCCGAAAGAGTGATGCTATTTGGGTTATTATTGATATCTAAATCGCATATTTATACCTATCAAACAATCGATTGTTGAAAAACTAGCAAGAAAATATATGTTGATGAAATCGGAAGTGAGATGTGTGCCAAAATCTATAGTGTCCGACGGATGGCCGATTTACATCTGGGATGTGGAGAAAAAATTCAAGCTTTAGGTTTACTTTCGATCGCATTCCATCCTCAAAGTGATGGCTCGAAGAACAATTAAAACACTAAGATTTGTTGAGACGTGTTCTTGATTTGAGGAAATTGGGAAGTTCATTTGCTTGATTACTTATAATAATCAAAACAAGTATTGGTATGGCTTATGAAGCATTGTATGGAAGGAAATGCAAAACACCGCTTTGTGGAGAGTGAAAGAAGAATCATTGGTGCATGTAGTAGATGAAGCTGAGAAGATAATGATTGATCATGATAGATTAAAAGCTCAAGATAGAAGAAATACTTATGATGCTAAACATCTCAAGAGAATTTGAAGTGGGAGAATTGGTATTTCTTAAAGTCAGCCCCATGAAAGGTATAAAACGATTTGACAAAGTTGGAAAGTTAAACCCACGTTATATTGGTCCATATGAAATCTTGGAAAAAATTGAGAAAGTGGCTTATAGACTGGATTTACCTTCTCACATGCAAGGAGTGCACAATGTGTTTCATATTTCTCTACAAAAAATATGTTACCGATGAGGCAACAAGATTATTACCGATCCTATTGATATTCAGGATCTCACATTTACAGGAGAAAGAATTATAGATTATGATATCAAGCATCTCAGGAATAGAGAAATTCCATTTGTCCGTGTACTGTGGAAACATGGATTAGATCGAGAAGCTACGTGGGAGAAAGAATCAGAAATGCGAGAACTATACCCTCAATTATTTAATTAAAGGCATGTGTATTTCTATTAATGTCATTTAAATTTCGAGGACAAAATTTTTATAAGAGGAAGAGATTGTAATAACCGAAAAAAAAAACAAAAAAAATAATCATGACTTAAAAGTAAAGAAATAATTGGAAAGTGTTTTCCCAAAACACGAGAGAAGGAGAAAGGGAAGACTCTACAATTCTACCGAGGAGAGCATCAACGCCAATAATCGGGGAGAAGAAGGAGAAGAGACTCCGACAATGCGTCTACCTGCATCAACGTGTCATCGACCGAAGGAGAAGAGAAGGCCTTTACATGCGTTACACGATCGAGGAAGAAGCGATGACGGGAGGAAAGGAGAAGCCTCCATCGCGTGAGTGAAGAATCGAGTGTGTGTCTTGGGCAAAACCGAGAGAGGTAAGTAAATAATTTATATAATTATTTTTAATTGAAATTTGATTGCTATGTTATTAGCTTTGATTTAGTGCTATTTCAAGTTAACTTAGGATTTATAATTCTAACTTAGGGTTATAGATTTCAGTAAGAACTTTAAATTAGAATTAGGTAGCATAAATTAAAATTTAGTTTAAGAATCATTTTAAGATCATTTCAAGAATAAATTTAAGAAAAATAAGGAAAGGGGAGTATTAGATTTTAGGAGCACATATAAAATAAATGTATTTATATTATCGTTAATTAGATTAGAATCATTTGTTTGGTATGATAATCAATTAATGTTATATATTAAGTAACTTTAACACTTAATATTTTATGTTATAGAATTGCAATTAAGGAAGGAATCATTAAAAAAGGAGATTCAAGAGAACCGCAAAGTTAAAATGGTAATTATGTTCTTATATTTATGGTAAAATGTCTTTACTTTCATGTGATGAAATGCATGTTTAGATGATTTTGACTTTTCACCGCAGTGATGATTTTCGCTTTTACATAAATAAATAGTTTATCGCTTCTTGGATAAATAACGCTAATCATATCGCTTCATTTTACCAAAGCTCACCGATTTAATCGATAGTGAATTAATGTCCATAGTGATATGATTGTATACTATGAATGTGTATGTTGAAGCTTGAGTTCAACAGAGTTGATATGCACTGCACAAATATGATTTAAAGGCCAAAAAATTGGCAAATGGTAAGGTTATGGATACTCATCCTTTGAGAGATGTATAATGGGACTGATAAAAGTAAAAGTTCATACGCTATCGCTAAATGTTTATGATAATACGCTATCGCTAAATGTTTACATACTTACCACATAAGATTGATTGTTTGCAGATTATTTTCTTTATGTACGTACCGTGACAAGAAATTGCATACTAGTTCTTTACTATAGTGTAATAAGATAATCACATCAATTATATTCATTTGTTGTTGTTTAATTTTTAATAATCAATTAAATGACCGATAGAAGGAAAGGTTACCGGCAGTAGGGAATGCAGAGGTATTTATGTCAAGAATTATGTTGAGTTATGTTAAAGTGTATTTTTTCCTCAATAGATATAAACATTTATGTATGATGATTTTTAAATCATGATCAGATCTTTTATATGATTGTATCAGATAAAAGACTTTAAATTTATATTGGAATTGTTAAGAAATATTTTATTTTATCCGTCCGACCGTCTGTTCCCGCCTTGATATTCCAAGCTCCCGGGCCGGGTCGTGACATTATAAATGTTTGAGATTCATTGAAATTAAATTATATTTTTATTTTTGAAAATATATTTATTTAATATATTTTAATCATTTTTAGTTATTATTTTTTTAAATAATATTATTTTTAAAAATACTCAAAAATAACTTCTAAACATTTTAAATATTTTTAAAAATAACTATTACAATCAAATATATCTCATTTTAAAGAAAAATATAATTTAAAAAAAATTGACCTCAAATACTTAGGATCTATTTAGGATAAATTTTATTTACTATTTTTTCTTTTTTTTATTTTATGATATTTTAACCTTTTTTTTATTTGATATATTTTTATGTTTTTTTTTTTAATTTTTTTTAAATTAATATTATTTGGAAAAAAAAATAAAACATCTAAAAACTACTTTACATATTTTTAAAATTAATAATTATCATCAAATATATTTTACTTTAAAATAAAATAAAAATAAAAATAATAAATAAAAATGATCATAAACAATTCCTTAGTTTACATGCATTTCTTCTGCAACAAAAAACAGCCATCATAATACACTTAACAAATTAGGAAAGGCAAAAATAAGGAATAAACAATGGCTATAATCTTCAAAATTATTTCCTAGGTGTAAGGAGACAATGCACTAGCAATAAAATGACAAAATTTATTTGGAACAATTACAACTATATGAATAATCAGTAATAGAGCTGATATAAAAGAAGCTATGATGAATAATAATTAATATATATATTGCAAAACTAAAATTATAATTTTTTAGTTGTCATTGAAAGTAGCTGGATTAGGTTGAAAATATAAATTTTTATTATAAATTTTTTAAAATACGACCAAAATGCAGGCAAAGCGCAACCCCTTAGGGCTAAAAATTTCAATACAACCAGAGGAAATGGATTTTTTCAAGCTCCAAATGTGAAGTGCCAATACCTAAATTTTTTTTATGTTTACTCAACAACAATAACAAGCCTTTGCCCCATTATGTGAGGTTGACAATATAAATCATTTTTCTCCATTGTGTCTTATTAAATATCAAATTCTCATTTAATTCTAATAAAATATAATTATTTTTGATACTTCCTAATCTAAGTCCCTACTTAATTTTATGTTTCTTTTTACTGACTAATATTTTGCACCATAAAACATTGCAGATCCCACCACTATCTTATAAAAGTCTTATATTTGCTCAAATGAAATATTTCTTTGAAAAGTTGTAGCAGGACAAAAAAAAAAAAATGTTGGATGAAACTGTCACAAAATATAAATCACAAACCTTGCTACTTAAAAAAAATATAAATCAAGCAATTATGAAGAGCACGGCTTGAATACATCCAGTAAAATCAAGTGCTCTTTAATACTGATAGAGCCTCCCTCGTAGTTGCAGAGATAACAGCATCAGAAGCATTTGGTAAGTAGTAGTACTTTCCTGCAAGAGCAATGGATTTAATAGTATTTGAGCTGGACTGATATTTACTGCTATGAAAATGAGTTTCTCTCTGAAGTTATTCTGGAGAAGCATACCTTGTGCAACCCGGGAAATTTCTTTGGCAAATCCAGTAGATACAAACTTGTTTTCTGTGTCTATGACTAAAAGTGACATTCCAGCCTTGTATATCTTTCCAGCCACATCAAGAATCTCGTCCTTGAAGAGCAGATAATTGATCAGATGCTAAATATGTGAATCATCATGAATCAGGTTGCTTGGAAGGTAGGAGCATGGTAAATGGATTATTTTACAATTCTTTCAAGAATCTCTGAACTTGAAGAAGAAGTTTAATGTAATTTGCACACCCTAGCTCACCTGGTTCAAGTTGTTAATTTGCATGATTATTCCTAGACCAAGTCTAAGTCACATGAATCAGAGCTGGCTACCAAATCATTCGGATGAATTTAGACAAGTTGATGGTGTTGACCTCGACGCTCATCCCACAAATGACTTGTTTAAACTTGACGTCGAAGATGGTGGTCGAAGATGATGGACGGTCGCATTAGTATGTAAGTTTGATTCAAAACATATTGATATCAATAAGAATCATTCAAAAAGTCATTCGTTTACAAATGGATTGCCATTGCATCTGAGCATCAAAACTATTAAAATAGGAGCTCACAACCAATTCAACTGAAGGTGGTAAAAATCACGATCAATGGATGCAATGTCACAAAGTTCAATCCAAACTCATTGCAATGTAAAAAATATGTAATCGTCGCTTATTTTGCAAAATGAGGCGGTACATCTAGAGCATCGAAATTGACAATAAAGGACCCCTCACCATCAATCAAATCAAAATGACTTTGTTGTTGTGAAAATCGCTTGAAACTTTGCCCGTTTATAAAATAAGTTGTGCTAACACATCCATAATATCAAAATTACTAAAAAAAGACATCCAAAATTGTTGGGTTCACCTTACCAAAAATCCACATGCAATACGAGATGACAAAAAATTTGAAATATAGGAGAAATGAGAAATTGTGCAAAGAGATTATATACATGTTATAAAAAATATTTAAACTTAAAAAATTAATTATTTAGATTAAATACTTATTTGATATAATTATCATTATGTAATTATATATAAATATATATGTGTATACACACACATTAATCTATTTATATGAAAATTGAAATTAACATTATTGTCTAAATTAAAAAAATTAAATCAAATATATATTTATAAGTATATACTATATAATTTCAATTATTTTAATTTATTCACAATTAAAATAAATTTCAAAATCTTGTCGTATGCCTCTTGTTCGAAATCCTATTTTTCGAGATAGTATATTCGCATTTAGGTATATAATAATAATAATAATAAAAATAATAATAATAATAATTTATGTTAGTCTTTGAATCAATTGTAAATAGTATTTCTATCTTTTGAAATAATATATTATTCTTAATGTGAACACTAAAATAAAATTAATTTCAAAATTTGTGAGTTTTCTTTAGATTTTCCCACAAGTGATTATTCATTCGACTCATGCTAGTTAATTATCAAACCCATGCACGGATCTAGTAATAGGTTCAAGCTTCTCCTTGACTAGTCTAATGCCAAGAAAAGTGGAGTAGAATAAGACATCAATGGTGCCCCCATTATCAATCAGAAATATCTTAACACAAATGCATTTGGAAACAAGAACACAAGATTTCTATTTAATACAAACGTAGTAGTTAATCCTATTATAATAACACAAGAATAACTACTACATTTCTATTTAATACAAATGCTTATAAAGTTGCGAGGACATGCATTTGGAAACTCCAAGTTATATAGGTCTAATGCTTTAAATAGGAAAGTGTCTTAAATAGGATTAAAAAAGTTGTATTGGAATGTACAAGACTAAAAATGATGATGGTATTTATTAGAAGGAAGATAATTAGAAAAAATTGTATTTGTACTCAAATGTATTTTATTAGAAGCATATATGCATTCATGTATAAGCAACAGAACAAAATAATAAATAAGAATATCATCAATAATTAAAAAATATAAAAATAATAAGTGGTGTAGATTCTTACTAAAAAAATAGTTAACACATGATAATTTAAATATATTAATATTCCTCAGCAAACTCAATCTATCATAGAAGATCTTAACCAAAGTTTTAAAATATTAATAGTCAAAGATGAAGTAGACTAAAATTTTGTTGCATGAAGATTGCAATTGCAAGTGTAGTAAGAGTAGCATAACCAATCCATAAAAGAGAAATTAGTGCGAATCACATGCAAAGAGTCAATCATGAGATCGATGTCAAAAAATACATTGATAAGACTTTTAAATAGAGATATCAATAATTAGAAACGAAGTCTTATCAAAAGTATCAATACAAAGCCTTGATAGAAAATATTAATAAAGATCGTTGATGATAAAATCAACTTGAGTTTTTTTTATAGCTTGGCTTGCCGTTACAGAAATAGAGAAGGAGACAAGAACACCATTGGCTTATGACAATATAAGTTCTTGCAACTTTGTAGAGTTTTCAAATAGACCCCTATATTGCGATGACTACTTTTTTGGACATGAATAGACGAGATCACAAAAAGGTACATATCCATGTGAAATAGAGTATGAAGCCAAGTTCCTTAATAGTTGATGGCAATATGTGCAAGTTGGCCGGTGACGAAGAAGCTAGTAAAGTGGCCAGAGGAGAGGTCGATTTTTTTGGCTTTAATGCCATGTTGGAAGAGAATAATAAATGACTACATCTTTATTGAATTATATTTTAATATAAACATATATGCATTTATAATAAATAAGAGAAGAGAACAATAAAAGAGAGTATCCTCAATAATAAAGAAATATAATAATACTAATAAATAGTTTAAATTCTTACTAAATAAGCTAGTAAGGATGATAATTTGGGTATGATATGATGCCGATAATTGTAATGACGACAATTCGGTGTCATGGATTTAATATGTTCTAAACTTGTCTGTTACCTTTAACTCTTGTGCAGAAGGCTTAGGAGCCTCTGAAGAAATTACAGCTCCTGGATCAGCAGATCTTTTCAATGATACATTAGCTCTTCCATCAGTAATAGCAACAATCATAATGCGACCAACATCACCACTCTTCTCAGCATTTAGCCCCACTCTAACAGCCTATGCATACAAATAATGCAAAGTTAACAAACGAAAATATGAAAATAAGAAAAATAAAGTGAAAAATCTGTGAAATATGATACCGTGCTAAGACCATGAGCTAAAGGAGAGCCACCACCACATGGGAGTCTCTCAAGACGTTTCCTTGCCATTGCAATTGACCTCGAAGGTGGTAGTAGAACCTCTGCAAAATCCCCACGGAAGGGAATGATTGACACCTGGTTAAAAAAATACAGGTTCACTTTGAAATTTTCATAGGGTTGAATTACAGGACCCATGTAGCTGCAGGCCAACAAAACAGGCTAAAGAAATAATAACCTGACAGGATTAATAAGATCATCTAGCCACCAAATGGGACTAGATTGAGGAAGACATGCAAATTAGAACTTCGTTGTCTAAACATGACCTATGCAATTTACTTTTTGGTGACTTCACAATTCAACTTTATTTTTAGGCAAGATTTTGACAAAAGAACAAAAACTCTGGCTAAGTAGACTCAGGAGGCTTGCTGCTTCAGTATGAACAGAGAACTGCTTTCTATAACACGCTCGACAGCAATCAAAGTTGATACAAAAAGTGAGATTCAATGATTCTTAATGCAAATCTGATCAACGTGATTCCTCCTGCTGCCTCATCTCGGTCTCAAGTCATGAAAATGTATAATCATTTACACCTAAAAGCATCTGTCGTTCCCTTGCAAAATAAAAAAATAAAAAATAAAAAAATAAAATAAAAAATGGAATCCAGTTCCCCATGTAGAGTAGTATTAGCTTTACTTAATCAGCTTAAACACAAGTTCCAATTAATTCACAGCTAGTTTGGTGTTTGTTCCATCTCAGGTCACAATACCATAATTGCTGGAGCATCACGCACAATTCATATATCCAGACGAATCCTTTAAGCATCTGCATTTGTGCCATTTGCTTGTTAGATCAGCACAGTATATAGCACCATTCAAGGTGAAAAGATCCTAGGGAAATCCACAAACATTCTGTTACTGAAAGATCTACTTGAGATCGAACTTCAGATACAACAAACATAAATTGACAAAATTAAGCTATTACCACTGATTTATAAGAGTGAGTTCAGAGCTTCAAATCATCCCAAGAGGAAAATAAATAAATAACGCTTTCAATGATTCACAAAATGCATGCATCTCATTCCTTTGATATACATAAATCATGAGCAATTTTATAAAACTTATTTGAACCTGGTCTCTGCTTGTATAACTTTCTGCTAACAATTGCAATGCTGCACCTTTAGCATTTTGCATTCGATTTAGTGCCATACTTCCACTAGCGTCAACCACAAAGATAACCTGTGAAAAGTAAATATACAACAATCACTACAACAAAAAAGGTTTTTTTTTTTTCAGCTGCATTAAATCCCAAGAGATTTTACTCTACAATCCCAACTTGGAATTTCAAGCACTTCTTGCGAAGGCACTTACAACTGAAAAAGAACTAAGAGAAATCCCATACATTAAATCATTTCAGAATCCTTAAATAAATCACAGAACAGGAAAATAAGCAAACAAAGAAACAGCCATTAAGTTTATGAATGCCAACTTACCAAGGCACCAGCTTTCCGTGCCATCCTTTTTGCTCTCATATCCGTTTTCTCAACGTATACTTTTTTATTCTTGCTCGTGTCCTTCTCTCGCCTAAGTTTTTGGTATGGTGCAGCTGCTCTCAGTGTTGCATCAACAGCTAATCTTTTCACCGGACCCTGTGTAAGACATTGGCCGTAATCCAAAGCAGTACAATGATAATTCAAGTATGATAAACATATCATGCATTAAGAGAAAACAGATACAACCCAAAGTATTATCTTTGATGCTGCTTTGATATATATACAAATATATATATATATATGGAGAGAGAAAGAGAGTATTTTAACCAATTAGTGCCAGTTCAATTGAACCAATGGTAGATGATTTGTTTTTATAAAAGAGGGATGCAGAGAGAGAGAGAGAAGGGGAAACAAAGAGCGCCCAAACAAAAGCGAGCCATCAAGAGCATGAAGGAGCAGTTGACTAAGTGGTTGCCTCTATCGAACGAGCAAGAAGAGAGAGGCCGAGTGAGGGTCTGCAAGTGTAGGCATGAAGGAACTAACTATAAGTGCAAAATCCTTCTTCATGCTCTAAGGCTAGAGTTAATATAAACTTAAAATTAAATCATCATTTTCTCTTTTCTTTTTTATGGAAACAAATATATTTGAAATCCTAAAATTTAATTTTAAGTTACAAAATAAAATTTTATAGCTTTTGAATAATGAAGATGAAATTTAGATGGCATATAAATAAAAATTAAAATAAAAAATAATTATAACGTTAGTTTCTCTAAATGAAGACATTGATATGTTCAATGAAGAATATATTTTTATTGAGAAAAAAAAATTAAAGTTTAAATTTATTTAGAAAATATTAAAATGATGAATTTATAATATTTAAAATATAAAAATTAAAAGAATAAATGATAATGGTTAAATTTTTTATGATATATCAAACAATAAACTTAATATTTAAAAGATTAATGATAATTTATTCAATTGATAGAAAGATTGAAATATTTCTTGGGGAACATAGGAGCATACAATAAAAAATTGAGTGAGCTTGGTATCGTTGGAATCGTAACGAAATTTCCCACAACTTTCATGTTGTTCAAAAATTAAGATTGTGGCTCATGAGCGGCTAATACGAAAAAAAAGCACCGAAAAATTTTAAACGCCTTTATTTGTCTATATCTGGACTCATCCGGTTAAATCGCAGTTTTGGTATCATTAGAATTGTAACGAAATTCCCTTTTTACGTTGATCAAAATTACGATAAAAATTTAATTTAATTAAGGTGTTTATAGTGTATTGTTATTTTGGATTATATGTCATGATAATTAGGTTGGATGGAAAAAAAAGTAATTAAAATAAAATATTAAAATTAAATAAAATCTGAATTATTTTATTATTGTTGGTCTGATGAATCTATTATTTTTAAAGAATGAGAATATTCTAAAAAAATTAATTATTATTATTATTATTTTTTGTTAGGTTTCATTGTTGATCGAGTTATCTAAAAGTTTGGTTTTGAAGTCTTTGATTGTTTCGATCGCTTATATTATTTTATGTGACTAAATATTTATTAAATTCTAATTTTATTTTCTTATTAAATTTATTATTGTTTGCACTATTTTTAAATAATATTATTCTATTTAAGCCTATGTTTTAGTATTATAATTAATTGTATTATTACAAATTTCTTAAAGAATAAAAAATACCCATTCAAAGTTTGAGAGCATATGATATATGTATGTATGTATTATGTTTTAGTATTATAACAATTGTAGCAGATCGTCACAATCAGATTTTTTTTGATCAACACGGTTAAATTTAGATTCCGTTCTCATTGATTACACCTGATGAACCGACATATACATAAATACCGCTCAAAATTTAGAGGTCGCAATTTTGATTAAAAAAGCTTATCCACAATCTTAATTTCGATTGAAAGTTATGAAAAATTTTCTACGATTAATGATACCGCTCAAATTCCGACACGGATGAGATAGATAAAAAAAAAAAACTTAATTTAAAAAAAAATTAAGCGAGCCAATCGTCATTGACATCGGCGTGGATGCACGTTGGCCGTCCGCTCAACTGACGACGGCCTATTTTAATTTTTTTTTTTACTGCTAATTAAACTTATAATTATGCCTAATTTAAAAATTTCTCCTTAATTACCCCTCCTAATATGAGAGAGAACTTTCAATTAAGATTAGTCGTTAGATCACTAAATGCATGACATATAATAACGGCATATAGAGTTTTGATTCTCGTTTATAATTTATGAAATTCACTATTTTAGCTTAAAGCGGATGGTTGGGGTAATGATGACGATCTGAGATTTTACGCCATCGATGAGTCCCTCCTACTTAGTGAGTAATACCCAATCTAGAAGGATCCTTATCGAATCATGGGTTGCGTTGTCCAAGTAATCCTTGTAGACCTGAGGTGGTGTTTATCTAAGGAGACAATCTTAAATCTACTTTAGCTGAAAGAGAGCTTTTTGCCCTATCAAGTCTACTTTATGATTCACATCTCGCGAAAAGTTTATTGGAGAGCATCTCTACGATGCGATAAATAATATAATGGCGAAATACCCGATTAAGGACTCTAATCGATCATATGAGCCTACAAAAGCCACGGATGACATACCCACGCCCTAGGCGTAAGAGATTGATGAAACATAATAAAAACACTTAATTTGATATTTCATGGCAAAAGTTTTCTTAATTTTTCACCTTCAACAAATTATCAGTAAGATAGATTGAGTAGATATTGCTTTAAATTTTAAAGATTGAATTTCATTTAACCATTATAGTGATATATTAGATTTCACATTTGGATTGTTACTCAATTTATGTTAATTTAATCAAATTAGAATCACATTTTGATTTATCCCCTTCATGAAATCTCCATTCAACACTCATCGTGTATGTTTTATTTTGCTATTCCAGGATCACAACTCTTTTAATTTAATAATATGATCGATGTTATATGCATAATTTTTTCGATATTTTAATAAGTTGAAATTCTTATAATATCATTATTAAGTTTTTAGGTTTTTATTAAAGTTTCAAGAGATGTTCTTTGGAGAGTTTTAACGTAAAAGGAGTTAATATTGGTTATATTCAAGTCATTAAGGATATGTATACTAGGTTGACTTGTTCCCAAACACAAGGAGGATTGACAAAATATTTTCCTATTTCTTGGATTACATCAAGGATCGCCTTTAAGCTCTTATCTTTTTACTTTAGTTATGAATGTTCTTACTAGCATTTACAAGAAGATGTACCTTGGTGTATGCTTTTTTCGATGACATTCTTCTTGATAAGACCAGAGGGAGTCCAAATGTAAACTTGAATTATGGAGGTCAACTCTGAGTCTAAAGGTTTTCGTTAAGTAGATCTAAACCTAATATATGGAGTGTAATTTTAGTTGTAGAAGTTTTTTAGTGATAGTGTTGTGACTTTAGTGATCAAGTCATTAATAAGAGCGATTCTGATATTTAGGCTCTATTGTTCAAAATGATGGTGAAATAGATGGAGATGTTATTAGTAGAATTCAAGTTGGATGGTTGGAGGAATGCATCCCTATTATGATAGAAAAGTTCCACTTAAACTGGAAAATTTTATAAGATGGTGGACTCAAGAATGACTGAATGCGAATGTTGGCCAAAAGAAGCATAAAGACTAAGTTAAGTGTTAGAGAGATGGATGCTTAGTGGATGAGTGGCTTTACTCGAGAGATAGAATGCAAAATGAGTATGTCGGGAAAAAGTTGGAGTAGCTCAGTGGTAGATAAGATTAGGAGAGTCGCCTTATGGTTTGGCCACATAAAGCCTACCGCTCGATCCGACAGGAGAGTAGATGCATGTTAAGAAAGGTAGAGGTACTAAAAAGACTTGGTTAAGATGTATAAAAAATGATCTTAAGATACCAATTATGAGAATTTGACACAGACACAATGGAGATAAGGATTCATGTACCCCAAAGTGGGATTAAGGCTTGTTGTTGTTGTATTAACTCTGATCCCACGAATCAACTCGCAACATCTTGACACTAAGATTCAGAATGCCGTGCTCATGCGGGTATTTGATTGTGGGATATGAAAATTCTCCACCGACTTCTTCGATGAAAAGAGTGTTTTAACTGTCGGTGTAATTTTCAGAAGGCAAATGCATAGTAGATAAGACACTATCCAGAGATTTCATCCTCATTTTGCAAGGACTTTAGATTCTGGTTCCGTTTCCTATAAGCAAAGTCTATAGTTACCCCTCACAATCGAGAAGCACTTTCGACAAGGCTAATGATAAATCGTTGAATAACGGTATATAATAAGAGTGGAGTTTAATTTATGAAATTTATCATTTTAATTTAAAACTTTTTGGGGAATGATCGCTCAATCTAGATCCCATGGCCATCATCCCGAAGTCAGCGCCCCTGCTCACAATGAGGAGGTAGTGAATTAACCCGACCGAAGGATCCTTATCAACACATGGGTTACTGCCCAAGCTCAGGGTGGAGTTTGTCTAAAGGGACAAATATAAGTCAACCTTACCTAGAGACTTTTGCCCAACCAAATATATTCTATATTTCACAAAAAGAAAGAAAGTTGGGAACATACGTTGCGGATCAGAATTTAATTGTCATATCACTTGAATCACCCTGAGACTCTGGTCGTAATCGTCATTTATGTGGTGCTATTTTGCAGCAAAATCACGCGGATAGAAGACACATCCTTACGGGCTTAAGATTATTTGAAATAAAATAATTACGATTTGACGACATTTTCATGAGCAAAAATCTTCATAATTCACTCCAAACAAATAAGGGTGGATGATTTTAAGTTTAAATTTCAATAATTAATTTTATTTAATTTATATTTTATTATTTGAATATTTGATTATTTTTATAATTAATTTAGATTTGAATATATGATCATTGATCATTTAAAACATACTAATGATAATATTTTTAATGTAGTGAACTTTGTCAACTCTGCATGCTTCATTGCAGAGGATCGGGTCTAAACTCATTACCTCAAGAATTATAGTCATCCAAACTTTGTCAACTCTGGGCTAGAGGATCGGGTTTGACTTTTCTTTAAAACTTGAATTTGAAAAAGTCAATAGATTTATCATTTTATATAGATTAAATTTCTTAGATTTTATTAAAATTGAAATTTTATAATAACATCAGATTTTTAAGTTTTATAATTAACCGATAATAAGACCAAACTGGGTTATAAATATATGTTCTTTCGTTTTGCACATGACTAGCATATCTTTTTAAATGCTTGATTTAACGAATATTTCAACATACATATGAGTATCTATTCTTTTAAAATATTGTATGGATATTTAGATATCTAAGTTTAAGTAATTATGTTTGGCATGACATATGTTAGATTGCAAGCATAAATTCTGATATAGATTTTTGGGTTTTGTTAACTACCCAAGACAAACCGAAAGTGTAGTTATCCGTTCTTTCAGATCCGACTTAGTGACACTTCAACATACATATAAAGATCTATTCTTCTAAAATGTTGTATTGACATTAAGATATCTAAGTCAAATGCAAGTTTTGATTTGCATTTTTTGGGCTTTGTTAACCTGTGACGCCCTAAGACTAAACCGGGAAATATATATCCTTTCTTTCACTTTGCATTTGAGTTGCATATTTCTCCTAAATATTTGATCTAGTAAACATTTCAACATACATACAAAGATCTATTCTTTTAAAATATCAGGATATTTAAATGTTAAGTGACATGTTTAAGATATGACATGTCATTTTAATACATGTTATAAAAAAACAAGTAAAGATCTATTCTTGATCAAGCATGTATCCGTTGAATTCAACATTCTCAAATGCAAACCAAATGAGTATCTGTTCTAGATGATCAAGCATGTATCTGTTCGAAAGAGATCAGACATCTACTTACACATCAAGTGAGCATTTGTTCTTAATGATATAATTTAACCCTTCTCGATTTGTCATGAATCAAACATGTATAATTTTATAGAATATACATTTAACATTTTAAAACATTTGTTAAGAAACGAGTGCAATATCTATCTTAAGGGAGAGTTGAAGAAAGGCTATGAATGGTGCATAAGTTTGTGTGCTACATCCAAATTCTTTTATGTATATTAGAATTTAGACGGATAAAGATTAATTCAAATGTAAACTCATAAATGAGTTTGAATTCAATACTTCTTTGAATTTGAAAGAGAGCTATAAGCTTAAGGAACAACCATTCTAAACTGAATCAATGAAGGTCAAGATATTTCAAATTTTATGCTAATAAAATCTTATTTCAAGACACTATTCACATAGTCATAGAGGAAGAATGATATTAATGCTAATGAAGCTATCCACTTACTTCTCATCTTTCATTTTTTTTTTTTTTAATGATAATCAACTAGAATTTAGGCTTCATATAAAGCAAGTAATTTTGAAGGATCATATCCTACCTTCATGCTAATGCGAGATATAGATTTGACACTTGCTTATGGGTATGACATGAACATTTATTAGGTAAAATACTACTTTAACATTACCAATCAGCAAAATAAAATGGTTTAAAATCACACTAAACTTCGTTTCAAATAGCATTTTAAAAGCCCATTAACTCAATTATCAAGCCATTCACTTTTCTTTTCATCCTCTTCCTTGGCTCATGACAATTTCATAGAGCTTAGAGATTTCATAAACTAAATAATCATACTGAGTTTGATAAACTTAGAAAAATCTGAAAATCTTGCTTAAACAAATATTGATTTTTTATGATTACAAAAATCTAAAATCTTTCTTAAACAAGATTAGAAAAATCTGAAAATTTTGCTTAAACAAATATTGATTTTTTTTTTATTGCAAATGATCAAGCCATGGAAGGAGGCAAAATAAAAACAAGATAATTTTAAGTCTTGCAATATTGAATTCATGGTAACATGACAATCTTTAAAGTTCATATGTACATCTCCATTAGACATTCTCTTTATCATGTTTTACATAAGCTCATTAATAAGACTAAGTCTAATGGGCCATCCCTTTTGTTTAAAAAAAAAGAAAAAAAATTCACTAATTCTAAATGGACTAATTGCTTCTTTATAAGCCCATTTAAAAAAAATTTCAATAAGCCAAGTATGAATAAGAAAGCCTATGACATTATGATCGATTCATAATATCATTTATTATTTTTTTAAGTTATTTATCATGTCCCCCTTTTATCCTGACATGTACTCGTAAATGAAAGAAAGATTTTTCTTTCCTTTTTTTTGCATCACACACTTTAGTTGAAAAAGGGGACTTCCTTCCTCTTCACTCTTCTTTTTATTTATTTCTTCCTTAGATTCATGCTCATTTCATGAGTAATTAAGAGGAGAATAACAAAGAAAATAAAAGTTTTTCCTTAGATCCATGCTCATTTTAGGAGTAATGAAAAAGAGAATGACAAAGGAAATGAAAACTTTTTCTTAGATCCATGTTCATTTTAGGAGTTAAGGAGAGAATGACAAAGGAAATAAAATTCTTCTTAGATCCATGCTCATTTTATGAGTCATTAAGAAGAGAATGACAAAAGAAATGAAAGCTTTTCCTTAGATCCATGCTCATTTTATGAGTCATTAATGAGAGAATGTCAAAGGAAATAAAATCTTCCTTTCAATCTTAATGGCGTGTAGAAAAAATTATAGAAATTAATGAGATGACATAGATCTCATTTCCATTTTTTTTTTGGCCTCATGCTAAGAGGCCTAGTTTTCATTATAAATAAGAGAAAATTATTCTCTTATAAAAGCTTTATCCTCTCATTTCTCCCATTCTCCTCACAAGATATATTACAAGTCTAAGTCTTCCAGTTCACCCACCTTTCAAAGGAAGAGATCACCAATAATTGGGCTTATTTTCAATTCATATCACATCAATTTATAAGTTATATCTAACTTGATGTTTTAAACTTATCCATCATCACCTCATATGAATGAATATTTGATAACAAAATAAGACTTAAGTCATGCAACTATAAGATATTTTCCTTTTATTCAACTATTCATAAGAATATAAAGATTATTGAGATAAGAATGAATGAATATCTATACTAAATTTGTAATCATAAATCTAAAATTTAAACTTGATTAAGTAATCACCCATGCTGATTTTTTTATCCAACTCTATTTCATTACTTTAGGCAAAGGGAGGCAAATATATAAATATACGCTGATAATGACAAGATTTAAGTCATATGAAAAAATGTGTCTTACTTTCAAATAACTCATTCTATAAGTATATAAAGATGTCGATGATGAAAGAAATTTAAATCATCATCGTTATTTTTCTCTCACCATTCAGTATATAAAGAGGAATATTATCACCATTTAGGCAAAAGAAATATGAATTTTAAGCATTGTCACGATATGAAGATTGAATAATTGAGCAGCGTGAATGACATATATACTTTCCTTCTTGAACTTGCATTTATACACATTTTTTTTTTAACAAAATTTTTCGTGATCTCCAGGCGTCATCGTATACGGCAGGATCACACCACGCCAAGAAAGGCGTCGGGATTTCTGACGAAAAAGTATTTTGCGTTAAAACAAGCAGTACTTATATTATGAATAATTTTTTACCACGCGTTAACAACGCGGCGGTCTTATCACAACATTTCTCTTGAACAACGTAAACAGATACTCATAACAAATTTTTCCGTCATATTGGAACAATGTGAACGGGTACTTATCTCAACAGATTTCCCTACCACGTTGAAACAACGTGAATATGTACTTATAACAAATATCTCCGGTTCGTTGGAACAATGAGCAGTGCTTATCACAACATATTTCTCGCCATTAACAACGAACAAATCTTAATAAATTTCTCCGCGTGAGAACAATGTGACGTGCTTATAACACAAAGTAATTTTAACAAATTTATATTCACATGCGCATGAAATTAAAATACTGCTGAAACCCCCTCGCTATAACATGATTTTCATCACTATTTCACCTGAATTTTGCAGTTGGAATATTCAAATAGCAAGCTGTATCATAAACTTTAGATCACATGTAAACACAATTCCATCCTTGTCACTTTGAATATAAAAGAGGAAACATTTTTCTCAAAGCCCACCAATAAGATATGATGGAAAGAAGAATAGTTTAAATCATGTTTTGCCTCATTCATCTTTTCTTTTAACATGATAATTGTTTGCAAGTTAAGCTTGATTTACATAAAGTAAAACAATCAACTTCATTTGACAAGCATAAATCTGAACTTCTTTCTTTTCATTTCAATAAGACATGTCATGTTACTCATCTTAAGCTACTAAATAAATATCACTTTAGATTACATGAAAACAAAGTTCAACCCCTTAGTAATATGAAGAAAACAATATCATATCCCACTCATTTCATACAACATGATATCTATTCATAAATGACATATTGCACAACATTCAAATAAAATCCAAAGTCAATGATATCCAATAATGGAAAATGCGAGCTTTAGCTTACACATATCTCAAAATCCTTCATGTTCCCCATTTTAACAATAGTTTAAGAATTGAAAAATGCATAATAGCAAAAATAAGATATAATGTGCAGGAGATTTCACTTCAATTTTGACTTACAATGATAAAAAAATACTTGCATGCATTAAAAGCTAGCAAATCAAACATGAGAATCTTAGGTTTCACATATGTGCATCCCCATTTCTCATTTTTACTTTAAAAATCATTGATTTGAAAGTAACTATAGCGAAGAGAGCAAATATGAAGCCAAAGCCCCAATCCAACTTCTCCAAATCAAGTGAATGAGATAACACAACAAAAAATCAAAAAATTCAGAGGCAAAATTCTCCAAACCGGGTAAATGAGACAACCAGACAATAGTGATCAGTACACATGCTAAGCTCATATATATAAACGTGCATGATTATAAATAATCTAATAGTGGAAAGGGATAAAGAGAAGGCAAAGCAAACACGTAAGCTAAACTCATCACCACAAATCTGAAAATTTCAGATTTAACCAAATGGATATTTGATAATCCCACTTGAACATTGCCAAATAGTAAGAAGAGACAAAGAAAAAGTAAGTCAATCAATCATGCCAAGCCTTAACACAAATCTGAAAATTTCAGATTTAATCAAATGATCATTTGTTGATAATAGATTGCCAAGCGTTAGAAAAAGCCAAAAAAGAACTAGGGTAACTTCATACAAGCAATAACCCTATCAATTTCTCTTTCATTTTACTTAAGCATTCAGACACATGCGCATAATAGAACATGAGTAAGCTTTGAGTAGCAAAAAGAGGAGAGATCAAGCAAACTTGCAAACAACTCACATCATGCCACAAATCCAACACACCTTAACTTCATCCTATTGCAAATCCATGAGAAAATATCCAACCATGGGGCACAAATGAAGGAGGGATTTGCTAAAATCATTTCTTCCAAGAGAAAATGCAACTCAAGGTTGAATAGAGACAACCTGGGAATTCGGTTGGAAGGAGGAAGAAGGGAGATGGCTCTCGGCTAGCTAGGGTTTGGTGCTCGGCTCGGCTCCAATGAGATAGCGGATAGGGAGCAAGAGGGACGGATGAACAACGCGTCGAGGCTTGGTTTTGTACTTCCTTGCGCCGATCGGGAGGGAGAAGATCATACAAGAAAGCTTCGGCCAAGAGCAGAAAACGAGAGAACGATCGCATAAGAGAGGAGAGTCGCGTGTGTGAAGAATTGCATGCGAGAGAGAGTAGAAAAGATCCCTCATTTCGGCATTTAGGTTAGCCGCTCATTTTGATTGGTTTCCCAAACGACAACCAATAGGATTTAAGGGCGGTCGATCAAATTGGTGGGTTTGGGCATGATTAAGATAAAGATTAGAGGGTATTAAGGGATTAAGCAACTACTAATCATCTTAATTGCAAATTAACATAATTTTGCGTCAAATATTATGAAATTATTTTATGCGATAAACCCTAACAATATGGATGTCGATTGTAAGTGATTTCGCTGTGCCGGACACAATGGCATAGTTGATTTCGCGATTAAAGGTTATTTGGACTACGTCAGCAACGGTCGAAGTGAAATTAGGTTTATATTGGGCGACATCGCATTTGAATAGCTCAACGTCCGCGTAGACTTTGCCGAATTGATCGTGGAAGGCGTCGTTTGATAGATTTCGACGTTCCGGCGACAATGGTGCGATCGATTTCGTGAACAGATGTCGTTCGGACATCGTCGGGGCCTGCTGACTTCGATATGCGCATAATTTCATTAAAAATTGATTTTAATTAATTAATCGGTTATTAATTGGTTTGCTATATTTCATTTAATTAATTTTGATAGTTTAGATGCATTACGAAGCTGAATTTTAGATCGAGATAACTTTTTGATCGAATTTGATCGCGATTAGGGCATTTTAAACCCGATTCATGCGATGTTGCTTCCATTAATTATTGGTTTTAACTTTAGTGCTTCATTTCATTTGTAAACCATATGTGGAGGTCAACATTGATAATTCAGATAATTTTATTTTTAAATTATGAGATTAATTTTATATTTTCACTTAATTCCAACTAAGCAGCCTTTTTTACTTGACTCTAAATCCTATATAGTTTAGCTTAGATAATTTCATTTAATTAATGTTGATTTTGAAAATCATAATTAGAATGAAATTAATTTTGGATTGATTAAACTCCACAATCTGGACTTTAATTTAGATCATCAGCAATTGCAGATCCGCATGTAATTAGATTATATTTGCACACAAAATATTGTATCTTTGCTTGCGTTCAACTTATTTGTTGAATCTTTAAATTTGAATAGTTAATTCATACTCATTAATGAACAATCGAACTTTTATGAGATTCACTTAAGTTGTTTCACCTACTTTAACTTGTTCAATATAAGTCAAAGCATAATTCATTTGTTCGTTGAAAAATCCTTCTTATGTTGGTTAATAAGCTATTTGGGTCTACCAAAAATCTTTGTTCGTACTTCTTAATTAAAATGTGCTATAAGTTTCATTTTAAAGCTCTCTTTTTATGACTTTTATCCATTAGATGTGCCATATATCAATTTCACAATTATGTGGATTAGATATAGTGTAAGTCCTCGGTGTAAGCCCTCTTATGAATTTCATCTGGATCCTATTAATTTTGAAGATAAACACTTAGATATATCACAAATCTCATTGTGTTTCAAATTTAATTTTAAATGCAAGGATCCAAATAGTCCTTTTAAAGGCTACATTCATGAGTGATCATGAGTTACCTAATTGAATTTTTTCTTATAAGAAAGCTACCACCACACTTAATTAGAATTGAACATTTAGATTTACCACCAATCATTGGTCATTTGATATTCAATCTGAATCCTTACTTCATTTGATATCAAATGTGATTATTCAAGTGTACGATTAATATTATTCAAGTTGATTACTTGTTCATAACCTTAACACTTTGAATATTCAAAGAGAAGCTTTATTCGCATAAAAAGACTTCAAATCCAATATGGATTTATCTTTTAACTCCACATCAAGTTTCATATTTATTTAATAACTAGACTTCAAATTTATCATGAGTCTCTTATGAGTTTAGTATTAGTCTCTCCAAATTTCAATTAAAGCTTATTTAGTTTTGAAGAATTTGAAAGAAAGAGAACTCACTTTACCATAGAATTAAGTTTTAATAAGAATGAGTCTCATATTGATTATTTCCTTCTCTATAAATAAGGCTAAGAGAGGGCCTTACATTTTATTTCACTTGCTTAAAAATGTTTTGTAGTCTTTAGAGATTTTGAAGCAAAAAAGGAAATTTGATTGCATTTGAAGTGTTTTACTCTTTAAAAAATATAATCTTTAAATGCTCTCCCTCTATTTTTTTTTATTTAATGTTTATTTTCATATTTATTATGCATCTTTTATTTAATTTAAGTTTAGATGATTTTCATTTATATCTATTTAAGTCTCAATTTCATCCAAAGAACATTTCGTGTAGAGTTACATCTAACAGCTTTTTGCACCCCTCTCTCGATGGCGACGAGGTTAAACACGGCCGATTTTTCATCTCGTCATGCCCTGATGAGTATGACGAGATCTTCAAACCAGTAAAAAGAAGCCCCTTTTTTGTTTAAGTCCAAATTTAGTCTAAATTTTGACAATATTCGACGCCCCAGATGTGAGTCGATCTATTATCGACTTACCAGTATCACGATGTATGGACGATCATAAATTCACGCCCACTGCCTTAGAATTAGGGTCTTCAAACCTACTATACCCTATTGAGTTTAGTATGATCTTTGATCACCTACATAGAAATGAAGCAAACATATACAATTTTTCATACATTCAAGCCTCATTGTGTTATACTTTTGTAATTAAAAGCAAGGTGGTTATTGTGGGTACTGTAGCAGAAGGGATGGAGGGAGAAAAATTCGGATCTACGTACTACAAGATTTTTTGTTATACAAGAAGAGAAGGGATCTCGATTTTAGCTACGGTTTTTTTTTTTTTTCAGCTGTGGACCAAAGAGAGAAAGCGATGGATGAGGGAGGGGAGAGAGAGAGAGAGAACGAGCTTTGGGATCGCTTGGAGAATCGTATGAGGAGGCGACCAAAAAAGGGGATTACCTATGCAGAGAAGACAGGACAAGACGAGAAGAAGGGTTTCGATGTGCACGAAGAGGAAGTCGGAAAACTGACAAAATAAATGAACAAACGAGAAGGTTTTTTTGATGGAGCATCGCGTTATGGGTTAAGGGAGACGGAGAGGGAATGGGTGAGCGGGGGTTTGGCTTTTCTGGAAGACAAACCGAGGTCAACACTATGATATTAGTGAAGTTAATTCATACGCGAGCCAAATGAGAAACAATTACAAGTTGTCTATAAGTTCCTTCATTATCTGAAGGCGACATCAAGAAGAGGAATCTTATTCAAAAAAAGAATTTAGTTTAGAAGTGTATACAAATGCCAACTAAGTAGGATTAATTAAGTATAGAAGGTCAATGATTATTTATTGCACCATTGGTGACAAGATAAAGTGTTCAGGTTGAGTTTAAGACTATAACTTAGGGCATCTATTGAATCTTATAGCTAAAAACTATATCTCAAAATCATGTGTGATCTATGAGACTTCATTGTAATAATAGATCTGCAATCAATAATGCTCCTAATTCTATGCAACATGACCACACGAAGCATACTAAGACAGACAATAAGAAAAAACCAGATAGAATTTTAAATAGTACTGCTTCACACCTTCAAATAATCATCTTGTAAGTATCATGCCAAGAGGATTACCTACTTCATAATTTTGCAAAAACATATGCAAGTTACAAATAAAAAAATATCCATGACACAACTTGAGAAAGAGTGAAAATGGCGGCATTCTGGTGCTAATAATGAACCTTAGTTTCCATGTATGAATTTCAACATGGGTGAAATCTGAATTTTGGTGTATAATAATTTCCTTCCTTCACTTTATAAAATAAAAAATGTATATTAATGCATAATTATTATTTTTTATCTTTGGTGTTCATTAAAAATAATGCATTTCATTGCTTGTGATTTCTTCCTTGTTTAAATAATGCAAGAAGGGTAGCTAGCTACACAAGCAGAAATACTAAGAGAACTTAAATCCTGTATTCTCCACAGTTTGTTCCACTTTGATTTCTTCTTTCACCAGGACAAATGGTAGCCTTTCTTTTCAAATGTTTGCAAAAATAATCCCACTTGAAAACACTGAAATCTTGTTTAGATTGATAATCAAAAACAAAAAGTGTATGCATCTACCCATTGAAAAGTAATAATTGGTTTAGAAGGGCTGGTGTGGAGAAGGTGAGCGAGGGTTTACAGTAGTCCAAAAGTATCTCTATTTTCTCCTGGGATGACAAGGAAGAAACAACTTCAATAGAATTTATAAATAAAACTACACAAAATGTATGTAATTGCTATAGGGTAGAATGACTAATTTTCCTGGTAGATATACCAAGAAGAAAAACCATAGGTTACCTCAATTGAACCTTTGAAACTACTTCAGAAATTGAAGAAATATTGCAAGGGAAGCAAACCTTAGGAAGCATAGGTTTAATATATCGACCCCTATCCTCAGAGAAAATGACATTCTTAGCTCTCCCAGCTTTTCCTCTCCTTCTATGTGCTTGTTGTGCAAAGAAAAGTAACTTCTCATCCATTATACCACCTTCAGCATCAAAAATAAACTCATCTGGAATTTGCTGCTCCTGCTGTTCATTCTCTTGGTCATCATCATCCTGCTCTCATGTTTAATCAATGAAGATTTTGGAAGGAACAAAATGTTAGTGAAAGATATTATAATAGAAACAAATATGGCTCAAAACATAAATATCCTAAGACCATTTTCGAACAAACCTCCTGCTCTTCTTCCTCATTTTGATCCTCTGATGTTTCCTGACTTTGTGGCGGGCGTGGTGGAGGGGGCGGTGGTTGATTTTGCTGCTCTTGTAGATTCTCATTGACAGTTGAACGTGGAATTATTACAAGCTCTACCTAGATTGCAAAATACGCAGATAAAAATATATGTGACTTGGCTGAAATAACAATTGAATGAAGTTGTTTATAAAGATACTCAACAGCTTTCTTCAGATCATCCACACTGACTTTGTCGCGCCCCTCTAATGCGGTCAAACATTTGGCCACACGAGAAGCATATAGCTCAGCTCTATGCCCCTGATAGATTAATTTCAGAGTTTAAATAATTGGTTGTAATTCAAATCAAAATAACTTTAAATAGAATCAGCTTTTTTCATCAGATGTACAGCATAATTTATGAAAATTCAACCACCATGCAGCATAGCAAGATTTAAATATATGTATGATAGTTGAATGGATGCGATCTTTTGTATCAGGATGAATACACTAGACAAAAAAAAGCATTTATAAGCACAAGTGTCCACATAATGCATATCTAGGATACCTCGCTTAAGGAACCTACATTGTCTTGAAGTGATGCATTCATGATATAATGCTTTCATCACGGGCAATTACCAGATTCTACGCCTAGAAATATTATACCTAGCTTGAAATTGCAATGGAGAGATTCTGAGTTCTGAAGAGGACAGTCTTAAGAAACAATCCATGAGAGTTCTGATTACATAAAGAAGGATAATTTTAGTGAACAAATCAATGATAATCGCTCAATGTTTGACTTGGAAACCGTGATAAACAGCTCACAGTACCTAAAACTTGATAAATCAGAAGGCCCTTAAATTTCACCCCATTAATTTTAAAGACAAATTATCACCCAAAATTGATTTAAATAATTAATAAGTCTGAAAAAAATACCAATAAAATAATTTAAATCATAAAACATTAAAGAGGTTGGATAAGAAAATCAATTCATCATCATTAGCATCATTAGCCTCATACTAATTATTTGGTTTGTATCTATGAATCCTTTGTCATTTCTTCCGGTAAAGTGTAGCATATGGCTCATTCTAATTTATGTAAATATAATTGCATAATTGTTTACATAATAGGACACAATGGAGACGAATGATTCATGTAACCGACCCCACTTAGTGGGATTAAGGCTTGTTGTTGTTGTTGTTGTATAATTGTATAATTGTACTCATGTTACCTATTCTGACCCTTTTTTTTCTCCCCCATACCTATTATAGTAACTTTTCCCCACGCCTTTCAAAGAAACAGCTTAATTGGTGCAGACTCCAATGCACATGCTCAATATCTAAACCTTGCTACCTATAGATGTATAAGTATTTTCATACATCTTTATTTCTAATTTTATCACACCTATTTTAAAATTTTAGTACCTTTTGATTGTCAAATCTCTGATTTATGCATCAAAACTGATGTTATTACCATTTTAAATATGTTTTAGTTGCTATGATTTTTCTATTATAAAAAATTACAACCATTTTACATATTTTTGCATCAAAATTATCAATTTGTGGTGATCTTCTCTTATCACAAAATACATTTTAATGTGGCTCTCCATTTTAAGAGCCTAATTTGACTCTACTAGTTGTTTCCACATTGAAAGTAAGTTTTGTTCATTTAACGTCACTAACAAGTAAGGAAACGATTGTCATACTTAGTGTTTGTCAATTTTTTTTCTTTTCTTCAAAATAAAACATCACATGCTCACCAGTTTGATATTCATGAACATATGGAAAACCATAAAGCATGCCAATCCATTTTATAGGTACAAGGCCATCTAAAATTCTTGATCCATCACCTAACACCAGCCATTATGAAGAGATTACAGTCATGCATGTGAAGATTTATCATGCATAACATAAAAGAAAAAAAAATAATAGGCTTTAAAAAAGAATAAACCCAGATGCTCTAATAAATACATAGATAAAAATTAATAGAGAGATATCACTATGAAAATGAGTATATCAAAAGTAGCATGGATTAAAGTTATTGGTGAAGATGGTACATCCTAAAGGTGGCATATGAGAAGGTCATGGTGGTGATTGAGAGCAGCTTGGACAATCTGCTTGTGGTCATAGAGATGCAAAACCTAACGGCAATGATGAGATAGATGACCAAAGAAAGTTGCATCGTATTGAAGATGAATGAAATAGTCCTTCTCAAGAGAACGAGATGGCGCAACCTAAAGTGGCGGCAAGGAAGCATAACAAGATTATAGAAGCTACAGAAGGCAATGGGATAAGTCTGGACCTAGAGCTAAAAATGGAACTACCAAAAGGAAACAATAGCTAGCATAAAAAGGTTATAAAGGCAAATAAGAATGGCTAGAATGATTCTCTTTGAGAGGTGGAGGTAACATGACTTGAAGGAGGTAATATAGCGATGTAAGAAGGTTGAGGAGACTAGTAAAAAAGGTATAATCAATCATCTAGTAAAGGTGGCATCCGAAGGTGTTGCTAATGATATTGATGAATAGTAATCAAGACAATCCCTTACCAAAAAAACAGTGATTAAATACCATGGAGTTGGCAAAAAATCAAAGGTAATTAGAACAATCATTCTCTTGGAAAAAAGGGGTGAATAAATGATCTGGATTCGATGAGCAACTAAAACAGTCAATGTAATCATTCTCCTAAATAAAAGGTGAAATGAACAACTTAAAGTCATCAAGTAATGGAGATGATCTAAACAATCCTTATCAGCTATTGGTAGTTCAGACATTCCTTTTCCTAAGAAGATGGATTTGATTGAATGATTATAGTAAATGTGCAAATAGAGACAATTAGGGTAATTCTCCTAGACATAGGGGGTGGACTAAATGATGTGGAGTTCATGAGCGACTATTCATGACAATCACAATCCTAAAAGAAGGGGGTGAACTAAATTACCTAGTGCCAACATATAATTAATGACAATTGGGGCAATCAATCCCATGAATGAAGGGAATGAGATAGCTATAATCAATGAGCAATTAGAGGTATCTTGGACAGCCAATGGTGGACTAAGCAACTTAATTGGTGATCAAAGCTATAAAAATTTCTACAATTTCAGTTTAGAATGTCTTAAATCAGGAGAATTGGGATCTATTTATAGACTTCAAGGGGCATTCCAATCCTTAACCAATATTATGCTAAAATAGTTTCATTTTTATTAGCAACAAATTCACCAAATTACATCCTCACCTATTAAAAAATGAATAGGTGATCTCCTCCTTTGTGTCAACCTAATTGATCAGATGGACAAGTTTGAGCCAAGGTTAAGTTATAACTGACATCTAATCAATGAACAAAATATATCATCTTGTGAGTCTCAAAATCATACATTTAACGAAGCTAAAGGAATAAAATCCTAGGAGTAAAATTGATGAGCAATAATGAGATTTATGGATTAAATATAGAGATGCTAGTAAACAATGATGATAACCCATCATTTTTGTATCAAATATTTATCTACTCAAAATCAATCACTCACTACAAATGACTTTTGAAACAAATGTTTGTTGAGGTTGTATGAATTACAAAGAAATTCAAATATATTCAGACAAACTATGTGAAAACAAACATGTCTCATCATGAACGACGGCACCACATGAATGCACACAGAGCAATTGCAAAGGGATAAGTTCAATGATTTACAAACCACAGCTCCTAGGCATCACATCCTCGTGTGTAAGAGGGGAGAGTTAGTCATTGAACCAATCTAAGCCACCTTGATTGATTCAAGATTCAAATGTGCAAAGAATCAAATGATTTTGATGTCATTGGAATTGTAACAATGATACAATCATTTTACTTAAAAATTTATGCAATTTTAGAATTTATTTGGCCCCAAATATATATTTTGAAGTCAAAATTTACAATAAACTATTTGAGTTGATTTAAATGTCTTAAAATGTGAGTTCATTGCGCCAAATATTGTGCTTGATCAAATGAAGATTTTTATGAACCCAATAATTATGAATTATTATCTCCCTATATTCCATACAAATAAATGAAAGAACTTCTTAAAACATATTCCATATGAAGAAAGAAAGTATTGTTATTCATAGCAAAAACAAGCATTCGGACGAATGAGCATTAGCTTAGTTGGCACCTCAAGGAGTGTGAAATGAAAGTTCAATTTCCAGTCAGGTTGTGTGGTTAAAAAAGATTTTTTTACAAACTAAATAAAGGATCAAAAGTCACTTCCATTGATATAGGGAGAGTTCACAATTATTTACAATAAAATAAATTTATAAACAAATGGGAAAATAAGCCCAGAAAAAAACCTGACAGCCACCTCGAAGTGCTTCCATAACCAGATATTTAAGCTGATCTCTGCTGATAGTGACATCCTTCAAGTATTCTCTGGCCAAAATAATCTGCATCACCATACTCAAACGTAGAGAGATCAAACACTAGAGGTAAATGCATTTTTCTATAAAATCTTGATAGTGTGGATGACAAGTCTAGAGATATGATATTGCTAGCTTGATTTGCCATGAAAGAAAAAAGGTGATGAATAAAGTAAGAAACTCCAAAGCTAATACTAGATTTCAGTTGCTTCAATGAACAACCAGAAAAAGAACTCCAAGGCCATACGAAGCACAACTATAAACTTCACGTCATAACAGGCTCATCAAATACTACCATACCAGAGAACTTACACGCATTACTCTGATAGCAATACCATAGATGGTCATCTAGTTAATCTTTGTATTCTTCTTCTAACTAATTTGAGGTTTTCTTTGAAACATATAACCCTATGCCAGTTTTGCTAGATGTGTAAAAACTAAAAAAAATAGCTAACCATTAAAGAGTTATTTTCATGATATCGTAAGAAAAGAGCAAGCTATTCCAATTAAAGAAAACTACAATAGCTTTGACATAGAAGCTTCAGCCATCATTCTATTACTCTATTTCTTGATGTAGCTCTCACGTGAAGTCTGAATGGGCACCCTCCAACATGGGATCAAGTACCTTCCCGAGAAAGAACTCTAATGAGGTTCTAATAGGAACGCATAACCAGAAGATCTTGGTGATTTGATACTAGAGAGAGATAACAAGAATTATGAATTCAGAATGAGTCGTAATTTTTTTTTATCTCATTTTAAGAAAAGGAAGGCAATCCCCTCTGAGTTATCAATCAAAGTCAACTCAGTAAAAGTAGTTGTTTATCCAGATAGTATTCTTTGGGTTCCTATCAGCAACAAAATGAACCTCACATGCAAGACCAACAGTTGTGGACTAGATCTCTATAGAACAATTAACCAGAAACTGAGTACCCAGCCGCCCTCGACATTGCAGTGATAAATGCAAAATCAGAATGCCAACAACAGGAACAAATCAGAAAGTGATATACTGTTCCATTTGTTTTCTTCAATGATATGCATAAAGTGGGATGCTGAACCATTTTTCTTGAGGGTATGAAAGATCGAATCATCTTGCATGCATGCAAAACATTCTAGAAACCAATATGCAGTATATACTTCTGATATTGGCTAAGGTATAGATAAGTCATATGCAATTCAGTTTAATGCACAATTTCTTATGACATTGATGCAATTATTTAGAGATATATCTAAATGCAGTAGATTACCTGAGTCTTTGCCAATTCAGTTTCTTCATCAACCATTTTGAAAACCTTGTTGCTAGAATCCTGGAATTGTGTTGCAATGCTAACAGCAGCAACCCTGTCATCAAAGCCCATTGGAAGATCTGCACTGCATAGGACGATAACTAAGAAGTAAAGCCAATAAAAATAACTATTGTTTATACTTGAAAGCATAGATGGGATATCAATGTGACAATGTTGCTAGGAAATATTCTATTTTCAAAATGTTGGCAGTTCTATGTTATTACCATGTGCAGAGCTGGTAAAGGTGGAAGCTAATTACAGAATAGGAGCGTCTATGGAAGATTAAATACCTTAGGTTTATCGCGATACGGTCAAGTAAGTGTTCACGCACAGAACCTTCCTCTGGGTTATATGTAGCAATGAGAAGTGGCTTGCATGGATGTCTGAAGCTTATTCCCTCTCTCTCCACAGTATTGACCCCCTCACTCAACACATTTAGAAGCAGGTTACTAATACTTTCATCCAAAAGGTTAATCTCATCAACATATAAGACACCTCTATGAGCTTCAGCAAGAAGCCCAGGTTGGAATACAGTTGTCGCCAATTTCACAGATTCCTCAACATCAACAGATCCTATCAGTCTGTCTTCTGTCACACCAAGAGGAATCTGATGCATTGAAACACCACCAACGTTTATGAGTTCAGATTAAAAGGGAAAGCTGTCAATTTCAGAGATGGCTTGAAGAACATTAACCTGAACAAAAGGTGACTTGACTATTATAGTCTTTACATTACCAGCAGCATCATATTTTATTCGTTCAGTTAATCCATCTTCCCACCTAGGTAAAAGGCATCAATCAGAGATGAAGTACAAAAAAACAACTGAATTAAATGAATCAAAATAAAGCAGATTCTGCATCAATAGAAAGCAGCATTCATTTTGAATGCAATCACAAACAACAATGCCGGTATTAAAGAACAAATTGAAAGATGATCTTGCCATTCCAGCACAAAAAACTACAACACTAAACAACAAAAGGATATGAGTCCCCAAAAAGGAAGCAGTAAGCTTCTGCATCCAAACGTTAAAATAGAAATACACGGTGAATATAGTAAATTTATAATCCAGACTCCCTGTGCATCAGTTTCAAATCTCATTCAGCTTTCTGCTAGATGAGAAGTAGTGAACCTATAATAACAAAACAAACAACAGCAAAAAATGAATACTTGGACATTGCGACTAGCATTTGTATCACATAGTTGAGCTGAATGACCAGAGACAGAAATTTACTTAGAGAAAGTTTCCAATTGAATATCACAGGTAAAATCTTAGCCAAAAACCTAGTTTGAATCAATGAAATGTAGCTCTAACAAGTATCTTCTATAGTTTCAACATTAATGGTTTTAACAAAACACAAACAAAAACTTTTCAGGGAGAAAACATAACAGAAGTTTCAAGTAGCCTTACTCTTCAGGGCAGGAGGGGTCTGCATTTGCTATGGAGCCCAAGATTACTTCGATAGGAGGTAGAATATCATGCAATCCACGAGCCATAACAGTCTTCGCCGTTCCACGCTTACCTGAAATGACAATCCCTCCAATCTCACGATCAATAGCTCCAAGCAGTAAAGCTGTTTTGATTGCATCCTATATCACAGAAAGATGTCAAGACTGGAATCCAATTCCACCATTAGACAAATAGCACCTAAAGGCTATTCAAAAGAGATACACATGGAAAAACTTTATCAAACAACCACACCATATATTAACAAACCTTAACATATTTATTGTTAAGGGATGTGAGAATAATGAACTTAATCTAGCTTTAGTAAATTGAAAAATAAGTTGATGGAAAAATACCATGTGAATGAAAATATACTTGGCCATTGTGTTTCGAGCCCATTTTTGATCTCCTTTTAATTCTCAATATCTATCGAGTAATATCAAAAATGACTGAGTTGTTCACGTGATTTCCACCTCCCATGGGTCTTGATAGCCATAAACAATGTTGTGTGAGGTTTACAGCAGGTAACTCTCAGATTGGTTTCAGATGTTTGGACTATTGGCACATGACAGATGATGATACTGAAAATGTATTTTATTATAAAAAACATTAAAAAATTTTGGCTGACATATCTAAAACTAGAATGATTCAAAAGCCCACAAAAAGTCATTATTCTTTTCCATCTTATGTGGTTTAAGAAGTTGTAACAACTTTGTGCAAGATTATTTGACTTCATTTTTTTATGAATGAAAGTGGGTAGGATTTATTTATGCATAATCAATAACTGCGTGGAGTTGCAACTTCTTTTTTACTTTTGTCTTATTTCTTAGTACATTTTCATCCTCATTATATTGTAATTAATGAGTATAGGCTCTATATGACTCTCACCCGATCATGTTATGGTGAAAGTGAGAAATAACTCTTAAAAGCAACCTTATGGGTAGTAGCTAAGATGGACCTAGCACTGAAGGGATGCACTTTACTCTAAGGGCAAAGATATAATCTCAACTTTTCAGAATTATAATTCTCAACTTCTTTAAATTTGATTCTTATCAATTCAAGTTCTACAAATATCCTATTTATGACAATCATAATTAATTGTTTCATGTAGATTTTAATTTCATCCAAAGAATAAATTTTGTTTTCTTGAAATATTTCCAACAATCTTAGAATATAAAGAAGTTGATTTTATCATCTGGTCCCATAAATTCCTAAATTTAGGAGTTCTTTGATAAAATGTAGACTTAAATAGATTAACTACTAATGGTTGTAAGAGAAAGAGAGAGCGATCTTGACCACATAGGAGAATTTGTTGTTCCATGTGAAGCAAATGTAGTCATGACCAACAATGGTATATAAGAGTAATCTCCTTTCCAACTTCCACTCAATATCTATAACTTTTTCTTTGACTAGATTTTAGACAGATCCACTTCTTTTTCTTCAATTCATTTTCCATGGTCTATATGAAACCAGTCTTGGCTCATGAATTTTAGTCAATCCCTCCTCTTATCATAAAATGCTTCAGCAGTTTTAGAATTAGATCATAACTAATCCAAATATAATTTAATTGTATTTTGTGAGCAGCAATCTCTTTATTACCCTATGTTTTGTTAAGTTAGTTTTTCTTATCACTTTAAAAGCTAAGAATTGGATTGTTCTTTTGACTTAAATTTGAAATTTCTATGCCTAGAACACAAGGGCTCAAATTCAAACTTTTTTCTTGATCAATTCGAGCATGATGGTCTATGATTCATATCAATTCATGTTCTACAACCATGCACTGCTATTGCTTTCTCATAAAATATATATACTTGAAATGTGTGTGTGTGTGTGTGTGTGTGTGTGTGTGTATATTCATAAGGAATATTTTCAAATTTATAACACTTATTTTTTATGTCATAAACATGTGTCATGTGTTTGGACAGACCACTTAGTAAATAATAATATAATTATGTAAAAATTACAATTGAGAAACTTTGTAATTTAAAAAAAAAATACTTATTTGGAAAGAGATTTAGTCATCAAGCAATAATTTTAAACCAAGTTCTTAACTATTATTTATACTATCATCGATTCCAATATGTATTAAAAAAAAACGCTTTGTTAATGTTATTAGCTATAGTAGATGCAACCAAATGATCATAACTTGTTCTTAAAAGCTATTCAACTATGTGAAATTTCATAATCCTTGCCACATTATTTCTAGATTGTATGTGGGTAATTTAATAATGCCTATTGGTGGTTGACTAAAATAATTTTTTGAAGCTAATATGGATAAATGCTTTGGCTTTACAAAAAGTATGAAGAAAAAAGCGATAGAGAGGGGTTAAAAAGTCCAAGGACCGTTGTGATTTAGCGCATATGAAAATCATCAATAATGGATCTCTACCTTCAAAGCCTTTTGATCATAAGGTTCAAATGTAGAAATTAAGCTAATTGGTGTAAGAAATTAAGAAGCACAAATTATTAGGAGTTTAACCCCAACTCCATTGTTTTACTGACATGTTATATATAATGTCACGGGTAGCTTGAGATTAGCTCTTTTCACTCTAAAATGGTAATTTCCTCAGGCTTCACATTGTCACTAGAACATTTTAAGAATTCATAAAAGGTAGCACCGGTTATGATATTTGAGTTAAATCTTAAAAAACTCCCATGATAATCAAGGTCATACGTATGGAAACAAAGGTGCTACCTTGAATATAAATCCAATACACCCCTTCTATTGCATGCATTAAAGACATTAGTTCTCATTCCCACTATTGATCTGCAATCCAATGAAATTGATACTACATGCAGGCCCAAGGAATCCCATTCCACATAACTTGATATAAATAATGAACCCATTATTATTTTTTAGTTTTTTTAATCTCTTTTATGTTTTGTGTTAAATTCTTTTGTAGAGGATTGTTGCTTTATTATAAAAAAATGAAAAAATTGGTTAACTTGTCTAAAACTAAAATGCTTGAAAGGCCCATCAATTGTCATTATTCTTTTCTTAAGTGGTGGTAATGAGTTAGTTGGTGATTATTTTCACTTCATTTTTTTTTTAAATAAATGGAAACATATGGCATCTAGTTATAGATGATCATTGATTATACACAGTTGCAAGTTTTCTGTTCTTTGTCTTCCTTCTCATGGCGCTTTTCAAAATCAATTTGGTTTCATGGCGAGTAGATCTACAATGGATGCTATACATTTGTTAAAAGGTATGGTGAAAAAGTATAGAGAGTGTATGGAGGATCTACATATGATATTTGTTGATTTAGAGAAAGCATATGATAAAGTTCCAAGAGAAGTGGTTTGGAGAGTTCTAGAAAAGAAAGGAGTTAATATTATTTATATTTAAGACATTAAGGATATGCATATTGGAGTTATTACTTGTATTCAAACACAAGAAGGATTGATGAGGTACTTCATTGCAGAGATGAGTGGCTTTAAAAAGAGTAAACGTTTGAGATATCTCAGGTCTATTGTTCAAAGTGACGGTGAAATAGATGGGGATGCTATTAGTAGAATTCAAGTTGGATTGTTGAAGTGGAGGAACGCATCTAGCCTATTGTGTGATAGAAAAGTACTGCTTAGACGTAACGAAAAAATTTATAAAATGATGGTGAGACCTGCAATAACTTATGACGCAAACTGTTGGCCACTAAAAGAGAAGCATACAATTAAGTTAAGTGTTGCAGAGATGACTCAAATGAGGATGCTTAAGTGGATGAGTGGCTTTACACTTAGAGATAAAATGTGAAAAGAATACATTATACATACGTGAAAAGGTTGGAGTAGCTCCAGTGGTAGATATGATTATAGAGAGTCACCTTAGATGGTTTGGTCACATAAAACGTCTGTTGTTCGATGACCCAGTTTGGAGTTTAGATTTATTATACTCAACCTAAATTAAAAAAAGTAGAGGTAGACCTAAAAAGACTTGGTTATGCAGTATTAGATGACCTTATTTTATTAGAATTAAATGAGAATTTGACTCTTAATAGGACACAATGGAGAAAAAGGACTCATGTGGCCGACCTCACGTAGTAGGAAAAATGCTTGTTGTTATTGTTGTTGTTGTTTTCTTCTTTCTCAAGATCTTTTTATTCTCTGTATGTTGAGATTTAATAAGGAGTTTTGATTTTGCAAAACTTTTAGCTGATTATACCATGGTGGAAGTGACGAATGATCCTCAAAAGCGGCCTTAGGAGCAGAGATATAATCAAGATTGTTCATACTTGTATTTCTCGACTTATTTAAATTTGCCACATATCAATTCAAATGTCTTGTTTTTTTATAATCATAATTTGCAACTTAATGTTGATTTTATATTTTATGTAAGAAATATATTTTGTTTGCTTGAATATTTCCATTAAAAAAAGCTTTTTGTTCAAGTTCAGAATGATGTCTGATAGAGAGAGTTCTCACATAAGGGACAGATTAGCTAAGGCATGTGTATGCTATTTGATAATGCACATTGCATTATTGAAAGATACTTTTTTTTTCTGAATCAAGGCTTCCCGATCAAACACAACAGCTACAAAAATGATAACTCGAGAGTGAAACATGTAGAACCCATTTCTTTTTATTTGATGGAGCAAAAATACCAAATAGTTGACCCCCTCCAGTAGACTTCATCCATTTTGGTTGAAAATGGATTTTACTATTAAACAAAACCTTAGTCTCTCTTTGATTCTTACTCCATAACATTTACAACAGCTCAATCATAAAATTCATTATTGAGGGGTTTTACATGATGAAATGTCCATTTGAAAAATAAATAAATAAAGTATATAGAAAAAGAAAAGCTGACCTTCATAAGCTACATTTCCAACAAAATTATGATAGCAAGAACAACCAAGAAATCAAATTCAAGTACGGTAAACATCAAAGACCTAGCCCTAGAGGTGATACGCTGATATAAAGAAAATGGGTTGCAGGCATGGCATACCTGCCCGACAACTGCGGCTAAAGGGAAGTACTTTCGGCCATAGAGAGAGGATTCTGATGTTTTCTGCTTCGGTTTCGATGCTACTAAGGCGCCGTTGGTGGTATCAATGGCGGAGGAACCGGAAGCGGCTATCGACCGGAGGAGTGGAGGACGGAGAATAGTGCGGCGTGCTACGAAGTGGAGAAGCTCGGGAGTGAGGAAGTGAGGTTTAGGGCTGAACGGAGGGAGTATAGAAGATTGGAATGGCGAACTGAGCGATGACTTCGCCATTGCAGATAGTGAGAGCTCGAGCAGACGAATATTATCTTCTGCCTTATCCTTGCGGTGTTTCTCTGTTAAACTTTCACCAATAATTTGAAATAGTACATTTAAATGTCCATAAACAACTATCATTGGTATGACTCTGAAATTTCATTTAATCGGAGCACAAATTTTAATACAGAAAATAAGCTGATCAAAAATTAAAACTGATCGAGATCAAGCACTTAAAATATCATTAAAAACTTTCGACGAATTCTTAAAAAAAGTTCTCAAATATGGAGTGCTTATAATAAATCGGCCTCTCAGCTCCAACAAGCCAAAGATCTTACAATTCCGACTTCATTTGAGCATTCAAATACACAAAATACATAATATGATTAAGGGAATTATCATGAGCCATCCGATGGATAGGAGTGGTATGGGTTTTGCATGTATTTACAGAAACATCACTCCTCCAATCTATAATAGTCTCTCATTCCTCATATGAGAGGAGCAGCAGAGAGAGAGAGCTCAAAGATCCTTCAAGACAATCATGCCGCACTGACGGTGGTCAACCACGCCGGCCGCTCGCACCGCCGATGATCCTCGTCATTATCAATCTCGGTTTGCCTATCAAGATGACTTCTACCAGGTGATTGCTCCTCGCGTTGCCATTATCGCGATTTCCTCGATTGGCATCGTTTCTGATTTATCGGTGATTCCCGCATACCACCATCATTCGCATTACTAAGAATCTAACTTGATCGTTGTCACATGGTTGTTATTTCTTTCATATACAATTATGTATTCTAGACGGAAGATCTTGTACTCAAATAGATACATAACTAAGCTTTTGCTAGCCCGTGGTTTTCCTCTTTTTGAGATTTTCCACGTAAAATTGAGTTTTATTGTTCACTCTTTAAATACTGTGTTTCACAACGGTTAAGCGAATACTTTTACTACCGCGAATGATTTTCTTGACGCATAGCTTTGGCACCGTCTGGAAAAGAACTCCTCAATCACAATTTCTATGAACATCTGCATTATAGCCAATAGGAGCAATACTCGTCACCACGGAGCCTCCCGCTCCAACTCCCGTCACTCTCAAAACCAATCCTTGAACCAAGGACGCCAAGCTTCTGCCTCACTCCGATAGACGTGACCCTGTCGATGAAGGAGCGACAAGAATCTCTTTAGAAGATCGTGTCCGCCGAATGGAAGAGTCTCAAAATGAGATGATCCGACTTTGAGAAACACAATATACTACATGCAAACACATCTCCCCCAAGATCGATCGTTAGCCATGGAAGGTCAAAATGCTAATCTCCTTGACACTGAAGTTCCTCCGCGTAGAGACCGTGATGTTGATCCCCTTGACACTGCTATTTCTACTCATCCATCATGTACCAACGCTACTCTACCAATTATTGATTGACATTTCATCGCCCCATCATTCCCACTCCATGCGTGAATTACGCTTAATGCAAGATGAATTTCACCTTCAAGATAGAAATCCTCCTCCCCCTCATCGCGGCTATGAGGAGTCCTCACATTTAGCTGAAGCTATTCTTCAACATCCTATTCCCGTAGGTTTCAAGCTTCCAAGCATTGGTTCCTATGATGGGGCAACTAACCCATATGAACACATCGACCATTACAGGACCATCATGCATATCCAACGAGCTCCTAACACACTGCTTTGTCAAGTCTTTCCCGTTACCCTTAAGGGGCAAGCTCGCACTTGGTTCTACTCCCTTCCAAGGGGATCCATCCATACCTTTTACGAACTCGCCAAGATTTTCGTAAAACAGTTCATTGCAAACCGGAGAATCATTAAAGATTTCTCCAATCTCTCTAGCATTCGTCAAAATGATGGTGAATCACTTAAAGACTACTTCCAGAGATTCTCCTCAGAAGCTCGCCAAATACCTGGGGGTAGACCCTGAATTACTAAGAGGAGTTTTCCTTGGGGCTCGCCCCGACCTTTCTACTCATCGCTAATGTGAGATATGGTCCACTCATACGACTTGGTTCACCGTGGCAAGTCGATGATGCTATTAATGCTCACCAAAAATAATTTGAACAATCCAATGGGAAACGTAAGAGTGCTCTGGAAGCACGACAAATCCTGAAGAAGCAAGGCGGCCGCGATCTCCTCCACGCCCTCACATCAACTGGAATACACCATACACATCTCGTTAACGCCTTGATTCGAGATGAAGAGACCATTGGCCACATCCACAAACCAACTGAAAAATCAAGAGCAATATTGTCACTTCCATCAAGTCATGACATACTATAGAGGCGTGTAAACAACTCAAAGAAGAGACAGAGGCTTATTCAATAGGGATATCTGCTAATTTGTGCAAAACAACCAACTCAAAAACATAGCTCCAAGGGGGACAACCAGACAATCATCACGTAAACAACATAATAGTCACCAAATAATTGGAAAAATTGAAACGATTGTGGGTCTACTATCAAGTCACGCCTTTGAAGAGCCAGAGTTAAAAAAATCTAATATTAATCATCCCATCACTTTTAATAACTTAGACTTGGAAGGAGTCCAAGTTCCACATTAAGATCCTCTTATAATCGCAGTGACAAGGACTTATATATTGTTAAGAGAATTTTGATTGATAATGGGAGTTCGATATTTTATTTTACTCCACCTTTCTTAGCATGGGTCCGGTTAAAGAAAACTTCAACCCGCCGCAGACCGTTTATGTTTGATAATCGCCTGCAAGTGAGTGGGAGAATCACCCTTCTCGTTATTCTCAAGAATTTCCTCAACAAGTCACTCACCAATTCATAATCAAGTCAAATTGATACAACGCTATATTTGGAAGACCTCCAATCAATCTTCTTGTCACTTGTTCTCATCTTAAGATAAAATTTCAAACTCCCATTTGGGGAGAAAAATAAATAATCATGTTACCTCAATCAAGCTCAACCACCCCTTCACGACCTTCAACATCGAGAATTTTAATCTTCAAGATAAAGAAGTACCTCGTGTTTTGCTTAAAGACCTATATCTAGATGACTAAGCCGTATAACTAATGATCCAGGAAAAATCATCCCTAGAACTTGGAATATGGAAGGTCTCTAAAAGTATTATATGTAATCCTTAGTGTATAAATATTATAGTCTTTAATTTATCCCGCTTATCTTTTCTCTCCACCTCTTGTCTTTTTCTCTTTTTTTGTTAACTCTCTCTAAAAATGTATCTCGCCCTTTTATTAAGTTATCTTGTGACAATATTGTATCACCAATATTATTAAAGTAATGAGTTAATGATTTTTTTCTCACAAGCTTGTTTCTTCTTCATTTAATCCTCCCACTTGAGAAATATACAACTCACGTTGTATCTTCGAAAGCATGATCAATCAAGGGGACTTGATCGGATCTCTTCCATACGTTAACGCCATCGTAACACTCGACAAACAACCCTGATAGGTCAAAAATTTTATAGATTCAATTCGACCTCTTCCATATGTTAACGCCATTTGCAACACCGACAAACAACCTCGGATAGTCAAAATTTTATTCAATTCGACCTCTTCCATACATGTTAACGCCATCGAGCAAAGACTCGACAAACAACCTAGATAGGTCAAAAGGTCCTTGGTGGACTTCCCACCACCTCTTCCATACGTCGCATAGTAACACTTTAACAAACAACCTCGGATAGGTCAAAATCCTTTTCTCCCACTTCTTCCATTAACGCCATCTAACACCTCGACATAACCTCGATAGGTCAAGAATCTTAGGATTCAATTAATCTCTTCCATACACGCCATCGTAACACCGATAAACAACCTCAAATAGGTCGGATTCTAATTTGATCTCTTCCATGCGTTAACGCCATCGAGTACACTCTAGAAACAACCTCGGATAGTCAAAGATCTCATCGCTTCCAACCATCGCTGCCGACCGTCAACCATCGCTGAGCATTTTGTTTGCCACCACATCGCCGCGGCATCTCATACACACGCACCGATTGCCGCCATGCCGACACCTCGGGAACCACCATCGCTGCAATCTTCCTCGTACTACCATCGCCGTCTCGCAACACAACGCCAGCCGCCATGCCGAATCGTTGCTACTAATTACGCCGGCCAAACATGTAGACGCACGCCACCATCACATCCGCTAATCATCAACACTACCACCATCTTGCGGTTATCTCGCTGATTATCGCCACCATCGTCGCCACTGGTTGCCGATCGCGCAACCTCGCCTCGGTTATCGTTTGATCAAACCCGGACGGTCCGACGAGGTGGTTGACGCTTTCGAGGGAAAACGAACAACGATGTAAGGCCTTGATTCCAAACCGACGGTCCACGAGTCCTTTCAGGGAAAACCGGAACAATGACGTCTGGGCCTTGATCGCTTCCAAACGGACAGACGACGGCCGACGCTTTGAGGGAAAACCAACAACGAAAGTACCGGCCTTGATCATCTCCAAACCCGACAGACGAGGCGGCTGACGCTTCGGGAAAACTAATAACGGCATGGTCTTGCCGCCAAAACGATCTTCTCAAGAAGAGAACGCTTTCTCCATGGTTTTATACCCTTTATATGGGCAAAGGGTAAAACCGTCAAAACTACCCGAATCATCAAAAGCCGTTATTGGCACGCGTACTGGTTCCACGCCATTACGCTGCGCGACGCTCTCGCGCAGCAGCTGATATGCCCGATTGCTAACCGCCACCTGCCGCCATCGCCCCAAATACCCCGTCAGTAACCGTCAGATACTCGCTAGCCACATCCACTCGCTCCCGCCCACCATCACGGCCATGCCGCCGGTCATCTCACGGCTACTCACCATCGCCGCTTATCTCCGCCACCACCATCAGTCACCGCCGCCACCATCGTGCCGCCATCATCGAGCATCACCGCTAACCCCGCTCGTTATCGCCTTTGATCGCCCAAACCCGGACGGTCCGACGAGGTCGGTTTCTTTCGAGGGAAAACCGAACAACGAGTACGGCCTTGATCGCTTCCAAAGACGGTCCGACGAGTGACGCCGAGGGAAACGAACAATGACGTAGTGCGCGCTTGATCGCCTCCAAACCCGGACAGTCTGACGAGACCGGTTGACGCCTCTTTTGAGGGAAAACCGGAACAACGATATAAGTACCGTGGGCCTTGATCATCTCCAAACCCGGACGGTCCGACGAGGCCGACGCTTCTTCGCGGAAAAAATAACGACGTACGGCGGCCTCGCTTCCAAACGATCTTCTCTCAAGAAGAGAGAACGTTTCTCCTTGCTTGGGGTTTTATAGACTTATGGGCAAGGGTAAAATCAAAAAACCCGAATCATCAAAATCGCTGGTTTGGGCACGCTGCGCGTTCTCCATCGACGTTGCCATACGTTCTGGGGCGCAGAGCCCGCGATATCCGAGCATAACCGCGCTGCCCACGCCCACCACCGACAGTAACCGGCACAGGACCCCAGCTAGCTGACCAGCTTCCCGCCCCAAACGCCAACCTGGCCAGATCGACCCGCGCTTCACAGATTCACCTCTCCATTAATCTGACGCGTGGTTTGCCGCTTCGACCAGACTGCCCAGCCACAGGGCCTCAGCAGGTAGTGCTCATGGCCGGTGGCGGTCAGCGAAGCCCAGACACGCTCCAGAGCGCTGTAGAGACCGGATGGGTCCATAACCTCGAAATTCATGCTCGCACATACCTACACATATTTGTGGTTGTGCATCTGCTTTCATAGTCATAATCTTGTGCTCTCATGAAGATCTATTCTCTCAAAATATATGGTTAACGGACCCGCAAATTTCATTGAAGAATTTGTTATTTTCAAGTATTCGATATATATATTTGGATGATTGAGATAATATCATCCAAAATAGAGATAACCGAAAAAATTCCTCTATAAACACAATTTTGATGCCGAAAGCAAGTTGATCAGAAATTAAAACTGGTCGAGATCAAGCACTTAAAATATCATTAGAAACTTTGGGACATCAAATTCCTAAAAGCTCTCAAATATGGAGTGCTTATAATAAATCGGCGTCTCGACAGCGTTCCAAGCCAAAGATCTTACAATTTCGACTTCATTTGAGCATTTAAATACATAAAATACATCATATGATCAAGGGAATCATCATGAGTCGTCCGATGGAGAGGAGTGGTACGGGTTTTGCATGTATTTATAGAGACGCTACTCTTCCAATCTATAAATAGCCTCTCATTCCTTATATGAGGGGAGGCCCAAGCAAGAGAGATGAGAGAGCTCTAAAGATCCTCCAAGACACTGTCGCCACTGACGGTGCCGTCGCGGCCGCCGATGATCCTCCGTCAATCTCTTTGCCTCCATCATGATGACTTCTACCGTGATTGTCGTGATTGCTGATTGCTCTGATTGCCAAGAATTATTCTCGCATTTATCGGTGATTCAGCTCACCATCATCTCGCTACTAAAGAATCGTTACAACTGAGACGTTTACATACTGTTGCTTTTCTCATATACAATTAATCTGTGACGGAAGATCTTATACTCAAATATACATAGTGGAATTTTTTGCGCAGCTGTTTTTCCCTTTTTTTGAGATTTTCCACGAAAAATTCAGTTTTATTGTCACTCTTTAAATACCCGGATTTCACAACGTGAATACTTTTACTCTACCGCAACTGATTTTCTTGCACGCAACAATCATTAAAAGAAAATTTTGACTATATAAATTATTATTTTTTAATTTAGTGAGTGGTCTAATCCAATTCATTAAAATATTCAATTTTATTTCTAATTAATACATTATAAGTTTAAGTGCAATAATTAGATAAATATTTTATTATTTATTTAAAATTGATTCAAATTTAATTTAAAGTTTTATTTGAGCTTAATTCAAATAAAGATTAAGGACTACGAATTTTTATTCTCTTGTGCATATCGCATCACAGATGTATCGTTTCTTTTATACGTCATATCGATACTTACCCTCAATATAGCTCACTCTTGTGATAAACTCCATATTCGTTAGACATTATTGGTTCCATTGACATTTTTCTAACATCGAGCTCTTGAGATATATTAGGTTCCTAAGAGATTGCTTGAATCACAATTCGAATTAAGAATTTGTTTAAGACAGTTATAACTTTTTGAAAATTTAACTTTAAAATTATTAAAAAAAAAAGATTTTTTGAAAAAAATTGCTATATATGTTATAAATATTTTTCTTTTTAAAAAATTTAAACATTAATTTTTTGACAGTCACAATACTCTAACAACTATGATTCTCAAAATAATTTTTTTACCATAATTTTTTTTTAAAAACAACCAAAAATTAGTAATCAAACGAAGCTATATTGCTTTATGAAAAAACAAAGCACCTAAAAAATTATCTCAAATGTACCATGAATTCAAACAAACATTTGAATACAAATCAATTTTAATCAACTTCAAAACTTTGACTTTAACAAATAGTCCACGGATACAAGAGATTATTTTTTATTGAAAGTAATTTTATCACCAACAAATTTTTAATCATACTTATTTTAAGAAAATAAAAAATAAATAATCTTTTTTTCTAATTATGCATATTATTAGTTATACACAATTACATAATCAACTTTTGTTATTAAAAATAACTTTTAAAAAGTAAATTCATCAAGATAAATTTTTAGTATCTTTAACTTAGATTTTAAAATTGATATATCTTAGAGGTTGTTTATGATGACTTTTATTTTATTTTATTTTGATTTAAAATAAAATTTATTTTGAATGTTATGTTTTTTTTATTTTTATTAAATATTAAATAAATTAATTTAAACGATAATGATAAAAAGATGATAATAATAATAATAATAATAATAGTGGTTGTTAGAGAGGTATCATAGACTCATAGTGATTAGTTGGGATGACTAGTGGTGAGTAGAGGTTGTTTTTAAAAATGATTAAAAAATATATATTTTTTAGTGTTTCTAAAAATATTTTAACTTTTTGTTTAAAATAAAAATAAAAATGCATGAAAATATTAAATAGATATATTTTAAAATAATGAATGATAAAAAAAGTAAAAATAAAAATAAAAGAAATATTTACATACATATATTTATATATATAATAATTAAAATATGATATTTATAAATATATCATTTTCTTATGTCTGGAAGTATATATTTCACTTAAAAAAGGTGAAATCTGATGTTATTTTTGACATAATATTAAAAATTTATTTGCTAATTTATGTAAATAATAAAATTTAGGTGTTAGACAACTAAATATATATAAGAATCGTGTATTATCTAAATAATTTTATTAGAAAATTTACTCATCGTAAATAATTTTATAAGACTTAAAATAAAAAATTTGAAATCATCAGTAAAAAAATTTTCTACGCAATACAGAAGTGCTGATTAATTCATTTTTTTAATGTATTTATATGTAATATGTATGGATGTATATAAATATATATATATTTCATTAGTTTCCTTGTAGTTTTTTTTTAAAAAAATTTTCTTAGGTAACCTCATAGTCTAGATTCTAATTTTTTTTAATATTAAATATATTATTATATAATCGTATGAATAAGAGTGAATTTTTTTTTTTTCGGTTGGGTTTATAGGCTCATTTTAGTATAGAAATAAGTGTTGGGAATATGTGAAAATAAAATAAATTTATCTTATCCGGATCTCATATCAAATCAACGAGAAGATTTAATCGGAAGAGTACCTAATTCATGGAAGTGCTAATTCGGGATTTATGGCCTTCCACTTCTAAAGCGTGTTCTTGAGAGAGAGAGAGAGCCTTCTTTTCAGTTAAGATAGGATGCGAGTAAAAAAAAAAACCAATATCTTTATAATGGGGATCATAATCCTATTTATACTTGAGTATATCTCATTTTATTTTAACTCATCATAAAAATAAAATGTCTAACCTCTACACAGGATAATTACATACAAAAGTAATAAGATACCTCAAAACCCTAAAAATTATTAATCTTTATTTGATCACAAAATTAATAGGTTTAAAAATAAGATAACACTTAATATATAATTAAATTTATATGAGAGTCCACATTCAAAATTACTCACAATAAAATCTATTACTAAATAATATCATGAACACCTTGACTGTTTTCATATATTTTTATGATAGAAAAATATTTTGATGATTATTATTGATCACTGAATTTAAAACTAATATTTATTTATTTTTTATAAATTTTCGCTTTTGATTAAATTTATGATCAATTTCAATTCAATTTTCAATATGATTTGAGTAAAATCTTTTAACTTTATAAAATATTTTATGATCATCAGTGAAGATTATACCGTATATAAAAATATTAAAGATTATACACATAAGTGTCTTTTTTTTTTTTTTTAAATATAATTGAACATATGAACATATTCTCAGATTGCATTTCCTTATTGTTAATGCAAGCAAATTTTAGTATATTTTATGATGATTATTTAAGAATATCATTATTAAAATAGTAATTATACTTAACACATTAACAATAGTCAATTCAAATTAACATATATATAACGATATGTTTGAATCTTATATTTATGTTCAGTTCATTTTATACTTGATAGATTTTAAAATAATGCACATATGTTATTTTGCATAATAATTAAATGTCTTAATAAGACAAGTTCAAAGTCACCAAATTTGGATGAAGTAGAGCCTAAATGAGCGCGAATTAAGCTCAAAGGCTATACCTGAAAATTTTGATACCCTAATTGGATGATCAAAGGACTTTCAAATTTGACGCGAGGACGAATCGAATCCGAATTTAAAATGAACCAATGAGCCTAAGATCACTCAAATCAAGATATCATTGAACGATCAAATCACCAAAAAATACATATCAAACGAATCGATATGAACCGCTCGATTGATGCTTCCTTCAATCCTATAAATAACCTCATTCCACGAAAGTGGGAACGAAGCTGTTTAACTTGAGAGAAAATCAGAGAGCTGAAAGTCAAAGTTTGTTATCACCATCATTGCCGCCAATTTGGCCGCTTATCATATCGCCGACTTCCCAAACTAAAAACTATTACAACCTAACTACCAGATAGCATGACAATTATTATGAAATTCTATTATCGTGATTTTAAACAATCTAATAATCATTTTCGAAGACTAAAACTCTCAAACATATATATAGTGAAGATTTTTTTGCCAGTCTCGTAGTTTTTTCCCCTTATGATTTTTTCATAAAAAATTACAGTTATTCTCTTTTCAACTATGCAAGCTGGATTTCCCAACGAAGCTAAGGTGTTTATTTTAAATATATTACAATATCTTTATTTTGAATGACTTAATCTATATTACTAATTCTTAATGGATATGCTGCTATTTTTGTACAAGAATAATCAACACGAATTATTTTTATCTACTTGTTAGCAAGCTTATCCTTACATAATGTTAATGTAAATGAACTTGACTCTTAACTACTCAGCTCGATTAATGCTCGTTCATATTTGTTCAAAGTAATAAACAAACAAGCTTGAACAGTTTTTGAAAACTTCAATGTTAAACGAACTAAACATGAATATGGCCTTACTCGCTTGTTTATGTTCATGAACATACTCGTTTATTGTTCGATAAGTGATTTGTTAAATAATTAATATTAAGTTTGATAATAATTCATATATTATCTTTGAAATATGAGTAAATATTATAAAATTTATCTTAAAGAGTCTTAGAAGACATAAAAGTTATATTAATTCGCTTTACCTACAGATAAATAAGACATCATTAATATTAAATATAAAATTATTCTGCAACCATTCAATGAATAACATCATCATATTAATCCACTAAATATATGAATGAACGTATATTTTTAACTATTATCAAGTTTTGAATATATTATGAATTTTTTTTATTCATTATGAATAAATGTTTTAATGTTAACCATTTTTTTTTTTGAAAAAAATAACAATATATTATCACTCTCTTAATTTGAAGTTTTTTTTTTTTTTAATTTTGATGATAAGATTTTATTCCATATAATGCTTCTATTTGGTATGTAATTTTATTTTTTTAGTATTTTTTCTTCAAATAAAGTTATTTATTATTATTATTATTATTTTAGTCCTATTTAGAGAAAATTATCAGAATTTGATACAATAACTCAAGAAGATGTTAGCAAGTTTGATTATGATTTTAATTTTTTTTTAAAAGCCGATCTCTTTATTTTTTTTTTATAAAAAGGTCATCATATATTTTGAAAATTAGATCATACCATATTTCTTTTTAATTTATACATCATATTATCAAAATATTTAAATTTGATTTTATATATGTTTTAGTGTTTACCCTTTATAGAATTTTTTTTAATCTAGATTTTAGATTGTGAAGTAAAACTTGCATAAGATTTAAAAGAAAACTAAGAAAAAATTAGAGAAAACATAAGTACTCATTTAAAACTCATTAATTAACTCAATTAAATACTGATCGATTAATTCAAACAAGTAAGACAAGCTCAACATATATAAAATTCAAGCTCAACATCCATATAAAAAACTCGCTAACAAACATTTAATTTGTCCAAGCCAAATCCGGGAGGAGTACCGACATTACAACCCTACATAATGTATATATCCTTCAATAAGCTAATCTAACTCAATTCATATGCTCAATAAGGCATCAAAAGAATTGAGCCGATTGAAGTATGTGATTGTTCAAGTTACAATTATCGAGCTAGAGCTTGATTCGAGCTTTTGGGATGGTGTTCAAGCTTGAGCTCATTTAACAAAAAAATCTTGTTCAAGCTAGACACTAATTTGTTCATGAGCTTGATTCATATTGTATTATCGAGTGAGCAGCTCGTTTAATGAAATAATCAAGCTTTAATCAAATCTTAATTGAGCTTGTTCGTTACAAGAGATATATCAATTAAAACTTATCAAGTCTAAAATAAAGAAATGATTTTTATAAATCAACCACCAAATATAATGTATTTACAAATTAATCAGCCTCCTTATTTTTCTGAACTACTGGATCCATATATGCGTGTACTACAATCAAATCATTGGAAATTTTACAAAAATGAAAAAAATATAAGTCGGGCATTTGCTTTGAATTTCAAAATTTGAAAGTCAATTTGAAAATTTAAGACTGAAGATGATTGATTTATATATATAGAAGATAAGATAACTGATGCAGTAGTCCAATAAAAATTTACTCAGGAATAAGTCTTAGTTGAGCCTTAATTGAGCCGTAATCAAGCTCCTTAATAAGCATGTTCACAAGCTTTAAACTATCTTATTTATGAACATAAATGAACCGAATAATAAGCTGTTCAAATTTGTCCATTTAACAATAGAATATTTATAAAAAAATGTTAAAACTCGTTCGATTAGTTAATCAAATAATCTTGAACGAGCTTTAATCGAGCCAACTCACGAATATTTTGTCGAACACTCGATTTATTTGCACTCCTAATGCTTAATTCTCTCAAAGTTATGTAATTGGCTTATTCTCAAATTTTCATATTTTTTAGCTTTATCATATAGTTTAAAATTATTCAAAGAGTATGATGTAAGAGAATATATGAAAGCTATTTTAAAAATTTAAAATTTTATATTTATATTTCTTCCCTAGACTCTCTATATCGCGCCATTTGTATTGTAGATCATAACTTAATAAGAGGACAATTTTTTTTTTAATTTAACAAATATGAAATAATCTCCTCGGGAAAAATCCGACGAAAGCGGGCCCACGTTCACGAGTGCACAGCGGGCCCACCTGTTCGACACGTGTTCAACGACCATAACTACCGTCCACGCCACCCTATCATCTTAGCCACGCCGCAACCACCAATTACTTGTAGCAATCCCTGCAGCGGCCTATTTTAGCTACAGGGACCGCTGCAGTCTGGAGAAGTCACGGGCGGGGAACTCCGGGCCCACAAAATTTTTCCCATCCCCACCACAAATTTCACACTTTGGTTTGGGACGTGGCAGCGATGCTGATGTGTGTACTCTTCCTCTTCGACTAGAATCCAGTACACGAAATCATGTAGGTTGATTCAATAGCCTATCAAAACATTCCACGTGTCATACTTATAAATATACCTTTTTTTGGTTGGGAAATTATAGTGTTTGCTGTTCTGGAAAATTCATCAGAGGTAGAGGGGTGGGACATGAACCTGATTGTGCTTCACAAATTGAGCAGACTTGGAAGTAGGATTGGCTATATATGCATGTGAGTGGCACATGGAACATTTAAAAAAAAAAAGTATTTATATATATAGTACGTAATTTTTATATATTTATATATTTAATATTTAAATATAAATATATATATATATATATATATATATATATAATATTTAAATTTTATTATTACGATAAAAATAATATTTTTCTTTATTTTTTAAAGTAAAATACACCTTTTGAAACATAAGAAATGTATTAAATTTGTAAATATCAAAATTTAGATGTTAGATATGTAAATGCATAAAAATTGTGTATTATGTATGTAAATTTTCCTTAAAATAAATAAATAGATGAATTATAATCAATTTTACATATTTTAATATAATAGAGTCAAAATATTCATAATTTTGTTCTAAAAAATTTGAAATTTGATATATTTTTCTAATATTATATTAAAGTACTTTAAATTTGAATTTAAAACTTCAAAAAATCAATGTAAAGTTCATCCAAACACCAATAATAAAATAAGATCAAAATCACATGTATTTGAATTCAAATGATCTTAAATCAAAACTTTAGAGGTATAAATGAAATTTTTTAAATATAATTAAAGAATTCGAACAATCTCTAAGTTTTATGTGCCGAAAATCAGAGTAAAATTAGAGTAAAAGTTTTAATAAGATGCGACTAAAGAGTAAAAGTTGACTGATTTCTTACTCAATTAGGTGCAAATGCAAAAAAACTAATTTAGTGAAATAATTTTATGTCATCTCAGAGATTATGTAATATATTTGTTAACATAATCATTATGCCATCACTAAAAATATAAAAATAAGCTTTGTTCCTACACATTTGAGAAGATGGATAAAATTTCTTGGCTTATAGAATTTTTACAACTTTGACTAGGTTGAAGGACTCTAATTATTTGTCTTTGAAATTTCACCGATTTAAATTTCTTAAGTTTTTCAATTTATCTTTTTTTTTTTGTCTCGTTGGAAGATGATCATGTCAACTTCATTCTCGTACTTAGTTTCTAATACTTGCATATCACTAATGATGGCACACATCGATGAATGTAATAGCATATTTATCGTTATGCCAACTATAAATTGACATCGATAACTATTGTTACATGTCTTTTGATAACCATCATCTTACATTATCGACTAAAATAGATTTTCATCATCAATCGACTTTGATACCCATCTTTTTGCTTATTTGATCTTCTTTTTATCAAGAAAATAATACATTCAATCTCTCATTATTGCCCAATATTAGACGTTCCATATCAATCACCACTTAGTGTATGTTATTTATCAATGTGGGATGTTTGTTAGCCATTAATGTTTAATAAACATCTTTTTGATTGCCCAATCTCCCCTCTTATAAAAGAACAATTAAGTCAATTGCCTTCTTTTGCTAAACTGAGAAGTTTTCATCAATATCCATTAATCATCAACATTGAACTTTGTATATTCATTTATTTGACCTTACATCTCATTAGGAGAACAATTAAGCATCCAATACAATCACCCATTATTATCATTTAACTTTCAATGTTTTCCATCAATCATTACTCAGTGTTTGCCAATGATCGATGCTCAACTTTTGTTAGCCCGTGATTGTTGATGCCAATTGTTGTTATCATATGATTTATTTTTTTCGTCCAAGAAATAATTGATTTGAACACCCACCATCATCTTATCTTGAATGTTCCCCATTTTCTATCATATAATAATTGCTAATGACTAATATTTGATGTCTATCAATCACCAATATATGATGTATGTCTTCTCGTCACTTGATTTTCCTTCATTCCTAGAAAGTAGCTAATTTGACTACATGTCATCAATCAAAATTTAAAAATTCAAGTCAACTATTAGTTGATGTCTGTTAACGATTAATATTTAACATTTACTAGCTATATCGAACCAACTAACCGAATCAAGTGAGAAGTTCAAGCTGCTCATTTTCGATATTCGGTCCCGAGCTTGATTAGAGCTTTAGGATGGTGTTCGAGCTCGAGCTCATTTAAAAAATTGTGGCTCGCTGTTTCGCGATGGCTCAGACAGGCTTATCGAGCTTATTAACAAGCAACTCGTTTAAATGAAATAAACAAACCTTAATCGAGTCTTAATCGAGCCGTTATCGAGCTCCTTAACTAACTGAGCTTTTAAATGATATCGCTCACTAACATAACTAATCAATAACTTGTGCTCGTTCATTTAACAATCGATTTACAAAAGTGTTCTCTTGTTGACAATTAAATGAACGAACATAAACGAGCTCTAATCGAGCCGAGTCACGAGTAGCTTGTTGAACGCTCGGTTCGTTTGCACCCCTACTAGCTACCAACATTAAGTGGTTATCTTCATGGTTATTTGAATTTTTTTTATAATATTAGGAAAATGACTAATCTGATTGTCATAATTATTCATGAGTATTTAATTATTTAGACTATTATCAACTTATTACTGTTGATATTATCTACTAGTATAGCATCATTTATTTTATACATATAATCTTTCCTCTGTATCAAGTGTATGACAAAATATCCATGTCAATCGCTTACTATTACTTGAATTACTTATTGGTCAATGCTTAGTGTCTATTAATGATTAATATTTTATATTTGAGAATCATAGATGTCTGACACTCACCATTTTACACTCACCATTTTATCATCCATTATGATCCCTTATTCGTGCAATAACCAAACCGATCAACTAATGTTGTCCCACTTCAAATATTTCATAGTGACCATTTTTCAAATTATATCAGTGAGTATAGTCTTATTTTTAGATGCTATCAATCTTTAATACTCATCTTGTTGTTCATCTACCCCTCCTATTAGGATATCAACTAAGTCAGTCACCTACAATCACTTAATTTTCATTGATTCCAATCATGATAACAGTTGCCTTCCTTGTTAAGGATGTGACCAAGAAGGATAGAGAAGATGTCTCGATATGTAAATCACCATAGCAATTAGTCAGCCTTCTAATTATAATTATATCTCTAAAATTAGAGAATTCATTCCAATAAAAAATATTTACCAAATTTGCTGAAATATGACTAATTTCTTTAAAATCTTTTATACTCAATCAAATAATCTATATCGCTCCTTAATCATTTTAAATCTTTTTGGTCACGTCAGCGCCTTGCTGAATCCAAAATAGAGCTCGATCATGTCCCGCATTCAATGCATGCAATATTATGATTAATTACACTAACTTCTCAAAAAATATTACTAAAAATAGAGTTATTTGCTCTTTTAGTAATAGTATAATATATGATTATTAATATCAATAACAAGATTTTAATTATTTCATTAATATTGGTTTTGCCATTTTTCCTTCTAAGAGAGAGGCTCCTAACCACTTGAGGACAGAACAAATTTTTCTGATATTTTAAGTATTTTTAAAACCAATATCATTATCAAATATATTTTATTTTAAATCAAAACATCAATAAATAAAATAAAAATAAAAATAATAGTGACCCAAACGACTCCTAAATAACTATATGATTATATATATATATATATATTTATATATAAAGTTTGTATTAATGTTTAGGGATTGCATCACCTTTTTTTTCTTTTATATTAAATATAATTTAGATATTATTTTTGTATAATATTTATCAAATATTTATTCCTTTAAGCATGTTCATGTGCTCTAGCATATGCCTTTCTTCAACATCTAACTACCAAAAACTTGGCTTTTTGTGCTCTCCATATGAACAACTTTGAAGCATGGGTCTCATGCATCCCCATCCAAAGCTACCAAAAGGCAAAACAAATAAAAATAATAAAAAAATAAAAAATAAAGAGAAATATAGGTAAGTAAAGAATAAAAAAAAAATCTTAAAATAATAAAGAGGATTGACATTTAATTTAGGTAGAGCCAAATTATATTTTTATTGTCCCATATTCATATTGCATGTGACTGGACCCCCATAATAGTATGCTAAATGCATGATATATATATATATATATATATATATATATATATATATATATATATATATATATATATATATATATATATATATATATATATATATAATATAAAAATATTAGAAAAATTTACATACATGGCATACAATTCTTATGGATTTACATATCTAACACCTAAAGCTTGATATTTACAAATATAGTATTTTTCCTATGTATGAAAAAATGCATTTCACTTTAAAACATCAATCATGGCTTTATTTTTGATGTAATATTAAAGATTTGAGTGTAATTAATGTAAATATGAAAATTTAGATGTTTGATATATAAATATATAAGAATTGTGTGCTATGTATGTAAATGCAACAAAATATTATTAAAGATTTTATTTTTATTGACATTATTAAAGGTATCTAACTAAAACTTTAATCAGATTTTAAAAAAAAAGTGATTTTGCTCTAATTTATAGCATTTAAAGAATTTTATAAAATTTAATATTAAACTCACATGCATATATTCTTACATTTATAGCATTTAAGCCTAAATAAGCATTAAACAATGCTCCTATGCACCACAGAGACTGCTAGAAAAGAACAAATGCACTTTTCAGTCCAAAAATCATAAAAATCAAATCACATTTCTCCATTATAAAAGGAGAAGAAACCTCTCCCCTTCATCTCCATCATCCCATCAACTCTAAAACTTCTCAGTAAAGAAAAAAAAAGAGGTTAGCTATGTTAAAGAGCTCTGCTAATGTCTTCTTCTTCTTCTTCATCTCCTTCCTCATGCCCCTCATCATTCTCTCCCAGGAAACTCAGGTTTCTCTCTCATTAGCTTTTTTTTTTCTTTTGCTTTATGGGATTATTAATCAGTAACCATGATCGCTTTGTTTATTGTAGGTTGGTCATCACTATTCTCCAGCTCCAGAGCCAGCAGCTCATGAGGCAGGCAAAGCTCCAGGACCCATAGCTCCTCAGCCTGTCACTCTTCCCTTGGTGAAGTGATAAGATTTACTTCTGTTGAATCTCATCAGTATTAAGATTAAATTTTTTTTAATTATCAATTAATATGATTATAGTTTTATCTTGCTTAATCTTAATTATTCATTAAGTTGTGAGCTTTATTAATGTCTTACAAAGAAAAGTTCTGTGCAGACTTAGTACAAAGACCAATCATTTTGATATGATTATCCACAGAATTTGTAATCGAATATTTTATTAAGAATAGTTAAATTTTAATTTTTTTTAAATTATCGTCTTAATTTTTTTTTTTTTGATTGTTAATTTATTATGATTTTTAATTGAAGAGAGATTGTAAATAAAGAGAAGTTACAGATTCTTTTTTCTTAAAAAATCTTCACATATATAATGGCAACAACATGAAATGGTCAAAAAGTACATTAATTTATGAACATTTTCAAAGCATTTTATTTTTTTAGCTTTTTTAAAGTTGAATTAGTTTTAGTCCAATTCCAGCATGATCTCCATTCTCTAGTTTAGGTATATTTGGGATAACTATAATTATCTGAAAAAAATAATAAAATTATTATAAAAAAAAGTTGATTTCTATAAATTTATAGTATGTATTATAACTTTTTATTATTTTTAAAATATAAGATCGTACTTTCTTTATAATACAGATCAGTTAAAAGCACAACTTTTTTTAACTAGCTAAAACTTAATTTCTCAAATACTACATGCGATGAGATTTAGACTTCAGATCTCATCACATGGAGAGAGCTGCCCCAAAGTAACCTAAGTTTTACTAAATTATTATCAAAATGTATGAAAGAGAGAAATAAATATTAAAGAAATAAAGTGATGGAAAGTGAGAGAATGAGTACATTTCTCACTACATTCTCCTACAATTATTTCCCTTATTTAAGATATCTTTGAGATCAATTTTAATTTATATTTTCTTATATTTTAAATATATATTTAATACATTTTTAATTATTTTTAATTATTAATTTTAAAAATACTTCAAATTTTTTTTTAAAAATAACCCACTTCTGCCATCACCATCACTCATCTCCGTCATTATCAATGCTCATGATTATTATCATCATCACATAAAAATAATAATAATATATTTTTAAAAGTATCAAATATATCCTATTTTAAATAAAAAAAATAAACAAAATAAAATAAAATGATCTTCATAAAAATAAGCACTTTCAGAGAGTGAGAAAATAGGAACGCCAATGCATAAAATTTTTTTTTTCCTCAACAAGTTCTATTAACCTTCCAAATTATTATAATAACCTATCATCTCTATGATTTGCAATAATCAAATTTAATTCATTTGATTGCAGTACGGAGCCACTCCTGGAAGTCTCCATCCTCAAGGTTCGCACTAACTTGCAAATTGTTATAATTCTAAAAAATATTAAATGCAGGTGATATAACTCTAGTAATTCTAATATTTGTTTGGGAAATTCATGCAGAATGTGAGGGGAGGTGCGGCCACCGGTGCTCGGCGACGGCGTACAAGAAGCCGTGCTTGTTCTTCTGCCAAGTGCTGCGCCGCCTGCCTCTGCGTGCCGCCGGGGACTTACGGGAACAAGCAGTTATGCCCATGTTATAACAACTGGAAGACGAAGAGAGGAGGGCCAAAATGCCCTTAAGTAATATTTCTTCAAGTAAATTTGAATCCTTGTAGAACAAGTGTTAAATTAATTATATGAAAAAAATCAGGTAAATCACACAGCAAACTTATTCTACCGACCAATACACAATAAAAGATGAAGTAAGAAGACTGCTTAGAAATTTATGTCAGCCAATAATTTCCCTCCATATATATAAAAGCTTAGTTTTGTCGGGGTTAAGATTAAAGAGAAGCAGGGGTTTGGTTTACTTATCCTTCTTTTATTCACTTAATTAATTTTTCATAAGTTGCAACTGCATAAATTTTATGAAAATGGCAACAAATGCAAAGCAACTGTTTATTTAAACTTATTGGATTCTAAAGTTAAAATGTTCATGAAAAGCTATTTTTAAACTTTTTTAAAAGCTAAAACGCTTTCAAATAGATGTATCAGTTTCAAAAAGTACACTATTCAAACGGGTATCAAAATTAAAAATTCAGACTCTCAAAAATAAAATTCACTAAAAAAGTTCTCCCAAACGAAACCTTAAATGCTAAGTGGCATGTTTTTTTTACTGATGTTCTCATTTAGGATCATTTTTTTTTATAAAATTTTTACTAGAATATTGGTGTATTTATGCTGGTGACAAGATACAGAGACTGAGAAGGAGATGAGGATGAAACTTTGAACTGAGCTGAAACCAGCAGAAACAGAGAACATCATCTGAGAGCAATATCTGGTTCTCAGTGATAGATATCCCTCTCACCTTAACAGTTCTCTCATTTCCCTTTCTCTGGGTGGCCAAAATCACCTCAGTAACAATCTTCAGCTTTGCTCATTAATTTAATCCAAGCAAGAAACGATCAACAACCTCACGACGGTTCTCCTTAGCTGTTATTATGCCTCAAAGCAATTGGCTGAGTTCAAGCAGAGCTTGAATTTGGCGATAGGTGAATGTTTAGTCACAGCATCAGATGGATTTCTTTCAAAGGAAATTTTCTCCACTTTGCTCACTGCATTAGCAATGAAACTCCCCCTCTCCCGTTCGATCTTCCTCAAACAGCAAGGCTGCGGTTCCTCAAAAACCACTCCCTCGTTCTCTCTTCCGTTTTTCCTCAAAAAAACCGAAGCCTATGCCTCTCAAATTTTCCTCAACCGAAGCCCTTCCTCCCGGATCTTCTCCTCAATCGGCAAGCAAAAAGCTCTCGTAGAAGCCTTCACACACACGCACACCCGTTTCCACTCTCGGTCTGTCGCCCTTCAAGCCCCTAATCGCAAGCCGCAAGCCGCAAGTACTCCTTCCCGATTTCCCCTCAACCGTAAGTTTCTCTCCTCTCGCTTTCTTCTGTTCTCTTTCTACAATCCCTCCTATCCTCGGCTGGAAGAACTCTCCGCCGGTTTAGCCTCCTGCACACTCACGCGAGGTGGCTCGCATGCTTCGTCCGTCCCTGTTGCAAGCCGAGCGACCTCTCCCGCTCTCTCTCGATTCTCTTCTACAGCAGCCGAGCAAAACTCACCCTCCTTCGTGTGCCCCGCTTCTCTAAATCCTGTAAATCCGCCTACCGACAAGATTGAGTAAATCCGGATTTAACTTTCAAAAATACCGATTGGTTGGATTTAAGTTAAATCCAGCTTAAATCCTGCTCAAATCCTGCAGCTAAACAGTCTCTCTCTCATTTGATTTTCCTCCCACTCTCAATCGCACAATCCATAAACCGTAAGCTTAAACTCATTCTCCTGATTTCCTTCAAACCTGAAGGCTCTCATATGATCCAAAACTATGAGAAAATGTTTATTATTATGATTGGTTGTCGATGTATAAAGAAATAAATGTAAAAATTATATGTATATATCTTTCAGTTTGAAGGCGCTTAGTATTAGAAATGTGAGATGAAAATCGATTGTTATGTGTAGACGCCATATCTTTCAATGTCTTGAGTGCAAAATTATTAGATATCCTATGTCAAATCTGCATTTTAATAAATCGAAAGAAGGAGGTTTGAATGTGAAATATATATATATATATATATATATATATATATATATATATATATATATATATATATATATATATATATCTTTTACAGTAGAATGAGGCAGCAGTACTTATCGGATTGGACTTGGCTTGGATAAATTATAAGTTGTTCATTGAAACTGTTCTTAGATGTTGAGCTTGGTTTTAATTTTATCATGTTGGCTTGAATCAATTGTTTGAAATAAATGAACAATTATATAATCAAGTTAATGAATAACTTTAAATGAGTTCTAAAATTTTTCTAATTTTTGGTTGGATTACTTCTTAAATCTCATATAATGAATCGTGATCTAAGTTCTACATAATATAAAATCTAGATTCTTAAAAATAAATAAATCATGAAAAAATTCTATAAGTAAAACATAAAACATACATAAAATCAAGAAATTTATTTAAAATTTTATGATGTATAAATTTATAAAAGAAGATATATCTGGTCATTTTAAAATATAAGACACCACTATTATTGTTTAAAATAAATGTGACTTTTAAAAAAACTAACCAATGTTTTATAAAAAAAAATAAAGGCACAATACTTTAAAAAAATATAAAAATAGATAATTAAATTTGTTAACATACCTTATTATTTCAAATTACAATTTTCTCTAAAACACATGTAACAAAAAAATTAATAAATAACTTAATTTGAAGAAAAAAAACTCAAAATAAAAGAGTGCATACCTGATATAAAGTATTATATATACAAACTCATCAATCTCCAAATAGAAAAGTGTTTCAAATTCATAAGAGAGTGAAAACATATTATTTTTTTTCAAAAAAATGGTTAACAAAAAATTATTCTTAATGATTCATAACATTCAAGTTCATTTATTCACTCACTAAAAAAACATAAAATCAAGAGCTATTTAAAATTTTATGATACATATAAATTTATAAAAGAAGTTAACGGTCATCATTTTAAAAAATAAACTATTCATTATTATTTAAAATAAATGTGACTTTAAAAAAAAAAGAGTCACACATACTTTTATAAAAAAAATAAGGCACTAATCGGCCTTTAAAAAATATAAAATAGATAATTAAATTGTAACATATCTTATTTGTATTTACAGAATATCTCTAAAACAACAACAAAAAAAATAATAATAAATAACTTTGAAGAAAAAACTCAAAAAAAGAGTGCATACCCTGGATATAAAGCATTATATATGGACATTGATACATCCTCGGAAAATTAATCGATCAATCTCAGGCATTTTCGAAATGCTTGATCTAATCCGCCGTTTAAAGCTTACATCAACTGCCTACGATGACGACATGAACATCAGCATAGTTTGATCCGAGCTCGAATCGATCAAGTGGAGCATGAAAATGGATCGATCCACCAAATGGTCACCAAAACGACATATTTATAATCGGTCGAAGCGGCTCGTCAAGACAAATCCAACGAATCCAAGATCACCCAATTAGACATCATTAAGGCACCGGATCATCAAAATACACCGGTCGATCGGGGATCACACTGGCCGTCCGGAGTGGTTGGAGTTTTCCACTTCAAGGCACCCTCCCAAAATCTATAAATGAGCCATTCTCACCGAGGGGGAATCGATTTGAAGGAGCTCAGACCATATCGACGCCTTTGGACGATCCCATCACCACCAGGTGCAGGTGAGTCAAGATCGAGCTTGGGAGATCGCCAGGTAGAAAGACCGTTCCTCCTTTCTCCCCAAGATCAAGAGGTTGCTCAAGATCGGTTCTGCCGCTTTTGGGAAACTTCTCCCTGGGTTGGAGTTGGCCGATATTACACTCTAATATTGTTTACTGTAAATACCTTCTTCTCCAACTAGAAGCGGACGTATCTTTTGAACACATAGTGAAAGTTCTGACCGTGGTTTTCCCCGCGGGTTTTTCCCTGTTCATATCCCGTGTGTTGGATAATTTTTGGGTATGTGAAGATCTCACATCTACCTTAAAATTCTCAAGACGCAACATCTTCTATCAACCTCTCCAAATAGAAAAGTGCTTCAAATTCATAAGAGAGTGAAAATATATTGCTATTTTTCTCAAAAAAAATGGTTAACACGAAACACCTATTCATAATGATTCAAAAATATTCATTGTTCTATTCAAAACTTGATAATAGTTATTCCCAAAAATATACAATCATTCATATATTTAGTGGATTAATAGCATGATGCTATTCTTTACATTGAATAGTTGCAACAAAAATTTTATAATATCACCTTCTAAGACTCCTTAAGAAAGATTAATGACTTTGATGTCTTCTTTATCCTGTTAAATAAAACAGAATTAATATAACTCTTTTACTATAAATATATTATCAACTTAAAAATAAAAATGAACAATATACCATTGATTTTTTCTTAATCCCATAATAATTTCTAAACCAATCACTTCCACACATAAGAACTTGAGCGATTGTACGAGGATGAAGATATGTATCTATAACTGCCAAAGTAAAGTGGACTCTGATGCAACAATAGTAATAGGTATTGATAGCATATCACAAGCCATTTTAGATAGTATTGGAAATTTTAATCTGCTTTCCACCACTCTCAAGCATCAAATTGGTAATGTTCATTACTCTTATCGAATATGAACACCATCTTCTGTAAACATTAAGTTCATTTTACATTCTCATTGGCATCACTCCTAAGATAATTTTCAAAGATTTCTCTTCCAGCCTCAAAAGACTTGCCTCTTAAAGTGAAACGAGTGTTACTGAAGTGACTAACAACTTCTTCATTCAAGTTGTATTTCCAATGATATTTGAAGCATGAGTATTTGCATAATCATTATGCAATAGTTGTAGTGACTCTAATGGTTGTAACATGCTTAGTGCTTCATTTGGAGAATTTTAGAAAATGCAAAGTTAACCAACTTCATCTTATTTCTGGATCAAGTCTGCGATAAATTAGCAAGTTACATTCTCCCAATATTTGTCAAACTTCTCCTTCATGTTCAAGGCCATCAATCTTATATAATCAACACCATTTATAGAAACTTCATCCAACACATCCTTGATTCTCCAAAGATCGAAGAAATAGATTTGAAGTTGGATACTCGTTCACAAATAAAGTTTGCATACTTTAATGTAATGAAGATATATTTGTAACTTGATTAAATAAACTCAAAAAAGAGCAAACATCTTCTGCTTTATTCCAATCTTCTTCACATGGGCAGTATGTGTAAGATGGATCTCTATCTTGATAGCGAGGAAATACTTCTCTAAACTCTAATGCACATGAAAGCATGTCATATGTTGCATTCAAGTCCCAATCAAGTATTACCTCTTGTTAGGAAGTTTAAGTTGCTTTGAAATTTCAGAGCAGATTTAATCTTGTAGTAGGTGAAATATATTTCACACTTTCTCTTATATTATAGATAATATGGCTTATCATAGAAAGACCATCTTGCACTATGAGATTTAATATGTGTACAACATCGTGAAATAATTTCCCATTCAACTAAGCTTCTTTTGAAAGTTTATGCTATCACGCAAAAGGCCAACTGCTTTGTCGTTATATGGAGCATTATCCACAGTCACACTAAAACTTTGCCTTCAATTTCCCACTCTTTCAAACATTTATAAATAGCATCATGAATATCATGTGCTCTATGTGGTGGATTAACATCAACAAAATTTAAAACTCTCTTTTGTAGACACCACTCTTTATCAACAAAATGCCCTCTGATAATCATATATTGAATTTTTTGTCCGAACTTCCATAAGTATGTTGTTATGCTTATCATCCCTACTGAACTTAACAAACTTTTCAACCGTTTCTTCTCAATTTCATAACTACTGATACAATCTTGCTTTTCCATTGCGAAATTTTCTCATATTGTGGACTAGCGACCTTCATCAAAATATTAAACACTTCATACTCAGTAAAAGTGAAAGGCAACTCATGCACCATGATCATATGAGATGTAATCTCTCTAATTTTAGCATGATCATACTTCCAAGTATGCATTACTCTCTAGTAGATGCAAGTGTTGATTTTCCCATAGTGATAAGTAGTTGTCCCTTTCCTAAAATTTTTGGACAAGTTTGAAGATTTTTATATTGTGTTGTTCATCCTTATTTTTATTCATGTATAACTTGATGATTGCATTGCACTTTCTCAACACCACTTTTAACTTTACAATAGTGAAGTCTTTCCAAATCATCAAGTTCTCTTTCTTTTCCTCTTTTCAAAAGGGTTTTCTTGAATATCATCGATAACAAGATCTTCACTTCTTTTAGTGGCACTTATAATAACATTAGCATCTACATCTTCTTGAGTCTCATTCATGATTTCAACACTAGAAAAAAGGAAATATAATGATCACTCCAAAAAAAGTCTACTACATCATTATTAGATTAAAATATTTAATACAAAAAAAACTATATAAAGGACAAAAAAATGTTATAGGCTCATATAAAAATGCTTTATTGCCATCATAGGATGAGAGATATTAGGCTTGAATCTTCCAAACCCTAAACTAAAAGAAGAGGTCGTAAAATGTTGAAAATAATGCTCAACTTCCAACTAAGATCTACAATAGTAGCCAAATTTGATATATATATATATATATATATATATATATATATATATATATATATATATATATATATATATATATATAAACAAACTATAATCCAAATTAAAATAAACCCAATCTAGAAGAATATCAAAGACCAAATAGAGCTCACATCAACTTGCACTAAATGAAGCAAAAAAGATATAATCATTGCCTTTTAAAAAAATCTATCTTTCGGTTGCCACTTGCTTGCCTTCCAATGAAAGATAGACATTAAATTTAATAAAATGGGAGGGATCCATAACTCTTTTCTATACCACTTCCATCAATGTCTCCATAACTCTTTTTATAACAAATAATTGAAATTGAAATCCTCAAATAGAATATTTTGACATAAGTCAAACACAAAATATCCGTAATATTTGAGTTAACAAATACATGAGAACAACTACCAATAGGCAACAAAATAATAAATCAAAATCAAAGCGAGAATGCATAACAAGGCTTACATCATAATATTATGACACTAGCATAGAATCAAGTTGGTATTACTAATATTCCTTGGTGCATTATAAAATAAAGAAGGGCTATGAAGCTAATTGGGAATCACACTCATAAAAAGCGGCAAAAAAAGAAAGTGAAATAGTAGTTAAAAATGAAACCCCTCCATATAATAGTGGCTATATTATTATAGAAAATTACTATTATGATAGAGTTCCCATGGATATTTAAAGATCACCAAATCATAATATTGTCGATTCAAGGCAAGAACCTTCTAAGCCTAGAATCAATCAATGCATAAGAACTCTATTATCAACGCCATATCAAGTGAGGGCATTAGCATACAAGTAGACATGTGATAGAGCATTAGCACGCAAGTAGACAGATAATAGAACTTTATTATCAATCTTAGCAGTTAGCACAAAATTATTTAATGCCATACCTAAGATGACCAAATATTTGAGAGAGAGACGACAACCCGGAAGAAGTCGAAGAGGAAAAAAGGCGAAAAAAGAGGAAGTCGAAGAAGAAGAAGATAGAATGATTGGTTCAAAGCCGCTTCCTCGATTTACCTTGTGAATCGGAAATTGATAAGAAGATGAGAGAATGCGGAAAGTCGAAGAAGACGAGTGAATGCCTACGGAAGTCGATGCCGAAGCCAAGTTAGGGCTTCAGTGCTTCGCTTCAAGGGAATGAGAAGCTTAGGAGTAAGGGCAGCGTTTGTGAAATGTGAAAAGCGAAATGTGAAATCAGCCTCGACATTCAGACGTAAATGAACGTTTAATTTGGATGAGCACCGACGGGTAGGAAGGCATATGATATAAGTATATAATTAATACAAATATAATTAATATTATAGTTATTCATTTCATCATTTATAAATTAAATAAAATAATTTATTAATTTTAATTAATTTTTTAAATAATTAATATGAGTTTCTTTTATTTTTTTGTGTATTTATCTTATAATTTATAAACTATAATATTAATTATATTTTATAAAATTTAATTAAATATATCATATATTTATATAGATTATACTAGTAAATTTAATAAATTATAATATTTTTATTAAATATATAATTAAAAAATTATAAGTTATATTTACTTATATTTTAAATATATGAATTATTATCAAATTTAATATCAATTAATTAATAAATTATTTGTCGAACAATAAACGAGTATGTTCATGAACATAAACAAGCGAGTAAAATTCATGTTCGTATTTAACATCCAGTTTTTGTTTGCTTGTTTGTTTATTAATGTGAACAAACATGAACGAGCATTAATCGAGCCGAGTTCGAGTAGTTCAACGAGTGCACTAGTTCATTTACAGCCCTATATGCAAGTGATTGAAGGTCTTGTTATCCTCATCAGGGCGTAATGAGATTGAAATTCGGCCGGGGTACTTCAAAACACCAACCATCATGCTACGTGATGGATATATGCTTCGATGTAGCCCCTACGCGATCTTGAATCATCGAAAATTTCATCAAATTTTTGTGACTTAAACTTATAATTAATTGGATATCAAATTAATTATGAAACCTAAAGTCTTAAAACAAAATTCAAATAAATAAAGTTAAGCATAAAATTAAAAATTAAAATGATATCAATTGAATTTAAACCATCAACTTTTGAGATAGATAATTAGCAAAAATTGAATTTAATTGAGATTAAAATAAACTGAATGCTTAGAGGTGAATATGGGCAAAACTGTTTACTAGATTTTTGGATCAAATTTGTAAATCACTTTGAAATAATTGAATGAATTTCAATTGGCTATATTATTGAACACAATCAAGCTTGGAGAATGAATATGAAGCTTGATAACTCATCTACGAGCAAATGTGAGTTTCGATATTTCATAAGCTAATATGAACAAGATTTATCATTGATTATTTCAAATATCAAGTCCTTGAATAATAACAAGCATCAAAGCTACTTGATTAACAAATGAATTAAGATTTAATTCACACTAAGCAAGTTGAGGAGTGTCAGAAAGTTTAAGTAAGACACAGAGAATTTGATACATAGTCAATAACTATGAATATAATTCTTACAATGTGTCATTTTAAATTATTTAAGAGAAAATCTAATTGGATTCATAATCAAAATCACAAGATGCTTATAGTAAGTTTGAAAGCTAACATTCAAATACAAATACAATTCAAGTATAACTTAAACAACAAGGCTTATATTTAATAAGCTAAGTTGAAAGAAGTATAATATATTGTCTATAGCTGAGGATGAAAGTTGAATATGATGATTAGCAAAGATGTAAAATCCTATTAATATGCACAAGCTAAATAGTCGTTCTATTTTTGTTATTAAGTTAAGTATAAACAAAGTTACACTACTTTGAATCAAAAATATAAAGTTGAAATCTACGCCATCGGATCTGCAATTCTTCGTACAAGCAGATAGAAGACGATACTAAATTAAACACTACACTAATTATGGAGCTTCCTTTAATCCAAAAAATAAAAGAAATTTTATTCTAAATATGATTTTTAAAGTCAATGACTTCATTAATTAGATGAAATTATCTAAGCTATAAATGCCTCTATGTGCTTGGACATATAGATTTAGAATGTAAATTTTAATCTCTGAAAAGGCTGCATAGGCTAAGTTAAAATTAAATAAAAATATGAGATTAATCTCATAATTTAAAAATAAAATTATCTGAATTATCAAATACCATGGGCCCCCTTTGAATGCTTCGATTAATGAGAATGTTGTACGGTTGCTTCGGTTTGGTCTTGGGGAGGGTTAGTTAACAAAACCTAAAAATCCAATTATTATAAGAATTTCAACTTATTAAAATATCTGAGAAGCTAATTCTATCATATGATAGTAGATCTGATCCTCTATTATTAAACTAATAGAGTCGACAAGATCTAAAACAATAAATTGAATGGATAAATAATACATCCACCCTGATGATGATTCCGTTGAATGAAGATTTCAACCGGAGGAGATACTTTTATCAAAATGTGATTATAATTTCAGATCGAATTAACTTAAATTAAGTATCAATCCAAACGCAAAATCCAACATATTATTAAGTGTTAAATGCTTAAATGAAATTCAATCTTTAAAGAACTTAAAGCTAAAACTCAATCCACCTTATGCAATTGTTTGTTGAAGACGACAAATTAAGAAAATTCTAGCTCACAATTGAGTCGAAGTCAAATCATGTGTATTTCTATATTCACTCACAATCAATTTCATGCCAACAAGGATGTGGTCCGTGTCCTCTGATTACGTGGCTTGGCCACTAGGCTCCACATATGATGAAATTACGACCAGAGTCCTCTAACTGGGTGGTTGTCGCCAAATGACACAATTATATTACAGTCACACCTATAGCTTGTATGTTCCTCAATGGCTCTGTACCTTAAGATATGAATCATATAGTACACCTGATGTGAATCATAGAGTACACCTGATAGAGAAAAAAGCTCTTTGTTAGCTAGACTTAATATTGTCTCTTAGACAAACACCACCATAGGTCTACAAGGATTACATGGACGATGTAACCCATGGCTGCTGATAAAGATCCTTCTATCAGGTTTGGTCGACTACCTCCTCTAACTAAGTAGACTAGGAACCACGACAGCCCAGGATGATGGAACCATGGGATCTAGATAGGGCATGTCATCATTCCCCCAACATCCGCTTTAAGCTAATAATGATGAATGTCATAAATCTAAATTTTAAACTCCACATGCTACTACTATACTATGGTGAAAAATTTCTATATGGAGGAGTCGCCTTCAAATCTGTGGGGAGAAATGAAAGAGGCAAACATATAAAAATTCATCTTTTTAGGATGTCACGTAGATCTGCAGATGTACTTATTCAGGTGATCGAGTATGTCATCAAGGAATAGTGTATTATCTCGAAAGATAGAAGTTACTACCCTTTAATGAACCTAATCACCTCAATAAGGACTCCTAAGGACGATGGGTCTGCATATGTATCAGAGATTCTTCCCCTGCTTTATATGTAAAAAGTAAAGCAGGGTTTATTTTAAACCGGGTTCGTTTCCTTATAGGCAAGCCCCATAATCATATCATAAGGAATGGGGATTCCTTAGGAAAACTCTTGATTAAGTAAATGATCATTGTCTTTAAAGATTTTAATAGGAAAGGACTATCAATTGATTGGTTTATTTTTAAAGATCAAATGAGATTGATCAAAGGGAGGGAGTTATTATCGAAGCCAAAATGGCAGATAGATGCCATGATGCTAGGAACCTAAGAGCATCTTAAACTATCATATAGGGCTTTACATTTTTGAAATTGATTTAGTTTATTTGAGTTGAATTTTTCATTAGAAATTTAGGACTTATGATTCCTTAACACAAGATTAAGGAAATGCCTAAGAGGTGAGGAATTATGCTTATGACCCACAAAAGGGAGAAGCAACCTTAGAGCCTAAATCTAGAGAGATTTGATAAGGGCTGAAAGCACAATCTAAATCTAAGGTGAAAATGGGTAATTGGGTTGCCTTCACAAGAAAGGAAAAACCACCCGATAGCTTGAACTTACAACCGCTTGGGGCTGGCCTCTAACTAACTCCTCCTACAATTTTAAATACATAGGCAAGTCTTTATGCTTATGCAAGATAGCTAGGCTATTATTTATTTAGAATGAGACTAAGTCTTTAAACTTACTCCTTAAAGAGACTAGATCGTGTAAAGGGACATGCTTTAAATGACCTAAATCTAATGCAATTCAAATTTCATTTTATTTTCATTTTTTGACAATTATTTTGGCTCGAGCTAATAGGATTCATATGCATAATGCATGAGAAATAGAGTTATTGGCCAAAATCAGCGAGAAGGGAGGAGGTGAGTTTTCACCACGGCTCTCAAAAGTCAAGCCAAGTTTCTCAAGCAAAAGTAGAAGCCCTCCAATCAAGAGTGAAATAAGATGCTGTTGTGTATGATATTACAAACGAAATGCTCATCCAACTAAGGGGTTACTGATTATTTTATCTTGATTTTAAACCTGAGCATTAGGTGAGGTTATAAGTTCTTTATTTTTAATTTGAATTGTTAAGTTGAGTAAAAGATTTAATTTTTCCTAAAGAGCCTAATCCACATCGAGGCCATATATAAAGCAAGGAAGAAACTAGAAAAAATATGTCACTTAATACACAAGCTAAACAAATCATCAATCAATTTATAAAGTTAATCGTAAAAAGAATAAAAGGCCATTGTGGTCGGGCACCACTGCACAAACCCGAAAATATTAAATTGGGTAGCCGAGCTCTACCCTTATACAACTCGAATTACAAATGAATTAGATTATAATTAAGCAAATAATTCATTATTATTGGGGTCTTCAAGCTTTATTTCTTCTTTCATCTTTTCTTTTTTCTTCTTTCTTCTTTAGGATAGTTGGAAGGTAGATGCTCCAAGGCTTCACATGGTGCATATGATTGAATCTTATGATCAATGCTCATCCTAAATCTAATAACAATCATTCTAAAATCCTAATTGGACAAATTTACATAAAAAAGAGAAGTGAAAATCTAACTGACACCTGCAAAACAAATGTTAGCTAAAACAAATCACACAAATCCCAAGCATGTATATTGGACTTATCACCCTACACATGGGTGACTAAGTCCACCTGACCTATTGGATCATACTTAGGGGTATAAAGCACATGCAAGCAAAAATATTTATATTTTTATTTATAATAGCGTCCCTTAAGCATAATCCCCTACAGAAAAGAATAGTTAGATAAAGAGCGTCCTACCATTCATTCTATGAGCATACACCCTAAGATCCAGTCTAAAATATATATCACAAAAATAAAATATAACATCAAATCATGCATGACCAAACTAAAGCTGATGACAGTGATGCTTTGAAGATTTGTGTGGTATGCTTAGCTTTGGCTTTAGGTTCAAATTTTCCAAGTGTGAAAACATATTCAACTTAGAGGAGAGTTTCGTTTTAGTTGTTTAATTATTTTGGATTAATTTTATTTTGATTTGGTTTAAATGAATCCTATAATTAATTACTAAATTATGAAGAGAGGGAAAGAGAAGAGGACTCCTCTTTCCTTCCCTAACCTAAGAAAATTTTTAAAGTAGATTCATATTTTAATTTTATTTAGGTGAATATTTTGATTAAATTTTTTAATTAATCCTAAGTTTAGATGAACTCTAAAAAACTTATTAAAAAGATAGACATTTTAAGATTAAATAAAATGAATCAAAATTCACATAACACACATTACTTTATTTCTTTCCCAACATATATAACATGCACATGTATGAATCCTAAACATATCTATACATGCAAATGAAAATATTTAGCACATTTTATGATGCATGCTAAGTAATCTATTTAAGGAAATTTGAAAGTTTAATATGCATGATTTTCTTAAAGGAGAAAGGAGTTTCTTTATCCAATTTTTCACATACACACATGAAAGTAAGAAAGACATAAGTGAGTACAACGCCATTGTTAACTAGAGGTGTAAAGTACAAGACCTACTTAAAGTTACTTAAAGCCTCGTAACCTCGGGGTTGTCCAGACTAATATATCATTGTTGACCTCTATATGTGTGCCATAAGTCAAAGTCAAGCCTACAAATCAAATTCGACGGACTTTGGAGGTGACAATGCGCAAATTGGGGCTCAAAATGCACTAGACGTCATTGAAAATAGTCAAAATGACCTTCGATCAGTGAACAAACTTCGCCATTTTATTCAGAATGTTGAAATCAATCAGAATATAAATATTACAAAATCAAACGAGCAATTGATGAAGCGCTCGAGCTATCAAAATGTCAATACATATATCGGAGTCGGAAAGCTATGACAATAACAAAACCTCCGTTCATAAAATTGATCATGCCGTTAGACTCGAGACATCGAAAACTATAGATGAGACTGTCCGCACTCAATTCAGACGAGTCTGTATAAATGTCAAATGATTTGAAGTGACAATGCACAAATTGAGACTGAAATAAATAGGATGTCGCCAAAATCAATCCAAATGACCTCCGATCGATGAACGGACTTTGCCATCACGTTAAGAATGTTGAAATTGTTTAGAAAATAAATATTGTACAGCTTAATGATCAACTGATCAAGCACTCGAGTCGTCAACATGCTTGCACACATATCACAGTCAGGAGGCACCGATGTAAGCTAAATGACCCCCATTCATGAAATTGATTATACCGTTAGCTTTAAAACATCAAAAACTATCAAATGAGACTATCCACGCTCAATTCAGATAAGTCTGTGCAAATGTCGAATGATTTGAAATGACAATGCATAAATCAAGGTTAAAATGCACTGGACGTTACCAAAATTAACTCAAATAATCTCCAATCGACGAACGGACTTTGTCATCACATTCAGAATGTCAAAATTGGTCATAATATAAATATTGTATGACTTAATGATCAACCGATCAAGCACTCAAGTTATCAACGCGCTTGCATGCATATCGAGGTCAGGAGGCGCTGACGAGGATCAAATGAACTCCGTTCGCAAAATTGATCATCCATTGGCTTTAAAATATTAAAATCTATCAAGTAAGACTATTCGTACTCAATTTGGATGAGTCTGCATAAAAATCAAGCGTTCAGCGCATTTTGAGCTGAAATAGACTCAATTTGATGCCGACTCGAACCAAATGGCCTCCGATCACGAAATGGACAGTGCCGTTGTATTTGGAATATTGGAATAATCTTAAATTGATATATATATATATATATATATTGATTATCTAATCACGTCGGCATAAAACTCAATTTAAAGATGATTATTTAATTTAAAAATTAACTTAAAATCCCTGAATCCCTTTAATCCATGCTTAACCATTCCCCCCCTCCCCCCACATTTTATTTTTCAGTTTTTCTGATTAATAAAAAAAAAGAGAAAAAAAGGAACAACTCCCTCGTTTTCCACTCTCCCACGTTCTTCCTCTCTCCCTTGCATTCCCTCTTGCGTTCGAAATCCCTTCGGCACATAGGTTTGAAGACATCGTTGTGCTCAAGAGGGCAAAATGAGATGAAAAATAAGCTGTGGTGTCACAAGACACCTTCCTTACTTCAAGGCGTCGAGTAAAACACTCGTTAGATGTTGCTCCACCTAGACAAAATGTTGCCAAAATTTTGTCTAATTTCTAGGCTTAAAAAAAAGAGAGGAAGGGGGGGGAGGGTGAATATATATTGCATTGTATATCTTTTTTCAGGTCTGAAAGTCTCGTCGTGCTCAAGAGGGCACGACAAAAGTAAAACAAAAAAAGAGGGGGAAAATGAAAGCTAATCTGAATGATAAATCTTTTTTTAAAATAACAAATTAAAGCGTCAAATCTAAATTAGAGCACTCTTTGCCATATCGCAACTCTTTGTATAGCGAGAAAAAGACACTAAATCAAAATCTATAAAATCATAGGACTTCCTTTAATCAAAAATTAAGGAATTTTATTCTAATTATGATTTTCAAAATCAACAAAATTATTAATTAGATAAAATTATCTAAAACTATAAATTCATGCATGTGCTCGGATATAGAGATTTCAAGTACAAATTTTAATGTCTAAAAGGTTGCATAGGCTAAAGTTGGAATTAAATAAAAATCTGAAATCAATCTCATAACTTAGAAATAAAAATTGCCTAAATTCTTAAATACATCTGCATGTGTCCCGACACTACGCTGAATATTTAGATTCAAGTGTCTGAGGATGTTGCGCTGGTTGCTTCCCTGTTTATTCATACGACTAGGTCTGGGTTAACAAAATCTAAAAACCTATAATAAGAGTTCCAAATCAGTGAAATATTTGAAAAATTGATTCTATCAAGTGACAGTAGATCTAATCTTCTGTTAGTAGCTAAACGAAGTTGACATGATCTAAAACTCTTAAACATATTCTAATTAATCATTTTTTAAATAACAATCTGAAACTGCTTAAATAAAATTCTATCATTAAAAGCTTAAATCAAAACTCAATCTATCCACCTTCCGCAACTGTTTGTCGGGGGTGACAAATTAAGAAAACTCTAGCTCACAAAGGAGCCAATGTCAAATCAAGTGTTCTGCTATGTTCACTCTCAATCAATCTCTTGCCAATAAGGACATATCCTGTGTCCTCTGACTACGTGACTTGGCCAGTAGGCTCCACAGAGATAAGTAGTTATGACGAGTCCTCGATGGTGGTTTGGCGGTCGGGCTCCATTATATTACGATCCCGATGTAGCTTCATTATGCTCCCCAATAGCTTTGCCCTTTGAGTTGTGAATCATAGGGTATACTTGATAAGGCAAACATCCATTTGTCAGCTAAGGTAGACTTAAGACTGTCTCCTTAGACAAATACCACCCTAGGTCTACAAAGATTTCTTGGACGACATAACGCATGTGTTGCTGATAAGTATCCTTTTGTTCCTCTGACTAAGTAGATTAGGGACCGCGACTGCCCGGGATGACGAAATCATAGGATCTAGATCGGGGACGTTATCATTCTCCCAACCATTCGGTTTAAGTTGAAATGATAAATTTCATAATCAAAATTCTGAAACTTCATATTCTACTACTATACGCTACGCATTGAGCGATATAACAACTAGCCTTAATTGAAAGTTCTCTCTCACTTATTGGGAGGGGTAATTAACTATAGGGGCTTGTATAGGAAACTGAGCGATTTAAAGTTCTCACCAAATGAGGATAAAATCTCTGGGTAGTAGTGTCTTATCTACTATTCCACCTGCCTTCTGAAAATTACACCGACACACTTCAAATCATACTCTCTTCAATTCAAAAATTATTGAGAGATCGGTAGCGAATTTTCGGAGCCTACAGATTTCTGGCGACTCCACTAGGGACAAGATTCTCTTTCAATCTTTAGCTAGTCATATATGTGCTATAATAGCAAATACAATTTTTGAAAATTCAAAATAAAAAATGGTGATTTAAGTGTGTAATAAATTCAGTATGAGGCTCTATGTAGAATGAATCATTTCGTAGAGTATATCTTTATTACACCATTATTTTGTCCTGTAGTGCCTCTACTTCTTGAAAGTATGGGGTGAAATAATAATTATTAATTACTAATTCCCATCTTTCACTTTTGCAGAATGGATCTAAAAATCACTTCTTTTACCGTTCAGCTAGGTCGTGGCATGAACATCTGCCTAGCCAACGCCGTCATCAACAAATGAGATGTCGGGGCTACCATTCAATTTGGTAGCTTGGATTTCCCAGCTATCGTAGCTGTAACTCTTGAAGTACCCACTCATGGTACATTCATCCGAGGTCATGCTGGAAGGCCTCAAGTTATGGAAACTCCTACTAGCCATGTGCGCCAACCAGTTCAACAACTAACCATCGAGTTCTCCACAGAGAACTTGATTTCAAAAGCTAGGTCAATCTAAAGCCCCGTGATGAAAAGAATCATCGATTGGGGGCTGTCTTTAATTTCTCAGTGCAGTCTTGATTGAACCTCTTGTACCTGGAAAGAATGATTATGAAGCTTCCTCATCAGGAAGCAAATTAACTAGAAGACAGAGAAGAAGGAGAAATGTTGAGCTGAGGGCTCATCATATCCCCTTTGAATGACCCAACGAACAAGCAATACTGTCGTCGGAAGCGAGTATTCCTACCCACAATAACTTTGACAATCTAAAGAGGGTAAAGAGGAGTAGCTCTACTGGTAAAATAAAGCAGTCCTTCCGGAACCAACCATGTCAAGCTCCACCACCACAGAGGAGATAGCCTGAAATATTGTCTGCCAGAATACATAAAGTTTTCAAAGTAGCTAAGGACAGAGGCCTAATGAAAAGATGATTTCAGAGGCTTGTGGTGATAGAAAATACTGAAGCTCCACCAAGAAAGTTTCCATCTCTTATGGTAATTGGCCAACGAGCCCAGTATGCTTCGCATGGTGAGCATCGGAGTGTGACACTTGGATCGCTTGTCCAAGAATCCGCTACCGAAAGGTGTCGGCAAAAGGATATCCAAATATGGAGGCCAAGACCTTATAATGAAACTTTGAGTAATAGAAGAGGTGTGACATCTAATACATATACTCATTAATTTGCCTCAAAATCAACTCATCAAAAGTGGATACTCAAAAGAAAGGATATCACTGATGAAAGATATGATGGTCGACACCCTAGAGAATCCTCTAGAGGATCCCATCATCGATCAATTTCACCTTTATAAGTGAAGGTTGACATTGATCATGATCCTTTAATAGAAGAAGTGGTTGTTTCACACATTGAATAGGAGATCCACTGGAAACATCGATCAGGAATTCGTGTGCAAGAAGAAAATAATGTAGAGGATTCTATGGAAGTAGAAGTCATCTATATGGTCAGAGATATAGATGAACTCTCCGCTCAGCACCATCAGTAGCAGCGAATCTAGGGAATCTAAACCTGAATTTGATGCTTATGAAGAAGAGTCTTCACAGAAGCAAATAGAAACAGATCTTTGATCTTTGCTGAAGATGAAGAAGAAGAAGTTCAGAATGAGAAAGAGATCATGGGTGTCGAAGCTATCTTTATGGTTGAACCAGGAAATGACCAGCATGATACACGCTTTTATAATCAACGTCATCGTACAACCCCAACAATAACTGTCTCTGCAAATGCACAAGGAGAAGGGTAATCAAGTTCTTCCCCTGAAAATGATCAAGGAGTAGAACATCAACAAGAAATAGAAGAAGAAGAATAGCCTGTACTGATTGACACCATGGAACTAGCTAGAGAGCAAAGAGAAATGCAGCATCAAATGGAGGTCAAAGATAAGGAGATTGTACAATTTTGTACCAAAATGAATGATATGATGGTACAAATAAATATCATGATGGAGATGTTTTAGAAGAATATCACATCAATTTTGCAACACTATTTTAACCAACGGTAGCTAATAATGCTTACCACTTACACTATGGTACCTTAAGCTCTTATAGTACATGCTATGCATGAAGCAAGGAATGAAGTTAACCCTCTCCAGAATTCAAAATCACTTTGCCTAAGAACTATAATTTTCGTGAAACAATAATCAATGAAAAGATAAAGTAGTCATAGCCTCAGAGCAAGCTAAAAATTTGGTGAGTAAGGGTCAACCTTACCCAACTGAATATGACTAAGTGTCATACCCGAAAAGTTACTCAGTACCAAAATTTAATACTTTCACTGGGCTTGATAATCCAAAGCAACATCTAGTCCAATTTAAAGCTACTTATGGTAACCGGAGGAATGATGTCTTGCTTTTTATCAATTTGTAGGCCTCACGCTTTTGAATGATATCTGAATTGTCTGATTGATTAAAATCTATGTTGAATTAGAGACTATATTCGTGAAGAGGTTCACCAGTGCAACCGAGAAAATTACAATCGTTGACCTTGCTTTGCTGAAAAGGAGGAAAGATGAGTCAGTGATAGAATTCATAAGTCATTGGCACAACCTAAGTATGAAATGTGAGCAATAATTAAAATAAGAGCATGCGATCCAATTGCTAATGGGCAATATGGATGATAAAATGGCACCATTTCTATGCATGACGTGATTGCAACATTTGGGACTTGCTTCGATGGGGTGCAAAATTCAAAAAAGTTGAACTATCTAGTCGAAGTCTATGTAGATAAAGCAAAAGAAACAAACCTTCAAACTCAAGAAGAAATGAAATTCATGCAGCTTCTATAAAATGGCGGGTGATATATAATGTGGATAAAAGAAAGTAGCCAATGTATAATGATGATAAGGAAAAGAAGCCTATTTATTCTAATCCACAACTAAAATTGGTCTTAGGAGGTAATGATAAACCCCAAACTTTTTCAAGTGATGGAGAGTGTCCAAAATAAGTAACAAGAGATGATGAACGAATACGACCATCTCTTAAAAAAAGATGAACAAAGAATATTCTTCTAGAAGAGACAGTGTGGTTAAATTATTTCGGCAAGCAGTCAAAGCTGGTCTATAATTACGAGAAATCAAAAGGCTTGAAGAAGCTGATCAAGTCAATAATCCAAACTACTGTCCCTATCATCAGATGATCAGTCATCCTATTGAAGATTGTTATGTCTTCAAAGATTGACTAGAAAAGAAGTATCAACGAGGTGAATTTACATTATCTAATAGTGTTCTAGTCAACCCAAAAAGAGAGTCTACAAGGATGATTACATCCTCTTCCGTATCATCCAAAAAAGATAAATAGAAGGAGAAATCAGTTCAAATTGAAGAATGATAAATAATAGTCTCTAAAAAGGACCTCAAAAATGTTGAAGCATCTAAAAGATGTCCCTAGTGTTAATTGGAAATCACCACTTGAACCTATATTAGACTTAAGAGAGATGCTGAAAGCGGCTGATATTCTAAAATTTACTTAGTCGACATGAGAAAGCAGTCTACTAAATGCAGCCTCATAAATCAAAAAAACGCTGACTAAGAAAAGGAAGATCAATAAGAGAACTATAACTTAAAAGATCATTAACAATCTAGATGAGTACCACTAGCTGGCAAGATAGCCATTTAGGCTTACAGACTTCATGCCTAAACTTCACATTGTTGAATCAGATGGAGAAGATAATTGTGAATCTTATCCAATAGAGACATGCCAAATCATCTACGTGATGTCAGATATTCTTCAACATCGCATCTCAAAATGATAAGGGTAGTCGACAAATGACCAACCCATCATAATTTTATCGAAAGCAAGAAGAGCCTGAGGAGCTAATGTCTGAATTTTGTTTAATGACTCAACAAGACAATAACAATTCAGATGAAGATCTATATTTTTTCGACGGAGAAGAGTCAGACTCATCGATATCATCACGTATGAAATGTATGACATTGAAAAATGAGTCTAGCCCTTTTGGCCAATCATTCAGAATAAGAAGGGAATTTGAAGAAACTACCTCTTCAGAAGAATCTGAGCAAGATAAGGTGATTCAAGTTCAATTGAGAAGTGGTAGAGTCTTACCACCTTCATCAAAGAAGTGAAATACAAATAAAGATAAAGGTTAATAAATTGAAGGCAATGAAGATATCATTCCCAAAAATTCTAGAATAAAGCCTAAATCGAGCGAGAAGATATATTATAATATTCTATCACACTTGAGAAAGATTCCTGCACAATTAAGTATGTATGAGGCTCTCTTGATGTCAAAAGACCTCTGAGAAACATTGATACATGCTCTCAAAGATCCGGAGAGTTATGAGGCTTACTTTGTTAAAAAATGCATGACTGAAGTATTGTAAACTCAAGATCTCCTAGTAATCACATTTTCTAAAGAAGATTTTATGTTAGGAATAACGGATCACAATCATCCTCTTTATGTTACTGTAGAGAGTGATGACATCTCGATCATCCGAATATTGATTGATATAAGTTCTTCTATCAATCTTATGAGTCTAAAGGTGTTAAAAGGATTATCACTGGATATCCAACATCTTGGGAGAGATAAGTTGATGGTTCATGATTTCAATGAAAAGGGGCAGAAAACTCTAGGTTCTTTTATTCTCCGCCAAGTTCAAGGATTTATAAAGAAGCCAAGTTTCATGTAATCGACATACATCATTTAGAGCTCTCTTGGCCGGGCCGTGCATGAGTATGGCATGGTCCCATCAACTATGCATCATATGAAGTATCAAAGATGGAGAAGAATTCAGAATTCTCGATAACCTATAACCATTCTCCGTCAATGAAGCAAAGATCTATGAAGATGCAAAATATTTCATTCCTCAAAGAGGCTAAGCTAACAGAGCCTCTTGAAGCGGTAGCATCCACTTTAGGAACTAAAAAGCAATTTCGTAAAGTGAAAGAGCAAAAGCAAAGGGGAAGAAAGAAGGCAATGCCGACTCTCCCTAAAGCACTTGATGTTGCACCTAAGCCAAGAAAATTAGTTCCTCATTTGGGAAGTGACAGAGAAGAAGGGGAAGATATTCTTGTCAAACTTAATGGAACTTGTAAGCTCTCAAGAAAAGTAGAGTATGAAATAAGTGATTCTGATTTTGATTATGATTTTGAATCTACTTATGGAAATAGAGTTTAAATGGCTGCATGAAGGAGGATAGCTCACTTTGCAGAATCAGATGACTCACTTAAAATTATACTCATCCCTCAACAGTGCTTCAAAGAAATCAGTCCACTGGAGGTTTATAATATTGAAGAATTGATAACATTCTATGTGCCGCAATTGAGTGAGAGTGACGGAACAAGAACTCTATTTTACAAATCTGAAGAGTCTCAGCCTCACAACTTTATTCAACCTACTCAATATGAAAATTATGATGAGATAGTGACAACAAGAATACCAATATACTATCCACATAAATTACGAAGAATGATGCATAAGCATGAAATTCATATTGGAACTACTAAACATATGACTCAAGTCTTTAACAAGATGTGAAGCCAAAGAAGATAAGTTTATCACTAAAGGTCTTGGGTTCATCCAAAAATCACATCAAAATAGAGCTTGTTATAATATAATAGAAGTTGAGATCGAGACTCATAGTAACGAAGAAGATGATTCACGTAAAATTCTTCTTAAAAATGATGAAGAAGTAGAAGCCAAGCCCGCACCTGAAGAACTCTACTATGGATGAACTTAAAGAAGTCAACCTAGGAGTTGAGGATGATCTCCATCTAACTTTCGTTAGCGCCCTTCTGCTTGACGGGAAAGTTGAAGAGCTAAAAATGCTACTTTGTGAATTCAGGGATTGCTTTGCCTGAACATATTTTGAAATGCCAGGCTTATCTCTTATTGTATTAGTTCACAAACTAGCTATTAAACTAGATGTAATGCCTGTTAAACAAGCTCCTAGATGAATGAGATTGGAGATTGAAGAACGTAATTGCGTAAACTAAAAGTCGATCAAAGCGCTTCATCCGAAGTATGCAGATTGGATAGCCAACATTGTCCAAGTTAAGAAGAAGAATGGCCAAATCCATCTCTGCATTAACTTCCGAGACCTAAATAAGGCGTGCCCAAAAGATGACTTTTCGCTTCCAATATTAGAACTACTAGTGGATAACACTTCCAACTATGATATATTCACATTCATAGATGGATCGTCGGGATACAACCAAATTAAAATGACACCTGAAGATGAAAAACATACATCATTCAGAACACCTATTGGCATCTATTGCTACACAGTCATGCCCTTTGGCTTGAAAAATGTTGGAGTTACATACCAAAGAGCCATGATGCATATTTTTGATGAGTTGATACATCAAAATGTGGAATATTAAGTTGACGATTTGGTAGTGAAAAGCTTAAACCGTGAAAACTACTTCGAAGACTTAAGAATTGTATTGGAGAGAATCAGAAAATATGAGCTTAAGATGAATCCTCTAAAATGGACATTTAGGGTATCCTTTAGAAAATTTCTCGGATATATTGTACGTCACAGAGGTATTGAAATTGATCATGCTAAAATCAAGGCAATTGTGGAGATGCCTTCGCCAAAGAGTTTGCGTCAAATCTGTTCTTTACAAGGACACCTTGCATTCATCCGTCGATTTATATCAAATATATCAGGACGCTGTCAACCGTTTGCAAGGTTGATGAAGAAGGATGCTCCATTCAAGTGGGATAAGAAGTGTCAGGAAGCCTTCAATAGCATTAAAAGCTACCTATTAAATCCACCAATCCTTGTAGTGCCTATTCTTGGGAGGCCCTTCATTCTATACACAATTGCATTAGAAGAGTCCCTTGGAGCATTATTGACACAACACAATGAAGAAAGCAAAGAAAATGCTCTTTATTATATCGAAGGTCGATTGAGCGTAAATGAGATACTCCGATGAAAAGCACTATTTAGCATTGATCTTTGCGTCAAAAAAGCTCATCATTATATGCTATCTCACAAGATTACCCTCATCTCAATGATCGACCAAAGTACTTGATGACAAGACGGATTGATCACTTGGCAAGATGGGCATTGCTTTAATTTGATATCACATACATTCCGTAGAAAGTGAAGGGACAAGTCTTAGCAGATTTTCTAGCTGCACATCCCATCCCTGCGGACTCTTCTCTTAATGACGATTTTCTGATGAGCAAATTATGCTCATTCATGAAAGAGAAAAATTACAAATTTGAGAAATGTACTTTGATGGAGCCTCATCGATCAAACAAGTCCAATATCTAAATTTCCCAAGTGCAAGAGTAGAATCGACATCATCTTCATAACACCAAAAGGGGATAATGACATCATATGGATTGACCAATAAGAACTAATAATGAAGTCAATATGAAGCATTAGTAGGTCTGAAGAAGCTATTTTCATGCATTCAAAACTTGCATATTTTGGTGATTCTCAACTTATTATAAATCAAGTATTTGACATCTATAATTAACAAACTTGAGTTAGCTTTTTATCACAAGCGAAGTTCTGAGCTTATGAAGAAAAGATACCAAATATCACACTAACTCAGTCTCGATCGAGAATAAAAGTATTGCTTGGCAAAATTAGCTAAGAAAATGACAAGTATGAATGGTGATTATGTCATGATCGGTATATTTATTCGACGAGTTTTAGAGCTAGTAAAGTATCAATCCCTGCAGGTAGAGGGGTTACCAAATTTGACACAGCAGGATGCGACTCAGGTTGCTCCTCATACTCTCCAAAATCAACAAGAAATTATACCAAGAAGAGCTAAGAATGACATTACCTCAGAAAAGTAGTGTGAAGCCTTTATTGTAGAAGAGTCATGTGATTAGAGGCAAGCCTTCATCGACTACTTTAAAGAAGGCAAATCACCAAGTAATAAATCACTGACAACTCAAATTGAGAAGAGAATGCTACACTATGCTTTCATCAACAACACTTTATATCGTAGATCCTTTGAACAAATATGGCTACGATGCCTAGATATAGATGAAGCTAGCAAAGTGATGATTGAAGTACATGACGGACTTTGTGGTGCACATCAGTCAGGTCCCAAGATGGCAGTAAATATCAAAAGGATGGGCTATTATTGGCCATCTATGGTGAGAGACTGTATTAATCATGTTAAGAAGTATCATGTGTGTTAAGTACATGAGAATCTCATCCATCTCAAATCCATTACACCCAACAATAGCATCACATTGAATGTTGGGGTAGATATAATTGGACCAATTGATCCACCATCGTTAACTCTTCATCCTCATCTAGCGATATTTCTCTAAGTGGGGTTGAAGCTAATCCATTTAAGAAGTTACTTTCGGTGATCAACTTCTTCATGCATAATGTAGTATATAGATTTGGAGTGCCACACCGAATAATTTTGATAATGGCACGACTTTCAAAAGTGCAAAGATTTATAGATTTGTCGATCGACATAAAATTGATTGGTGATACTCTTCAATATATAATCAGAGCAAATGGTTTGGCGAGAGGCCTTCAAGACATTAGTCAAGCTCTCGAAGATTCTCACTAAAATAAAGAATGACATACCAAGCTAGTAGAGGCTCTATGGGCATATCACTACCTACAAGATCATTAAAAGCCACTCCCTTATTCATTGGTATTTGGGCTGAAGCGGTTCTTACGCTGAAGTTGAGTTACGCTTATCAATTTGATTTTGAATGATACTTGACCATGAGAGATTCGGATTTTATTTCAAAAATTTGTCCAAAATGTCAATTGAAGTTTGACCAAGGAGGAAAGAACTAAATCAAAATTAAATTAAATGGCCCATACTTGAAAAGTATTTACACCAAATATCACATAGAAATCCACAAAGAAAAGGTTTTAGTATATCTACTTTTGGTTATCATGCTTCATGTAGATCTAAATAAACATACTCAGATGAAGAACTTTGTGAAAATTCCGTACAGGGGGCATTTTAGATTTTTATACATGGATGAAATCAATGTTGTACATTAAAATCCTTTAGAGTATATATCAATTCAAATATTGTATATTTATAATTTCATCTTGAAAATTCTCCTGTGCTTTAGAATTCCCTACAAACAGGGGCATTTTTTTTTATGTTAAGTTTATTTGAGACGGTTATAAGATGAGATCCTCAAATATATTCTTATTTAGTTGACATCGAGCTTTACGCTGAAATCCCTTGATATATCCATAATTATTACTATTAAGTTGCAGAGTTTTACAGGAACAAAATGAATCTATTTCTATGCATGAAATGACAACCCTAAATGTCAAGAAATTTATCTCTCAGATTTGCCAAATTCTGGAGATCAAGTCAAAAGAACTCTTAATTTCGGAAGCTTCAATCAATTAAGTTGGAGAAATATCAACCTCTACATTTTAAATTCTAGGACATAAATAGGTTCTAAAGGTCGAACTCAACAAGCCACAAATGGCAGAGTTGCTGACGCTCTCCTCACTCAACAAGCCGCAAGAAAAGGCCGCAGTGAAAGAGCCCTCGTTTGTCAGTCTGATGATAAAATCACCAACCCACTACAACTTAAGTCGAAGACTTGAGTATGTTCTAAAGGTCAGACTCAACAAGCCCACAAATGGCCGAGGTGATTTCTCCTCACTTAACAAGCCGCATGAAAAGGTCAGAAAGAACCCCTCATCGTCAATGATGATGTTCAATCTTAAACCAAATCGTTTGATTACAAGCAACCAGATCAAGAGATCTTTTTACTTGATTGATGATCAATCGGAAAATGCTCAATTTGGCTATCTCAAATCAATCTATATATTAATATGATATCTAAATTTATTCAAATGATCATCAAAGCTTCAAAGCTAATATCCTCATCGAAATTACAAAGGAAGCGACCAGGAAGCAATTCCATAGTTCAAACAAACGCTGGAAAATCATCATGTTAATGAATCCATCAAAGCAAGAACGATTCATGGCATAAATATTTCAATAAAGTCAATATGAAATCGGTTCATCAAGTCTCCTGTGAATGAATTTCAAATCTGACCAAGCATGGATAAATCAATTCTCCAATAGAATCATTCATCAAAAGATGTAAACTAATTCCTCCATCAAACCCAACCAAAGTTAGAAACTCAAATGCAAAGACATAAAGGAAAGATCTGCCAAAATATAAGATATGGTGTAAGAGCTCTTATCAATCCGACAAGTCGATTCTGACAAATTGGTCAAGCCATCATTTAGCATATCTTGAATAAGACAACATACTAATGATAAATTATCAAGCTCGTATTGCTAAGTAATGAAATGATCCAAGTTCTTAGCCAAAGGGTCAACATTTAAAAAATGACCGCTTACGACAAATCACATTTGTTCATTGTTGACCTCCATATATGTGCCATAAAAGTCAAGCTCAAATCAAATTCGACACTTCAGGTGAAAATATAAATCGAGGCTCAAAAAGCACTGAACGTCACTGACAATGGTCAAAATGACCTCCAATCTGTGAACGGACTTCATTGTTGCATTCAGAACATTGAAATGGATTATAATATAAATCTTGCAAAATCTAACAAGCAATTGATTAAGCGCTCAAGCTATCAAAGTGTCGATGCATATATCAAAGTCGAATTGATTCATGATCGACCGCTCATGAAATTGATCATGTCGTTAGACTCAAAATATCAAAAATCAAATGAGATTAGTACCAATTCGATGAGTTTTGAAATGTTGAATGATTTGAAGTTACATCACATAAATCAAGGCTGAAATATACAAGACGTCGCCAAAATCAACCCAAATGACCTCCGATCGATGGATAGACTTCTCCATCATATTTAGAATTTTGAAATTGGTCAGGATATAAATATTAATCAATGATCAATATCAAGCCGATTTCAACATACTTGCATATATAAGTCGAGGCATTGACGTAAGCCAAACTCTCTCATGAAATTGATTATGCCGTTAGCTTCAAATATCTATCATCAAATGAGACTATCCAGAATTGATGAGATTAAATGTCAATGATTTGAAATGATAATGTGCAATGACACACCGATGTCACCATTAACTCAAATGACCGAGAACGGACTTCGCCATCATCGTAATGTCAAATCGATATTTATTGCATGACTTGATGATCAATCGATCAAGCGCTTGAATCATCAACGTGCTTGCATATATATCAAGGTCAGGAGGCACTGACGAGGATCAAACGACCTCCGTTCACAAAATTGATCATTCCATTGGCTTCAAAATATCTAAATATATCAAATAAGACTATTCACACTCAATTCAGATAAGTTTACATAAAATTGCTCAAAGTGACATTTTTGAGTAAATGGACCAATTTGACGTTTTGAGTCGACTTTTGGCCTCTGACGCAAAATGACAAAGGCCATATATGTATAACTTAAATTTATATAATGTATATATATATATGTATATATATATATATATATATATATATATATATATATATATATATATATATATTGATTATCTAATCACATCGACATAAAACTCAATTTAAAGATAATTACTTAATTTAAAAATTAACTTAAAATTCCGAAATCCCTCAAACCCATGCTTAACCATTCCCTCATTTTATTTTTCAATTTTTCTGATCAACAAAAAAATGAGAAAAAAAGAATGACTCCCTCTTCTAGTCTCCACTTCCCCAGATTTCCTCAAATCCCAACGGTTTAAAGATCTAGTTGTGCTCAAGAGGGCGTGACGAGATGAAAATAGGTTGTGGTGTCGCAAGACACCACTCACTATGCTCAAGAGGGCGATCAAAAGCTAACACTCTTAGATGTCACTCCCCTAATAAATGTCAAAATTTATCTAATTTCTGACTAAGAAAGAGAGGAAGGATGAATATATATGCTCTTTTAATCAAGGCCTCATTGTTCAAGAGGGAACGAGATAAAAATTTGCAGAGAAGACACCATGCTACAAAGAGGGTAAAAGATTTAAAATAATTGATCTTACAGGGATGAATGAGGTTGCCATTTTGTCAAAATTTTAGACTTAGAAAAAAATGAAAAATAAATGAATAAAATTAAGAATGTCAAGCAATGAAACCTAAAGCTAAAATTCAAATTAAAAAACTCTAAATAACAAAAGGGGAGGAAAAATAGCATATAACAAACACAAAAGTAAAATAAAAAAAGAGGGGGAAAATGAAAGCTACTATGAGGGATATATCTTCTTTTAAAATAATAAATTAAACTGTCTTTTAGAATCTAAATCAAAACATCTTCTTCACCATCAGATCTGCAACTCATAAGTCTTACACTAAATCAAAATCTATAAAATCATAGGACTTTTTAAAAAATTAAGGAATTTCATTCTAATTATGATTTTCAAAATCAATGAAATTCTAAATTAGGTGAAATTAAAACTATAAATTTATGCTCGATATAGAGATTTCATGCAAATTTTAATGTTTGAAAAGGTCAGCATTAAAATTGGAATAAATAAAAAATTGATCTCATAATTCAAAAATAAAAATTGCCTAAATTTTTAAATACACATGCACTACGCTAAATGTTAGATTCAAGTGTTAGGATCTGGGTTGCTTCCTGTTTAGTCTTATTTTACAAAAACCTAAAACTTATAATAAGAGTTCCAATGAAATATCTAAAAGATTCTCGCATAGATCCAATCCTAATGCCTAAACGAGTTGACATGATAAACTCTTAAATATATTCTAATTAATCAATTTTAAATAATAATTCAAATCGCTAAAAGAAAAATTCTATCATTAAAAGCTTCAATCAAAACTCAATCTATCCACTACTATTTATGGGGTGACAAATTAAGAAAACCTAGCTCATGTGAGCCAATGTCAAATCTAGTGTTCTATGTTACTCTCAATCATTGCCGAAGGGAGGACTTGTGTCCTTACGTGTGGCTTAAGGTTCAGATGAAGTGTTACAAACATAGTAGGTGGTTTGATAAGTGGCTCTATTATATTATGATCACGATTATATGTATGCTAATGGCTTTTGAGGTGAATCATGGATATTGAACAACAACCCTTAAAAGGTAGACTTAAGACTATCTTTTTGACAAACATCATTAAGATTTCTTGGACAACATAACCCATGTTTTGTTGATAAGGATCTGAAGTTTGCTCAACTAAGTAGAAAGTGATTTCCGGGATGACAAACCATGGGATCTAGATTCATGTCATCATTCTCCCAACCATCCATTTAATAAATGATAAATTTCATAATCTAAATTCAAACTCCATATGCTACTACTATCTACACATTGATGATTTAAGATATTAATCAAAAAAAGTTCTCCCACACTTATTGGGAGGGGTAATTAACTGTAAGGGCTTGCACCTACAGGAAATGTGGAACCAGATCTAAAGTCCTCACCAAATGAGAATGAAATCTCTGGGTAGTGTCTTATCTACTATTCCATTTGCTTTCTGAAAATTACACCGACACACTTTAAATCATATTCTCTTCAATTCAAAAATTATCGAGAGGTCGGTGGTGAATTTTTGGAGCCCATAACCACTTTCCTTAAATACGAACACGTGTATAAAAGAAATGAAATGGAAAAGAAGAATGCAAAAGTTGTATTAATGGATTCATTTTGTTTATGAAATTTATGTGTGCTAGTATAGGTAACCCTTCTTTAAGTGGTAGCATAAAGATGAATAGGATATTGAATTAGGTGAGTGTTAGGTCCTTTTCAAATGAACCATATATCTCACCAAATTCTTATGCAAGGCTATACCAACATAAGAGAGAAAGGAAGCCTATGCTAAGCACATCCATATATTCTTCACATGCAAGCCTATAGTTAAAATATAAGTAGTACACTTTCAGATTTGATAATTAATTTATATATTTTGAAAATAATTTGAATTTAGTAGTGATAATAGCCACTCATATTTCTACTTTAACCAACACATGTAAATTTGACATAAAGTAAACAATTTCATTTTAAACTTGAATTTAAAAAATATGAATGCATGAAACCACATGACATACAAATTTAACATGTTGGGGAAAGACTCAAAGCAATGAAAGCATGTAAAAAAATTTACTTTAATTAAATCTTAAAGACATTCTTATGAAATAAGAATGTTTAAAATAAATCAAAGTGTATTCAATGTGATTTTTATTTAGTTTGAAGTTTGATTTAATTTTAAGAAGGTGAGTTGAGTTTGCTATTCCTAACCCATTCCCACATGTGTTTGATATTTTTGTTTAATTTTTAGATGATTAGATTCATTTTATGTATTAATTAAGTATGAATTAATTTATTAACCTTACCTATACCATAGATAGTTAACCAAATAATTATGAGCCAATGAGATGACATAAAAACTCACAAGAATTTAAATTTGTAATGCACCTAAAAAAAGGCCTAATGCAGGATCACAATTAAATTAATAAGCTAAGGGGTTAAGTAATTTCAAAACACCCTTTCATATGAATTGTTTTGATTTTCTTAATTGAACTTAGGCTATTAAACACCTAAGCATCTACCCAAAGTAGATTAGTTAAGTTCTAGAAGTTTTTAGAATTTTTAGAAATTAATTATGGAGATGATTAATGAATTAACCCTTAATTAAGAGAAGATTAAAAAATGAAAAGAGAGTTTAGGGAATAGCTTAGGGAAAATGCCACAAAATTTTTCCTAAACCAACTCTATGGATTTGACCTTAATCAACTAATCATGGATTAAAACCACTAATCATATCTTAATTATCTTAATATATGAGTAATTAAGAAATCCATATGAAATTCAATAAGCCTTCAATAAATCTCAAGAAAATTAGGAGAGAAGTCATCCCTAAAATAACCCAAGAAATTTGGGATTAATCAAAGGCTTAATTAAAGGTAATTAGCAAAATGATTTCCAATAAAACCCAAAATTAAGAAAATATAATTCAAAACCATGAAATTAATTTTAAAATATTCTAGTTGAATTATCTTTCCATAAAATTTATTTCATATTTTTTAATTTTATTAAGAGAAATGAATTTTAGAAGATCTAATTAATTAGAATTAATTAAAGATCCTTAACTAATCCTATAGCTCATGGCGTCGCATGGTGGAACGCTTTTACATCGCAAAGCAATCACATTAGGTGGCGGTGGCGGATGCACTTTTGATCACCGTCGATCAAAGATCATGAAGATCTCCCAGTTTTAAAAGGATAAATATCTAAATGGGAATTATCTCCGCCCTTCCAAAATGCGATGGATGGCCAAGAGTTCTTTCCCTTAGATGTGACCGGCCCATGATCAGGGAAGATCAAGCTCGATTGAGCTGGATTCAAATAAAAATTAACCCACACCATCTAAAGCCAACAAACATCCAACTGGGATTTGCATGAATTGAAAATTTCTTCAACCAACACCTCCATGCTGGTGGTTGAATCATACCACGGTGATCGAGGTAGCTTGCAGTGGAGAGGCTTGAAATATAGGCCTTGGGATTGAGTGGCTTGCTCTATGGACCAACACCACTTAAGATCCTTGCGGCTTTGATAATTGCTCCTTGCTAGGGAACTCCAATGGAAGATTGAGTGAGCTTAGATTGGTCTTTAGAAGAAGTGTGCAAGAGGAATTGGGATGGTTTTTAGTGTGGAGAAAGTTGGGAGTTCAAGTGAGCTCCCTTATTTTCACACTAGGCAAAATCGAGAAGATGAAGTTTGATTTCACTTTAGGAAGCTTGAGGGGAATTCACTTCCTGGGTTCAATAAATGAGAATCTGATTTGAATTAGGGGAGTCTCCCCTTGAAGGATGACACTAGAAATCTTGCCATTTTGATCCAATTGATCACAATGGGAGGTTGTTTGATTAGTTAGATGTGCACATGGTTGGTTTGGCCTTGAGTGGATTGCCAACCTCCCATATGCTTGAATTGAGTGAGAGGGATTTGAATTTGCCATTTTGACCCATGGGGGTCGGGTTTGGTCTGGGTCCATTGGGCTGACCCAAACCCATTGGGTTGGTGCACCACTCTCATTGGGTCCCCTTGAGCTTTAGGAAAGCCTCAAGTGATATGAAGAGGGTATGACCAAATTACCCATGGATTAAAAAATTTGTTCTATGGCCTAGGGGTAGAATGATCATTTTTTGATTTTTCAATTTGGATATGTTGGGTATGTGGAGAAACTAGGTTTGGCCAAGTTTCATAAGATTTGGAATTCATTTGATAAGGTTTGGCTCATGTTGACCCATTTAGGTCAAAATGGGTCAACTTGGGTCAAGTTGACCAATTGGTCAAATTGGGTCAAACCAAGGGTTGGGTCAAGTTCATATGACCATTTGAAATGTTTTGGTGGCTTTGGTTTGATTCAATTTGGATATAGTTTTGAATTTCATATGACTTCATTTAGGTCAAATGGGTCAAGACCTATTTGACCCATTTGACCTATTTGAGGCCAAGGGTAGGTTTAGATTTGGTTAGTCATATGGAGGATTGGTATCTTTGTTTCCAAAATTTTGGTTAAGTTTGAATTTGGCTCAACATGACCCCTTTAGTTGGGTCTAAGGTCAATTGGGCTAGGTTAATTTGGCCAATTGAGATTTGGTCAAGTTCACAAGTGATTTGAGTGAACTTGACCATTAATTTCAATCAATTTGGCTTAGATCAAGTTTTGACATATTTGACTTTTTAGGTCAAGTTGGGTCAAGTGGCCAATTAGTTAGCTCAAATGTTGGTTTGGTCAAGTTCAAACATAGGTCATGAGTGAACTTAGATCAATGGTTTCAATCAATTTGGCCTATGGTGGAATTTTCATTTTGGGCTAGTGTTGACTTGGTCAACCCTTAGGTTTGACTTGTTTGACCAATTTGATTGATTGATCATCCATGATGATTGTTGATCATGAGAGGTATATGAGTTTGGTTCAATCAATTTGATTGGGAATTGGCTTATAAGGTCACTTTAGGTCAAATGAGCCTAAGTGGGTCAAATGGCTTGGTCAAAGCTTGATTTGAGCTTGAGTGATCTTGTATATATACTTATGATTGAAATATAAATCAATTTATAAGTGGTCTGAAGTCAAATGAGTTTTGATCCATTTGACAATTTCATATTCAAAGGAAGAATATGAAGTGATTTTGGCTTTGATTTTTGAACTAGGTTTTGATTGTTTGATTGAAGTTTGGATTTATATATAGACTCATGATTATAGGTTTGATTGAATCATGAGAGAAAATCAAGAGTTTGGCTTGATTTGAAGTTGATTTGGCTAAGTTCAAGATTTTGACTTGAAAGGCTTAGATTGTTTTTGAGGATTTGAGTTTGATTTTGAATTGGTTTTGATTGTTTGAATTTATATTTCATTTATATATGTGAATATAAATGAGAATATAAATTGATCATGAGAAAATTTCATGATTTGAAGTGGTTTAATCATGATTTAGCTAAGTCCATTAAGAAGGATTTAATGGACTTAAGAAAATTTTAAATTTGGAGTTTAATTTTTGAATTTGATTTGATTGTTTATATTTATATTTCATTTATATATGTGAATATAAATGAGGATATAAATGATTATGAGAAAATCCCATGATTTGAATTGATTTGATCATGATTTGATAAGTCCATTAATGGAAAATTAAGACTAAGAAATTTAATTGGGAATTTAATTTGAGGATTTAATATGATTTATTTTTATTTATATTTATATATGTAAATATAAATGAGAATATAAATGATTTTTGAGAAAATCATGAGTTTGAATTGATTTGATCATGATTTGGCTAAGTCCATTAATGGAAAATTAAGAAAAAAATTTTATGAATTGATTTGGAATTTTGAGTTTAGTTTGATTATTTGAATTTATATTTCATTTATATATGAATATAAATGAAAATCTCAAATTTTGAAGTGATTTTGATCATGATTTTGGAAGTCCTTAAGGGAAGATTAAGGACTTGAAAATTTGGACTTAGAATTTTGATGGATTTTGATCATGGGTTTTAATCATAGATTTGAATCATGGATTTCAATCATGGAATTGGTTTGAGTTTGGAGAAAATCAATTAAGATTGATCTAGAGTTTGACTTGAAGGAAGGGAAGTGAGGAATGGTTTAAGCATAAGGGTAAATTTTCTTAACACCCCTAAGGCATGACCTATTTATGGCTAACTGTCTTCTAGGCTAGGTTGAGTGTCCACCTAATCACTAGATGTGTCTTAAGACTAAGAACTCTTAAAATATAAGAGAGTCCTATGTCTAAGATGGAGGGGTTGAGAGCTCATTCTAAAAATGAGGTCAACAAAGGTGCCCAATTGGGTGTGACAAGGAACACCACAAGTATTGGTGTTGACCAAAATGATCAACAACACCAAAAGATCACAGGCACTAATAGAAATAATATATCCTTAACCCAAGGAATCGAAAGAATCCAGAGTTTAGTGCAATGTGGCTCTACTTATGTCCAAGACATAAGAGAGAGGGAGGAATCCAATAAGGGATAGAGTGTGAACCTTCGACTAGGGAAGTAGGTTTAAGTCATCTACAAGGAGATGAGAGATTTGATTTGAGTCTCACTAAGGAGAAGAAGATTTGATTTTTTCTATTGGGGAAGAGAGTTAAAATTGTTTTGATTTTTGTTAGGTTTGAATTTTTGGATGAACCCTATTGGTTTGCAATAAACTGCACTAAGTAGGAGCCATGGAGGCTAAGACCTAACTAAGATTTACCAATCTAAAAGGGTAGTCTACTAAGCACATAGTAGGACTAACCAACCAAAGGATTCTTTTATGCACAAACATGTACTAGGAAGAAAGTAGTAGACTTACATCCTCCAAAGTAGACAGGTTTGGGTAATCTATTGACAAGACAACGGATTGAACCCAACCTAGGGCTGACTATTGAGTGAATAGCACTGGGAGACTTAGATCAACTCAAAAATAGTCAAGATTGATTTCATTTTTTAATTTATTTATTTTGATTATGATGGGTCCCATAGGTTTGCAATGAACTGTACTGAGTAAGGGCCATGGAGGCCCAAGCCTAACTCAGAATTACCAATTCAAAGGGAGTAGTCTACCAACCACGAGGTAGGACTATCCAATAAAGGGGAAATGCCTTTTAGCATACAATGATCAAGTCTTAAGAAGAAAGCATGGGAACTCACATCTTCTAGAAACAAGAACCATTGGGGTGATTGGTTGCTTTGAAAACAAATCAAACTCACCTAGATGACTATTTATTGAGTGAAGACTTTTAAATCACTCAAGGATAGTCAAAGATTAATTTCATTTTAGTTTATTTTGATGGATTCGTTGGTTTGTGATGGATCACCGAGAAGGAGCTTATAGAAGCCTAGACCTATCTCATATTTACAAAAAGGGAGTAGTAGATGGGAGAACTATCCAACCAAATCAGTGCCTTTCAGTTTGCAATGATCAATTGGAGGGAAGAAAGCTCGGGGACTCATGTCTTCCACTAGAAAAGCTCACTAGGGTGATTGATTGCTTTGGGCAACAAATCAAACCCGACCTAGGTCTGTCCATCACTTTGCAATAATCCTGCTAGAAAGAATGCATCATAGTCTTACATCTTCCAAAGTGAAATGATTGTCGGGGTAACTTGTTTATGGAAAAATAGATTAAACCTAACCTGAGGGTGACTACGGAATGAGTATCGACCCAGGGATTTATCTCAACTCGTAGTCGCAATTCTATAGGGAGTTCTCCTGACACCTAAAGATAGGATGCCTGCTTGGGAAAAGGGGCCCTTTGGGGGCTTGAATTCCTAATCCATAAGAGAATTAATTTTGTTTATTTTATTTTAGTTTGTTTATCATAGACCCTGTTAGTTTGCAAGGGATCAAACTGAGAAGAGCTTATATCGCTAGTACCTATCTCAAATTTACAACTAAGGAGAATCTGCATCCCTAACAAATTCTCCAACCACAGGGGTGGTTACTAGGAAAGGGAACGCCCAATCCAGAAGTAACTCGAGTAGTGTTTAAATGGGGTCACAAAGGACTTGATCCAAATAGAGTTCCCGTAGGGGATAGGGCCGTTAAGGGCTTAATCTAACACCATGGAGAAAATGACATGGCTAATTATATATCAATAGGTATTTGGTGTCCAACTCAAGGAGAAAGTTCAGGGACTCACATCTGCCAAGAGTGGTGTACTCACCGGGTGAGTCAGCGATAGCAACATCAACCAACCTAAGGTGCCCATGGTTTGCAAATAAGCCTGGAAGAAAGCGGGACTCACATCCTATAGCGAACTCTGTAGGATAATCTTCTTGACGGTCCAACCTAGGGAGACTATGAGTGAATGCCATCGGGGACTTATATCAACTCAAAAGTAGTCAAGAGGAAAGGAGCCTCTGGGGAGACTTTAAACCTCAAATATACTCGACCTAGTTAGAGCATGATGGCTAGTTCAAGAAGAACATGGGACTCACATCTTCTTAAGCAAATCGAGGTAATTATTGGCGGAAGACTACCATACTAATAAGATGCTTGGTGGTCAAGTTAGGAAGAAAGTGGGGGACTCACATCTTCCAACAAATGACCAGGGGTGACATACTAGCGGTAGCATGTAGAGCACCTAGAGCTAATGAGTGAGTGCCAGGGCTTGCTCTCACATCAAAATAGCTCGAGATAAAAAAGATTTGTGTTATTATTGTGTGTTAAAAGGAATAGGATGCCTGGGGACTCTTACACTACCTTAAAACTAGGGGAATTGATGAAATGGTGCCATGGATGGAAAATGGATTCCCACTAAGAAAGGATGCCGGTTCTACACCAAATTAGTTATGCTAATCAAATAGGATGCCTCTCTTCTCTTACACCTATTCTAAAAGCATGGAGATTGTGTTTGTGAAAGAGGGATAGGATGCCACTGGGGGACTCTTACACCTACCCTAAACACATCACGTGGATTCGCAAGACAAGCAAACAACACTTCGAAAGAAGAGAAGATTTGATGAATGGAATTAGATTTTTGTTCTTTTATTAATGATTATTTTTAAACATGATTTATTTTATGGGTAATATTTTTTTAGATAGAGCCCATTAATTGGAAGCATCGGGTGTTCTCCTTTATAATTAATAAGTTGATACAATCCTCCTTGGTAGGCCTTCTCTATGACATATGGGCCTTCCCAAGTGGGTTCAAACTAACCTCCCATCTTTCTACGGGAAATAATTAGTCTCTTTAGGACTAACACAAGTTTTCCTACTCGGAAAGACCTAGGGAGGACCAACTTATTATGAGCTTGAATCATTTTGGCCTTGAACAACTCAAGATTTTGGCTTGGCCGTAGGCGACTCTCCTCCAAACCTTCAAGCTCTTCTAATCGCAACTTTGCATTCTGCTCTATAGTAATCTTGTCACCCAATGCTATCCTTAGTGATGGGAGTTGAACTTCTAAAAGAAGAACGACTTCGGACCCATACACTAAGAAAAATGGGGTAGAGTGAGTTGGAGTTTGGTATGTGGTGCGGTATGCCCATAAATATTCAACCAATTGCTCGTTAAATTATCATTTGTTGTCATCAAGAGTCTTTTCTCCGGATGAGAGTTTTGTTGAATGCTTCGCTAAGCCATTTGCTGGGTAGTATGGTAATCTATATCATGTCTTCTAGCAAGCTGATCTTCATGCTTTTGAATGAAGTACCATTATCGAATATATATAACCCTCAAACCTATATATATATGGTTCAAAAAAAATTGAAGCACATGAGTGACCTCTAGTGGGATGGCTTCGCCCACTTGGAAAAGTAGTCATGGTAGCTAAGATGAATCGATGCCCTTGGAAGAAGGAGGATTGATCGACCTACAATGTCGGCCCAACACTGAATAAATGAAGCCAAATGTAGGGTGGTTGGTGGAGGACCACATTAACCGATGAAATCTCTAGCTACATCCATGCCTGTAATCATCAAGGCCGAGTATCCAAGTCTTGATCTTCATCTTCATCTTCGATATTGAGCGCTCCACATAGACTCGAATACCTTATAATGCCATGGGCTTCTTGTTTGTCTAAACAATATAACCACATTTGGTCAAAGGACCAACGATACAGGGTGCCATCAACAAGAGCATAGGAGAGAGCTCTCTATTTCACCTGATGGGTTTGATTTCGAGGTAGTTTGGTGTTCAAGTAATCTATGAATGCTCCAATCCAGCTCCTTGTCCATTTTGGCAATGACAACCTCCCCTTCAAGAGAAAGTCTCGATGAGTTCAACATCAGGGATAGGACTTGTCTATTTTGGACCCTTATTGAAATGGACTCATCTTCAAATTCTCTTGGCAAGTTTGGCCAAGGCATCTACTGTTCTACCTGGGAACCTTGTAGATGGTGACTTTGAAATGGCCAACAACTTCATGGTATACTCATAGTAATGATGAAGCTTGGGTTTGATGTGGTAGACCACAATCGGTTGATGACCAAGAGAATCCCCAAAGATGTTGATGCTCTTGACACGATAGTGATGGCTAACTCTGAAATCAAAGCCTCATACTCGCTTCATGTTGGTGTAGGGGTTGGAAAGATAGTATGAGAATCTCATCACATCGCAGTTTGGAGTTAGAAGAACTATTCCTACCCCTGCCTTTCCTGGGAGAATATATCATGGTGCTTCACCTTTAAGAAAATAAGCAGCACCATCAAAATACATTTCCCATTGGCAGTTTTTGGCCTCCCCTAAGTTCATGATTTATTCATCGGAGATCACCAAGAGAATAGGAAGTGGGTGTGCTAAGAAATCGCTAGTGCGCCCTTTTATCACATGAGGGTACAAAATGTGATATCAAATTATGAGAGAATCATGGACCAACGCAAACAAAAGCATATGTCATGATATACAAAGTGGATTGGTTTGAGATCAAGTTCACCTTATGAGAAAGCATATGATGTAGCTTTTGAGATGCAAAGATCAAAGCTAGAAATATTTCTTAATAGGTGGATAGTTTGCTTGAGGTTCGACGATGGTGAGAAAGTAGTAGACTTTCCTTCCTTCATCATTGGCTTGGGCCAGAGCAAGAGAGTCATCCAATGCAACAAAGGATGAGTGGCACCGGGATAGGGCTAGAACGGTGCTTCACCAAGTACTCTTTGATGTCTTCAAAGCATACACTTATCATCCCACTTGAACTTGGCATCCTTTTGACAAGTGCGAGAATGGCTTGCATCTCCACGATAGGTTTGAGATATCTTAGATATGCCAACCATCCTTGAAAGGATCGAGTTGAGTTAAACTCTTAGGAGGTGGCATTTCTAAGATAGCTTTAATCTTTTAGGATCTATTTCTATTCCTGTCAACAACAAACCCAAGGAATTTCTTGAAGCTACTCAATGCACACTTGGGATTCATTTTGAGGTTATATTGTCTTAACTTTGAAAACTACTCTCAAGTCAAAGAGGTGGTTTTCTTTTTTCTCTCTTGACTACTAGATCATCAATGTAACACTCAACTGATGATGGATGAGTTCTGAAGATCTAAGTCATGCTGGTATGTAGCATTTTTAAGGCGAAAGGCATGACCCTATAACAAGATTTGATTGGGGTTCAAAAGTAGTGTTTCTTTCATCTAGACATCTTGATTTGGTTATAGCCAGATTACCATCCATGAAAGAGAAGACTGCATGAGATGAGGTAATGTCCACCATTAATTCTGGTAGAAGAGGAAACTCATCCTTAGGACATCCTTATTTAAGTCCCTAAAATCAACACACAAATGTGAATTTGGCCATTCTTCTTCTTAATGATGACACTAGCTAACTAGTAGGATATTTTCTTCTTCGATGAAACTAACATCAATCAATTTTGACTTTAAAATGACTTGTTCAATTTCTAATCGCATGTCTAGGAGCTTGCTTAGCGTTAGGATCTATTATTAGCTTGTGGATCGCTACGTGGAGATAATAGCATTTCTTCATAACTCCATGCAAGTCTTTAAACTCAATCAATAGCCTAACTAAGTCATTGGTTTCTTCTTCATTTAGCAATAACGATGTATATGTGGGATTTTCTTATCGAGGTTGATTTCTTTAAGCTTGTTAATTGAATGAATCTCTCTTCAAATTTTGGTGCCTCTTTGACTTGGAGATCATCTTGATCATCAAGTTTCTAAACACACATTCTCATAAGAGATGTGTAGAAGAAACTATCGATTCCAAATGGTTGGAAATAACTAGGCAATAATCTTCATCCTTTGACCGAATCAATCCTAGTCCCCGCTTTGATTGTGCTTCCTACATATTGTTCCATAGCTTTTCAAAGTATCTCACTGTGCTTGGACCATGTGTGAGAACTAAACCTTTCTATATAAGATTTTGAACACAAGAAGTAAAAGTCAAAAGGTAATTCCATTAATTCTTTAAAAGTATCTTCTTCAAGCTACATCAACTGTGGCTTGAGAGGATGATCCCAAAAGAACTTCTTCTACTTCATGTCATTGGAAGACTTAGGGACTTCCTTAACTACTAAACCTTCAACTTTCGAGATGTAAGTGAGGTAAGAGCTAAGGTTCCCAACGCCTAATAGTTTCACATAAACCATTACTTTGCTTTGCTTGGAGGCTGTCTTCATCTCTATCTGGATCAAAAGTCACCTCCAATGGAACCCGAGAGGGTTGGTATACTAATCACATTAGACTCATCCTCAGCTAGATTCCAAGTCATGTGAATAGTAGGGGTACTCTATGAACTAGAACACAACCTCTATTGGTCAAGGCCAACTAGGGGTCTCCACCTGGAGCCTTTGCCTACCTCACCTTGTGGAGGTTGAGCCATCCTACCCACATGTCCATATGATGGAATGAAGTGGAATGTGATATCTATCTATTTCTTCTTCAATTCCCTTTCTTGTTCACTTGGACTTTATTTTTCTTTTCATTTTCTTTTATTTTTTCTTTTGCTTCATTTTCTTTTTTTTCTTTTTTTTGCATTTGAATTTTGTCCAAGTTCATGAGAAAGGGTGTTTTGAGGAAGATAGTCACATCATAAATCTCAACCTCTAACCGAAAATGCTTTTCATCTCATTGATGGTATTCAATTCCATCTTTTCTGAACTTGATGCACTTATGAATGGATGATAGAACGATCTTGTTTTGATGTATCCAAGGCCTACCAAGAAAAGCAGTGAATGAAGTATTTGAATCAATGATGTAGAACTTGGCTTCAATCTTCTAGTCACTGATCTCCAAAGGTAACACTATAGAACCTAAAGCCCACTCACCTTGATCATTGAATCCTCTCAACATCATCCGATCTCCTCGGAGTGTGGAGATGTCAATCTTCAAATAGGCAAGGGTCTTTAGACTCATAGTGTTCACCAATGCACCTGAATCCATGAGAACCCTGATGAGTCTGAACCTGTCCATGTCAATTGTGATGTAGAGGGGATGATTGTGCTCCAAGTCTCCCAAAAGAAGGTCTTCATCTGTGAAGGTGATCCCTTGGGCTTCTTTTGCATAATGTGCTTCCTCACCTATAGCGGTCAGCTGAGCTAAGCATATTTTAGGATCAAGGAGAGCCTTGATTAGTGATTCCTCATCTCTTTGGATAAGATAAGGGCATCATATATGCTTACTTAGATGAGAAATGATGTTGTAGTCCACCTTCTCACTTCCACAAGCATATCCAAGGGTGGAGCATCTGTGGAAGGGTTTCATCTTCTCCAATGACTTGTTCCCCTATCTTGAGGTGCCGCCTAGGAGGTAGAACCTTGCCACTGAGGTTGACTTGGTAATCTCTTGAGGCAAGGTGGTGAAAGGTTTTACCGCACTTGCTCACCTACAACTTCTCCTATGGGACTCAATCGGATGATTCCAAGTCTATCTCAAGAGGTGAACTAGTGTTTAGAGTTGGAAAGTCCAACTCAATTAAAGAGGAAGATTGGAATTGTTAGTTATTTAGACTTGAAGAGTTATCATTAGGAATAAGAAGATAACCCATAAGTGATGATATGTAATTCAAACTAGCTTTATTCTTCAATTTCTTGGAATTATTTGGAGGTACAAAGTAAGTCAAGTAAAGTGAGTGATGCCCTTATTGATACAAGAGTTCTACTAGTAGAAGAAATAGAAGAGCTAGATGAAATGGAAGAAGTCGGAAGCGCAATTGAAGGTTGGGAGGTCGGACACGGTGCTACGCTAAAGGCTATCCCGGCCAACACATGTCACCGCCGAGCTCCCACTTTCTTAGAGTTGGCACTGGCAACTTGCAAACCTTCCTTGGTGTTGGAGGTTTGACCTGACTCAGGCAACTACAAGGAAAGCTTCTTGATCTTCTGAATGATTTTCTTAAAGGTTTTGGACAAAGAAATATCCCAACCTTCTTTAATTTTGGTAAGATCACATGTATCCCTAAGGATTACCCTAATGGAACTAAAAGGTTGTTCCACAAGGTATTCCTTTGGGATAACTACAACACCGTCTTGAAATTCTCCTTGAATGTGAAGCAATCCTCCAAAATGTGGCACCATGGTGGTAAGGGCAAAAGTTTGGATCATGACTACTTCCTCCCCTCTTTCTAGCTAAAAAAATCAAGGTTTCTTTAAGAGATTCTTAAAGATTTTCTTTCCTCCCTCTTAAAAGAATAAGGTTTGTTTAACTTATCTAAAAGAGTGGACCATAGCTACCTAGAGATGGGTATGCATGCTGGTGGTGGTGGTGGTAAGAGGTGGTTGTGCTAGTGGAGGTGGTGGAGAGGGTTTCTGCAAAAGGAGGTGGAGGCCGAGGTCATGGTCTCTTGATCTCTAGTCCCTTATCAACCGCGCTACTCCTAGCTTCTTTTCATAAACCTTCTGCAGCTTACTTAGGCAACTAATCTTGAAAAGGCAACAGTTTGTCCTCTCCTTGTAGACTAGTCGCCTTATTGATTAGCTTCTCAAATATCTTGATAATGAAGCCCTTAAGCATGAAGGCGACCAGGCCATGGATATTCTTCAAGAGAATCTCAATGGCATGCTGTTCAGACAACTGCGGTTCACACTTCATACTCAAGTTACACCATCGAAGAATATAATCAACAAGGGACTCACCAGGGTGTTGTGTGCTACAATGAGATCACATACAGTAACCCTTTACTGAGCTGCAGTAAATCTCTTGATGAAGAGTTTCTCTAACTCAACAAAATATCTTTTCAAATTGATAGTTTAACATACCAATAAAGTAATACCCTAGGACTAATGAAAAAGTAAAAGCGCTTCCACGTAAACAAGGCCCCGAAATATGTGCTATGTGTGCCTTTTTTCACCATCAAAGCTTTTGAAGGAAGGAGGCAAAACCCTTGGGATATTGGATAACATCAATTCTCTGGTAGGGTCTACCCTTTGGAACCGATGATCCTCCCTGCTTGAGCCAAAGCTTCCTTCACCGTTGCTCAACCATGGATTTTATGTCTTGTATGGAGGTACTTTCCACTACCTTCCTATACTGATAGTGCTACCTTGCTCAATGAGGTGCTGGTCCAAGACATGCACTAACTCAGCCGATGATCGAATGTAGTAGGATGAACTAAAGGGGCTACAAATATGCTAACAAGTCCTGTAACTGACATGCCATCCTATCAATCTGCTCATCCTTCTGCCTCAACTGATGTTGGAGGTGCTGGGCTGATTCTATGTCTTCTTGATCAACCTCATCACCTTCCATGGCTTGTTGTTCCCTAAGAAGAGATCCTCTAGTGTCAACCATGAAGACTCCAACTGAGTCCCCCAATAAGTCATCTTCAATGGGATCGAAGCTGACTTTCTCTTTATATGACCAGTCATACCCCAAGATCTCCTTCTTCTCCATGAAATAATGTGCAACTATCTCATCTAAAGAGCGATCCATCTGAAAAATAATAGGCGGTGATCACTATCATGAGAGGCACCGACCTACCGGAGAGTCAATCTGTGGATTGTACTCACCGGATGAATGACACTCTTGACGCATCGCTATGAGAGGTAACAATCGATGTTCCACTACCACTGCAGGTACTATCATCAATATATTCAAAATCATCACCATTTCCACATCTACAGGGGAGTTGGTGAAAGGGATGACCATTCGCCTGCCACTCTACACCACCATTGGGGTAGAAGGTCAGAGAGCTCACCACCATAATGGGTGGTGTAGAAGGGGTAGGATCCTTGGACATAGATCACCAATGGGGTGCTTTTCCTGATATGGCCTTCATGGCCTTAGATGGAATGGATATTGTAACTCGGGCGAAGGAGAGTGGTGGGGTGGAGACACCACCAACTCTATGCAGAACCCTCCGGTGGATTGGTAAGAAGGATACTCAAGATGGTCGAATGAGTAGCATGAGCGAAAATCAATCAAAGCGAAGACCGATTGAACCTCCATCTCCCTGGTTGTATGGGCCTCACGAGCCCTCTCTTGGAAAATCTACTTCCCCACACTGCGGGGGATAATAGATCAGAGATCAAACTATGTGAGTGTCAGATGCCTACTCACGTAAGAGATAGGTCGGGCGTACACCTCCCCTCGAAACGCTTTGAAAATGCACCAGAGGAGGTGATGAACGGATCCTCCTAACATCCTCTCTCTCTTGACCAGAGAGGATGAAACTAGTTTTCGTAATGGTGAAGTGACAATGGGAACTCATCCATGAAATGGGCTTCTACTCCTAGCTATCCGGTGTGGTAGCTGATCATGGTTCTTATTCCTGATGGGTAGGATGGGAGGAGTGAGCTAGACCCATACTCAAATGGGGAGGCAAGCCACGAGACTAGGGGACCTTACCCTTGGAGGTACAATGAGATGGTGCTAGCCTCCCTCAGGGCATGAGAAACCGGGGCAATCACCGAGGTGGTTCACCGGCACAATATAACAAGTTGGTACTTCCACGCTTTCCTCTCAGGGAGGAGATCAATCGAGTCAATCATGACCCACTTCGCCTGGGTCACCTTGGTCCTACTAATGATGAGGGAGTGCCTCCTCAATCCTAGCCCTCAAATCCCTAACCAAAGTGAATCAAATGTATGGTAGAAGGGAAGCTTGATCCAAAGCCAAATCCATACCATGGGGAAGGTAAAGAAACTGAGAACACCATTTCAATAACTGTATAGAAAACTGAACCGCATACCGGCCGTAAGATCTGCAATGAGAAATGAACTTGTATCGATTTCTCTTATAGATTTTGAATTTGAATTTTTGAACCCACATCCAACAACTTGGAAGTGTTAAGTGGGTTCAAATGGATTTGAGAAGATTGATTGAAAGAGGAATTTGAATATGAATCCAACTTCAACAAATTTAGAAAATATGGATTCAAAATTTTTTGATAAGATGCTATAGGTTCATGGTTTGTTTGAATTTGAATTCTTGATTTGAGGACCCTTTCCTTTAACAAATTTGGGTATGTTAAAGTAAGGGTCAAATTGATTTTTTTTTTTTGATTATTTTTAGAATTTCACTTACTTAGCAAATTTATGTATGCTAAGTGAACTATTTGAGAAAGTGATTGTTTCTTTCTGTGAATTTTGTTTTGATTTTGGAAAATTTGTAATTCTCACTTAACAAATTTAGGTATGCTAAGTGAATAACCCAAGTGTGTTTTGTTTGATTTTTTGAAAATAGGATTCTTAGCAAATTTTAGTATGTTAAGAAAATCCTAAGTGTTTCATTTTTATTTTGATGTTTTGATTTTTGAAAAGGTAGGATCCTTAACAAATTTCATATGCTAAGGAAATCCTAAGTGTTTTATTTGTTTTGATTTGATTGAAAGTGGAGACTTTACTTTAGCAAATTTGGTATGTTAAAGATGAAGTCCCACTTATTTTTGTGAAATGGAACTTTCACTTAACAATTTAAGTATGCTAAATGAAATTCCAAATGGACGTGTTCAATTTTTTTTGATTTGTTTTGATTTTAAAAATGGAAACTTCTTCTTAGCAAATTTGGTATGCTAAGGAAAGAAGTTCCAAAGGTGTTTGAAAATTTTGGTTTTGACTTTGGAGACTTCACTTAGCAAATTTGAGTATGATAAATGAAGTTCCAAAAAGTTGTTTGAAAATTTTTGAGATAAGATTATTGATTTTTGATTTTGGATTTGAAAACTTCACTTAGCAAATTTGAGTATGCTAAATGGAGTTCCAAAATATGTTTAAATTTTTTTTAGATTTGGATACTTCACTTAACAAATTTGGGTATGTTAAATGAAGTTCAAAAGTGTGTTTGAAAAATTTTAAATATGATTGTTGATTTTTTTTATTTTGATTTTGGATTTGGAAGATTCACTTAGCAAATTTGAGTATGCTAAATGAAGTTTCAAAATTTTTTGGATTTTGGATTTGGAAACTCCACTTAACAAAATTGAGTATGTTAAGTGAAACTCCAAAATGTTATTTGAATTTTTTTTGGATTTTAGATTTGGAGACTTCACTTAACAAATTTAGGTATGTTAAATGAAGTTCCAAATGTGCTTTGAAAATTTTAAAATATGATTGTTGATTTTTGATTTTGGATTTGGAAACTTCACTTAGCAAATTTGAGTATGCTAAATGAAGTTCTAAGTATGCTTTGAAAATTTTGAAATATGATTGTTGATTTTTGATTTTGGATTTGGAAACTTCACTTAGCAAATTTGAGTATGCTAAATGAAGTTCCAAATGTGTTTTGAAAATTTTGAAATATGATTGTTTAAGTTTTAATTTTGGAAAAGAGGACTTCCATTCAACAAATTTAGGTATGTAGAATGGAGATCAATCTTATTTTTGAAATGTGAGATTTTTATTTTGTGTACGATTATTGCTTTTTGAACTAGAGGAATTCCAACTTAATCATATGTGAGGTATGTTTAAGTGGGATTTCCCAGATGATATTTTTTAGTTGGTAATGAAATCTTCATTTAATAAATTTGAGTATATCAAATGAAGATATTCATGTGTGTGTGTTTTTTTTTTTTGAAAAGTTTAATCTTGTTTACAAATGAAGATATTCTTTTCTTCTTTTCTTCTTTCTTCTTTCTTCTTTAGGATGGTAGGAAGGTAGATGCTCCAAGGCTTCACATAGTGCATAAGATAGGGCCTTATGACCAATGCTCATCCTAATCCCCATAACAATCATTCCAAAATCCTAATTGCACAAATTTACATGAAAAGAAAAAGTGGAAATCTAACTAACACTTGCAAAACAAAGGTTACCTAAAACAAATCACACAAATTCCAAGCATGTATATTAGACTTATCACCCCACACATGGGTGACTAAGTCCACTTGGCCTATTGAATCATGCTTAGGGGTATAAAGTACCTGCAATCAAAAGCATTTATATTATTATTTATGATAGCGCCCCTTAAGCACAATCCCTTGCAGAAAAGAATAGTTAGACTAAGAGCCTCCTATCATTCATTCTATGAGCATACACCCTAACATCCAGTCTAAAACATATATCATAAAACAAAACAAAACATGCACCGAAAGCTAGAAGTGGTGACTTAGGCTAATGTGTGTGCTTTGAAGGTTTGTGTGGTATGCTTAGCTTTGGCTTTAGGTTTAAATTTCTAAGTGTGAAAACATATTCAACTTAGAGGAGGGTTTCGTTTAAGTTGTTTAATTATTTTGGATTAATTTTATTTCATGTTTTGGTTTGGTTCAAATGAATCCTATAATTAATTACTAAATTATGAAGAGAGGGAAAGAGAAGAGAACTTCTCTTTCCTTCCCTAACCTAAGTAATTTCTAAAGTAGATTCACATTTTAATTTTGTTCAGGTGAATATTTTGATTAAATCTTTTAATTAATCCTAAGTTTAGAGGAACTCTAAACAAACCTATTCAAAAAAGAAAGATATTTTAAGATTAAATAAAATGAATCAAAATTCACATAACACACATTACTTCATTTCTTTCACAATATGTATAACATGCACATGTATGAATCCTAAACATATCTATACATGCAAATGAGAATATTTAACACACTTTATGAAGCATACAAAATAATCTTTTTAAGAAAATTTGGAAGTTTAATATGCATAATTTTCTTTAAGTAGAATGGGGTTTCTTTATCCAATTTTTCACATACAAACATGAAAGTAAGAAAGACATATAAGTGACGACCATTGTTAACCAGGTGTAGATAGAGGCTACTTAGGCTAAAACCTCTATCCAAAGTTATCAAATAATATACCACTTTCTTTAAATACAAACATGTGTATAAAAGAAATGAAATGGAAAAGAAGAATGCAAAAATTGTATTAATGGATTCATTTTATTTATGCAGTTTATGTGTGCTAGTATAGGTAACCCTTCTTTAAGTCGTAGCATAAAGATGAATAGGATATAAAATTAGGTGAGTGTTAGGTCATTTTCAAATGAACCATATATCTCACCAAATTCTTATTCAAAATTATACCAACATAAGAGAGAAAGGAAACCTATGCTAAGCACATCCATATATTCTTCACATGCAAGCCTATAATTAAAATATAAGTAGCACACTTTCAGATTTGATAATTAATTTCTATGTTTTAAAAATAATTTGAATTTAGTAGTGTTAATAGCACTCATATTTTTACTTTAGTCAATACATGCAAATTTGACATAAAGTAAATAATTTCATTTTAAACTTGAATTTGAAAAATATAAATGCATGAAATCACATGACATACAAATTTAACATGTTGGGGAAAGACTCAAAGCAATGAAAGCATGTAAACAAATTCACTTTAATTAAACTCTAAAAATATTCTTATGGAATAAGAAAGTTTAAAATAAATCAAAGTGTATTCAATGTGATTTTTGTTTAGGTTGAATTTGATTTAATTTTAAAAAGGTGAGTTGAGTTTGCTATTCCTAACCCATTCCCACATGTATTTGATATTTTTGTTTAATTTTTAGATGATTAGATTCATTTTTATGTATTAATTAGGTTAATGTATGAATTAAATAACTTAATTAACCCTTACCTATATCACCTTAGCATAGTTAACCAAATAATTATGAGCTAATGAGATGACATAAAAACTCATAAGGAATTTAAATTTGCAATGAACCTAATAAGAAAAATGATTAATGCAATTTGGCTCACAATTAATAGTTAATTAAGCTAAAGGGGTTTAGCTTAAGTAATTTCAAAACACTCTTTCATACATATGAATTGGGCTTTGATTTTCTTAATTGAAGTTAGGCTATTAAACACCTAAGAATCTACCCAAAATAGATTAGTTAAGTTCTGAAAGTTTTTAGAATTTTTAGAAATTAATTAAGGGGATGATTAATGAATTAACCTTTAATTAAGAGAAGATTAAGGAAAGAAAAGGGGGTTTAGAGAATAGCTTGGGAAATGCCCCAAACCTCCTATCTCTTTCGACCTTAATCAACTCTAATCATGGATTAAAACTAATAATCACATCTTAATTATCTTTAATTAAGTTAAGGGAGTAATTAGGAAATCCATATGTAATTTTCCTAATTAAGCCTTCAATAAATCTCAAGAAACTTAGAGGAGGTAGAAGTCATCCCCTAAAATATACCCAAGAAGTTTGGGATTAATCAGAGGCTTAATTAAAAGGTAATTAGCAAAATAAATTTTTCAATAAAATCCAAAATCAGAGAAAAGTATAACTCAAAATCCACTGAAAATATTTTTAAAATATTCTAGGTTGAATTATCTTTCCAAAGAAATTTATTTCATATTTTTCTGAATTTTATTGAGAGAAATATGAATTTTAGAAAATCTCTAAATTAATTAGAATTAATTAAAGATCCCTAACTAATCCTATAGTTCACAACGCGACGCGTGGTGGTGGCGGTCAGTGCGCTTTACACGCATCGCACGGTGAGCATCCCACTTAAACATCTCATCAAGTGGCGGTGTGGCGGCGGGACGCGCTTTAATCTCTAACGTCCGATCAAAGTTTGGGCAACCAGGGATCTCCCCGCGATTTTAAAAAAAGATAAATCAAATTCTAAACGTGGGAATTATCTCGACCGTCCATCCAAAATGCGCGGATAGATGACCAAGATCTCCCCAGTTCTTCCCTTTAGATCAACAGAGATCATCCATGATCTAGTGGAAGATCCGAGCTCGATTGAGCTCAGATTCAAACAAAACTTAACCCACATCATCTAAAGCCAATGAGCGACACATCCAATGGTGGGATTTGCATGAATTGAAAATTCCATTTATAAAGGACAAACACCTCCTATGCTAGGTGGTCGAAAAATTCCATACCTCACTGAGCATCCATGATCTAGGGGAAGATCCGAGCTCGATTGAACTCAGATTCAAACAAAACTTAACTCACATCATCTAAAGCCAATGAGCGGCACATCCAACGTTGGGATTTGCATGAATTGAAAATTCCCTTTATAAAGGACAAACACCTCCTATTCTAGGTGGTCGAAAAAATCCATACCTCACTGGAGGTGATCACCGACGCTCGAGATCGATGAGGTAGCTTCGTCTAGTGGAGACGAAGCCCTGTTGAAATTCTTAGGCCTTGTGATTGAGTGGCTTGCTCTATGGACCAACACCACTTGAAGATCCTTGCGGCTTTGACCAATTGCTCCTCTCCTTGGTATGGGAACTCTAATGGAAGCTTGAGTGAGCTCGGATTGGTCCTTAGACGAGTGTGCAAGAGGAATTGGGATGGTTTTCAGTGTGGAGAAAGTTGGGAGTTCAAGTGAGCTCCTCTGTTTTCACACTGTGCAAAATCGAGAAGATGAAGTTTGATTTCACTCTAGGAAGCTTGGGGAGGCTGAGGAATTGCTTCTCTGACTTCCTTAGGTTCAATCAAAATGAGGAGTCATCGATTTGAATTCAAATAGGGGGAGTATATCTCCCCCTTAAAGGATCAGACGACCACAAGAAATCTTGCCATTTTGATCCAATTGATCACAATGGGAGGGTTGTTTGATTAGTTAGATGTTTGCACATGGTTGGTTTGGGGCCTTGAGTGGATTGCCAACCTCCCATCTGCTTGAAATTGAGTGAATGAGGGATTTTGAATTTGCCATTTTGACCCATAGGATCGGGTTTGGCCTTGGGTTCATTTGGGCTGACCCAAACCCATTGGGTTGGGTGCACCACTCTCCATTGGGCCCACTTGAGCTATTAGGAAGGCATCAAGTTGATATGAAGAGGGTATGACTAAATTACCCATGAATTAGGCCAAAAATTGTTCTATGACCTATGGATAGAATGGTCTTTTTACTACTTTTTCAATTTGGATATGTTGGGTATATGGAGAAAGTAGGTTTGGCCAAGTTTCATAAGATTTGTAATTCATTTGATAAGGCTTGACTCATGTTGATCCATTTAGGTCAAAATGGGTCAACTTGGGTCAAGTTGATAAATTGGTCAAATTGGGTCAAACCAAGGGTTGTGACAAGTTCATATGACCATTTGAAATATTTTGGTGGCTTTGGTTTGATTCAATTTGGATTAGTTTTGAATTTGGCTCATATGACTTCATTTAGGTCAAATGGATCAAGTTGACCTATTTGACCCATTTGACCTATTTGAGTTAAGTCATAGGTAGGTTTAGGTTTGGTTAGTCATATGGAGTAGATTGATATCTTTATTTTCAATCAATTTTGGTTAAGTTTGAATTTGGCTCAGCATGACCCCTTGTAGGTCAAGTTGGGTCTAAGGTCAATTGGGCTAGGTTGAGTTTAGTTGGCCAATTGAGGCATTGGTCAAGTTCAACAAGTGATTTGGAATGAACTTGACCTATTGGTTCCAATCAATTTGGCTTAGATCAAGTTTTGACATATTTTTTTTTGATTTTGGGTCAAGTTGGGTCAACTTAGGTCAAGTGGCCAATTGGGCTAGCAGGCTTAAATGTTGGTCAAGTTCAAACATAGGTCATGAGTGAACTTAGATCAATGGTTTCAATCAATTTATGATGAAATTTGACTATGTTAGGTTTTTGGGCTAAGTGTTGACTTGGTCAACCCTTAGATTTGACTTGGTTTGACCCAATTTGATTGATTGATCATCCCATTATGATTGTTGATCATGATGAGAGGCATATGTGAGTTTGGTTCAATCCAATTTGGTTAGGATTAGAACGGCTTATAAGGGTACTTTAGGTCACTTTGTGTCAAGTGAGCCTAAGTGGGTCAAATGGCTTGGTCAAAGATTGATTTAAGCTTGAGTGATATTGTATATGAACTTATGATTGAAATATAAATCCATTTACGTGTGATTTGAAGTCAAATGAGTTTTGATCCATTTGATAATTTCATATTCAAAGGAAGAATATGAAAGGATTTTGACTTTGATTTTTGAACTAGGTTTTGATTGTTTGATTGAAGTTTAGATTTATATATAGACTCATGATTTTATGTTTGATTGAATTATGAGAGAAAATCAAGAGTTTGGTTTGATTTGAAGTTGGTTTGGCTAAGTTCAAGATTTTGACTTGAAATGCTTAGATTGGATTTTGAGTGAATTTGAGTTTGATTTTTGGAATTGATTTTGGTTGTTTGAATTTATATTTCATTTATATATGTGAATATAAATGAGAATATAAATTGATCTTGAGAAAATTTCAAGAATTTGAAGTGGTTTAATCATGATTTGGGCTAAGTCCATTAAGAAGGATTTAAATGACTTAGGAAAATTTTATGAATTTGGAGTTTAAATTTTTGAATTTGATTTGATGGGTTTATTTTTATATTTTATTTATATATATGAATATAAATGAGGATATAAATGAATTATGAGAAAATCCCATGACTTTAAATTGATTTGATCATGATTTAGGCTAAGTCCTTTAATGGAAAATTAAGGGACTTAGGAAATTTTTTAGGTTGGGAATTTGATTTGAGAATTTGATATAATTGATTTAAATTTATATTTCATTTATATATGTGAATATAAATGAAAATATAAATGAGTTTTGAGAAAATCTCATAAGTTTGGATTGATTTGATCAAGGTTTAGACTAAGTCCATTAATGAAAAATTAAGGACTTAAGAAAAATTTCATGAATTAATTTGGAATTTTGAGTTTAGTTTGATTGGTTTGAATTTATATTCCATTTATATATGTGAATATAAATGAGAATATAAATGAATTATGAAAAAAATCTCAAAGATTTGAAGTGGTTTAGATCATATTTTTGGTTAAGTCCTTAAGGGAAGATTAAGGACTTAGAAAGATTTGGACTTAGAAATTTTGATGAATTTTGATTATGAGTTTCAATCATAGATTTCAATCATGGAATTGATTTGAGTTTAGAGAAAATCAAATAAAATTGATTTGGAGTTTGACTTAAAAGAAGGAAAGTGAGAATTGTTTAAGCTAAGGGTAGGAAATTTTCCTAACACCCCTAAGACATGACCTATTCCTATGACTAACTCTTCTAAGTCTTCTAGAGCTAGGTTGAGTGTCCACCTAATAACTAGATATGTCTTAAGACTATAGAACTCTTAAAGTCTAAGAGGAGTCCTATGTCTAAGATGGAGGAGTTGAGAGCTCATTCTAAAAATGAGATCATATATGCTACGCATTTAACGATTTAACGATTTAACGACTAGCCTTAATCGAAAGTTCTCTCTCAACATTGAGATGAGTAATTAACTATAGGTGCTTGTGCCTATAGGAGACTTGAAACCAGATCTAAAGTCCTCACCAAATGAGGGCGAAATTTCTAGGTAGTGTCTTATCTACTATTCCATCTGCCTTCTGAAAATTACACCGACACATAAATCATACTCTCTTAATCGAGAGATCGATGGAAAATTTTTGAATCCCATAATATTGTTTACTTTTGTAATATGTATAGACTGATAATTACTAAAATAATGAAAGATAAAATGAATTCAAGCAAATGATTTGCACTTTCCTCCATTAATGATCACATGTTTTTTTTTTCCATAAAAAATTTTCTTTTTTTTTTCTTGAATGATGATCAATATAATTCCTATAAATAAAGTTGGTATATAATGAAATTTCTCAACTTTTGAAATAATAAAATTACTTTATTCATTTTCTTTCTCTTTGTGTTAGTACCTGATAGCTTAGCTTAGCAATTTCTTGTGAGAACAGTCTTTATTATGTAAGTGCTCTTGAAATCTCTCTAAAAAATTCTAATAAATCATTCTCACATCTGCTTATACATTCTAATTAACCTCTAAGCCTAGTCATCCATCACTCGATTTCTCAAACCTCCTCCAAAAGGCTAACAACCCAAACTAGATAGACAATTATCGAGTCATATTCTTTTCACCATTATAACATCTTAACTTCATCAAACTTCACCAAATACTCCAGAACATTCTTAAACTAACCCTCCACCATCATTTCTCCTTATTTAAACTATATAAAATCAATAGATATTTCAAATTAGCTCAAATTAGTCTGATTTGAACTATTCTTGACCTTCCTACAAAACCCCTCCAAGAGTATTACCACTCAAACCATCTTCTCTAGATCAAAAACTAAGAACTTAAGTTAATCAACTACCATAAATTTTTGTTATTTAAGCCACCTAAAAGTCATTTCCTAAAAGTGATATTTCAAATTAATCCAAACTATACTAATCTTGATATTCCTATCACCAAACTCTATAAAACTCTCACATTTTTATTATAAACTTTAAATTACATTTTGAGACATTAAGGGTGTGTTTGGAGCAGCTACATCTGTCAGAAAAAAAGTGATGAAGTTGTTGTAGAAGAAGCTGCTGTCCAAAAAAACTATGATGGGTATTACAAAATTTTTTTTTTAAAAAAAGTCATATCACTACTTTTTGACAACCATCGCACTCTATTAAGTCAAATTAGAAAACACAATTTTTCAATGCACCACACCGCAAAACAAACCCACACCACATTTTCCTAAACGGTAACTATGGTGCGGTGCAAAAACACACCACACCACACCATTATCCTAAACACACCATAAATCAAAACTACATATTCATTTTACTCCCTCCATCCCATTAAAAAGGTCTCACATTACTATCATATTTAGTATTAAAGCAAAACTTGCAGAAAACAAATTTGATCAAAACTTCTCTAATAAGATAAGCTTTTCATGTGAACTTTTCTTTAAATTTGTGAATTTTTCTCAAACTTTTGAGATGACTTAATCTCTTTTTTATGATAATTTAAATTCATATTAGTACCTTAAAAAAGATTAACATAGCTTTATAAGCCTACGTTAATAACATAAAATCTCAATCAATAAGCTCCACCATATAACCTAACCTTTTATCCCTTGTGTGAACTTACCCCTAAATCCTTTTTTTTAAAGAATATATTAGTGACAAAGAGCTCCACTCTTAAAATAATAGTACCCTTACGGTAAATCAAATTTTAATTAGGGAGATTTACATACATACGTCACAATTCTTATGTATTTACATATCTAACACTTAAACTTTATTTTTTACATATATAATATCATAAGAATTGTGTGGTATGTATGTAAATCTTCCTTTTAATTACTTGCTTTGTTATCTTTGTTAATGATTATGGCTAATTCTAGAAATATTTTAAATAATTTATGATAACTTTCTTAAAAATAATAAGCTTGATAATTCTAAGCTTTTTTTAATAATAAAAAAATGTATATATAAGAGTATTAGTGTGCTAAACTAAATGAATTTTGAAGCTAAATAGATTTTAATCAAAAAGACCTAAACTGTTTAAGGAGAGCTTAAGACCCAAATGATCCCGTACCTACCTCATCACCAGAACTTTCTTCGCCTAAAATTTCATTTTAATGACACATTTATATAATATTTTTATTCTCTCTTATGTTAATTTTTTTTTCCTTATCCCTCTTTATATATTACTTCAAAAAAAAAAAAAAAAATCATCTACATGACACCTAAATCAATCTCTTAGGACTAAATTGAAAACTTAGCTAAATTAATAGATGCCTTAGATTTTAGAATCTATAAAAATAAATTAAAGACTCAACAAATCTTGAAAAAAAGTAAGAACCAAATGCATAAATTTAAATAACAAATGCAAGTTCAACTAATCCATCTAGAAAATAATATAATTTCAACTCTACCTCTTACACCTACTCAAACTGTTCTTATAGGAATAGATGATGAAAATTCATACTCAAATTCAGAAAAAACTAAACATTTAGAAGATCAGCTAACTTTTAAAATGAGAGAAAAGAAAATTATTTCCAAAATATAGAAGATTCCAATCACCCATCTCAAAGAGTCGAAGTTAAAGCGCCAACTTATGACAATGACTTGAATAAATTTTGATTGATTAATTCAACTTAATAATTTTTTTTTTTTGCTAGTATAAAATGGAATGACTATTAAATATTACTTTTGTTAAAATAAAATTAGTAGGATACACTAAAATTTTATTGATCAAACACAATAGCTTAAAAATAGAGATTAGAAAGGATACAACTCACTTAAATAAAAATAAAATAAAATAAAAATATTAAAGAGTAAAATATTATCTTAAGCATCACGATAAAAAACTATACAATCAGTTATTAACTTTGAGAAAAGATAATCTTTCTATGACTGAATAATTAAATATATTTGAAGACCTAATTTCTAGATATGATTCAGCATAAATTAGTTAAATTTAAATAAAATCTAAAAGTAAATCCAAGAGCAATTTAAAATTTCCTGAAAATCTTATCCACAACTGAATACATAGACCCTTATAACAGTATCCATACTAGTCAAAAAAAACTGGTTAGTGAACAAGTATTTAAGCGTTATGTACTATGTTCATTTCGTTAACTAACTAACAACAAATTTCTCGATATATAACTAACATAACAATTATTTGTTCGATGTTCTCGAAATAAAATTATATTATATTATATTATATTAATATTATTTTATTTATTACTATTATTATTATTATTATTACTATTATTTTTATTATTATTATTATTATTATTTTATTACTATTATATTTATTTATTATTATTATTATTACTATTATTATTATTATTATTATTATTATTATTATTATAACACATTTATATATTTCAAATGTAGCAGTGGTTAAAATTTTTTAAAAAGATTGGCTGAATCTCTCCTCACAAAATTTGTTGTTGTGAGCACTGTTCGACTCGTTAGCTTCGGTTTACTTAAGCAGGTTGAACCGACAGACATTTCTCGATATATAAGCGAATAAAATATTTTAAACAAGCCGAACACGAACAAGAGTCTGTTCGCTCAAGCTCGACTCGTTTACACCCCTAATCCATACCCATGCCCAAACACACTGAGTAAACCCGTAAGGGAAGCCGCACATGCCTGCTTTTCTGATCCATTGGAATACAAAGCCTCACATAGTTGGATCCAAAAAAAACTACCACATAAAAAAAATTAAGCTGCCATAAGAATAATTCCAAATCACCATTGCTGAAGCTCAACAAATTCCCCCAAAAACAACCACTGCCCTCTTCAAATTAATGAATAAAACCAATCCAGGATAAATAAAAATGTAACACCACACTATTTTTTTTAATTGAGAACAAACTTTAATGTCATACAATGGTATTCTGAGTCATATGAACTAGTTGCCTTCATATGACAAGCTTAAAAATGTTAGATATGCTTCAGAAGGATGAAAAATCAACATCCAAGAACAATTTACATTATTTAAATATACATATTTGTCATTCTTTTTCAAGAAAAAGTCAGATCAACTGCTCATAACTGTGTTAAACTTGAATCCTGCTATTGTTGTGCAGAATTGATTTAAAGGCTGAGTGAAGGAACCTAAGGAAGAAGGTCATACCTTTAGTAGAAAGCAGAACCACATTCCCTCTTGCTTATGCATGCAGATACACGAAGGCGTAAGGAGTTTCACAAGTCTGTTTTCCATTGAAAGCCAAAAATGCTTTTTAAGAAGTCTCAATGTTGCAGAACAAGTTTCCCCTGCAAATTCAAGTACTTCATTTGAGTTCCAACAAGTTTAAACAATACAAAATTAGATTTCATTGTAAGTGAATTTTCCAGAATCATTTCAAAGAATTCTATAACTGTGATTGCAACATGAACTCAGATCTTTTCGTTCAACTATAATGCATGCAAATGATATGAAAAAAAAAAAAAAATCCAAATTTGTGATCTTGTAAACTTTCAGGATATAAAGTTTCATGGAGAATCATACCCTTAGGCATAAAGATACAGCATTGTTGCATCCCCGTACTCCCAAGAAGAAAATATACATCTGTCATCTCTAAAAGTTGTGCAGATTTCTAACGGATACAAATCACTGGAAAGGATTCAAATTGAGGATTTCAATTCGTCAATTTCACCTACTCTCAGCCTCATTGCAGGCATCAGTGTTAATTTATTCAAGCACCTCAATCCGGGATTCTTCATCCTCACCAGATTCTGAAGCCGAACTAGCAGTGCAGCTTTCAGTTTGTGGTACACCTTGCAGGAAATTTTCGTCCGTACAATCTATAGTGATTTCTTCCTGAGAAGCACCTCGTTGCTGTTCCGAGCTGCTGCTCCTCTCCGAGTTTAAAACTTCTCTCCTCACAACATTTAGTACAATTCCATCATCAATCCTCTCAGGTTGTAACAGGTCTCCCTCAGATACCACAATGCTTCTAGGACTTGCTCCACCCTCAGCTTGGTTCCACCTTACACATGTTCTGTTTGGTTCAGAATCAAGCTCCAGTTCCTGAACAAAATCAATGAATTTGATAGCAGAACATGACCTCATCAAAGGACCCCCAGCCCTTGTCCAAGAATTTAGTTCCACTGCTTCTGATTCACTGTCGCTTCCCTCCTGCAAGGTTGTGGGGTCCTGATTTCCCTTACTCGAAGCTTCTCCCACTTGACTGTTTCGTTCTTGGTTAATTTGAGTTGCAATATCTGCAAGCATGTCCCCTTCAATGGAGCTTGAGGAGTTCTCTCTAGCTAGACAATTCCAAGAAGGGATTCTCTTTGAAGGACTTATCCCGAATTTGACATTGGCCCCATGAGAAGGGTTACTGACCCCATGTGTGCCAGCAGCAGCCCTTGCAGCACTCCTCTTTAGCCGACGAAGATGGTTGAGAAGTGCAACACATTCATCAAGAGTGAGCTCAATAGCACAGTTAGCCTTAATGACAGAAAGCTTCTCCCAGGTACACCTCCTGCCTTGGTTGACAGACTTCTGAAGCTCTGCATAAGTGGGGTTCTGTATGATCTTGGAGTACTAATAAAGGAATACAAATAGAATCAGCTTACGGATATATAAAATTGACGACATTCAAATTCAGGACAAATAAACTGGATGAGATATAAATACCTGGGCAAGTGTAGCAGGCATTACGACTGTGACATCTCCTTCCCATTCTTGGGCAAACAACTTCGCAATCCCTCCCAGTGGAATGCCAAGTTCCAGTATCTGGTCACATCTATGTTTAACCTCCATTTCAGCAAGATGTGCGAGCTGTAGATAAAGGTGGGGCACCAATTACAGATTAAAAAAACTGACAGATTTCTGGAAAGAAACCCAAAAAAAAAAAAAAGAAATTTTTTTTTTTAGAACTTTTCAGGTGCTAAAGGAACACCTTGGCAGCAAAGTTGCCTCCATAAGACCTCACAAACTCCTTCAGTCTTAGCAAAGGTACTATATGAGGATTGGCCTGGCTAACAATGAAATGATTCACATTGAATAACTCTTTCAGCTGCATCATTGGCAAATCCATCTCCAAGCTCCCATCTCGCCAACGACGGGCACCACCTCCTGAGTCTTTCTCTGGTCCCTCCAAAAATGGTGCATGGAAAGGAATGATGTTGCCAAATCTATCTTTAGCCATCAGCTCCTGAGCCTCAAATAGACCAGGGAAAGCACATGAAGCAGTAACTGCACTCCAAATGACCACATGCGGCGAAGTGAGGTAGTTAAGGCATCTTGGTGGTTCATGCTTCCTTGGGGAGCAAACGGTGATCCCGAGGATTCGTCCAGTCAAGTCGTAAGCCTCCTGGAATGTTAGATTGCTTGTAAGATGCCGGAGCATCATTTGCAATTGGCGGATGTCATGAACTGCACCTTGCATCCTTACTCTCTTGAACACAGTAAAGAGCCCACCCACCTGATCAAAAAACTTGAGGGCATGAATAGAATCCTCAAAAAAGGTCTCAATCTCCGGCCATGAACGTGTTGCCACAATTGCACACATGATTGATCCTACACTGGATCCAGCAATTATTCGAGGTATAAGCTTATTCTCCACCATGGTTTTCACCACACCAACATGGAATGCTCCTAGAGACGCTCCACCACTTAGGAGCAAGGCTGTTCTACCAAAGGCATGCCTAGTCTCATGCATGAACTGGAGCCGCTCTTCTAAGAGAAACTCCTCAGATTCAGAATAGCATACCATTTTCAGTTGTGTCGATACCTCATCAATGTAGTCTTTTATGAGTCTGGGAACCTGCAAAAGAAAGTCTTTCGAATCACAACATCAACAACCAGTAGAGTTCAGTAATCCTAATTAGCAGGGTTCTGACTCCTTCACAAAATATTCATTCAAATTCATATAATTTCAATATCAGTTGAGATATCTACATAATGCATTTGTATATTAGTTTATCAAACATTCAAACAAACCTGTTGCAAGCAAATAAACCTATCCCCTCCTAAGCATGCCAAATTACATTGTCTCTGTGAGGTGGAAGCCACAGTTTGGATACTTGAAAATCATCATCATTAACTTATCCTAACTATTTGGAATCAATTTTACGAATCAAAAATTTTCATTCATTTCTATTGAGTGCAATCGAAGAATACACAACTGCATGTGTGCACATCTTAATTATACACCATGTAAGTTTCCCATATGAAGTATATTGTATTGCCATTATTGATGTAAGTGTGACCAGATGAGCCATTCATGAAAGAGAAGACTGCATGTGTACACATCTTAATTATACACCTTGTAGGTTTCCCATATGAACTATATTGTATCGCCATTATTGATGTAAGGGTGACTAAGAATTTGCCTTAAAATTTTGTAATAAAAAGTGTATTAATTAGTTATTGAGGTGGCCCTTTTTTTGCAAGGTTGTGAAACCGACCGATATAGACCGGAAAAATAGAGGTTGAGGTTTAAAGATCGAGCGAATTGACAGGAGGTTGAACGGATGATATAATAAATATTAAAATTATCTAAATGAGATTTAAATGATCAAATAATCATACAATATGTGCAATTTGAGAAAATAAATTATAAAGTATAAATCATATGCAAAAAGATCTCCTACAATTTTAAAGTTAAATACATTAATATATAAATACTAACCTTTTTTGCTAAATATAAACTTTGATGAACTTTTATATGATAAACCTATGAACTAACAAATTATGTATAAGATAATAATACATACAACAACAACAACAACAACAAGCCTTAATCCCACTAGGTGGGGTCACTACAATTCTTCTCTCCTCCATTGTGTATGTCAAATTCTCATTTAATTCAAGTATACTAAGATCATTTTTTACATCTTTAACCAAGTCTTTTAGGTCTACCTCTACCTTTCTTAACATAAGGCAAATCTAAAGCATCTACTCTCCTAATTCATTACCGACGCTTTATGTGGCCAAACCATCTAAGCGACTCTGTCTTATCTACCATTTATCTCCAACTTTTTCCTACTCATTTTGCATTCTATCTCGAGTAAAGCCACTCATCCACTGAGCATCCTCATCTCTGTAACATAACTTAATCTTATATCTTTTATTGGTATTCATAAGTCATTCTTGTCTTACCACCATCTTATAAAATTTTTCCTTAAGTTTAAGTGGAACTTTTCTATCATAATAATAGGATGCATTCCTCCACTTCAACCATCCAACTTGAATTCTACTAATAACATCTCCATCTATTTCACCATCATTTTGAACAATAGAACCTAAATATCAATCGCTCACATTCTTATTAATGACTTGATCACTAAAGTCACAACACTACCACTAAAACTTCTACAACTAAAATTACACTCCATATATTCGTTTGATCTACTAAACGAAAACCTTTAGACTCTAAAGTTGACCTCCATAATTCAAGTTTTGGACTCCTCTAGTCTTATCAACAAGAAGAATGTCATCAAAAAAGCATACACCAAGGTACATCTTCTTGTAAATGCCTAAGAACATCCATAACTAAAGTAAAAGATAAGGGCTTAATGTTGATCCTTGATGTAATCCAACCAAATAGAAAAATATTTTGTCAATCCTCCTTGTGTTTGGACACAAGTAATGCTCTAGTATACATATCCTTAATGACTTGAATATAACCAATATTAACTCCTTTCTGTTCTAGAGATCTCCAAATAATACATACATAATCATAAAAAATACAAGATTAAATAAAAAATTGGGAAATATCACCTTGAATCTTGTTTAGAAGATGCGCCTTGAATTCCTCCAACTATTTTTCACCCTTCAGTTAAAAAAAAAAAAATCAGCCGATTGAGGGGGAAACGATTACAAAGCGCGAGGATTCAATCGTGGCGAACGATCAGAGCCGTGGGATCATGCATTAAGCGTGGACCGCCGGATCGATTGAACCGCAGCCGGTTCTCCGATTCAGCGGTTGAACCGACGGTTTGCTACAGTATCCTACGGTTTTCTGCAGAGCCAGTTTTTTTAATATTCCGGACCGGCGCAGTGACCGGTTCACGGCCGAACAGGCCGGTCCGGTCCGGTTTTGAAAGCGTTGCTTTTTTGTAATAAATGTCTTGTGAAGCTCTATGCCATTTTAGCAATGTGTTGCAGGTAAAGCCTATGAAATGCTGAAATAGAAGACTGAGTAGACAAGAATCTCAAGACTTTATAGCTTTCTTCCATACATCCAATTGAATGCTCTCCTTGTACCCCTTTCATAGTAAAACTTGGGATTTACTGTTTTTCTATAAACTATCCACAATGTTTTATGCAAGCTTAAACAATTGAGTAGCTCATAGAATTAAGTATTATAGTCCAAGTTAAAAATAGGCTAAAAATTATTTTAAATTCTACAACCACTAGGCCACTTATGTATAAAAAATTATGAATATGAAATATTCAACCATTACATAATCTAAAAGAGCAGATCAAGGTGCCAAAAGCCCAAAAGCCCATATATTTGATATGATACATCAGTGTAAGCAATGCGTATTGGGGTATAAGTATAGGAAAAGTGAGCAAATGTTTGACAATGCAAAATCATCAATAAGGCCAGAACAAGTCTGCATATAAACTAGGCAAATATTGTAATTACATTGCATAAAATTCCTCATATGCATCTTGGAACATCTTGCCTATAGGGTAAGATCGAAAGATCCATTTTCTCCCTATCGACCGGACTATCTTGCAATGTATAAAAGAGTAAAATGACATGTTTTAAGATTTAAATTTGTGTACGTGAAGTTAAGTGGCATTCTCATCCAGTAAAAACAAGAAATGTCATCAAGTTTCCCAATTGCTTCATGGAATGGTTGTAAATTTCTTTATGGGCATGCTCATATTTGTTAGCATTAGATCTATGAGAATATTCACCTTTGAGTGATGAGTTAAGTTTCTTGGGAAACTTTCCATTAGCTAAGTAAATGCTTAGAATTCCTTTATGTTGAATATAAGATGCGAGCTAAACATTCTTAATCAAGAGTGCTCTTGGGTCTTTCATCAAAGACGTAATTAACCATAGGGGCTTATGCCCATGACTAACCTCGATCCTCTAAAATTAAATAAACTCCCTTGGTCGATCCTCTATAAAATTAAATAAACTCCCTTGGTCCTCCATGCTATTCACATGAAATCACTATGATATATATTGAATATATACTCAACTAATTCTGACAAATTGTTTAGAATATATTGGTCTTCATCGTCAAATGATCCCATTTCTAACTTGGAAACATGAGACTCTTATAAAACCCAAAATTTTCAGGCCATGATATTAAAAGTGAAATTGGATCAAGATGATAAAAAACATGCATAAATTGGAGAGGGTTTTGAGGAGAGGCATTATGCAATACAACCACTACAAATATTTGGGCAACACAAGTAAAACATCAAATTAGATGACGTGAATAAAATTTTGCTTATCAATATAATTATTTCTAATAGCATATTGACTTATTTCCCGGAGATTCAAAATTTTCGTTGTTCCTTTTCATAGTAACTAACCATCCATTTGTTGAGCCAAACTGATTTTACATCTGACAAGTCTTTTTCATAATTCACCATTTTATTGTCTCAGTAGCTATGTTGCAATTTTATATATAATCAAAGTTTATTGATATCCAAACATCACCTTTGTGGGGTAATAGTTTAGGAAGAATTACATGCAATTGCAAGGAGATTCAAAGTTTTTTCGTGTTGTAGTGTAGGCACCTTTGAAGAGGCTATTATGCTACTTGGTTCATATCAACCATTCTATGCATTACATATCAGAAAGGGACAATGATTTTTTCTTCTTTTTTTTTTGCACACAAAAGTCCTATGATGTAGAACTTTATTATAGTGTAGGCAGGATTCAAATTCAAGACTAACAACAACTTCAAAGCCTTTACTACTCAGACTAATTGGCACCCATGGAAGGGAACAATGAATGACTTGAGAGATTAACAATCTCATCATGAAGTTAACATGAGACCTTTCACTTTTGGTTGTTGATATTTACTTTGTTATCTGTAAGGATATATGTCATGTTAGATGTTTTGAACACAATCCATGTAAGGTGTACTTTCGGTTAACTTCTGTGGATGACAGCCTTGAATGGGTATTCCACTAACACTTTCTAAGTTATCTAACATCATTCTAATTTTTAAATCCTGCAACAAACAATCAAACAGTTTGCTACGATTATCAGAGATGTCAAAATAGTTGAGGCAAGCAAATTTCAAAATTTAACACCAGAAGTATTTACTAAATTCAAATTTAAAGATTTTACCAAATCCAACTTGCTACCAATCACCCCTTTTGCAGAAACAATAGTATATTATAGAGTACAAAACTAACAAGAATGAGGCTGAGATCACACCTGTAGCCTCCCCTTGTGAAGCTGTGGGTTGCACATATTTCCCAAATTCCTCATTAGATCAGCCCTCATGCAAAAGACTATATCCCTCAACGACCCTTCTTCCCGCCGTTGCTGCAGCTCCCGAAGCTTATACCTCACCAGCTCCTCATCATAAAACTCCGAATCATTCGCTCTTACTGGCATCTCCTTGTCAAGCATCTTAGCGGCATGACCCCATTCCTCGTAGGACAGCGCGCACTTCATCATGTTCCGCCAAAATCGCCGGCGTATCGAAGCGTCCGCCGCCGATCGACCGCCGGCGAATTTTCTCAGAAAGAGAGCAGCGACGGTCACCATCAAAAGGATACCTTGCGTGTTCCTGGGGTGGATCCATGCCGCGACCGGAGAGATGATTCTCGATAAGATTTCGCATATTTGACGCCGGATCTGCGTAAAGGAGATGGAGAAGAGAACTCGTAACGCAAGAGTTCGGCCGATGATCGACGACGGGCCGATCGAAAAGGCGTCAACCCTAGCTTCATTGCTGATGTCCATCGCTAAGCCGCGGGCTTTTCCTCTCTTCAGGGATTTCGAGTCAAAAGAAATTAGTTTTCGCACACCCGATGCCAAGATGCAAACTTTACAGCATTTTGAGGTCTAATGAGCATGTATGAATGATCGTAGCTAGGGTTTGTGCTACTGCAACCTGATGAAGAAATCGGGGCCTTCGAGACGTGACAGCAAACGAAACAGAAGAGCTTGCGTGAAAGAAATGGGCAGAAACGAGCTCAGCAGAAGAAAGACAATACCAAAAGAAGTTTTTTTTACCAAACAACTAGGCAATCCGATGATTTCGGACAAGATATAGATCAGGAAGAGAATTCAAGATAAGGACTACGCAACCGCTAACGACTGTCTGAGTTGGACTTTATGATCCAGTGAACAATCGGATTGCGTGACGGAAAAGAGCAATCCTTGTCTGTACAGCCTTCAAATTTATTGATAATTCGGCAAAAAAAAATCATGTTATTCTAAAATCCATAAATTTAACAGATATAAAACTGATTTTTATGTATCTATATACATACTATATAATTTTTTTATTTATAAAAATAATATGATATATATATAAATCTTTCTAATTAAGAGGTACATCTAATATTTAAATTTTTATATATATATATATATATATATATATATATATATATATATATATATATAATATCTTAATCTTTAATATCACATCAAAAAATATTATTATTATTTATTTTTTAAAAATAAAAAATATATTTTTAAGCTTAAAAAATATTGATTAAGTAAATATCAAAATTTAAATATTAGATATGTAAATACATAAAAATTATGTATTATATATAAATTTTCCTAATTAAATTTGAATTTTTATATCATATAATTTTTACATTGCTAAAAATTAAATATAAAAAATATTTTGTTAAATTATATAGATCCAAAATCAAAATAATTATTTTGTTAAATCTCAAAATAAATTATCCGCATGTGCAAAGAAGTATGATTTTAAAAAGAGCGTTCTTCAAGATGGCCACAAGCGGGAAACCGCGGCGAAACTGTGATAAACATATACATTTTTTTTTTTCTGATTTTCTAATAAATTTTTTTAAATAAATGCTCGTACTATTAAATTTATTTTAACCGCAAGAAATAGCTGCAGTAAATAAAATTTATTCAAATTTATAGAAATAACATAATTTCAACTTTAAAATACGATTGTTTATATCACACAGGCATTGATATAGTGCATATTAATTTCTGCATATCATGATACAAAAATTAAAAATATAAATTTTATAAAAAATGAGAGGCCAACAAATATAAGTAATTTAGAAAATAAATTAAAAAAATGCATACATATATCTTTTTCAATGAATTTATGTTAATTTATATTATATAGAAGATCTTAAAATAAATGAATTTATGTTAATTTTCATACAAAATATAATATATCTTTTTCAATGGCATAAAGAAGTCAACATATTGCTGAAATAAGTGTCCTTAGCACAAACTTGTCTTTCCTCATTTATATTATAAGCCAAGAGAATAAAATTATTAAGAAAGCTGCCCTAAAATATTTATATTAATAGAAAGAAAATATATCATCTTATTTTTAAATAAAAATTTTATTATCATACATATAAATAAGTTAAGAGTTGCTTATATTCTTATATGAGGCATAGACTTTTGCTTAAATGAAGAATGTAGAAACCAAGCAACCTATGATGAGATCTTATAACAAGAAGTTAAGAATCATCTAAGTTGGTATAATACTCACATATATGATTTTATTTAATAAAATTATCATAAAAACTTTAATAAAACATGCATAAAACTTAAGCTCAAAGCAAAGGAGCATTAATAATTAGGGCTGTCAAAAAAGTTCGTTGTTCGACTTGTTAAGTAGTTCATGTTTGGTTCGTTAGTTAACGGCGAGCAGAACATATTTCTCGAATTATAAAGCGAAACGTGACAATCCTTTGTTCGATCGTGTTCAACTCGATTTAGTTTGAAATATAAAATTATATATATATTCGCGTAACTTTGTGATTAAAGTTTTTTGTCGTGCAGATTTCTCGAGGTTGAATCCTCCTCTTACAAATTTTTCAGATTATTGCATGATATAAGCTATTTCAAACAATTCGAGCCGAACACGAACAATAAAATTTCTAGCATTTGACACGAATACGGCGAAATTTTCAAAGAGTCAAACACAATTTGTTTGGTTCACTCAAACTCGACTCATTTAAACCCCTATTCATGATTATTATGACAATTTTATTGAATAGAATTATAATTCTGAGTGCTATATTTGGTGAGAATATAGGGTGAGCAGCTTAGTTCAATTGACGAGATTCTAGTCGAATGTTATTAAGTCAGTTGACTTTAAAAAACTCGTTGAACTTAATTCAACTTCTCATGATGACTCAATAAACCTAACTTTAATGAATATGAGTGAACATTCTTCATGGACTATTTTATTCTTCCAACTCTCTCTCCTCAAGTTTCTCTTCACTTGAACTATTCTTCTCACGATGATTTAATTGTTTACTGTATATATAAGCATATGATATATGATAATCAATGAGTAAATATCTCATTATTTTAAGACAAATAGTATTAGATGTACAAAGAAGAAGGAATCATTTTTGATGTCAAACAAAACAACAAAGGGCTATAGCTAATAGTTTTGAAGGTTTATTCTTAAAATAATATTTTAATATCAAAATAGTATATAAGTAAATATTAAATCAATAATTTATAATAATTATATGATATTTATTTAAATACTCAATTTTTTAAAAATTTGTGTTGATCGTCAAACTAAGCAAGATGAGCTAGGCTAGATTTGACTTGTCGGCTAGCCCAACAGCCCATGGGTGACGAATGTCAAATGATCTATTTGGGTCCATAAACACACAATTTTACAGAGTTTATGAATCGTTTCTCTAAATTTTGACATATTGTATAAATATTTTTAGGAGATTTATATACATAACACACAATTCATATGCATTTATGTATCAACATCTAAAATTTGATATTTACAAATATAATATTTTTTCTATGCATAAAAAAAGTTAATTTAACATTACATATTTAATGATAGTGCTATTTTTGGTGTAATATTAATGATTTCGATATTATTTATGTAAATATGAAAATTTAGGTATTAAAAAAGTAATGCCCTAATATTTTAGTTTGGGATATATGAGCAAATTTAATCTCAAACAAACAAATATAATACATATGCAAATATTAAATTAAAGATCTCTTAGTTGAAAGTCTAAGTTTTTAACTATTAAGTTGGCTTGTATATATATTATATAAATAATTGATATTTATTATTACAAGTAAATCTAAATAAAATTAATTTTTTCTTAAATAAACTTAAAACTTCTTTGACTTTCCCAATGGAATGATAATAGCTCTTGCAGCTAATAATTAAAAAAAAAATCTCCAATAAAAAAAGAAATTAAGCTATTTATGGTAAAAGAGCATCTCAACTTTGAAAAATATTTGAGCAGTATTACAAGTAATTTTTGTGATAAACAAACATATTTTAAAGATCATTAATCAAATAAACTTTAAACATGATAAGCCAAAAATTTCAGTGCTAACTTTATTTTTATCTACCATAGATTTTATAACCCCAATAACTTAAAATAACTGTTCTCTTTATTTTCCCTTATCTTCATTTAAGTGGCCACATCTGCTAAGTTTATTTAAGCTTGTTTTAAACTAAAAGGCAATTCAATTTTCAATTTCTAAGACATTTTAAAAGTCCATTAAATAAGCATATGTAACAATAGATTAAATTAATTTGTTGAGATTTATACCGTGTCTCAAAAGAGAAAAAAAAAAAGAAAAGAAAGAGATTTTGTTATATGTTGAGTATCAGATAAATTTATCTTATTTATTGTTGACCTGTATATTAGCTCCATAAGTTGAGGAGATCAAATATTATGAATGACAAAAGCAAATGCATATAAACAGAAGAGAAAATCACTTCGAGCATTGCCGAAACTACTCAAATAATGAATGTTCTTCAAATGGTTACACCGATATGAACAAGATGTTGAGAATCTATCAATAAAGGTCTTTGCACCCAATTCAATCAAGTATAATAACAACGATAAAATATAAACAATCTATGATGCAAGTTGAGTCGAAGTCATTTCAATCATTATCGAAGCCACTTGAAAATCATCCGTTTGCAAAAATTGCGAGCACTAAAATCCTTCAAGTAAAGCCTCTTGCAATCAATCAAATTTAATAGAAGGGCGATGATGAACTACAAATAAGCCTAATGCAAATCTGGCCAAAGTTGTCTCGATCATCACCAAAGCTATTCAAAAGATGTGTTTGCAAAATGAACATAGACACATTCGAAAATGCGAAATTGCTCAAAGTTGACATAATTTATCTAAATAGTTGCACAAATGTGAAACACAAGAATTACCTGCATTCGAGGCTCATGACATGTTTCAATAAATATGAATAATGAGATATTGCAAGCAAAAATTAATATGGTTTAAATTAATTTTATTTTTGATTATTGAAAGTTATAAGGCAATATATATATATATATATATATATATATATGCTTATAAACATAATTAGTAAATTAAGTATCATTAAAAAAACTTTAGATATATAATCGCTTCCAAGTACTAAATTTAGCGTCAAATTCGGCGTTAAGGTAGCTAGGTGTAGTTGAAGCTAGTCCCCACTTAGTGGCGACTATAGAGTCGATCGGCCGTCGGCCATTAGCTGGCTATTTGTGATCCGAGTTCCCATTCTGACATCCGAACTCTCCATGCGAGCCGCCGACCCCGCTCCTCCTTCCGAGAACGAGCATCTTCCTCTCCGACCTTTTCCGCAGCCGCCGACCTTGCTCCAACCGTCGACATTGCTCTCTGCGCTTCTTCTTGGGACCGTGGACATTTTTTCCGACATCCACATCCGCGTTCTGCTTTCCTCTCCATCTAACAACCCTTTGGAACCCAACATTAGCTTTCGACGATGATTCTGGCGGTTCCGTTCCTTTAAGGGAAGTTTCCTGCGGCATATTTTGTAGTTTTAGCGCACATTGCCGTTGTTCTTCATAAACACATGGTAAATCCATAAATTTTCTCATTTATAATTAATTAGATTGTGTGTATTAGGGGAATTTGGTTTAAGATTTCAGTTTAGGGCTTAGAGTTATGGTTAAGGGATTTGATTTGTAATTTTGGGTGATAATACAATCTTTAACTTTTAATATATATCGGGTATATTATTAGAAATGATTGTGAAATATATAGGGATGATATGAGTAGGATTTGAGTCGTTGCAGTTGGCCTATAAGATTAGCTAGTGACCTTTAAAGCAAGTCACCTTAGATGATTTGTTCGCATAACGTGTTGATTGAGTTAAATATCATTTGATTTATGTAGTCTATACTACAAATAAATTTGGGCGTAATATTTTTCTAAATTTAGGGAATACTGATATGATTGGTTATTTTTTAGTTATTTGAGGAATGAGTAGAGAGTTTATTTCGTTGATCTTATTATATGGAGGTGAACTAAGTGTCGATAAGCAGTTCATTCCAAGTTATATGGGTGGTGTCGTCGTTAAGGTTCCTGCATAATACCTAATTGGAAACAAAATTATGAGATCCTTGCACATTGATTGGGCGTCATAATCACTTGTCGTTATCCGGTGGATAATGAATTTATAACGTCTGCTATTTCTGATGATGAAGTTTGCGACATTACACTGGACAAAGCTTATCGTCAGATATTAGTGTTGTATGTGTAAGTCGTTGATGCTAATGTTGCATCCACATCAGCTGATCCAGTATTAAGGTCATCAGATATACCATCGATGCATATACAGGATTTCATCACACCTGCTCCTTTGGCGACACAAAATAGCTTTAATGAATTGATCCCCAGGTAATACCTTCTTTATATTTTCCTGCTTATACTGTTAATATTTAATAGCAATGTGTGTCATCGTACTTATGAGTGTCGTGGCAGCGATGATGTTATTTATCAATCAGAGGAATTATATGTGCCTTAGAGTGCTACAGACGATGATATGTATAAGACTATGAGCAGTGGCTCAAGTTGTGACTATTTACATGATATTAGTGATGATGACTGTTCACCTGGGTTAGAAGCTACTATAATTGAAAATGTAGCCAGTCATGATCTCTTAAAAAATCATTCATTTCGAAATATTGATAGTGAAAGCCAAATATTATCTACTAACGAGTATGTACGAATGTGTCAAACCACGAGAGAGTGGGACAATGATATTTACTTTGACGGTCCATCTGATGAAAATGTCCTAATAGAAGATGTTGAAATCCCAGGTGATCTTGTAGAAGGAATGCGTTTTACAAGTAAAAAGAGCCTTCAGTTTACTGTTATTGGATGGTGTATAGTTAATAATGTTTAATTCCAACGTTACCTCAAACTAGAACTATCTGATATATGTGTACTAATAAGCATGTAATTGACATCTACATTGTAGCAGCAGCAGAAGTCTAGGGGGTACCTAGAGAATCTCCAAAGTTGGGGATCACCATAGATGTATCAATGCGGTGATCGTATCGATAGTGCTTCAAATTATAACTTATTTCATTATACCTATGTCGGGCATCAAATTGATCTGAAACCTAGGAAGATTATAGGTAGAATAGATTCAAAGTTTAATGTAAAAGTTTTTTACATGAAGGCCAGGGATGCTAAGCGCAAGGCAATAAAGTAATTTTTTTTATAGTTGGGAAGAGTCTTATAGGACTCTCAGCCTTTTCATGGAAGCTTTGTCTACTTTACGGTAAAGTATACGATCGATCTAAGTACATAGCGATTCCAGACTTTTCGGGCATTTGGTCCTTCTATTTTGGGGCAGCATCTATCTTTAGTTTAGATGATATATTTTTGTTAGGCAAGTACCATGGTACTTTACTTACTACTATTGGAATATATGGAAACAATAGTTTGTTTCCTCTTGCCTTTGCTATTGTTGAGTCTGAGTCGACTGATTCTTGGCAGTGGTTCTTAATGTGTTTACATGATATGTTGCCTGTGGTGTCAACTAGACGTGAGTTGTGCATAATATCTAATAAGCATGTTGGCTTGTTGCATGGGTGCAGAGATATTTTTTCATGGGCCGCTCACAGGCATTGCTTGCATCATTTGCATGAGAATTTTAAAAGGTGATACGTAGATTGGGAATTGGTGATGTTGAATTTTTTGCGAGAAAATGTATATGGAAAATCATTCATGAGTTTAATCGATATATGACATATAAAAATATGAAAGAAGAAGCTCATAAATGGCTTGTGGAGCTAGACCCAGTTAAATGGTCACTAGTGCATGATGGTGGAATGCGTTATGGTACAATGACGATAAATGCATCCGAATATTTCAATGGTGTTCTTAAACGTGCACATGGTTTACCAATTCAAGTGCTAATCACTACTATTTATTACAATTTAGTTGCACTGTTAATGAAAAGACTTGCCACTGCAACTCAGTAATGGGAGGCCAATTTATCTTCGTTCACCCAAATAGTATCAACTATGTTACAAAGCTAGACATTTCCCAGAACCGGTGAACATCAACCCTCGGGAGATGTAGGTGTTTGATAGGTCAAGCCGATCATTTAGAGTTGATTTATTAGATAATGGTCAGTGTAGCTACAGTTATAATAAGTTAATTATATATCATTGGTCAAACGCGTATTTTGCTATCTTGGGGTTAATTAAACCACGACATGTGTTTCATTATTACACTTTGCATCGATAAGCTCATATATTCAACGAGTTCCACACTTTGCTTGGTTCTAATTGGCCGACTAGTCGCAAGGTTTAATAAATTCGCCACCCCTTTCATAGAAGGTCGCAGTAGATCATACCACTAGGTTTGAAATATAATTGATGAAAATAGAGCTAGTAGTAGCAGAACCTATAGTCTATACAAGACAGTTGGACACTACAGGTCATTGTGCCCACACAATATCAACAGTAGAAGGTATGTTGTAGTTATAATAGCAACCCATTTACATGTTCTATGTTCATTGTTATAATTTTTATGGAGGTTGCAGTACTCTTTTTTGGCTTACTTTATGCTATATTTTTTCATTTATAATTTATAATTGCTAGACACTGACTACTACATATGTTTTTTTTAACAGGTACGATGGCTGATGAGCACCCCCACTTGTTAGATGTAGGCGTCGGGGCCATGTTAAAGAGGACACCCCATAATCAGAGCAGCCTCTCTACAGAGGTCCACCCTACATAGCCTCCCTACATGGTTGGCATAAATCACCTGATCGTAAGTGTTATTTTAATTTCGGTTCTATGTTACATGCATGAGTACTAGTTTGACTAATGGTTGATTCTTTTTTTTTATTACGAATCTGTTCAGCCGCTTCCCACTTGCTTATCAAGGTGACCCATTACTTGCGGAGATTCATCGTGGCACGGAAGCATAGCCATGTCGTCAACTATGTTTCATTAACTTGGATCATCATCTACTTATTGCTCTGGTTGAGAGATGGTCTCCATACCTTCCACTTGTTGGTGAGATGACGGATGCTTGACTGGTGATGATCCTTGGTTTACGCATTGATTGGCCACCTATTATTGGCCCAATTATGATTGGTGAGGGGATGAGGTGGCATAACTGGCCAGACTACTGCGATGAGTTGTTGGGTCGACATCCCATACCAGATGTAGTATATCATGAGCTGATCAGCCCACACATCACATTGACCTTCAAGATGGGTCAGCAGCGTGTGCGTGCATGTCTAAGGTGGTCTTCTGAGAGTCTTATGCCATCGAGCATTGAGAACACAAGCACCTAGATGCCTATATTTTATTTCTTATTGGGTTCTTCCTACTATCATACGCGTCAGGATCAGAGGTCCATCTGTAGTATCTTCCACTACTTGAGGACCTAGATTCATTCAAGACATTATATAGGAGGAGCGTTCGGCCTGTATAGGGAGTTGTCGAGTCTACTTAGGCAATATGGTACGCCTTTACACCTTTACGGTGATCTTGGGAGCATCTTAATGTGGGGAGAGGCCGACCGCATGTGCCATATCCAGTGATCTCGGGCTTCGGCATTGGATTGAGGTATATTTTAATTTTATAATTTCAAATTTTTTGCTTATATGTTTGTTTATAATGTGTTGTTGTGTGCCGGTGGAAGCGATAAGTTTTGAGATCTTGTGAATAACATATATATGAATGAGCGGATGGTTTATTTAATACATAATAGGACATGGAGCCATACTGATTCAATCATGTCATACATAAAGAAATTCAAATATATTGTTCACGAGTCCTACTCATCATCTAGAAGAGTCACCATCAGATAGTGTTGCGATAGTTTGGATTCATACCAGAGTTGATGTGGCACTAGTAGACCCTACTTTTAAAAGGGTTGATGGTTAAGATAAAGCAGATGTAGACTGGGTTGATTACCACTATGTTCACATTGCTGCTTGGGAAAGGTGAATGGGTTACATAATCGAGGGCTTGGACGAAGATGAGGACAGGCTGAAGGCTATCAATCAGTACATATTCTGATTCAGATCTTGAGCTTCTCTCTATTTACTGGACATCCCGACAGATCCTCCCACCACTTACTATCCCAGAGCATCTGTAGAGCACATATATGTAAGTGTTAACATAAGTTTTCTATTAAATTCAATATTTTATATACCTACTTGAGGCTAATTTCAAATGATATTTTTTCATGTAATCGAAATCTTGGCATTTCGGGACATCTTTCGATGCAGTATAGATGAGCATGAGTTCTGGGAGTCAGATAGGTACAAGGTGTTATGCAGTGACTTAAGATTTTGGGTACATATCGGTGACCCATATTATGGATTGGGGCCTATAGAGGACATCACACAACATGATTGGGGTGTCGAACCATCTACATATGCTGATCTAGGTCCTTCTACATACCAACTTACCTATTAGTCACAACCGCTTTCTTCCCATCACAAGACTATCCTACGCAGACTTCTGAAGATCTTGCATTGGAGGGCCACCATTAGTTATGTGATCATCCACCACATGCACCTGATCAACATACACCTGGGAGTGGTGTGATTCTATGCAGATGATGGAGACGTTAGCTGTTTAGGATAGTGTGGCTTGTGCGTCTGTACTACATTAGTTCATGTATATTTTATTTTTCTTTTTGGATTGTGCTATAGTAGATGTTCCATTTCTTTGTATATATATTGGAACTTTATTTTATTGCATCATTTTGGTAATCTTCTATGTGTTTGAATACAAGTAATTTTCACTTTTCTCTTTTACAACCTATTCACCATCATTTTGAACAATAGAGCCTAAATATCTAAATTGCTCACTCTTTTTAATGACTTATTCACCTAATGTCACAACACTAACACTATAACTTCTACAACTAAAATTATACTCCATATATTTAGTTTTAGATCTACTTAAATGAAAACCTTTAGACTCTAAGGTTAACCTCCATATTTCAAGCTTCTGAGTCAATAGTCTTATCAACAAGAAGAATTACATTAGCAAAAAGTATACACCAAGGTAATAAATTGACGATCCTTGATGTAAATGATTTGAATATGCCTAATTGTTGATCCTAATATTCAAGTCATTTACATCAACGATCAGGAAAAAATTGCCGATCCTCAATAGTCTTCCTATAAATGCATAGTAAGAACATCCATATCTAAAGCAAAACGATAAGGGCTTAAAGTCGATTCTTGATGTAATAGCTCTACTGTACATATCTTTAATGACTTCAATATGCCTAATATTAATTTACCTTAATGACTTGAATATGCTTAATGATTTGGTGTAACCCAATTGAAATAAAAAAATTTGTCTGGCTAGTACTAACTACGTCTAGATACAACTAGTCGCTTATCACAACATAAATTAGCTTCCTTGTCACGTCAGATTTGACGTGGCACACTAGTCGCCCATTTAGTTGGCGACTATACCTATTTCTAAATTTTTTAATGATACTTAAATTATTAATTATATTTTAAATCATATTTATTTTAAAAATTTACTCAAGTTATAATCTATCTATTTTCATTTTATATGATGTTAAAATAATTATATTAAAAAATTTTGTGCATTCAATTAATTAGAATCACCCTACCAACCTCCTCTTCCACTAAGAATAAGCCATGTTATTCTTACCGTACCCACTTCTTATCCAAGCAGGAGAAACAAACAAAAATAAAATGATTCACTGCATAACTCCTCAGGGGCTTATTACAGATATTCCAAGAAATCTCCGACACCAAGAAACTCCCTATTCGAAGTTCTTCTCATTCTCTCGATCTCGTGTCACATAGCTGGCATCTCATCATGTCTCCTACGTCACCGGTCATTTCATCTCCATCTCTCATCTACTTCCCATATCGTAGAAGCAGCAACTGACATCTCCCCAACTCATTGTCTTCTCTATTCGAAACTCTTTCAATTCTTTTCTGGTTGTTATTGGAACACTCCACAACACTCTACATTTGGTCTCAGTGGCCGATCAATACAAATCCCTCACTCGACAGTCTTTCATCTTGCTTTGTCGCAACACAACTGCTGATTCCTCCTCATTCCCAACAACACTCACCTTCTCTTTCTGCAACCTAGAGTATAACCAGAGTCAACTCTACTATCAGATAAGTTACTCTCGACAATCACTCTCACAGCCCAACAACTAGGCCTTTTTCTTCATCTCTCTATCGTCAACCCCAACAGCTCCTCTTACGCATGTAAGAAAGCCACACATGAAACCTTCTTTCTCCTAGTTCCCAGCTAAAATAATGCAATAGCCCTAAGCCAACCCAGTGGCTCAAATTCCTCGGACATCTCCCTCTAGTGTACTCCCGTCTAGAGCTCCCAAGTCCCATTCCTCTCTCTATTCTTTTCTAGGCAAAACTCATTCAATATTTTTATTTATGCTTCAAGCCCATGATGTCTTTTGGTTTTTATTCGGCATCTTGAAATTTCATTGTCCCATAACTTTCCATTTCTCAACATCTATATAACTGATGGTTTAATTTATTGAAGAACATTTCATTTATCTCAAATGTTCTTCCTTCTCTCATCGTCTCTTTTAGACCCCAGTTGCCTTCCCTCATTCTATAGTTTTGAAGGAGGCTATATAGAGGGTAGCTTTTGCATATGTTGAGAATCCAATTTGGGCTACATTTTAATGTTTATTTTTCAAGCATGATTTCTTTGCCATCTCTGACTGTCATACATTGTGAAGTCAGAATAATAAGAAAATAATGATGATGAATGGTGAATATATGTATATTGCTTTATTTTATGTAGGTGATTGAAGGCCCCGTTATGCTCATCGTACGGATTGAAAGATGCTTCAAAACACTAATCTCGTCATGCTCGAGGCTGATGGGTAGGCCAAAATAATTTGATCTTTCATGGGATGATGTTGATCTTGCCAAAATGCTGTCAAAATTTCATCAAATTTTTGGGACTTAAACAAACAAAAATGATTTAACATTAAGTTAAATATAAAATATAAAGTCCTAAAAATGAATTTATAATTAAATTTGAATGAACTCAATAAGTATTAATATCATATAAGAGTGAATTAATTGAAAATGTGTTCATTCACTTAATTCTTCACCAAAATGAAGGTTGAGTCTATTACTCTATATATTGAAATAAATGAAAGTGCTCAAGTAGAATATAAGTGAGGCTTGAAGCTAACTCTAAACTCATAAGAGAGTTACAATAAATTTGAAGTTTAATTTTTTAAATAAAAATGGAACTTGATGTGGAGTAAAAGATAGAATAATATTGGGTTTGATAACTCATATATGAGCAAAAATATAACTTAAATGCTCACCATTGAGCATGATCATGGATTATTCAATAAATGCTAGAGTTGCAATATTTTATTCTAAGTGAATTAAAAATAATTTCAATTGAGCACAATCAAGCTTGGGAAATGAATATGAATCTTGATAGCCCACCTATGAGCAGATGTGAATTTCGATATTTCATCAACTAACATGGACAAGATTTGTCATTGATTATTCCAAATATCTGATTCTTGAACAATAACAAGCATTACAAAGTTGCTCGATTAACAAATGAATTATATTTTAATTCATATTCAGCAAGATGAAAGAGAGTTGAATAAATTTAAATGAGGTTAGTAAATAATTTAGTAGATCATCAATAGCTTGAATGTAATACTTACAATATATAGTTATATAAAATTGAGATGTAAATAGAGTGGTGGGAGTGAATCGAACTAGGTCACTCAAATCTCACTTCCACCTCCACTCTGCTTTGCCTTTACCTTACCTCTGCTTGGTTATCGCCACCGAATATGCAATTCTTCAGACAAGCAGATAAAAGGCGACACTAAATTAAATTCTGCACGAATTATGGAGGTTCCTTCAATCCAAAAAAAAATTATTCTAATTATGATTTTCAAAATCAATAATTTTATTAATTAGATGAAATTATCTAATCTAAAAATGTTTGCATGTTCTAGGACATAGGGATTTAGAGTGTAAATTTTAATATCAAAATACTAGTTGGGATTAAATAAAAATACCAAATTAATCTCATAATTTAAAAATAAAATTATTTACATTATTAAATATCCACATGGGCCTCAACACAATGCTGAATATTTAGATTCAAGTGTTTGAGGATGTGTCATATAGGTTAAAACATTAGTGAATTATTCTATTTTTTTTTTTTTTTTTTTAATCTAAATATATACTATACATGTATGTATTTTAACAAGTTGACGCATCCATATGGTGAAAGTTAAGTCCTATTTTGAGCAGTCAAATCCTCCTCCCCATAGGGACTGGAGTCGATAAGACTGATTCTTTTTGATAGAAAATTAAGTGGTTAATCTTAGTAAGATTGCATATAAAAATTAATATAAAATGACACCTTCATGTTTATCACATTAATACCACTCTTTCTTCTTTTGTAAAGCCTTTAATAATTTTAATATGGCTATTTCATGTTTAGAAATTCAGATATTCAATTTGAAAAATCTTAAAATACAATTGTAAGTTTCAATCTATAGATCCAATCCACCTTCTATAGGAGTAGAGTTGATAAGATCTAATATGATATAATAAGATTTCAAAATTGTAGACCCATCATCTATGAGCAAAGAGTAGAGTTGACAAGGTCTACCCCGATGATGGATATGTTGATCGAGAAAATCAATCAGAGGGGTTCATTATTATCAAAATTTCTTAAAATCTTCAGTGTTAAGTGAAATTTCTATCAATTATCAAATATTCAAGAAAATTTTAAAATAATAAAATTAACTAAATCAAAATTCATCATAAAAAATAATAATAAATTCATCCATCCATCTTCCACAATAATTTGTTGGATGTGACAAATTTTATGTTAACCTAAGCTCGCAAAGGAGCCAATGTTATATTATGCATACTACTATATTCACACTCAAAATGTTCTACACCAGTAAGGACATGACCCATGTCTTCTGCTTGCGTGATTTGGCTAGTAGACTCCACATATGAAGCGGTTACAACCAGAGCCCTCTGACCAGGTGGTTTGGCCAGTAGGCTCCACTAAATTACGGTCACGACTATAGCCCATATGTTCCCCAATGATTTTCTATTCCTTTGAGTTGTGGATCATAGGGTATACTTAATAGGGTATAAAGCCCATTGTTAGCTAGGGTGAACTTAATATTGCCCCCTCTGACAAATATCAACCCTAGTCTACAAGATCTCCTTGAACGACATAACCCATGGCTGCTGACAAGGATCCTTTGGTCGGGTTGGGTCGACCACCTCCTCTGACTAAGTGGACCAGGGATCATGACAGCCCGGGATGACGAAACCATGAGACCTTATTCGGGCGTGTCATCATTCCCCCAACCATATGCTTCAAGCATAAAAAATGATGAATTTCCTTAAATTTTAAATCTGAATTCTTACTACTATGCACTAAGCAATTAGCGACCTATGACTAGCCTTAATCGAAAGTTCACTCTTACTAATTGGGGAGGGGTAATTAACTATATGTGCTTACGCCTATATGAAACCTGGAACCAGATCTAAATCAAAATCTCTAGGTTGTGCTTTATATATTCACTACAACCAATCATCTATCTTCTGAAAATTTTGTTTGACACAAAATCTATACTCTCGTTTCATCGAGAGGTCGGCCGCAAATTTTTAGACCCCACAGATTCCTATATTTGATTTATTCTTTCATCGGGACCTTTCGGTAGTGGATTCTTGAACTTAGAGTTTAAGTGTTACGCTTCGATGCTCACCATACGGGACATGCTTGGCTTGGTGATGAGTCACCATGAGAGGTGGTTGTCTTTGAGAGTGCATACTAGATGTCTCACCTTTTTATTGAGGATAATCCCTTCATGGAGCTTTATCATCCATATTATATTTATTCTTTTATCGGGACCTTTCGACAATGGATTCTTGAACCTAGAGTCCAAGTGTCACGCTCCAATGCTCACCCTATAGAACATGCTTAACTTGGTGGTGAGTCATCATGAGAGGTGGACCTTTGAGAGTGCATACTAGATGTCACATCCTTTTTTTATCTAGGACAATTTCTTCATGGAGCTTTAACCTCCAAATTTGTTTATCCTTTTCATTTGGGACTTTTTGGATTTTTTACATGATCCAAGTGTCACACTCGATATTGAAGCTTAGCTTGGTGACTAGTTACCATAAGAGATGTCAACCTCGTTAGTGGGGCTTCAAAATTTTCAATTACCATAGGCCTTTGAAGTTCTCTTTTCATTAAGCCTCTTTCCTTAGCTACTTTAAGAACTTTCTGCGGACATAGGATCAGGTTGCCTTCTCTATTGTGTTGGAGCTTGATGTTGCTGAGCCCAAAATGATTGCTTTACTTTGCCAGTAGAGTTATGCCATTTGACCCACTTCTAATTATCAAAGTTATTATGGGTAGAAATACTCACTTCTGGCAGTGATATTAGTTGTTCATTGGGACTTTCAAGTTAAATCTGCAGAGCCCTTATCTCACCATTTCTTCTTATTTACCTTCTTATTAATTTGTTTCATGAGGAAGCCTCAGAATCATGTCTCTCTCATATAAATGTTTCATTTGGTAAAATAGTTGTGCCTTGAGGCATCATAGATGCCATTTCCAATAATGGTTCTTTTCATCACAGGGGCTTCAGGTTGACTCAATCTTTTAAACACTGAAGTCTTCCTTCAAGAGATTTCATTGACAGGGATTAGGTGTTGCATGGGTTGATGCACATGATGTGCAAAAATTTTAATAAACTGATGCCTTCTAGTACAGCCTCGGATAGGTACACCAAGGGTGAGTTTCTTAGTAGCAGCGCAGCTGCAATGGCTGTGAAATCCATGCTACCAAATTGAATGTTAGCTCCAATATCTCCTATGTTGATGATGACATCGGCTAAATGAATGTTTTCTCCACGTCCAAGCTGAACGATGGAAAGAGTGTTCTATAGATCCATTCTTTACAATTGCATGATGGGATTTGTAATCAATAGTCAACATTTTACACTTCACTTTCACAATGTAAAGATACTACAAAATAAAATAACAGTGCAATATAAATAGGTTCTATATAATTATTTAATAAACTAGAGCCTTATCCAATAATAATTTTAGTTTATCATTCATTTTATTGCTATTATAGCATATATAGGACTAGCCAAAGATGGAAAGAAAAACTTATCCCCAGCGGAGTCGCTAGAAATCTATGGGCTCCGAAAATTCACCTCTGGCTTCTCGATGAAATGAGAGTATATATTTTGCATCGAACAAAACTTTCAGAAGACATATGATTATTTATAGCGGATAAGTAAGGCACTACTTAGAGATTTCTCCTTCATTTGATGAAAACTTTAGATATAGTTCTAGGTTTCTTATAGGTGCAAGCACTTATAGTTAATTACCCCTCCCCAATGGGTGAGGGAACTTCGATTAAAAGCTAGTCATAGGTTGCTTGCTCATGTCATTAGTAAGGATTTAGATTTGAAATTTAATGAAATTCATCATTTTTTAATGCTTGAAACATATGGTTGAATGATGGTCGATCATCCCAAAATCATGATCCCTAGTTCACTTAGTCAAAGGAGGTGGTCGACCCAACCTGACCGAAAGATCCTTGTTAGCAATCATGGGTTGCATCGTCCAAGGAAACTTTATGGGATAGGGTTGATATTTTTGAAATGTGATAATCTTAAGTCCACCCTAGCTAATAGTAGGCTTTATGCCATATTAGGTATACCCTATGATCCACAACTCAAAAGGGTAAAAAATCATTGGGGAACATATAGACTACAGCCTTGATCATAATTTAGTGGAGCCTACTGGCCAAACCACCTGGTCAGAGGGCTCTAGTCGTAACCGCCTCATATGTGGAGCCTACTGGCCAAACCATGCAGACATAGGACACAAGCCACATCCTTACTGGTGTAGAACATTTTGAGCGTGAATCTAATATTATACATAATATGATATTGGCTTCTTTGTGAGCTTGGATTAACATTAAATTTGTCACCCCTGATAAATAATTGTGGAAGAGATTGATGAATTTATTTATATTTTTTATTTATATTATCTTTATGATGAATTTTTATTTAATTAATTTTCTTATTTTAAAATTTTCTTGAATGTTTGATAGTTGATAGAAATTTCACTTAACATTAAAATTTTTAGAAAATTTTGATAATAGTAAACCCCTCCGGTTGATATTCTCAATCAACACAACCATCATCGGATAGACCTTGACAACTTTACTCTTTGCTCGTAGAGGATTGAGTTTATAATTTTGAGATCTCACTACATCAAATTATATCTTGTCAACTACTCCTATAGGAGGAGGATCAGATCCAAATATTGAGATTTGTAATTATGCTTTTTTATTTTTGAAGTTGAATGTTTGTATTTCTGAATATGAAATACACATATTAAAATTATTAAAGACTTTACTTAAGTAATAAGAGTAATCTTAAATGATCAACTTGAGGACATTATCTATATTAATTTTTATATACAACCTTATTGAGATTAATCACTTAATTTTTATTGAAAAGAATTAGCCTTATCGATTCTAGTCCCTATGGGGAGGAGGATTTGATGACTCAAAATAGGACTCAACTTTCATCATATGAATGTGTTGACTTGGTAAAATACATACATAAGTATATATTTAGAATATTAAATTTTAAAATATGCTCAAGTTTTTATAATGATTGTCTTCCTCTCAAAATGTTTACATAATTCACACTGTATGACCTTTAAGTCAATCTAGTTTTAACCCGTGCAATAACCTCACACTTAATTTAAACATTCAACATTTTGTTGGGTCCCATGTGAGTATTTAATAATTTAGATAATTGTAGTGTTTATTTTTAGAGATGTGTGACACCACATAGATCTTAAGGGGTACTTATTGAAATGATCGGGTACGACATTAAGGAATGATGTACTATCTTAAAAGATAAAAATCGCCACCATATAGTAGACCTAATCACCTAATAAGGACTCCTAAGGCATTATTGGTCTTAGAATGTACCAGAGATCTTTCCCCTACTTTACACGGAAAAGTAAAGTAGGGTTCATTAAGTTCCCTATGGAGGCAAGCCCCCATAGTTAATTACATTCTAAGAAATATGATTCTTTAAGAACATTCTTGATTAAAGTAGACAATCATGATCTCTAAAGATTTCAAGGCAAGACTATCAAAGTTGGCTATATTAGAAAATCAAATGGGATAGATCAAAAGGAGAGACTTATTTTGGAAGCCAAAGAAGAGTGGGGAATGCTTATAATACTAGGAAGCCTAGTGAGTAATCCAATCTATCTTATGATTGGGTTTTATATTTTTGAAATTTAAGAGAGTTAATTATTTGAGTTGACATTTTCTTAGAATACTAGGACTTATAATCTCACAACATAAGATTGTGGAAATGCCTAAGAGGTGGGGATTTATGCTTGTAGCCCCAAAGGGAAACAATAACCTCAGATCTTGAATCTAGGGCGCTTTAGCGAGGGACAAAATATGACCTAAGTCTAAGGCAAAAATGGGTATATGGTTTACTTCCATAGGAGAGAATAAACCACCCATGACTTATAATCACGTGGTGATGACTAACTCCTCCTACGCTTTAAATCCATGTAGACAAGTTTTATGCTTTGCAAGATGATTAGGTTATTATTTATTTAGAAAGAAAACCAAGTCTTTACACTCACTCCCTGAGAGACTAGATCATGAAGGGCATAAATAATGACTTAATTTAATGCAAAATTTTAACAAGTTTTATTTGATTTTTGGACTTTTTTTATTTTGACACAGGCTGTAGGATTTATTTAACTAAATGCATGAGAACTTGATTATGAGCCTAATCAAAAGAGAAATGAGCGTTCTTCCATCAATGGCTCTCACAGGTTAAGCCTTTATTATCTAACACAGATGGAAGCCCCCTCTTAACAAGAGTGGAAGAATATGACATGCATGATGTTATACATTCAATCATCCAGCTAAGGGGTTGCTAAATATTTTTATTATCTTGATTTATTTCCTAAGCTTTATGGTGAAGTTATGAGTTATTTTAAAAATTTAATTATGAGTTATTAATTGGCATAGAAAAATTAATTTTATCCTAAGAGCCTACCACATCCAGGCCACACATTCAAACATCAAACATGAAGAAACTAAGAAAGCATATAATTCTAGTGCTCAATCTAAACACAACATCAAAAAATTTTATAGACTATCATAAAAGAATAAAAGGCTAGTCTTTCTTGGGTTCTTCTAAAAAAAGAAAAAAAGATGAGTAGAGCTCACCCTATATAACCCATTACAAAAAATAATACATATTATGGGGTCCTTTTCTTCGTTTCTTCCTTATCTTCCTTTTGATTTGATTTGCTCCAAAGGCATCACAGGGCACCGTGACTAGCTTTCTGGCCACTGTTCATCATAATCCCCTATAACACTAATCATAATTCCTAATGCAAAATTACATTAAAAATAGAAAAGAATAAATCTAGCTACACCCCCACATATGGGTAACCAAGCCTACCTCTCCTAATGTGGGTTATGCAAGTAACCTACACAATAAAAGTATTTATATTTTATTCTACAACCCCATGGAGAAAACATGATTAGACAAATAATGGCCTAACATCTAGTCTATAAGGCATACACCCTAACATCCAGTCTAAAATATTACATCATGAAATAAAAAATCCATCACACATTGTGGTAAAAATATTTCCACTTTTATCTATCCTTTTGAAGAGGATAAATGAAAACATAAATACATGCCTTTGGTTGGGACACCACGTAGATCCGTAGATGTTCTTATTAGGGTGATCGAGTATGACATTGAGGAGAGGTGTACTATCTCAAAAGATAAAAGTCACCACCCTAAAATGGACCTAATCACCTCAATAATGACTCATAAGGATAATGGGTTTGCATATGTACCAGAGATTCTTCTCTTACTTTATATGAAAAAGTAAAGTAGGGTTTATTTTAAACTAGGTTCATTAAGTTCCCTATAGGGGAAAGCCCCCATAGTTAATTACATCCTAAGGAAGGGGATTCCTTAGGAATACTCTCGATTAAGGTAGATGATCGTTATTTCTAAAGATTTTAACAGGTAGGACTATCAATCAATTAGTTTATTTTTGGCAAATTAAGTGGGATCGATCAAGAGGAGGGAGTTCTTATCGAAGCCAAATGGAGGTGAGTAGGGGATGTTTAGGATACTAGGAAGTCTAGTAAACATCCCAAACTATCCTATGGTTGAGCATTACATTTTTGAAATTGAATTAGTTATTTGAGTTGAATTTTTATTTGAAGTTTAGGGATTATAATTCCACAATACAAGGTTATGGAAATGCCTAAGAGGTGAGAATTTATGCTTATGGCCCATAGAAGGGAGAAATAATCTTAGAAAATAAATCTAGGGAGTTTTGGCGAGGGCCAATACATGACCTAAATCTAAGGCGAAAGTAGGCATATGGTTTACCTCCATCAGAGAGCATAAACCACCCGACTGTTAGACTTACAACCACTTAGGGGTGGCAGCCAGCTAACTCCTCCTATGATTTTAAATACATGTAGACAAGTTTATGCTTTATGCAAGATAACTAGACTGTTGTTTATTTAGAAATAGACTAAGTCCTTAAACTCACCCCCTAAGAGACTAGATCATGTAAGAGCATGAAAAATGACCTAGATCTAATGCAAAAAAATATTACATTTTACTTTCATTTTTGGACAATAATTTAACTCAAGTTTATAGGATTCATATGCCTAATGCATGAGAAATAGGATTATGGGCCAAACTCAGCGAGAAGGGGGAGGTGTGTTTCCACCATGGCTCTCAAAGGTCAAGCCAAGTTCTTTGAAAAAGGTAGAAGCTCTCCAATCAAGAGTGAAGTAATATGTTTTTATGCATGATGTTAGAAAAGAAATGCTCATCCAGCTAAAGGGTTGCTAATTCTTTTATCTTGATTTTAACTTAGGCTTTAAATGAGATTATGAGTTATTCATTTTTAATTTTGAGTTGATTAATTTGGTAGAAGATTATTTTTACCTAAGAGCCTAATCGCCATCCAGGCCATACATCAAAGCAAGGAAGAAACTAGAAAAATATGTCATTTCTAATGCATAAGCTAAACAAAACATCAAACATTTTATAAAGCAAACACAAAAGAATAAAAGGCCAAGTGTGGTAGGGCACCACCATGACAGAAAATAAATTGGTAGGAGCTCATCCTTATCAACTCGATTACAAAAAATTAATTATAATTAAGTAAGGAATTCATATTATGGGGGTCTTCATTCTTCATTTCTTCATTCTTCTTTTCTTCTTTCTTCTTTCTTCTTTTGGTTCCTTCTTTTGGATGGTTGGAATGTGGATACTCAAAGGCTTCACATACATAAGATGTGATCTTATAACCAATGCTCATCCTATTCCCCATAACAATCATTCTAAAATCTAATTGTAAAATTACATGAAAAGAAAAAAGTAAATCTAACTAAAACCTGTAAAATAGAGATTAGTTAAACAAACCACATATTTCCAAGAATTTATATAAACAAATTGGACTTAGAACCCCACACATGGGTAACCAAGTTCACATGGCCTATTTTGGATTATGCTTTAGGGTATAAGTAACCTACACAACAAAAGTAATTACATTTTTATTAAATCGCCTCTTAAGCATAATCCTCTGCAGAAGATAATGATTAGACTAAATCGTCCTACCATTCATTCTAACTTCCAAACTAAAAAATCACATCATATAATAAAAGCAAATATCAAACCATGCCTCACATAGGACTAAGTGGCAACTAATATTGTGTGCCATGTAAGGTTTTGTGTGGTGTATTAGCTAGGCTTTAAGATTTAGATTTTCTAAGTGTGAAAAGGTTCAACTTAGAAGGGTAGTCTCATTTAAGTTATTTAGTTAATATGAGTTAATTTTATTTGATGATTTGGTTTGGTTTGAATGAACCTACTTAATTAATAAAGGTTGTAAAGAGAGGAAAAGAGAAGAAAAGTTCTCTTTCCTCCCTACTTTAAGTGATTTCTAAGTTAGATTCATTAATGATTTTTGTTTAGTGAATATTTTATTATGTATTTTAGTTAATCCTAAGTTTATATTTTCTCTAAACAAACCTATTCAAAAAGAAATATTTTAAGATTAAGTAAAGTGAATTATTATCACAAAACACACAACATTTTTATTTCATTCCCACATGCACATAAATGAATCCTAAGCATATCTATACATGTGATGCAAGTATTTATCACACCTTAATAATGAATGCTAAGAGAGGTGGCTTAAGGAAATTTGGAATGTTTTATGTATGCATGATTTTGTTAAGTAGAAGAGGATTCTTTTATCCATTTTCATATGCACATTTACAAGTATAAAAGACATAAAGTGAGTATGGCCATTCTTAGGAGGTGTAAGGTACAATGACCTACGATACTTAAAACCTCGTAACCTGGTTATCTAATATACCACTTTTCTTAAATATAAGTGCATGTAAAAAAAGAAATGCATGGTAAGAGAATGCTAAGTGAGTTACTTAAGAAATTTTGAATACTTTATGATGCATGATTTTCATTAAATAGAAAAGAGATTTTCTTATCCATTTTTCACATGCACATATGTATGTATGAAAGGCATAAGTGAGTACGACGCCATTGTTAACCAGGGGTGTAAGGTACTAGACCTACTTAGGGCTACTTAAAACCTCACAACCCCAGGATTGTCTAGACTAATATACCACTTTTCTTAAATACAAGCATATGTACAAAAGAAATGAATGGAAAAGAAAGATACAAAAGTTTGTATTTATTTGTTTGATTTGTTTATGCAATTTATATGTGTAGGTGTGGATGTCCTTCTTTAAGTAATAACATTGGAATGAATAGGAATGGAGTTAGATAAGTACTATGTTCTTTTTAAATGAACTATATACTTTGCCAAATCCTTTTCAAAACTATGCTAAAAGAAAAAGAAGAAGGAAAAGTATACTATGTACATCTTCATATTTATATCCACATGCAAACTTATAAATAATTATAAGTAGCACTATTGACCTTATTTTTAGAATGAGCTCTCAACCCCTCCATCTTAGGCATAGGATCCCTCTTAGACTTTAAGAGTTACTTAGTCTTAAGAGACATCTAGTGATTAGGTGGACACTCAAACCTAGCCCTAGAAGACTTAGAAGAGTTAGCCATAGGAATAGGTCATGTCTTAGGGGTGTTAGAAAAACTTCATGCCCTTAGCTTAAACCATTCCTCACTTTCTTTCCTTCAAGTCAAACTCCAAATCAATCTTAATTGATTTTCTCCAAATCCAAATCAACTCCATATGATTGAATCCCATGATTAAAATCTATGATTGGAACCGATGACCAAAATCTATCAAAAATTCTTAAGTTCAAATTTTGCTTAAGTCCTTAATTTTCCCTTAAGGATTTAACCAAAATCATGATTCAAACCTAATCAAACCTTTGAGCTTTTCTCATGTCTCATTTATATGCACATATATAAATGAAATATAAATTCAAACCCATCAAATCAAATTCAAATTCAAAATCAATTCATGAAATTTTTCTTAAATCCTTTAACCTTCCCTTAATGGATTTAACCAAAATCAACTCTAAATCAATTCAAACCCTTAGGATTTTCTCAAAACTTATTTTATTCTCATTTATATTCTCATATATAAATTAAATATAAATATAAATCAATCAAATCCAACTCAAAAATTAAATTCCAAATTTAAAAACCTTGAAATTCTCCTTAAGTCATTAATTTTCTATTAATGGGCTTAGCCTAAATCATGATCAAACCTATTCAAATTCATGGGATTTTCTCAAAACTTATTTATATCTTCATTTATATTCTAATATATAAATGAAATATAAATATAAATCAATCAATCAATCCAATCCAAAAATTAAATTTCAAATTAAAATTTTCTTAAATCCTTTAAATTCTCTTTAATGGACTTAGCCCAAATCATGATTAAACCACTTCACATCCTTGAAATTTTCTCATGATCAATTTATATCCTCATTTATATTCACATATATAAATGAAATATAAATTCAAACAATCAAAACCTAATCCAAAATTCAAATCCACTCGAGATCAAATCTAAGCCTTTCAAGCCAAAATCTTGAACTTAACCAAATCATTTTCAAATCAAGCCAAATCCTTGATTTTCTCCCATGGTTCAATCAATCTTACAATTATGAGCTCATATATAGATCCAAACTCCAATCATTCAATCAAAACCCAAATCAAAAATCAAACCCAAAACCCTTTCATATTCTTCCTTTGAATATGAAATTTTTAAATGGATCAAAATTCATTTGACTTCAAATCACTTGTAAATGGATTTATATTTCAATCATGAGTCCATATACAAGATCAACCAACTTCAAAACAAGCTTTGACCAAGCCATTTGACCTACTTAGGCTCACTTAACCCAAAGTGACCTAAAGTACCCTTATGAGCCAACTTTTGATCCTAATCAAATTGGATTGAACCAAAATATCTCTCATCATGATCAACAATCATCATGGGATGATCAATCAATCAAATTCAAAAGTCAAACATAAGGGTTGACCAAGTCAACACTTAACCTAAAATGAAACCTTACATAGCCAAATTCACCATAGGCAAATTGATTGAAACCATTGATCTAAGTTCACTCATGACCTATGTTTGAACTTGACCAAGCCAACATTTGAGCCTAACCTATCCCAATTAGCCCACTTGACCCAAGTTGACCCATTTTGACCTAAAGGGCCAAAATATGGTAAAAAAAATTGATCTAAGCCAAATTGATTGGAACCAATGGGTCAAGTCCATTCCAAATCACTTGTGGAACTTGACCAAAGCCTCAATTGGCCAACTAGACCCAACCTAGCACAATTGACCTTAGACCCAACATGACCTAAAGGGGTCATGTTGAGCCAAAATTGAACTTAACCAAAATTGATTGGAAATAAAAATACCAATCCACTCCATATGCCTTGACCTACCTCAAATAGGTCAAATGGGTCAAATAGGTCAACTTGACCCATTTGACCTAAATGAATTCATATGAGCCAAAACCAAATATATACCAAATTGAATCAAACCAAAGCCACCAAAACATTTCAAATGGTCATATGAACTTGACCGACCATTGGTTTGACCCAATTTGACCTATTGGTCAACTTGATGCAAGTTGACCCATTTTGACCTAAATGGGTCAACATGAGCCAAACCCTATCAAATGGATTCCAAATCCAATGAAACTTGGCCAAACATAGTTTCTCTACATACCAAACATATCAAAAGTAGAAAATAGCAAAATGACCATTCTACCCCTAGGAGATAGAATAAATTTTGACCTAACCCATGGGTAATTTGGTCATACCCTCTTCACAATCACTTGAGGCTTTCTAAAAGCTCAAGGGGACTTAGTGATGAGTGGTGCACCCAACTCAATGGGTTTGGGTCAGCCCATTTGGTCCCTAGACCAAACCCGACCCACTAGCTTAAAATTAAATTTTCAAACTCCCTCTTAAGCTCAAATTAAGGCATGTGGAAGGTTGGCAATCCATTCATTGGACCAAATCGACCATGTGCACACTCAAAATAGATCAAAAAACCCTCTTAATCTCATCAATTGGATAGAAATGGCAAGAGAATTGCCGGCCGTCCAATCCTTTAAGGGGGAGATATACTCCCCATAATTCAATTCAATTCTCACTTTTCCTCTATCGATTGAAGCTAAGGAATCCAGAGCAATCATCAGAGAGCACTCGCTAGCTTTTTAGAGAGGATTTGAATTCCCCATTTCTTGATTTTGCACAATGCAAAAATAGGGGAACTTAGCTAATTTCTTCCACACTTGATTTCCTTCCATTTGCTCTTGTACACTTCATCTAGGAGCTAAGTCGAGTGCACCTAAGCTTCTATTGGAGTTCCCATGGCAAGGAAGGATCAAATTCAATCAAAGTTGAAGCCCAAGCAAGAAGGAGTTGGTCCATGCATTGATCCACTTCATCTCAAGTGCTCCAAACTTCAACAAGGTTTCGTCTCAACTAGATGAAGCTTCTCCAAGGGAATTGAGCGCCGGTGATCAACTCCGATGAGGTATAGAATTTTCCAATCACTAAACTCAATGTGGTGTGGAGCTTTGTGAAAGAAATTTTCACCCTATCAATTTTTGACCATTGGATTTGCCCCTCGCTGTCTTTAGATTGTGTGGGTTGAATTTGGTGTGATTCCATGCTAAATAGAGCTTGGATCTTCCCCTTAATCATGGACGGTCTCTGTTGATCAAGGAGAAGAACTAAGATTATCTCAAACGTCCATCCATGCATTTTAGATGGACATCTGAGATTATTTAACACGTTTAGAAATCCAATTACCCTTTTAAAAATATGGGATCCTCAGATCTTTGATCGAGGTAGATTTAAGCGCGTCACCGCCATCGTTTGTGAGATGACAACTTAAGTCACTCGCTCATGGCGCAATGTGTGTAAAGCGGGATGAATGATGCCACCACGCGTTGCGCCGTGAGCTAGGGATTAGTTAGGGATTATTTAAAATGCTTAATTAATTTTTGATTAATCCATGAATCTTCAAAAATGCATAACTCTTCATAGAAAATTCAAAAAAATATGAAATAAAAACCTATGGATAGATAATTAAATCTATAACGTTTTAAAATTAATTTTGATGAGTTTTGAATTATAATTTCCTCTGAATTTAGGTTTTATTAGAAAGTATATTTTGTTAATTACTCTTTGATTTGGCCTCTGATTAATCCCAAATTTCTTGGATAAGTTTTAGGGGATGACTTCTGCCTCCCTAATTTTCTTAGGATTTATTAAAGGCTTGGTTAGAGTAATTGCATATGATTTTCTTAATTACCATTCTCATGTAATTAAGCATAATTAGGGTATGATTAGTGGTTTTACCCTATGATTAGGGTTGATTAAGAGATCCAGTAAGTAAGAGGTTTATAGAATAATTTTGGAGAATTTCCCCTAAGCTATTCCCTAAACCCCCTCTTCTCTCCTTAATATTCTCTTAATTAAGGGTTAATTCATTAATTATCTCCTTAATCAATTTCTAAAATTTTAAAATATTCTAGAACTTAATTAATCTACCTTGAATAGATGCTTAGGTGTTTAATAGCCTAAGTTCAATTAAGGAAATCAAAGCCCCATTTATAAGTATGAAAGGATTTTTTGAAATTACTTAAGCTAAAACCCTTAGCTTAATTAACTTTTAATTGTGAGCCAAATAACATTATGCCTTTTCATTATTAGGTGCATTGGAAATTTAAATTTCTTGTGGGTTTTATGTCATCTCATTGGCTCATAATTATTTAGTTAATTCTTCTAAGGTGGTGTAGGTAAGGGTTAATTAAGCTACTTAATTCATACCTTAACCTAATCAATGCATAAAATGGATCTAATTATCTAAAAATTAAAAAAAAATACAAAACACATGTGGGAATGGGTTAGGAACAACAAACTCATCTCACCTTTTTAAAATTAAATCAAATTTCAAACTAAACAAAAAATATCATTTTGAAATTCACTTTGATTTATTCTAAATTTTCTTATTCTATAAGAATGTCTTTAGGATTTAAGTGAAGTGAGTTTGTTTACATGCTTTCATTGCTTTGGATCTTTCCTCAACATGTTAAGTTGCATGCCATGTGATTTCATTCATAGTTTTGAAATTCAATTTTTAAAATGAAATTGTTTACTTTATGTCAAATTTGCATGTGTTGGCTAAAGTAGAAATATGAGTGGCTATTATTACTACTAAATCCAAATTATTTTCAAAATATATAAATCAAATACCAAATTTGAAGGTATGCTACTTATACTTTAATTATAAGCTTGCATGTGATAGATTATAAAGTCATGTTTAGTATAGGTTTCCTTTCTTTCTTATGTTAACATAGTTTTGAATAGGAGTTGGTAAGATGTAGGGTTCATTTGAAAAGAACCCAACACTTACTTAATTCTATACCCTATTCATCCCTATGTTATCACTTAAGAATGGTTGCATATACTTGCATATATAAATTGCATAAACAAAAAAAATCCATTAAACAACTTTTGCATTGTCCTTTTCTATTTCATTTCTTTTGTATGCATATTTGTATTTAAGGAAAGTGGTATATAAGTCTGGACAACTCTGAGGTTGTGAGGCTTTAAGTAGCCCTAAGTAGGTCTTGTTAACAATGGCGTTGTACTCACTTATGCATTTCTTACTTTCATGTATGTATGTGAAAATTTATATAAGGAAAACCCTTTTTACTTAAGAAAAATCATGCATGTTCAACTTCTAAAATTTCTTAAATGAATTACTTAGCATGCATCATAAAGTGTGTTAAATACTCTCATTTGCATGTATAGATATGTAGGGTCCATCCATATGCATGTTATATATGTTGGGAAAGAAATGAAGTAATGTGTGTTATGTGAATTTTGATTCATTTTATTTAATCTTAAAATACCTTTCTTTTTGAATATATTTGTTTAGAGTTTATCTAAACTTAGAATTAATTAAAAGATATAATCAAAACATTCACCTAAATGAAACTAAAATATGAATCTACTTTAGAAAATTACTTATGATTAGGGAAGGAAAGAGAAGTTCTCTTCTCTTTCCCTCTCTTCATAACATAGTAATTAATTATAGGTTCCACTTTAACCAAATCAAAACATGAAATAAAACCAACCCAAAAAACTTAAACAAATGAAACCCCCATCTAAGTTGAACATGTTCTTCACACTTAGAAAATTTAAACCTAAAACCATAACTAAGCATACCACACAAGCCTTCAAAGCACACACATTAGCCTAGGTCACCACTTCTAGCCTTAGGTTATGTCGGTGCATGGTTTGATGTTTGTTTTATTTTGTGATATATGTTTTAGACTAAATGTTAGAGTGTATGCTTGAAGAATTAATGGTAGGATGTTCTTAGCCTAACTATTATTTTCTGCAGGGGATTGTGCTTATGGGGCGCAATCATAAATAAAAATATAAATGCTTTTGCTTGTAGGTGCTTTATATCCCTAAGCATAATCCATAGGCCAGGTGGAATTAATCACCCATGTGTGGGGTGATAAGTCCAATATACATGCTTGGGATTTGTGTGGTGTGTTTTAGCTAACCTTTATTATGCAGGTGTTGGTTAGATTTTCACTTTTCTTTTTCATGTAAAAATTTTGTATAATTAGGATTTTGGAATAATTATTATGGTGGATTAGGATGAGCATTGGTCATAAAATCATATCTTATGCACCATGTGAAGCCTTGAAGCATCCACCTTCCAACCATCCAAAAGAAGGAACCAAAAGAAGAAAGAAGAAAGAAAAGTAGAAAGAAGAAAGAAGAAAGAAGAAAGAAGAAAGAAGAAAGAAGAAGGAAGAATAAAGCTTGAAGACCCCCATAATAATGAATTCCTTTACTTAATTATAATTTAATTCATTTATAATCTGGGTTGTATAAGGGTAGAGCTCGGCTACCCATATTTGATATTTTCAGATTTATGTGATGGTGCCCGACCACAACGACCATTTATTCTTTTTGCGATTAACTTTATAAATTGATTGATGATTTGTTTAGTTTTTGCATTAAGTGGCATGCTTTTCCTAATTTTTTCCTTGCTTTATGTATGGCCAGGATGTGGATTAGGCTCTTTAGGAAAAATAAATCTTTTACCCAACTTAACAACTAAAAATAAAATTAAACAACTCATAACCTCACCTAAAGCTTAGGTTTAAAATCAAGTTAAAATAATTAGCAACCCCTTAGCTGGATGAGCATTTCTTTATAATATCTTCCAAAAATATATCTTATTTCACCCTTGATTGGAGGTCTTCCATCTTTGCCAGAGAGCTCGGCTTGACCTTTGAGAGCCGTGGTGGAAACTCACCTCCTCCCTTCTCACTGATTTTTGCCAATAATCTTCTTTCTCATGCATTAGTCATAAAAAAAATCATATTAGCCTGAGTTAAAATAATTGTCCAAAATGGAAATAAAATGAAATTTGAATTGCATTAGATTTAAGTCATTTGAAGCATGTCCTTTTACATGATCTAGTCTCTTTAGGGAGTCAGTTTAAGGACTTAGTCTCTTTCTAAAAAAAATAGCCTAGCTATCTTGCATAAGCATAAAGACTTGCCTACATGTATTTAAAATTGTAGGAAGAGTTAGTTGGAAGCTACCCCCAGGCGGTTGTAAGTCCAAGTTATTGGGTAGTTTGTCCTCTCTTGTGGAGGCAAACTGATTACCCATTTTTCACCTTAGATTTAGGTTGTGCTTCTGGCCCTCGACGAAGCTCCCTAGATTTAGGTTCTGAGGTTGCTTCTCCACTTTATGGGCCATAAGCATAATTCTTCACATCTTAGACATTTCCTTAATCCTGAGGTAAGAAATCTTAAGACCTAAAATTCTATTGAAAAATGCAACTCAAACACACTAAATCAATTTCTAAAATGTAAAGCCCAACTATAGGATAGTCTGAGATGCTCGCTAGGTTTCTTAGCATCGTGGGCATTTCCTACTTATCTTATATTTTGTCTTCGATAATAACTCCTCTTTTGATCAATCCCATTTGATCCTCAAAATAAAATCAATCGATTGATAGTCCTTCCTATTAAAAACTTTAAAGACACGATTATTTACCTTAATCGAGAGTTTTCCTAAGGGATCCCGTTCTTTAGGATGTAATGAACTATGGGGACTTGCCCCTGTAGGGAAATTAATGAACCCGATTTAAAATAAACCCTGCTTTACTTTTTTCCATGTAAAGTAGGTGAAGAATCCCTGGTACATATGTAGACCCATCATCCTTAGGAGTCCTTATTGAGGTGATTAGGTCCATTAAAGGGTGGTGACTTCTATCTTTCGAGATGGTTCACCATTCCTTGATGACGTACTCAATCACCTGAATAAGTACATCTGGATCTGCGTGGCATCTTACCAAGACAAATTTCTATAGGTCTCTTCTTTCTTTTCTCCACAGATTTGGAAGGCGACTCCCTATAGAAATTTTTCTACCAACAAGCACACTTTTAGTTTTAGGTATTTGATTTATAGATTTTGAAAATAATTTTGAATTTAATAGTGATAATAGCCATTCATATTTTTAGTTTAGCCAAAACATGCAATTTGACATAAAGAAAATATTTCATTTTGAATTTAATTTTAGAAAAGTATGAATGTATGAAACTCATATGACATATACATTTAGCATGCTAGGAAAGAAATAAAGTGATATAAGCATGTAATTTCATTCACTCTAATTAATTCTTATAGATAATCTTATGAAGTAAGATCATTTAAAGAGAATCAAAAGTTGTTTAAAGTGACTTTCATTTTGTTTTGATTTTGATTTGAATTAGGAAAGTGTGAAAAGATTTGCTAGTCCTTAGCCATTCGACTAGCAGACACAGACGAGAGGATTGAGAAATCGATGAAGAATTGGCTCATATACATGCTGGGATTGGTTCACTGAAGGTTAGGTTAAGGTGTAGATTAAGTTAATTAATTATGAGCCAATGTATGACAAAAAACCATAATGAATTTAAATTAGTAATGCATCATAGGAAAGAAAGGTACCTAATGCAATTGGCTCACAATTAATGATTAATTAAGCTAAAGGGTTTAATTTAAGTACTTTCATAACCCTTCCCACACTTATGGGTTAGGTATGATTTCCTTAAGTTACTTAGGTTATTGAACACCTAAGCATCTACCCAAAAAGGATTAGTTAAGCTGGATTAATTTTGGATTTGAGAATTTGATTTAATTAATTAAGTAGATCATTAGTGGATTAACCTTTAATTAGATTTGGATTTAGGGAAGAAAGGGAGTTTAAGGAATAGTTTAAGAAAAATATCCCAAAATTATTTCATAAACCTCTTAATCACTTAAATAATGTTTAATTATCTTAATCAAGGAATTAAACCACTGTTCACATGCTTAATTAACCTTAATTACATTAAGAGAGTGATTAGGGATTCATTAATTAATTTCTTTAATGAACTCATTAATAAATTCCAAGAAAATTAGGGGAGATAGAAGTCATCCCACTAAACATGCCTGAGAAGTTTAGAATTAATTAATGAAGTCATTAGCGAGTAATTTGGGTTATTAAGTTTTCAAATAAATCCTAATTAAGGAAAATCTACTATTCAAATTCAATTAGAAATAATTTTATTAGATTCTCCTATGATTTATCTTTTAGTTGAACCTGAGTTTGTATTTTTTTTAGATTTTTCTACAATTAGTTATGAATTTAGAAAGTTTCAATTGATTTAAGTGATTTTTATGAATTCTGTTAATTTATTTTATTAAAATAAATCATTTCACACTCAAAATTCAATATCTTTTAATCCAAAGGTCTTTTTGAATTGAAATTTTTATGGTAGATGTATTTTAATATCAATTTTAATCTTTAAAATTTTCAAATAAATCTAACATTTATTTTTAATTTAATTAATAAAATTTAATTTTTAATAAAACTTAAATTAAGCTCAAAATATTTTGTGAAATTTTGGGATTTTAAGTTTATTTGACTCCCCTCAGAAAGATAAATCTAACGAGCCATTATTTGTAATTTTTGGTTAAGTATTTTATTTTCTATAAATTTTGAAGTTTCAGGTGACTTAAAGTAATTTTTAAATCGAAAATTTGATTTTCCCCTTAACGACGAAGCGTACCAGCGGCGGCAATGGTACTGTGGCGTCGCGATTGGAGAAGCGGTCGTGGCACCGTTCATGTTCCGCGGTTGGTCGTGGTGTCGTGTGCCAAAATGGCGAAGATGAGCCGTTGATTGTGCGTCGGTTTGATCCGGCCGTCGATCATGGTCGATGGTTGATCAATCGCCGATCCGAGCGGATCGCACGGTGGACAATCCAAATCACATCAAATGATCCAAAGGGTCAGATCACGTGATCCATGCATGATCTAAGCCGTCCGATCCAAACCGGATCGAGGCTTCCGTCGGTTGAATAAAAAATCAAAATTTGGAAAAAGAGAGATTCTTAATGAAAACTTGTCCAAATGGACTCGTTTATGCATCAATTCAGACTAGAAAAATTTTATTTTCTAATTAGGATGATTTATAGTAAAAATGCAGGATTATCTAGGGTAGATTCCTAAAAATTATGCAAAAACCATCACAAAATGAAAGATCCTAAGGTCAGCTATGATTTTTGAAAGTTACCTCACCGGGGATGATTTTCGACAGTAGTGATGACTCGAGCACACTGTTGAGTGAGGGAAAAGGCCTTGGAATGAGCTTGGATCTTCGCCTTCACGTCAAAATGAAGTTTCCTCCAATGATCGCCATTTCCTCACCAAAATCCACATAATTTTGAAGTATTTCTCTCCAAAATGAAGTGAGGGGGGATTGCCAATGGCTTTGGGAGCTCTAGGAGAGGGAGAATGAGAGGAATGAGTGAATCCTTCAGCCTCTAAAGCCTTTGAATTAAAAGTGAACGAAAATGAACTAAAATCCACTTTTTGTTTAAATTTTTGGCTCCAAACTCATGTCATTTGGCTAGGGGTGGTTGGGAATGGAAGAGAATCATCCTAGGTGGCTCCCTATGGTTGGCTAAAATATGAAAAGTTGCTGCCATGAAGGACAAGTGGGTGTCCTAGCCAAGGGGAGGTGAGTGTCCTTCATGCCAAGTGTTCCAATAGGAGAGGTGAGGTGATTTCACCTCCCATGAGTCATGGCTACCCCAACCACTCCTTGGGTTAGAAAATCAGCATCCTTTGTGCCTATGTGGACCAATGGATGAGTGCCAAGTGGCCAAGGAAGAGAAATGACCACTTGAGAAAGTGTCTTTTCTCATGGGATGCCCTTGACCAAAGGTCAAAGTGGTTATTTGGTATTGAATTTGATTTGGGTAGATTTGAAATGAGTCTAAAGTAAGTTGGACCAAATTTCATGTCATTTGAAGTTCATTTGGTTTAATTTGGGTTAATTTGACCCATTTGGGTTAAATGGTTAGGTTGACCAATTGGTTAAATTGGGTCAAACCAAGAGTTGGGGTCAAGTTCAAATGACTATTTGGAGTATATTGGTTCAATTAGTTTCAATTAATTTGGTTTAATTTGGATTTAATTTGGATTTGGCCAATTTGATCATTTAGGTCAATTTGGGCTAAGTTGACCAATTTGGTTGACATTGACCAATTGAATCTTGGCTTGGTTTGGGTTTGGTTGATCATTTGGAATAGATTGGTATATTTGTTTCCAATCAATTTGGTTTATATTTGATTTTGGCTTGATTTGACCTTTTAGGTCAAGTTGGGTTCATAATTAAATTGGGGTTGGTCTAGTTGATAAATTGGTCAAATTGGGTATAATTGAGGCTTTGATCAGGTTGAATAATCAATTTGGAGTGAACTTAAGCCATTGGTTATAGTTTGGGCTTGGTCAACAAGCTAGGTTGACTTGGTTTGATCTAATTCATAACAATTGATTAACCTATAATGATCAGCAAGCATGAAATGAAGTTTTAATTAGCTTAATTTACTTTGATTTGAATTGAATTGGATTTTGATTTATGTAGGTCAAATTGACTACTTTGGGTCAAGTGAGCCAATTAGGGATCAAGGCTTGATTCAAGTTTGGTTGAACTCACATATAGATTTATGATTGAAATATATATATCCATTTGCAAGAGATTTGAAATCAAATGGGTTTCGATTCATTTGATAATTTCAAGTTAAAAGGGTGAACATGAGTTTGACTTGGGTTTGATTTTTGAATTTAGTTTTGGTTTGAGGATTGAAGTTTATGTTTATATTTGGATTCATGATTGAAGGATTGATTGAATCATGAAGAAAAATCAAGAGTTTGTCTTGATTTGAGTTTGATTTGGCTAAGTTCAAGAATTTGACTTGAAAGGCTTAGGTTGGATTTTGATTGAATTTGAGTTTTATTTTTGAAGTTGGTTTTGCTTATTTGAATTTATATTTCATTTATATATGTGAATATAAATGGATTATATAAAAATTTCTTGAATTTGAATTGATTTGGATTTGATTTGAGCTACGTCCATAAGATAGAATCAAGGCTTAGGAAAAATTTTTGGAATTTGAATTTGATTATGGATTTCAATCACTAGTTTCAATTATTTGGATTTGATTCATGATTTGAGAAAGTCCATTGAAATTGATTCAAGGTTTGATTTGGAGTTGAAGTTGATATGACTTTGGAGTTGGTTTTAATTTTACTTGAAGGAAGGAAGTAAGGAGTTGGTTCAAGCTATAGGGTAGACAAATTTTCCTAACACCCCTAAGGCATGACCTATTCTTATGGCTAACTATTCTAAGTCTCTAGGGTTAGGTTAAGTGTCCACCTAATCACTAGATGTGTCTTAAAACTAAGGATCTCTTAAAGTCTAAGAGGTGTCTTATGTCTAAGATGGAGGGGTTGAGAGCTCATTCTAAAAATGAGGTCAACAAAGGGCTCCCAATAGGTGTGGTGTGACTGACAAGGAACACGTTGGTGTTGAAAATGATCAACAACACGAATGATGACAAGCACAGACAATCTACTCCTAAGGTGAAGGAATCCATAACTTATTGTAATGTGGCTCTACCTATGTCAAGGATATAAGAGAGGGAAGGAGGAATCCACTAGGGATAGAGTATGTGAACCTTCCACTAAGGAAAATGGTTCAAGTCATCCGCTAAGGGATGAGAGGTTTGATTTGATTTGGGTATCACTGGGAAGAAATTTGATTTGATTTGTCAATTTTTGCTGGAGAAGAGGGTTGAATTTGTTTCAATTTATTGTTTGTTTCATTGTGTTTATTTTGACTCCACCGGGGATAGACAAATAAACTCTCCAATGGGGAGGCAAGTTCAAGTCATCCGTAAGGGGGGAAAGGTTGTGAAATCCAATGAGGGATTAGAATTCTATGTCTGCTGGGGAGCTAAAAAAATTTGCATCTCACTGAGGAGGAGCGAAAGATTTGATTTGGATTGATTGATTATTTTTGTTTTGTTAGTTTCACTCCACTAAGGGAGAAGTGTTAAATTTGTTTCAGATTTTTAGATTTTGGATCTTTAAATAGATCTTGTTGGTTTGCTATGGACCGCACTGAGTAGGAGCCATGGAGGCCTAGTCCTAACTCAGATTTACCAATCCAAAAGGGTAGTCTACTAAACACATAGTAGGACTAGCCAACCAAAGGAATGCCTTTCGATATGCAGCAGCTGTACTAGGAGGAAAGCATAGTAGACTTACATCCTCCAAAGTATGGACCAGTTGCTGGGGTGATCCATTGGCAAGGCAATGGATTGAACCCAACCTAGGGCTAACTATTGAGTGAATGCCACTAGGGGACTTAGATCAGCTCAAAGATAATCAAGATTAATTTTATTTCTAGATCTATTTTGATGGGTCCCATCAGTTTGTGATTGACTGTACTGAGTAGGGGCCATGGTGACCTTAGGCTAACTCAAATTTATCAATCCAAAGGGAATAGTCTACCAACTACAAGGCAAGACTAACCAACCAGAGGGATGCCTTTCGATGTGTAATTGTCAAGTTAGGAAGAAAGCACAGGGACTCACATCTTCCAAAATAAGGAACCACTAGGGTGATCATTTGCTTTGGGCAACAAATCAAACTTGACTTAGGGCTGATTATTCAGTGAATGCCACTGGGAAACTAAAACTAGCTCAAAGATAATCAAAGATTAATTTTATTTTTAGATTTGTTTATGATGGATTCCATTGATTTACGATGGATCACACTGAGAAGGTGCTTATATTATCCTAGACCTACCTCTGATTTATTGAACCAAAGGGAGTAGTTTCCGGGCTGATGGGAGAACTATCCGACCAAAGGAGTGCCTTTCGATTTGCAATGATCAATTCAAGGGAAGAATGCTCAGAAACTCACATCTACCACTACAAAAGACCACTAGGGTGATTGGTTGCTTTGGGCAATAAATCGAACCCAACCTTTTGCCGTGATTGACAGTAGAAAAAGAATGTGTCATAGTCTTACATCTTTCAAAGCAGATGTTTGGGTTCTTGTGGAAAAAATAGATTAAAACCGACCGGGTGACTACAAAGTGAGTACCAACTGATTTATCTTAACTCGTAGTGCAATTCCTATAGAGTTATCGACACGCCTAAAGATAGATGCGCTTGGAAAAAGGGGCCCTTTGTGTTCTTGAATTCCTAATCCACAAGAAAATTAATTTGTTTATTTGTTTAGTTTGTTTATCATGGATCCTGTTAGTTTGTGAGGGATCAAACTGAGAAGGAGCTTATGTCAGCCTAGAACTATCTTAACTTTATTGAACCAGGGAGAATCTACACATTCGCTGAACAAATTCTCCAACCACGTGGTGGTTACTGAAAGGGGACCCCAATCCAAGAGTAACCCGGGTAGTGTCTAAATGGGGTTACAAATAACGTGATCCAAGTAGACTTTCCGCAGGGAATGGGGCCACTAAAGGGCTTGATCCAAAACCATGGTGAAGATGACATGGCTAGACATATATCAAATAGGTATTTGGTGGCCAACTCAAGGAGAAAGCACGGGGGCTCACATCTGCCAAGAGTGGTGTATCCACCGGGTGAGTCATTGTCAGTATAGCAATCATCAACCAACCTCAGGTGCTCGTCAGTTTGCAATAATTAACCTAGGAAGAAAGCTCAGGGACTCATATCCTCTTATAGCAGAACTGATTGTTGGGATAGTATGTCATCAGCTCGACAGATGCTATCCGACCTAGGGCGACTACAGAGTGAATGCCACTGGAGGGCTTATATTAACTCAAACATAGTCAAGAGGAAAGGAGCCATTGGGGACTTATCCTAAACCTCAAATATGCTCGACCTAGTTAGATCATGATGATTAGCTCAAGAAGAAAGCTTGGGAACTCACATCTTCTTAAATAAAATCAACATGAGATAGCTACTTGGGCAAGAAGTCTACCATACTAAGGCACTCATTGGTTTGCAAAATGTTAGGAAGAAAGCAAAGGACTCACATCTTCCAAATAGTGACCGGGGTGACATACTAGGTGGTAGCATGACCAACAGAGCATAATGAGAGAGTGTTACAAGGGGATTGCTCTAACATCAAAAATAGCCTGAGATAAAAGATATGTGTTTATTTTTGTGTTCATGTTAAAGGGAATAGGACACCTCTTGGGTTCTTTCACACCTACCCTAAACACATTGGGGAATTTGATGAAATGGTGCCATAGATGGCAGCCGGGAATTCCCACTAAGAAAGAATGCTGCTTGGATTCTCTCATGCCTAACTTAGTTGTGCTAATCAAAATAGGATGCCTCTTGGGTTCTCTCACACCTATTCTAATGGCACTGGGAAATTATGTTTGATTATGTTTATGTTGTGAGAAAGGGATAGGATGCCGCTGGGGGACTCTTACACCTACCTTAAACACGTTGTGGCAGATTCGCAAGACAAGCAAACAATGCTTTGATTGAAGAGAAGAATTTGATGAATAGGAATAAAATTTTTGTTGATTGATAGAATTATTTTCAAACATGATTTTATGGGTAATATTTTTCAAATAGATCCCATTAATTAGAAGCATCAGGTGTTCCCCTTTATAATCAATAAGCTGATAAGATCCTCCTTGATAGGACTTCTCTATGAGGCCTTCCCAAGTGGGTTCAAACTTGCATCCCATCTTTCGACAGGCAATAATTGGTCTCCTTAGGGCTAACACAAGTTCTCCTACTTGGAAAGACCTAGGGCAGACCAGCTTATTATGAGCTTGAATCATTTTGTCTTTGGACAACTCGAGGTTCTGGTACGCCCGTAGGTGACTCTCCTCCAAACCTTCGAGCTCTTCTAACTATAACTTTGCATTCTGCTCTGTAGTGATCTTGCTACCCAATTCTATCCTTAGTGATGGGAGTTTAACTTCTAAAGGTAGAACGAATTCAAACCCATACATTAAGGAAAAAGGGGTAGATTGAGTTGGAGTTTGATATGTGCTGCAGTAGGCCCACAAGGCTTCAACCAACTGCTCAATCCACTATCATTTGTTATCATCAAGAGTCTTCTTTAGTATTTGGATGAGAGTTTTATTGAATGCTTCTGCTAAGCCATTTGCTCTGGGGTAGTAGATGGTGGAGTATCTCCAATCTATACCATATTTTTTGGTGAAGTGTTGATCTTGGTGTTATTGAATGCGACCATTATTATAATTCATCGAGGTGCCCCAACCATATACAATATGATTTCTAAAAAATCAAGTACATGCCGAGATGTGACCTCTGAAAGTGGTATTTTACCCACTTAGAAAAGTATGGCGCTAAGATGAATCGATGACCTTGAAAGAAGGAGGATTGATAGGACCCACAATGTCGCACCAACACTTAATGGCCATGAGGGACAATGTGTGGGTGCATAATGTTGGTGGTTGATGTAGATCACATGTACCATAACGATGGCATCTCCTAAGATCTATGTACAGAATCATCGGCTAGTATCCAAGTCTCTTGATATTCATCTTTGGACCGGATTGATGCCTCATGAAATGTACCGCTTATAATGCTGCTTCATGTTTATATAAACAATGTAACCACATTTGATCAAAGGATCATCGTCACAGAGTGCCATCAATGAGAGCATAGGAGAGAGCTCTTTATTTTACCTGATGGTTTTGAAACTTTCTTGAGGTAGTTTGCTGGTGTTCAAATAGTCTATGAATGGTTGCCTCCAATCTAGCTCCTTGTCCTTAAAGGCAACGATAACCTCCCCTTCAAGAGAAAGTCTCTCGATGAGTTCAGCATCAATAAGGGATATGACTTATCTATTTTGGACCCTTATTGGAATTGATTGGTCTTCTGGACATGCCAATTCTTTGGCAAGTTTGGCCAAAGTATCTGCTACTAAGTTCTCTACTCGGGGAACCTTGTAGATGGTGACTTCAAGGATTTGGGCCAATTCATGGTATACCGTGATAATAAGTTTGCTAGAACCTTGTAGGACCCGATAATCTGAGTGATGACCAACTAAGAACCCCCAAAGATGTTTGTTGACCTCATTTTTGGATGAGGTTAATTTAGCATGCTTAGGACACTATGCCTAGTGACCTAGAGAATTCACCTTGGGTTGGATTTAACCTATTCATCTTAGGTAGGATAAGCTCAAGCATCCAAATTTAAAATTAACTAATCAACTTAATAATCAATAATCATCAATAAAAATGATTAAAAGTCAAACCTAAAGTCAACCCTAGTTAGAATTTACTTAAGTGGGCCCACTTGGTCAAAAAAAAGTCAACCCACTAAAATTTGACTAAATAAAATCACTAAAAATATTTTTTAAAAATTAAATAAATAGTTTTAATCATAATAACAAATAAATTTGAGTTCTTAAGGCTTAGATTAAGTAAATTTTTTAAAACAAAATAACTTAAATAAGCCACATTGAACTCAAATTGAAGAAAAATCAAAATAACATCAAACTAAATCATATGGGAATGATAATAGGGTATAACCTAAGTCCCTATTGGTTAGGTCAAATGGGTCATTTGACCCATAAGAAAATAAGATTGACTCAACTTAACCCAATTTGGTTAAGTGAGTTAAACAAAATATAAAAGCATAAAAAATTCAAAACCATCTTAACCAATGAATGTATAAGAGATTAATCATCTTAAACACCATAAATAAGTTAATTAATCTCTTTAATTAATAAATCAAATAACAAAATAATAAAAAATAATTAAAAAGGATAAAGAGAGGAAGAATTCTTGTCCTCATCCCACATCACCTACCCTAAGACAAAAAAGCCATCTCTTGAGGTGGCTAGTTTCAACTAAAGAAGGTAATCAAGCATAAAAAAATGGCCAATCATGGAGAGAAGATAAGAAAAAAAGAGAAAAAAAAAAAAAAAGAAAGAGCATGCCATGAAGGAAATAACATATACACACTCTCTCAAAGAAAAGCTCATACACCATCGATACCAAACCAAACAAACTCTCCCACCTCCAAGTGCTCTCAACCATTGAATACATCAAAATCGAAATTTGGATCCAAAGCTTGAGCTAGTGATCAAATCACAAGGAATTCACTTAATTCCTTTGAAGACATTGCTTTTGAAGAATCGCTTCAATTTCCGCCTTTAAGATCCTCAAATCACGCCATTATTAACCCCTTTTTTCTTCAAAGCTGCCATGGTCGATCCCTACAAGGCGTGTTTTGGTGAGATCAAGCCTCATGGATGGAAAGAGAATCTTTCAACGATCATGCAGCACTTTAAATCATCCAATTTGGTTAAGTATATCAAAAGTTATTAGCAAAATAAGTTGACGCCCTCACTCTAAGAGAGAGACTGATCGCTTTCTTTTAAAAGAGATGGAGTCGATCTAGGCTGATTAATTTGATTAAATCCTTTTAGAATCGAATATATGGACCGTCCACCGACGGATTTAGATCGCCCCAAGGATCAACCCACGCTGACATGTTCATCGCTAAGCTGATCACGAACCATCCATTTTCGATCGGATGGTCCAAACCTAATCCCGCTCATTTTAGTTAAAATGCGTGGGACCCATAACTAAAAAAAACTGTTAAAAACCGTTAAGCAACAATTTAAGGAATTTAAAAAATTCAGAAAAATTCAAAAAATCATAACAAATCAAAGAAAAATCAAAAAAATATAAATAAAAGCTTTATGGATTCGCCTGGATGAGAGGAATCCATAGAAATTAAAATCCTCAAATTTTATTAGATGAGTTTTCGTTAATTTAGGTTTAATTGAAAAATATTAAACCTTAATTACTCTTAAATTAATAATTCAATTAATTTGAAACTTTGAGAAAATGAAATTAAGATTAAAACATACCTTAGTTAATATTTTGGGGATTTAATTCTCTGAAATAAAATGAAATCAAAATTTTATGTAAGTTAACCCTTAAATTAAATAAATTAATTACTCTTTAATAAAATAATTATAAAATTTTAATTTAATAATGTTAAATCAAAATAATGAACATTAGAATAATAATTGAACTTAATTAAACTAATATAAACCTAATATGAACTTAATTAACTTAATTTGATAATTAAAAGAATTAACTAATTCAATTAAATCACTTGAACTTAATTAAATCATAATAAATAAACCAGTTAATCGAAAATTATAAATAAACCCTCATTGGAAAGGTATTTCAGTGTAGAATATGTAAAAAAATAAAAGCTCTCAATTAATCTTAGTAAATTAATCTTAATTTAGGTTTTAATGAATAATTAAAACCTTAATTACACCCTAATTACATCTCTAATTAAACTGAAACTTTAGGAACATAAAATTGGCATGAAACCCCACTTATCATAATTATTTGAAACCAAATTGGTCTATAAATTTGGAATTCTTGAATTTTCAAATCTCTAGGTCAATATGAACTAAATAATAATTAAGAATAATCATTAATTCATTAAATCAACAAATAAATTGAACCAATCTGAAATAAACATAAAAAAAACTTAAGGTAATTCATTAAAACTTTCTAAGTCAGAGAATTTAATCTAATATCAAAATTGTAAGAAAATCAATACTTAATGAAATTCAAACATAATTAAACAACTTAAGTTAAATTTAACAAAACCATTCATCCTTAATGAATTTAAATAATGAACTTAAAACCTTGATTAATCAATTCAGATCAAGTAATTAACCTAAGTACTTTAGGTTAAGAATAATCCATGAACAAACCTAAGACATTAATTCATATTAATGGACTTAAAACTTAAGCTTACAAATTCATAATTTAATATCTTAAGTTAAATTGAATGAAATCAAACAAAATTAAACTCTTTAAAGTAACATAAGCCAAATCAAATGAAATCCATATAAATTAATTTAAAATGAAATAAACAAATTAAATTAATTCAAACAAATGAAATAACATAAATCAAATTCAAACATAATTGAAATCAAAAGGATTAAAAAATACTTAAGGATTTTAATTAGCCTTTGGAAACTTCATTAGGATTTAGGATATTGAATAGAAAGAGCTCCATCCAAAAAATGGAATCATTCCATTCTTCATTCTTGAAAACCTATACAACTTTAACTAAATAAAATGAACATAAAAATAAAAAATTTAAATCACTAAACCATTTGAATTGAAACCAACCAATGGTAAAATTTAAACTAATTAAATTTTCAAACATCAAAACTTAAACTTAAAGGCCTACTCTACACAAACCCCACTACACACACTAGATTATTGGTCATTTTATTTAGATTGTGAGAGCTATGATTTTAATCTCCTACATAGATGCTTCAGTTGTGTATTATTTGACAGATGTCAGGCTTGTTTTCGTTTAGAGATTAGATAATAAATTAATCAAAAGCTCATGATTAATACAAATGATCTATGGAAATATATGTTTGTATTAAATTTTTTAGGATTTTCTTAATTTTAAAATTAGCTTAGAATTAAGATCTATCTAGATTGGTGAGTACCCAACCGTGAGATGGTGTGGTCCCCATGGAGCTATGGATGTCCTCAAGAAGGAGACTTTCCGGAAAGAAGACCCATAGATCTAAACTTGTAGTTCTAGAGTTGTATAAGGGCGTAACTTCGCCCATTTTTCTTTCTTCCTGTATAGCGCATTGCCATTACCTTTTTCTTATATAATTTTAATTTGGCTTGATTTATTTTGGGTGCGCAATAGAAACAGCATGCTTTTTCTAGATTTCTTTTTGTGCTGTGATGTATGCCTGGACGTAGGCTCATAAGATAAACTAAATTTTCCACCCAACTAAATCAACTGAAAAATAAAAATAAATACAACTCATAATATTTACATAAAAGCCTAGGTATTAAAACAAGATAAAATATGTAGCAACCCCTTAACTGAATGTCATGCATAATCATATTATTTCACTCTTGATTAATGAAGGAATTCCATCTTTACCTAGGCTTGACCTTTGAGAGCCTATGATGGAAATACACCTTCTTCTATTTTGATTTGGCCCATGATCTTTTTTTAATTGCATGCATTAGGCATAAATTATATCCTTATGGACTAAATGAATCTTGAGTCAAAAATTATTAAAATCTCAAAAATGTGCATTAGTTATATGCATCTTCATACCCTACATGATCTTAGGGATTAGGGAGTTAGTCTAGGTTCATAGATTTAGGGATTAGGGAGTAAGTCTAGGTTCATATATTTCTTTCCTAAAATTACAATGACCATCTTGCATTCATATGACTTAGCCTCATGATTTTAAAATGCCATTAGGTGGTGTTAGTGATTTTCCGTGCGTTGTAAGTCTAAGAGTCGTGGATAGGTTAGTTCCTTCAAGTGAAGGGAACCAATGATTCCCAAAATAGAACTAAGTCGAAGACTGACATGTGTCGTAAGCACTATACTAGGTTCAAGCATCCTTTAGAATAAGTCTTCAACCCTAGCATTCTTGAGCTACTAGAATCTAAGTCCTAGATTTCTAAGACAATGATAACTTAAAAATCTAAAATTAAATCCCAAATTTGAAACCCAATCATAAGATAGATGAAATGTCTACCTGGGCATCCCAAGATCAATAGCATTTCCTACTCTTTTCCATTTGACTCTTAAAAAATAACTCTCTCCAATTTGGACCTCTCCCAATTGAATTTCCAAAATCAATTCTTGAAAGCTACCTTAGTAGTTTTAGAATAACCACTTATTTCTTTAATCGAGTATTCTTGGAAGATACCCCTCTTAAGATGTAATTAACTATGAGGCTTGCCTTTATGGGATCCGTGATGCCGTGATAAAATTGACCTTCTATATTTCTATGTAGTTCGAGAAAATACTTTGGTACACAAAGACCCATTAGCCTTAGGAGTCTTTTATTGAAATGATTGAATCCATTATAGGAAATCATGTTTATCTTTCGAGATAATATGTGTATTCCTTAATATTATATTTGATCATCCAAATAAAATATTCCTAAACTCAGAGAGAAAAAGAAAACCAACAATGTTGATGCTCTTAACATGGATAGTGATGGCTAACTCCAAACTGGCAATCAAAGTCTCATACTCTGCTTCATTGTTGGTGCAGGGGTTAGAAAGATAGTATGAGAATCTTATCACATTGTGATATGGAGTTAGGAGAACTAATCCTACCCATGCCTTTCCTGGAAGAGTAGATCATGGTGCTTCCCCTTTATGAAAAGAAGCTGCACCATCAAAATACATCTCCCATCTATGGTTGTCAACCTCCCATAAGTTCATGATTTGTTCATGGGAGATCATTACGCGGGAGTCGGAAGTAGATGTCCGCTAAGAAATCAGTGTTCCTTTTACCGCATGGAGGGGTACAAAGGTGATATCCAACTACAAGAGGATCATGGACCATAGTGCCAAACATCTGGATAGTGTTGGCCGTGTCATGAGATACAATAGTGGATTGGTTCTGGTAATCAAGTTCACCTTATGAGAAAGCATATAGTGTTATTGCTTTTGAGAGGGAAAGATCAAAGCTAGCAATATTCAATAGGTGGATAGTTCACTTCAACAGAATTACGCGATGAGGTAGAGAGCACTCTCTTTCCCTTTGTCATTGGCTTGAGCCAACAAAGCACCAAGAGAGTCATCCAATGTAGCAGTGTAGAGGATAAGTGGCCTGCCCGAGATAGGTGCTGCTAGAACTGGCGACTTCATCAAATACTGCTTGATGTCTTCAAAGGCATGCTAACACTTATCATCCTACTTGAACTTGGCATCCTTTTTGACAAGTGCTGAGATTGGCTTGCATCTCCCTGATAGATTGGAAATAAAGCATCTTATATGCCACCATCCTTGAAAAGATCTGAGTTGAGTTAAACTCTGAGGTGACATTTTTAAGATATTTAATCTTTTGGATCTATTTTTCCCTGTTGGAAAAAAAACCAAGGAATTTCCCGCTACTTTGAATGCACACTTGTGGGATTCATTTTGAGGTTATATTGTTAACCATTCAAAAAATTACTCAAGTCAAAGAGATGGTCTTCCTTTTCTACTTTGACTACTAAATCATCAACATAGCACTCAACCCCGATGGTGGATGAGTTCATTGAAGATCTAAGTCATGGCCCATTGGTATGTAGCAAAGATTTTAGGGCCAAAAGGCATGACCCTATAAAAGATTGACGGTTCAAAAGTGGTGTTTCTTTCATCTTCGAGACATCTTATTGTAGCCAAATGACCCATCCATGATAGAGATGAGGATGCCCACCATTAATTCTAGTATAGGAAGAGGAAACTCATTCTTAGGACATGCCTTATTTAAGTTACAGTTGATGTAAATATGAATTTGACCATTCTTCTTAATTATGACACTACACTGGTAGGTATTTTTCTTCCCCGATGAACCGATCGATCGCTTTTGACTAAATGACCTATTGTTCAATTTCTAATCACATGCATCTAGAGCTTGCTTAATAGGTTAGCGCTAGATCTATTGCTAGTTTGTGACGTGAGATAATGGCATCTCTTCATAACTCCCAAAACTTTAAACTCTCTAACTAAGCCATTGGTTTCTTCTTCATTCACCAACGAACTGATGTCTGTCAGGCATGGATTTTCTTCTATCCCGAGATTGATTTCTTTAAGCTTGTCAATCATTGAATGGAACTCCTCTTCAAATTATGGTAGTGCATCTTTAATTTGGAGATCATCTAGATCATCTGAGGTTTTTGAACATACATTCTCATAAGAGTTGGTGTTGTGTGAAAAGAACCTATCAGACTCCAAATGATTGGTAACAATTAAGAGTATTATCATCGACGACCCACGCACTCAAATAGTCCTTCTGATTATGCTTCCTTGCCTATATTATTCCATAGCTTTTCAAAGTACTGACCATTCTGACCATGTGAGGAACCAAACCTTTCAGATAAGATTATGAATACAAGGCAGTAAAATCAAATAGTAATTCCATTAATTCTTTAAATGTATCCTCCTCAAGTTCTACATCAACTTTGACTTGAGGATGATGATCCCAAAAGAATCTCTTCGGCTTCATATCACTAGAAGACTTAGGGGCTTCTTTAACAACTAAGCCTTCAATTTTTTGAGATGAAAATGAGGTTAGAGCTAAGGTTCCTAGTTGCTGCCTAATAATCTCACAACCTGATTTGAATACTTTACTTTGTATAGAGGCCCGATCTTCATCAATGTATGGATTGAAAGTCACCTCTAATGGAACTTGCTGAGGGGTTGGCTGATATACTAATCACATTAGACTCATCCTCTGAGCTAGATTCCAAGTTTATGTGAATATTAGGGGTACTCCTATGAATTGGAACATAACCCCTGTTGGCTGATGGCCAACCAGGGGGTCTTCCACCTCTAGAATTGCCTCTGTTTCTACTTCTGCCTCTACCTGGTAGAGGTTGGGTCATCCTACCCACATGTCCATATGAAGGAATGAACTGTAGATTGAATGTGATATGTAGATCTATTTCTTCTTCACTCCCCCTTTCTTGTTCACTTAGATTTTCCTTTTTCTTTTGCCTATTCTTTTTCTTCATTTTCTTTTACTTTTGAATTTGAGTTTTGTCCAAGTTCATGAGAAAGGGTGTTTTGAGGAAGATAGTAGGTCGCATCCTCATATATCTCAACCTCTCTAACTGAAAATGACTTTTCATCTCCTTTGACACAATACTCAATCCCATCCTTCCTGAACTTCATGCACTGATGGAGGGAGGATGGAATTGTCTTATTCTGATGTGTCCAAGGCATGCCGAGCAAAGCAGTGAATGAAGTATTCAAATAAATTATTAAAACTTGGCTTCAGTCTTCAGTCACCTATCTCCAAAAGTAACACTATGGAACCTAAAAAGCTCACCAGCCTTGTTCATTGAATCCTCTCAACATCATCCGATCTCTGAGTGTAGAGAGATGTTGATCTTCAAATAGGCAAGGGTCTTTAGACTCATAATGTTCACCAATGCACCTGAATCGATGAGAACTCTGGCAAGTCTAAATTTGCCCATGTTAACTATAATGTAGAGGGGATTGTTGTGCTCCAAGTCTCCTAGAAGAAGGTCTTTATCTATGAAAGTGATCCCCTGAGCTTCCGGAATGTCCCTCACCAATAATGGGTCACCGAGCTAAGCATATCTCGTGATCAAGGAGAGCCTTGATTAATGATTTCCTCATCTCTTTGATAAGATAAGGGCATCATATGCTTAACTTATATGAAACTTTCTAGGTGAGAGGACATTGTAGTACTGATCCTCCACAAGCATATCCAATGGTGGAGCATCCTGTGGAGGGACTCCTCCTAACCAATGACTTGTTTCCCTCATCTTGAGGTGCGAGGTAGAACCTGCCACTGAGGTTTACTTCGTGATCTCTTATGGCGTGGTAAGGAAGGTTCTACACGCCATGCTCACCTACATCTTCTCCTATGGGACCTCAAAATCGATGATTCCAAGTCTATCTCAAGAGAAACCCACAAGATTCGTGAGAGTAGTAAAATCCAACTCCTAAATCGGATATAAAATATTATAGCACATACGCACCGAACGAAGTAGAAAGAGACAACCCATCAAAAGTGACACAGATGTAATTTAAGATAGCTTTATTCTTCATATTCTTGGATTTAATAGAAGGTACAAAGTAGAAATCAAGTAAAGTAAGTGGGGTAAGGGATTTGATGCCCTTATCCACCGATACAAAAGTTCTACTAGAAGAAGAAGAACTAGGCAAGTAGAGAAGAAGTCATGGTAGAAGAGCGGTAGGCTGGAGGCTAGACTTGGTGGTTGCCTGGGTTATCCCGGTGACACATCTTTCGCTATTCGTTGAACTCCCCTTTCCCGAGTTGGCACTTGCAAACTTTTCTTGATGTTGGAGGTTTGAGCTGACTCAGACACCTGCAAGAAAACTTTCTTGATCTTCTGAATGATCTTCTTAGAGGTTTTGGATAAAGAGATATCCTAACCTTCTTTGATTTTGGAAGGATCACAAGTATCTCCAAGGATTGCCCTAATGAAACTGGATGGTTGTTCCACAAGGTATTCCTCTGGGATAACTACAACACCAATCTTGAAGCTATGTTCAAGCCAGTCCTTAAATGTGAAGCAATCCTCCAAAATATGGCATAACATACGGTGGTAGGGGCAAAAGTTAGGATCATGGCTCTTGCCTACTTGCTCTGGTCTCTTAGGCTCGGGTAGCTAAAAATCAAGCTTCTTTAAGAGATTCTTAAAAATCTTCTTGATTACCTCCCTCTTAAATGAGTAAGGTTTGTTAAGCTTATCTAAAAGAGTAGGTGTACCATAGCTACCTTATATATGTGTCTCTTGATGTGTATGGCGAGGAGGCGGTAGCTGGAGGCTCTATATGGAAGTCGGTAGTGGTAAAGGAGGTGGATCAGCGAGGTCGTGGTCTCAGGGACTTATCTCTGGTGGTTGCTTCCCTTATCTACCACTATTCGACTTCTTCTCATAGATCTTCTACGGCTTTGGTTTTGTTGGTAGATCTAGAGAAGGTAACTGTTTGGCTTCTCCTTGAAAGCTAGCTGCATTATTGATTAATTTCTCAAAAGTTTTGATGGTGAAACCTTTGAGCATGAAGGTGACCTGGCCATGGATATTCTTAAGCAAAATCTCGATGGCATGCTTTCGAATGTGGACATTTCATACTCAAATTATGCCATCTAAGAATGTAATCAATAAGGGACTCACCATAATTTTATTGAGCCACAATGAGATCGCCAACAGTGACCCTTTGCTGAGCTCCAGTAAACCTCTTGATAAAGAGTTGCTCCAACTCAACAAAAGTCTTTACTGAACCATTGGCAAGTTCAGCATACCAATCAAAAGCTATCCCTACTAAGCTACTAACAAAGAGTTGGAAAATTAAAGCATTACTGCCACTAGTGTTGCAACAACTAGCTCTGAAATGTGTGATGTGTTACCTCAGGTTCCCACTGCCATCAAAACTCTTGAAGGAAGGTGGCACGAAACCCTTAAGATATTGGATTGCATCAAATTTCTTTGGGTAGGGTCTACCCTTTGGAACTAATGATCCTCCTCAGGCTTGAGCCAATGCTTCCTTCACCTGCTGGTCAACCATGGAGTTGATATCATTTTTTTGTATGGAGGTACTATCCACTACCTTCCTATACATGCTTGTGTTACCTTGCTCTACTGGAGGTAAAGTCTTGGTTGGGTCCAAGCCATGCACCAACTCTGGTTGACTAGTCTCAGTTGTGGTAGGATAAACTGGTGTGGCTTAGCTCTATAATGCTAAGATAGCTGCTAACAGATCCTCAAGCCTCTTCTCCATCCTTTCTATCTTTTCATCCTTTTTGATCTGTGTTGGAGGTGTTGGTGAGTGGTCTTCTTGCTGTGAACACCTTCTATAGTATACTATTCTCTGAGGAGGGATCCCCTAGTATCCATCATGCAAACCTCGACTGAGTTTCCCAATAAATCACCTTCATTGAGATCAAAGCTGATCTTCTCTTCATCAGATCAGTCATACTCTAGAATTTCCTTCTTTTTTACAAGATAATGTGCCACTATCTCCTCAAGAGAATGATCAATCTGAATGAGCACAAATGATTTTGGCTGACCGGTGTGATCACTGTCATGTACTGAGAGGCACCGAACCTCCCCTGCTGCTGGAGAGTCAATCCTATGAGGACTGTACTCACTAAAAGAGACACACTCCTGACTGTCACTAACTCTGAAAGGGGTAACATTCCTAGAAGGTTCTACTATCATCGGTGCAACTGGGCTATCATCTGCTCCCTCTATAACAACTACTACCATCTTTATATCTTGTTGAATTGGTGGTGTTGGTGAAGGGATGACCACTATACTTCGGGGTCGCCATTCCCTCCGCACCAGCACTGGGGCAGAAAGTCAAGTAGGAGAGCTTGACTTCATCACAGTAGGTGGTGTAGATGGAATAGGATCCCTTGACCATAGCAGTTACGCGTGCGCTTCTCCCGGATATGGCCTTCATGGCCTTGATGGAGCTGAGATCTTTGTCTGAGCAGTGGCGAGACACCACCGACTCTCTTAGGATAGGGACCCTCTTCCTATGATGGGTCATCCCTATAAGTAAAATGCCATCTGTATGGTTAGCATGGATAGCTCACCGAGCTGGAAAATCAATGAATGCAGAAGCTGCTGACTGGTGGCTGAACCTCTGCCTCTCTATACTAGTGATACAAATAGATGTATGGGCCTCTCTGATCCTCTCTTGTAGAAGATGTTTCCCGATGCTATGGGGAATGACAGATCTCAAATCAAGAGCCCACTCGTAACGTCCAGAAGCGCCAACCTAGCGTAATTGATCGTGAGGCCTGTATACCACCTCCTCTAACTGAGGCTAGAACCAGGTGGAGGTGAAGTACGGATCCTCCTAGAATCCTCTCTATCTAACCCAAAGAGAGGATGAAATCTTCAGAACCAAAGTGATCGTGAGTAGGTACCTCTACAACCACCACGAAGGGCTCCATCTCCCTAGCAATCCTAATATGATACCACTTAATCATGTGGTTTTTTATTTCTCCTCTGTGCCCAGGTTGGATGAGTAGAGTAAGAACTAAACACAACCTCAAAGGTTGGGGAGGCAATATCTGGGATCAAAAGAGCCTTACCCTTAGAGGGTGCCAAAGAGTGGGTGCTAGCCCTTACTGGGGTAGCACGGGAAACCACAGGAGGCACAAGTGCTGTCATTATCACTAGCACTGTTGAAACTGATGGGACTACCACTGCTTTCCTCTTTAGTGAGGGGACATCAAAATCCGATGGCAACTCGATCTAAATGATCGCTTCTCCCACCACGCTTCAAGCGGGAGGGGAGTCCTCATAGTGATCTTCACCCCTCAAAACCTCGCCAAAATGGATGAGATGGGTGTGATCAAGACGGGAGATTGACCGATCCAAGGCCAAGTCCATGGGGAAAGTGAACATACTTTGTGAACTTTCCATTATATCAATCAAAATTGAAAATGAACTAGAGAACCGAGAATCGCAATGTTGGAAACAAGCTTGGATCAAATTTTTGTTTTGTTGATTTCTGAATTTGAATTTTAAAATTTGAACCCACATCTAACATCTTGGACGTGTTAAGTGGGGTTCAAATGGATTTAGAGAAGATTTAGAGATTTGATTGCAAAGATGAATTTTTCAATATGAATCCAATTTCAACAAATTTGGGTATGTTAAAAATGGGTTCAAATATTTTTAGAAAGATGCTTCCAAATGTTCATGTTTGAATTTAGGTTTTGATTTGAGGACCCTTTCCTTTAACAAATTTGGGTATGTTAAAGTAAGGGTCAATTGGTTTTTTTTTTTTTTTTTTTTTTGGAATTCACTCACTTAGCAAATTTGGGTATGTTAAGTGAGATGTTTGAAAATAATTGTTTCTTTTTGTTTCTTTGTTTATTTTTTTGTGTGAATCATGTGAATCTTGAGAATGGAATCTTCACTTAGCAAATTTGGGTATGCTAAATGAAGAATCCAAATATTTTATTATTTTTGAAAAGAGGATCTTTATTTAGCAAATTTAGGTATGCTGGATAAAGGATCCAATGTGATTGATTTTGTTTTTGATTTTTTTAAAAGAGGATTTCTACTTAGAAAATTTAGGTGTGCTAAATAGGAGATCCAAGTGTGATTCATGTTTTGATGCCTTTGAAAAACTGGATTCTTAGCAAATTTAGGTATGCTAAGGGAATCCAAATGTGATTCATGTTTTGATAATTTTGAAAAAGTGGATTCTTAGCAAATTTAGCTTAGCTAAAGGAATCCAAATGTGTTTTATATTTTTGTGATTTTGATTTTAAAAAGTGGATCTCTACTTAGCAAATTTGAGTATGTTAAATGGAAGATCCAAATGTTGTTTGAATTTTTGATTTTGAAAAGTGGATCTTCACTTAGCAAATTTGAGTATGCTAAATGAAAGATCCAAATGTTGTTTGAATTTTTGATTTTGAAAAGTGGATCTTCACTTAACAAATTTGAATATGCTAAATGAAAGATCCAAATGTTGTTTGAATTTGTGATTTTGATTTTGAAAGGTGAATCTTCACTTAGCAAATTTGGGTATGCTAAATGAAAGATCCAAATGTTGTTTTGAATTTTTGAAAATATGGTTATTGGTTTTGTTTTTAAAAATGAAATCTTCATTCAATGAATTAAATGAGAATATTCATTTGTGGTTTTTGAAAATATGATTGTTTATTTTGATTTTGAAAATGAAATCTTCATCAAAAATGAATTAAGTGAAGATGTTCATTTGTGCTTTTGGAAAATATGATTGTTGGATTTTATTTTTGAAAAGTGAAATCTTTATTCAATAAATTTAATGAGGAAGTTCACTTAAGCTTTTTGAAAGGATAATTATGAATTTTATTTTTGAAAATGAAATCTTCATCAAAGTGAATTGAGTGAAGATGTTCACTTATATTTTTGGAAAATATGACTGTTGATTTTAATTTTGGAATTATTCAACATATAACAATCATGATGATTGTTAGATGAGGAAGATTTAGCAAAATTTTTGTGCAAAATATTTTATTATGTGCATTTTGAAAAGTGCTTTTGGAAATTGATATTTCCATAAAGATTTATTCCTTTATTTTGGAATGAACCTTACCTTACCATAGAAATGGTAAGAAGGAAGTCTTTATTTATTTCTCTTTTATTAAATTTTTGTTTTCACCTATTGGGAAACCCAATAGGGGTTTTAAGACCTTTATGGAATGAGGTCCTAAAACCTAAAGAATGTTGGCTAGCTTAGCTTAAGGATGAAATAAACTAAGTGCCAACAGAAGGAAAGATAGTCTTGGACTTATACAAAGTACAAATCCACTATCGATACTTGGAGACAATGATCATTTACCAAAGATGGAGAGAGAACCATCCCAGTGAGTCGCCAAAACTGGTGAAAATATTTTCACCTTCATCTATCCTTTGAAGAGGATAAATGAAAACAAAAATACACACCTTGGGACACATAGATCCACGTGATGTTTCTTATTAGGTGATCGCATGACATTAAGGAGAGGTGTACTATCTCAAAGACGTAAGTCACCACCCTATAATGGACCTAATCACCTCAATAAGGACTCCTAAGGACATGGGTTCAAGATATGTACCAGATTCTTCCCTACTTTATATACATGGAAAAGTAAAGTAGTTTATTTTAAATCGGTTCATTAAGTTCTCTATGGGGAAAGCCCCATAGTTAATTACATCTACTAAGGGGAGTTCCTTAGAATACTCTCAATGGTATGATCATCTCCAAAGATTTCAATAGTGGACTATCAATCAATTAGTTTTTTTGGCAAATCAAGTGAGATTGATCAAGAGAGAGGAGTTCTTATCAAGCCAAAAGGTGAGTAGGGATGTTTAAGATACTAGAAGAGTAAACATCCCAAACTATCCTATGGTTGGGCTTTACATTTTGAAATTGAATTACTTATTTGAGTTGAATTTTACTAGAAGTTTAGGCTTATAATTCCATAATACAAGCTTATAAAAATGCCTAAGAGGTGAGGATTTATGCTTATGGCCCATAGAAGGGAGAAGTAACTTGAGAACATAAATTTAGGGGGCTTTGGCGAGGGCCATAAATCTAAGGCGAAAGTGGGCATATGATTTACCTCCACAAGAGAGGATAAACCACCCGACTATTGAACTTACAACGCCTTGGGTGTAACTCCTTCTATGATTTTAAATATATGTAGGCAAGTCTTATGCTTTATGCAAGATAGCTATGATGTTGTTTATTTAGAAAGAGACTAAGTCCTTAAACTCACTCCTTAAGAGACTAGATCATGTAAAGGCATGAAAAATGACCTAGATCTAATGCAAAATATATTACATTTTATTTCATTTTGGACAATCATTTGACAGTTTATAGGATTATATGCCAAATGCATGAGAAATAAGATTATGGGCCAAAATCAGCGAGAAGGGGGAGGTGTGTTTTCACCATGACACTCAAAGGTCAGGCCAAGTTCTCTAGAAAAGATGGAAGCTCTCTAATGAAGAGAGAAATAATATATTTTTATGCATGATGTTAGAAACAAAATGCGCATCCAGCTAAGGGGTTGCTAATTCTTTTATCTTGATTTTAACTTAGGCTTTAAATGAGGTTAAGTTATTTATTTTAATTTTGAGTTGATAGAAGATTTATTTTTCCCTAAGAGCCTAATCGCCATCCAGGCCATACATCAAAGTAAGGAAGAAACTAGAAAAATATGCCATTATTAATGCATAAGCTAAATAAAATATCAAACATTTTATAAAGCTAACGCAAAAGAATAAAAGGCCAAGTGTCATCGAGTACCACTGTATAAACCCGAAAATAAATTGGGTAGCTGAGCTCTACCCTTATACAACCCGGATTACAAATGAATTAATTATAATTAAGCAAGAAATTCATTTTATGGGGGTCTTCATTCTTCATTTCTTCATTCTTCTTTTCTTCTTTCTTCTTTCTTCTTTAGTTCCTTCTTTTAGATGGTTGGAATGTGGATACTCCAAAGGCTTCACATGGTACATAAGATGTGATCTTATAATTAATGTTCATCATAATCCCCTATAACAATCATTCCAAAATCCTAATTGTGAAATTACATGAAAAGGTAAAAGTAAATCTAACTAAAACCTGTAAAATAGATATTAGCTAAACAAACCACATATTCTCAAGCATGTATATAAACAAATTGGACTTAGCACCCCCACACATGGGTAACCAAGTTCACCTGTCCTATTTTGGATTATGATTAAGGGTATAAGCAGTCTGCATAGCAAAAGTAATTACAATTTTATTAAATCACCCCTTAAGCACACTCCTTTGCAGAAGACAATGATTGGACTAAATCGTCCTACCATTCAGTCTACTCACATACACCCTAACATCCAGACTAAAACATCACATCATAAAATAAAAGCAAACATCATACCATGTACCGCCCTAACATAGGACTAGAAGTGGTGACTTAGCCAAATGTGTGTGCCATATAAGGTTTGTGTGGTGTGCTTAGCTTGGCTTTAAGGTTTAGATTTTCTAAGTGTGAAAAGGTTCAACTTAGAAGAGTGGTCTCATTTAAGTTCTTTAGTTGATATGGGTTAATTTTATTTGATGATTTGATTTGGTTTGAATGAACCTACTTAATTACTAAAGGTTGCAAAGAGAGAAAAAGAGAAGAGAACTTCTCTTTTCTCCCTACCTTAAGTGATTTCTAAGGTAGATTCATTAATAATTTTTGTTTAGTGAATATTTTATTATGTATTTTAATTAATCCTAAGTTTAGATTTTCTCTAAACAAACCTATTCAAAAAGAAAGGCATTTTAAGATTAAGTATAGTGAATTATTATCACAACATTTTTATTTCTTTCCCACTTGTGTATTATGCACATGAATGAATCCTAAGCATATCTACACATGCGATGCAAGTATTTAGCACACCTTAATAATGACTGCTAAGAGAGGTTGCTTAAGAAAATTTGGAATGTTTCATGTATGCATGATTTTGTTAAGTATAAGAGAGTGATTCTTTTATCCATTTTTCATATGCACATTTACAAGTATAAAAGACATAAGTGAGTACGATGCCATTGTTAGCACTAGGGGTGTAAGGTACAAGACCTACTTAGGGCTACTTAATGCCTCTCAACCCCGGGGTTGTCCAGACTAATATACCACTTTTCTTAAATACATGTGCATGTAAAAAAAGAAATGCATGGAAAGAGAATGCTAAGTGAGTTACTTAAGAAAATTTGAATGCTTTATGATGCATGATTTTCATTAAATAGAAAAGAGGTTTTCTTATCCATTTTCACATGCACACATGTATGTATGAAAGGCATAAATGAGTATGGCGCCATTATTAAGCAGGGGTGTAAGGTACAAGACCTACTTAGGGCTACTTAAAGCCTCACAATCCTGGGGTTGTCCAGACTAATATACCACTTTCCTTAAATACAAGCATATGTACAAAAGAAATGAATGGAAAATAAAGATACAAAAGTTTGTATTTGTTTGTTTGATTTGTTTATGCAATTTATATGTGTAGGTGTGGATGTCCTTCTTTAAGTAATAGCATAGGAATGAATAGGGATAGAGTTAGGCAAGTGTTACGTTCTTTTCAAATGAACTATATATTATGCCAAATCCTATTCAAAATATGGTAAAAGAAAAAAAGAAGGAAAAGTACACTATGCACATCTTCATATTTATATCAACATGCAAGCTTATAAATAATTATAAGTAGCAAACTTTTAGTTTTAGGTATTTGATTTATAGATTTTGAAAATAGTTTTGAATTTAATAGTGATAATAACCACTCATATTTTTTACTTTAGCCAAAACATACAATTTGACATAAAGAAAATATTTCATTTTGAATTTAATTTTAGAAAAGCATGAATATATGAAACTCATATGACATACAGATTTAGCATGCTAGGAAAGAAATAAAGTGATGTAAGCATGTAATTTCATTCACACTAATTAATTCTTAAAGACAATCTTATGAAGTAAGATCATTTTGTTTTGAGTTTGATTTGAATTAGAAAAGTGTGAAAAGATTTACTGGTCCTTACCCATTCTCACATGTGTGTATTGTTTTAGTTTAATTTTTAGGTGATTAGATCATTTTTATGCTTTGGTTAGGTTAAGGTGTAGATTAAGTTCATTAATTACCCCTACCTATACCACTTTAACATATTTAATCAGATAATTATGAGCTAATGTATGACATAAAATCACAAGGAATTTAAATCAGTAATACATCCTAGGAAAGAAAGGTACCTAATGCAATTGGCTCACAATTAATGATTAATTAAGCTACAGAGTTTAATTTAAGTACTTTCATAACCCATCCCATACATATGGGTTAGATATGATTTCCTTAAGTTACTTAGGTTATTGAACACCTAAACATCTACCTAAGAAGGATTAGCTAAGTTTCTGGATTAATTTTGGTTTTCAGAATTTGATTTGATTAATTAAGCAGATCATTAGTGGATTAACCCTTAATTAGATTTGGATTTAAGGAAAAAAGGGAGTTTAGGGAATAGCATAAGAAAAATATCCCAAAATCATTCCATAAACCTCCTAATCACTTAAATAATGTTTAATTATCTTAATCAAGGAATTAAACCACTGTTCACATGCTTAATTAACCTTAATTATATTAAGAGAGTGATTAGAGTTCATTAATTAATTTTCCTAATTAACTCATTAATAAATTTTAAGAAAATTAGGGGAGGTAAAAGTCATCCCACTAAACATGCTTGAGAAGTTTGGAATTAATTAATGAAGTCATTAGGGAGTAATTGGGTTATTAAATTTACAAATAAACCCTAATTAAAGAAAATCTACTATTCAAATTTAATTAGAAATAATTTATTGGATTCTCCTCTGAATTATCTTTAAGATGAACCTGAGTTTGTATTTTTTTTAGATTTTTCTATAATTAGTTATAAATTTAGGAAGTTTCAATTGATTTAAGTGATTTTTATAAATTTTGTTAATTTATTTTATTAAAATAAATCATTTGACACTCAAAATTCAATATCTTTTAATCCAAAGGTCATTTTGACTTGAAATTTTTATGGTTGGTGTATTTGAACATCAATTTTAATCTCTGAAAATTTTAACTTAATCTAACATGTATTTAGTTTAATTAATGAAATTTGATTTTTACTAAAACTTAAATTAAGCTCAAAATATTTAGTAAAATTTGGGGATTTTGGATTGGTTGCATTCCTCTCAGAAAGATGAATCCAACGAGCCCTTGTTTATAATTTTGGTTAAGTATTTTATTTTCTATGAATTTTTGAAGTTTAAGGTGATTTAAAGTAATTTTTTAAATCATAAATCCAATTTTCCTACTTAAAACATTCAAGATACCGCACACGCGTAAATGCGGAGCCACATGGCATGTGATTGGGTGTGGTGCGGGTTGACGGCGATGCACGCGACCGACCGTCGAATAGGAGATGGTCAGATCGCGAAATCTGAGGCCTGGATCGCACGATCAACACGCGATCTGAGCCATCCGATCTTGTGAACCGCACGATCGGATGGTCCAGATTACATAAGCAATCCAAAGGGCCTGATCTCGCGATCCACGCGATTGAGTTGTTCAATCCACGCGGGACGGGTGGCCGCTTTGCCACCAATGGTGAACAGTAAAATCAGGGCTTATGGAAAAAAGAGAGATTCAAAGTAAAAACTTGTCCAAATGGATTCATTTTTGCATCAATTTGCATTGGAAAAATTCTATTTTCTAATTGAGATGATTTAAAGTAAAAGATTATCTTGATTCTAAAATCAAAAGTAAAAATTATCACAAAATGAAGGATCATAAGGTCGACTATGATTTTTGAAAGTTACTTCACCGGGATGATTTCTAGCTGCGGTGATGACTCAAGCACGCTGTTGAGTGAGGGAAGAGGCATTGGAATGAGCTTGGATCTTCACCTTCACATAGAAATAAAGTTTCCTCGAGTGATCACCATTTTCTCACTGAAATCCACTTAGTTTTGGAGTATTTCTCTCCAAAATGAAGTGTTGGTAATTGCCAATGGCTTTGGGAGCTCTAGGAGAGGGAGAATGAGAGGAATGAGTGAATCCTTCAGCCTCTAAAGCCTTTGAATGAAAAGTGAACGAAAATAAACTAAAACCCACTTTTTATTTAAAATTTTGGCTCCAAACTCATGTCATTTGGCTAGGGGTGGTTGGGCATGGAAGAGAATCATCCCAGGTGGCTCCCTATGGTTGGCTAATACATAAAAAGTGGCTTCCATGAAGGACAAGTGGGTGTCCTAGCTGGAGGTGAGGTGAGTCCTTCATGCCAAGTGTTCAGAGGTGAGGTGATTTCACCTCCCATGAGTCATGGCTACCCAAACCACTCCTTGGGTCAAAATGTCCTTGGTGCCTATGTGGACCAATGGATGAGTCAAGTGGCCAAGGAAGAGAAATGACCACTGAGAAAGTGTCTTTTCATGGGATGCCTAACAAGGTAAAAGTGGTTATTTGGTATTGAATTTGATTTGGGCAGATTTGAAATGAGTCTAAAGTAAGTTAGACCAAATTTTATGTCATTTGAAGTTCATTTAGTTTAATTTAGGTTAATTTGACCCATTTGGGTCAAATCGGGTCAAAATGGGTTAGGTTGACCAATTGGTCAAATTGGGTCAAGTTCAAATGACTATTTGGAGTATATTGGTTCAATTGGTTTCAATTAATTTGGTTTAATTTAGATTTTGGCCAATTTGATCCTTTAGGTCAATTTGGGCTAAGTTGACCAATTTGACCCAATTGACCAAATTGGCTTGAATCACGGCTTGGTTTGGATTTGGCTGATCATTTTGAATAGATTGGTACATTTTTTTCTAATCAATTTGATTTATATTTGATTTTGGCTTGATTTGACCTTTTAGGTTAAGTTGGGTTCATGGTCAATTGGGTTAGGTTGGTCTAGTTGGCCAATTGGTCAAATTGGGTTTAATTGAGGCTTTGATCAAGTTCAATAATCAATTTAGAGTGAACTTGAGCCATTGGTTGTAAATAATTTAGTTTAGGTTGCAATTTGGCTAGTTTGGGTTCATATGGGTTAAAGGGTTGACCTGGTCAACAGGCTAGGTTGACTTGGTTTGACCCAATTCATGACAATTGATTAACCTATGATGATCAACAAACATGACATGAGATTCAGATTGACTTAATTCACTTTGATTTGAATTGAATTGGATTTTGATTTATGTAGGTCAAATTGGCTACTCTAGGTCAAGTGAGCTAATTGGGTTTAGTTGGCTTGATCAAGGCTTGATTCAAGTTTGGTTGAACTCACATATGGATTTATGATTGAAATATAAATCCATTTGCAAGAGATTTGAAGTCAAATGGGTTTCGATTCATTTGACAATTTCAAATCAAAAGGGTGAACATGAGTTTGACTTGGGTTTGATTTTTGAATTTAGTTTTGGTTTGAGGATTGAAGTTTATGTTTATATTTGGATTCATGATTGAAGCATTTATTGAATCAAGAAAAAATCAAGAGTTTGGCTTGATTTGAGTTTGATTTGGCTAAGTTCAAGAATTTGACTTGAAAGGCTTAGGTTGGATTTTGATTGAATTTGAGTTTTACTTTTGGAGTTGGTTTTGGTTGTTTGAATTTATATTTCATTTTTATATGTGAATATAAATGAGAATATAAATGGGTTATGAGAAAATTTCTTGAATTTGAATTGATTTGGATTTGATTTGAACTAAGTCCATAAGATAGAATCAAAGGGCTCAGGAAAGATTTTTAGAATTTGAATTTGATAATGGATTTCAATCACGGGTTTCAATTATTTGGAATTGATTCATGATTTAAGAAAATTCATTGAAATTAATTCAAGTTTGATTTGGAGTTGAAGTTGATATGAGTTTGGAGTTGGTTTGAATTGGACTTGAAGGAAGGAAGTGGGGAGTTGGTACAAGCTATAGGGTAGGCAAATTTTCCTAACACCCCTAAGGCATGACCTATTCCTATGGCTAACTCTTCTAAGTCTCTAGGGTTAGGTTAAGTGTCCACCTAATCACTAGATGTGTCTTAAGACTAAGGATCTCTTAAAGTTTAAGAGGAGTCTTATGTCTAAGATGGAAGGGTTGAGTGCTCATTCTAAAATGAGCCAACATAGAAAATACACCTAGCTAATTCTGTGTGGTGACCCAAGTATTCTAGATGTGTGAAAAGAAGGGTGTAGCAAACTACTTTCTTTAATTTAAGTTTTAATTTGAGTTTGAATTTGTTTATTTTAAATTTGGGTGATTTCAATTTAAATGATTTAATGATTTATTTTTTATTTTTTATTTCACTTTTATTTGATTAAAGTGATGTTTAGGTTTTCTAGAATGAAGAGTAGAATGAATTCCAATTGTATAAATTCACCCTATTCTACATCCTTACTCAAAAAGAGTCAATTAAGGTCCCAAGTATCTTAATTCATTTGAATTTGTGTAATTTATTTGAGGATTTAGATTTTAGAATTTGAGTTTAATCTTCATGTGTTTGATTGATTAATTTTGGATTAAATGTGTTGATTTAATTAAATCTTGATAATTCAATATTCTTAATATCTAATGAGGTTTAAGTTTGTTTAAATCCATGTGTTTTTTATTGATTAATTTTAGATTAGATGTTTGATTTAATTAAATCTTGATAATTCAATATCCTTTTAAATTAATATCTAATTCTTTTCTTTGATTATGGTTATGTGACTTAATTTTATGTTTATTTGATTTGATTATGGTTCATTTATTTATAGTTTGATCTGATTAGATTAATTGAGATTTTATTTTGATTTAATTGAGTTTGATTCTTTGTAAGGATTTTATTTTTAATCTCATCCATTTGTCATGTTTATCAAAGTTTGGTTTGTATTTTGATTTCACATTGGATAGTTAATTAGTATCTAATTTAAGTAGGTTGAATGAGATTTGATTTGATTACATATTAAATTGATGAGAGTATTTCTTAATTTAATTTAATTTGAATTTGATTATTATTTTATTAGTTTAGATTCAATGTGATTATGTAATTTAATTAAGAATTATTTTTATGTTAATTATAAAGATTTGTTTAATTTTAAATTTAATTTCATATTTTTTTTAGATTAGTGATGTAATTAATGACTTAATAATTTAGGTTTAATTTAGATTTTGATTAGTATTTAATTGCATTTATGTTTGATTAAGTTTAAATTTAATATGATTAATTTGATCATAGCTTATTTAAGATGTGTGATCAAATTAATTAATAGACAATTAAGTGTTGAATTTGATTTAAAAGTTAATTTGGTTCATTAAGATGATGATTAATTCATTAAGTGAATTAGTGTTTATTCAATTGGATTAGCTTAAGGAATTAGTTTAATTAAGAAGTGTGTTTAAGTCAATTATTAAATTAAATAAAGAATTTAATCTAATTTGGTTTATATTTATTTAGATTAATGATTAATGACTAATGATTTTATGTTTGATTTAGATTTCAATTAGCATTTATGTTTGATTAAGCTTAGGTTTAATATGATTAATTTAATTAACTTAATTAGTTTACTTGAGTGTGACCAATTATTAAATTTAATTAGGATTTGATTTAGTTTAATTTTAAGAGTGTTTTAATGTAATTTATTTAAATTAATTTGATTCATTAAGATGATGGATTAATTCATTAAGTTTGCATTAATTAGATGCTTGATTAATTTGATTTTATTAAAAATAATTAAATTTTGAATTATTGAATTAATCAAAGATTTATTTAATTAATGACTTCATTTCCCACATGTGAGTGATTTGATTTAGTTAAGTATTTTACTTAAGTTTGAATTGATTAAAGGATTATTGTTATTAAGTGAATTATCTGCTTATTTTATTTCAATTAAGTTCGATTATTTATGATTAGAGTTTTATTTGATTTGATTCATTTATTATGTTTATTTAATTTCATTAACATATGATTTAGTTATTAGGTTGAAATATTTAATGGTTGAGTAACTCTATTCTAAATGGATTGATTTTGATATTAAATTAATTAAGTTCACTTTAGCTTCATTTTGGTTTGCTTTGATTATGTTTATTATGATGTATTGGATTTATAATTAATTTAACTTTTTAGTTTAGTTAATGATTAATTAATTTCTTTTATTTATATTCATTAAGGAGTTTCATATGATTAAGATTCCATGTGATATGAACCCATATCCACAGGCCAACAAAAGAAAAAGAAGACCACAATGGTTAAAGGATTTCACTGATATTCCCAAACTACCATAATCTATAAAGAAGCTTAAGAGAAAACAAGAAGACCAAAATTCTATTACAATAAGGGAATAAAAGATTACAGATATTACAATAAAAAGATCAGCTTTACAACATATAATATACTCATTCAAGAAGAATAGTAGAATAAATGTAACAAGGCTAGAATGATTGAAGCTAGCCAAATTTGGTTACAAGATGAAAACTAATGATCCATAACAAGAATAACAGAGGAAGCATAGAACAACAGATGATAAACAAATGTAAAATCAAGAAAGACAAATGCTTAATGTTTGAGGCAAGAGATAACGAAATTAGCAAGCATAACCTGAGAACAAACATGATCCAAGGCGAAAGAAGAGTATAAATAGAGATCGAGAGAAAGAAGGGATGATGAAAGATTTATCTCAAGAACTTCCTCTCTCGTGTATCTATTCTCCTTCCTCAAGGCATTTCCATGGTTGATCCTCATGAAGGACTCCTACAAATCACCGTAATCAGCCGCTTTCCTCTTTCCCGATTCTGGAGCTATCGCTCAAGGATCGAATCAAACAAATGAAAGGAAAGAAAAGGTTAATTCAAATTCATCCAAATCAAGATACAATATCATCCAAGCTCGATTAGATCATCAAAAGAAGGCAATGTGTATTCCACTCATCCTCAGAAACAAAATATAACCGATGATCAAAGGGCGATCCAAGGGCGATCAAGACAAGACAATCCAACTACAAGTAATGATCAAGAAGCACTCAATGGATCCCATCCAACTTAGGTGCTAGATCCAGATCAAGAAAACTCATCGCCAATTAAGACTCAAAGTTGAATCAAGGTGAGTTAACAAACTAACTCAAGTCAAGCCAATGAAGCTCCAAAGTGGAAATTAAGCAAAAGATCTAAAACCATAAAGAATTTTCACCCAAATCACTATTTATGTAATTACAAAATTAAAATGATATATCTAAAATTGATACTTATCACCATGTTGGTAGTTTAGTTATACTAGTTTGACCCATGTTAAAGTTTCCTATATTTGTTTAATTTTAAGTTTGATTTAAGATTTAATCAATTAATTGAATTTTATTAACTTAAATAGGTTTAATCATATTTAATTTAATTTTCTCTAAGGATTATATGATATTTTTTTTTATTTGAGATTTGATTAATGATTGCATAAGTGTTATTTCATTTCTAATTTTAATTTATTATTTAGATTATTATGAATTCCACAACAACAACAACAACAACAACAAGCCTTAATCCCACTAGGTGGTTGATGAATCCTTGATGGTCCTATTATGTGTCAAATTCTCATTTAATTGAGTATACTAAGATCATTTTTATACATCTTAACCAAGTCTTTAGGTCTACCTCTACCTTTCTTAACATGGAAAATCTAATGCATCTACTCTCCAATGTCATTGACGGAAGCTTTATGTGGCCAAACCATCATTCTCCTAATCTTATCTATCATGGAGCTACTCCAACTTTTTTAACATACTCATTTTGCATTCTATCTCTAAGGGTAAAGCCACTCATCCACGAGCATCCTCATCTAGAACACTTAACTTACTTTATGTTTCTCTTTATTGGCCAACATTACCATAAGTCATTGCAGTCTTACCACCATCTTATAAATTTTCCTTAAGTTTAAGTGGAACTTTTCTATCACATAATAGGCCAGATGCATTCCTCCACTTCAACCATCCAACTTGAATTCTACTAATATTATGAATTCCATTTTAATTAATTCCTTAATTTATTAAATTTTAACCCTAAATATTTATTATAGGTTCATTAAGCTTCAAGATCATATTATTATTATTATTATTATTATTATAAGGATCTTTGATTTTAAGTGAAGTGATTTAAGCCATTTTGAAGATTTTTTGTAAATTTTTGGATTTTTATTTAATTTATTTTTTAAAAATAGACAATTTGAACTTCAAAATTTAATTTCTCCCAATCCATAAGTCTTTTTTACTTGAGATTTTTATCATAGGTGTGCTTTAACTTTAGTTTTAATCCCTAAACATTTCAACTCAATCCGACTTATATTTTTTGAGTAATTAATGAAACTTTATTTTAATTAAAACCTAAATTTAGCTTGAAACATTCAATGGAATTTGGTAATTTTTGATTTTTTGGATTCCTCTCGAAAAGACGGATCCAACGACCCCTTACTTCTAATTTTTCGCTAAGTATTTCATTTTTTTTAAATTCTCAATGTTTTAGAACACTTAAATAATTTTTAAAATAAGAAAATAAGCATTTTCCCACAACCCAAGTCAAGCGCCGACGGTGTAGCGGTGCTATGTGGCAATGTTTTGAGGCACTACTATCTGCATGGCATAGTCACTGTCGCTAATCGAATGAGCAAGAAACCACGTGCGGATCGCGAGCGCGCTGATCGAGCGGACCATTGACGGATCTACCCATATTTGATCTGCGGTCTGAATGGTTGAGATCATGTAAATCGTTGCTTGAGATGTGATCCGGATCATGCTATCTGAGCCATCCGATCTCCCTAAATGGGAGATCGGATGATTGATGCTTCACGAGATTTGGTGAATAGTAAAATTAGGCATTTTTTGCTAAATCAAAGTGAAATCTCATCCAAATGGGCTTATTTTTGTGGTAATTTTTACTGAAAAATCTACTGATTCGTATTAGAACTAAATATAATGAAAAAATGTAGGGCTTCTCTAAGGAAATTCTTAAAAATTGTGCAAGGATCGACACAAATAGAAGTTCCTACGGCCGACTAAAGTTTAGCAAAATTACCTCACCGGGGATGGTTTTTGACGGAGGTCAAGATCTGGTCGATTTCATAGGTGCAAGAGGAAGCTTTGGAATGAGTGCAGCCTTAGCCTTCACTTCAGAATGATGTATCTTCTGGTGCTTGCCTTTTCCTCACCGAAATTAACCTAGTTTTGGTGTTTGTAGCCTAAGAGAGATGGGAAAACGATTATTGATTATTTTGGGGAGTTCTTGGGGGCTAAATAGTGGTAGGAGAAAGAGGCATGAAGTCTCATTTCCCCATTCCTTTAATCAAAAATTCTCCATTTTTTGAATTTTTGGCTCCAAAGTGTTGTCATTTTGCTAAGGGTGGTTGGGATGGATGATGGATTGATTGAGGACTTTAGATTTTTGCTCCAAAAGTCTTAGATAATTTCATTAAATTAATGAAATTATTGATTTTGAACATCATAATTTGAATGGAAATTTTCTAATTTTTGGATTGAATGAAGCTCCTTAATTCATGCAAAATTTAATTTAGTATCATCTTCTATCTGCTTATACGAAGAATTGTAGATTCGGTGGCGAAGGTTTCAACTTTATATTTTTGATTCAAAATATTGCAGATTTTGTTGTATTTAATTTGTTCATTGAATATTTTTTTAAGTATCAATGATTATTTAGCTTGGTTGTTAACAAGCTTTTAAATATTTATCAACTCATCATATTTTGCTTTTGTTCTATGATTATGCCTCCTTCAAGTGAGCTTGTTCAAATTCAAGTTTTTTTAATTCTTTTGATGCAAGAATTTAACATTGGCACTTAACAAGTTCCATGTGCTTTAATTTTGCATTCAAATAAAAATAATTATATTCTTTGAAGATGTATCATTCATACTCATTAGCAAGCTCTTTAATTGAACTTGTGCTTGCAAGCAAGCTATCATATTTCTTGCAAACTCATCCTCAATTTATAAATGGACCTTTAGATTTGTCACAAATCGTTATTATCTATTCAATTGAGGTCTTTACTTCATTTTACATCAAATGTGGTTATTCAAGTGTTCAATATGGAAGAATAGATTGATGCAAGAGCAAAATGTGGTGTTGAGGAAGAGTTGGCTGCGAGAACTTGTGTGAGTTCTAGAGAGGAGTGCTAGAGAGAGAGAGAAAGAGAGAGAGAGAGAGAGAGAGAGAGAGAGAGAGAGAGAGAGAGAGAGAGAGAGAGAGAGAGAGGAAGTTCAGTTGAATGCTGGAAGCAAGATTAAGCTAGGAGATAGATGTGTTTGCTGCTGTCTTGGCAACCTAACCGGAGATGAGAGGGAATGTTGAGCAGCAGCAATGAGTAAGAAGAAGTTGTTGATTCTGGAGGTTGGAAGCTGCGGTTGGGTGAGATATATATTAAAATATATGTAATATTTTTTAATATGATATTTTTTAATTAATTTTTCATTATTTCATATGTGACTGTGGGCTCCAAAAATTTGCCACCGACCTCTTGACAATATTGAATTGAAGAGAGTATGATTGAAAGTGTCAGTGTAATTTTTAGAAGGCAGATAGAATAGTAGATAAGACACTACCCAGAGATTTCATCCTTTAATTTTAGATCTGTTCCAAGTTTCCTATAAAGAAGCCTAAGTTACCACTCTCAATGCAGAGATAACTTTCATTAAGGTTAAATGCATGCATGTAAGTAGCAAAGATATGGAGTTTAAAATTTGAGATTATGAAATTCACCATTTCAGCTTAAACCGGATGGTTGGGGGAATGATGATGTGCCTGATATAGGTCCCATGGTTCCGTCTTCCCAGGTCATCATGGTTCATAGTTTACTTAGACAGAGGAGGTAGATGACCCAACTTGACCAAAGGATTCTTATCAGTAACACATGGGTTACGTCATCCAAGAAATCTTTGTAGACCTGGGGGGTGTTTATCTAAGGAGACAAGTTTAAGTATACCTTAGCTGACAGAGGGATTTTTGCCCTATCAAGTATACCCTATGATTCACAACTCAAAGGGCAGAGCCGTTGGGGAGCATATGGGCCATGGTCGTGATCGTAATATAATGGATCCTTACTGGTCCAACCATTCAATCAGAGGATTCTAGTTGTAATTACATCATCTGTGGAGCCTACTGGCCAAGCCACACAGTCAGAGGATATGGGCCACCTCCTTACTAGCATGAGATTCATTGAGAGTGAACATAGTAGAACACTTAATTTGACATTGGCTCCTTTATGAGCTAGAGTTTTCTAAATTTGTCACCCCAGATAAATAATTGTAGAAGGTGGATAGATCGAGTCTTGCTTTAAGCCTTTAATGATAGAGTTTCATTTAAATAGTTTATTTTTCAAATTAACACTCAATTTGAGTTAATTTGATTTGAAATTATTGATTAATTTGAACATGTTTAAGAGTTTGATCCGAACTCGTTAGCTAGAATATCTACTCACATGACATAATCGCCAGATATTTACTGAGTTGAAATTTATATAATATATTTTTAGATTTTGTTAACCCGGACCCAGTCCTAAGACTAAATCGGGAAGGAACCCGTGCAGCATCCTTAGGCACTTGAATCTAAACATTCAACGTAATGTCGGGCCCCATGCGGGTGTATTTAAAAAAGCCTTAATTAACGCCTTTTATTCTCTTATACGATGCGTTACGAATCCGTTGGCGTAGAATGCATTTTGATTTAGATTGTAGTTTAAAATATTAGTTGCACTTAGTTTACTTGTTGAATTTTTCAATTCTTCCAGCTTGATTATGTTCAATTTAAATAACTTTTAATAAGTTATACCAATTTTAATGTTCATTTCTTTAGGCCTACTCATGCTTATTCGCTAGCATTATAATCATCTCCATATTTATATAAGATAAGCCCAATTTAGATTCATCCTTAACTCCATATCAAATTTCATATTTATTTGAAAATTAGACTTCAAATTTATTGTAAGTCTCTTATGAGTTTAGTATTTACTTCCCCAAGTTTCACTTGTATTTAACTTGAGTATCCTCATTTGTTTGAACATATTAAACAATGAATCATGCACTCATTTAGCAGTAAATTATGTGACTAAATTCACCTTCACTTAGTACATTTTCGAAGAGTAATAATGTTTATTGAGCTCGCCACCCTCTACTATTACTTTAAGGTACATGTGAACTCTACATTCCCTTTTCATTTTATTTTGTTTTAAGACTTTATGCTTCACCATTAATTTAATATCTAATTAATTTTAAATTAAAGTCTTAAAATTTGATGAAATTGACATTTCCAGATCATCCCATGATGTGATCGAGTGTCTGCAGTTCTAATGAGATAATGAAGTGCCTTACACACCACAACCTTCTTTCTCACTCACTATGCCCTATGCATTAGTGAACTTGAATAAAGAGAAATGTAATACATATATATATATATATATATATATATATATATATATATATATATATATATATATTCATTTCTTTTTTCTCTTTTTTTTCGAAGTCTAGAATTTTATAAAAATTCAACATTCGGGTTATACATCTAATGGATGTTTTTACCTTGCCTAATGAGTATATGAGCAGATTGCGACACCACTCTTTTCGCACCCGCCGACTATGGGGCATTAACAGGGTCTTAGAACCTGCAAAAAGAGACGTAAGCATATATGTATTTTCACACATTTACATTCATATACATTCATAATCGCTTGCAATATTCAAACTTGCTTGCTCGACACGCCTATTAAGCGAAGTGGTGTCTACACCACACACCAGACTGCTACTCTATGGTCGTTAGTGGGGTCTTGGAACCTGCAATGAAGGACACATATTTATTTCCATTCCCCAAATTTTCATACACATCCATCAATTGCATTTTGAAATCTCACTTCTTATTTTGGATGAAAGAGAGAGAGAGAGAGAGAGAGAGAGAGAGAGAGAGAGAGAGAGAGAGAGAGAGACGAGGGAGAGGCAGTGAGATTTGTTTCTATTTTATTTATTTATTTATCATGTTCATATTTTTCTCATTTTGTATTTTGCTCATTTTGTAGCAAATAAATATAATGCAATACACTCTTTCAGCAAACAAGCACTAATAGAAGCTCTATATATACACTTCTAATGCTGGGCTCGGGAACTTCTGAAGGTGAGAACAGAGCTATATGAAGCAATAGATATACTGCACCACCAATAACATAAGACAAATGTAAACTCAGCCGAGGAGATTGAAGTGAAAGAACCAGGAAATAACAAATGTGAAAACAATGCAATTCAGAAGGAAGTTTAAGAAGTTATGCCCCTGCCAGAAAAGTTGACTTGTTTGAACTTGCAGGGGTTTAATTTGAAGTCGATGACTCAGCGTCTTCCCAAATCGACAAATCACCACTGAAGGAGGCTGAAATTGGAGATGGCAAATCCAGCGGAGAGCAGGGGATTTATGAGCAGAGAAAGGGAGTAGATTTTTTTTTTTCTTATTGTATAAAACCTGAGAGAGAGAAAGAGATAGAGAGAAAATGAAGAAGGGAAAGAAGAAGAAGAAGAAGGGAGAAGAAGAAAGAGATCTTGTTTTTTTCGGTTTGGAGGAGGGAGTGGAAGAAGAAAACGAGATTGCTAAGGGGGCTCTCCGTTTGGAGGGAGGGAATGGAAAAGGAAAAATGAGAGGGAGCTTGCAGTTTGAACCTAGGGGGAACGGTTGGAGCCTTCGTGCAGTTTTCTCCTTGAGAATGAAGAGAAACGAGAAGGGGGAACAATTGAGAGCTGAAAGCTTGCAATTTGCGTGGAGCGCCTGCCGCGCATGAAGGGGGGAGACGAGGGCTTTCTTGTGTGCGATTCGATCGCGTGAGGATGAGAAACCGAGCGTGGCTCAGATCATGCGATAGGGGAGGCCGAGCGAGTATGAGAGGAGCGTGAATCGGGTTAGGGATATTAGATGTAAATAGTTTTTTTTTCTTTTTAAATCAATTTTTTAAATGTGTAATTTATCTTAATAAGAATTTTATATCGATCTCAACATAGGGTTGATATATATGTTGATTCAAGATTATTTCATTATTCAATGTAATGCAGTTCGCTTTTCGGAAGCATTTGAGTCAATAAATCAGCCACTGCCAAAATACGCCACCGCTTTCGACCACTTGATTTTCATGCAAACTTGTCTGAATTGAGTGTGAATAGTCTTACTTGATAGATTTTGATCTTTTGAAGCTACTGATACAATCAATTTCACAAATAGTTGGTTGCGCCGACCTCCTAACTGATATGCGGTAATCATGTTTGACTCAACGCTTAATTGGTTGATCAAGGCAATATTTATATTCTAACCAATTTTGATGTCAATGGCAAAGTTTGTTCATCGATCAAGGTCATTTGGGATTTTTACATCGTGTATTTCGATACACAATCACTTCCAATCATTCGACATTTGCACAAATTTGTCCGAATCGAGTGTGGATAGTCTCATTTGATAGTTTCGATATTTTAAAGCTAATGACATGATCAATTTTAAGCAAGGTCGTCAATATCATCAGCCTTCCCTTCCCGATATACTGCCGACATTATCGATAAATTCGATCGCCGATCGATTGATTGATGCAATATTTATATTCATCAATTTTGATGTTCTAAATGTAAAAAGAAGTCGTTTCATCGAAGGTCATTTCACCATTTTGGTGGCGCTGGTATTTTGAGCCGATTTGATTAATCGCCACTTCCTTAGTTTATTTAACTTGCGGCTTGCTTATGACATATATGTGGAGGTCAACAAATAACAAATGTGATTCGTGCATGAGCGAGTCACGCTTGTTAAAAATTGGTTGACCCTTTGGGCTGACCATAGAACTTGGATCATTTATGCTTCGATTGCAATAACTTACGAAGCTTTTGACAAGATTTTTCATTAGTATGATGCCTTGTTTAGGACGTGTTAAATGACAGACCTGATTGATTTGTCAGAATCGACTTGTCAGATAGATAAGAGTTCTTACACCATCTACTCTCTATTTCAATGGCTTTGCTGGAGATCTCTTTTTTATGTCCTTGTAGATTTGAGTTTCCTCCAATCCTAGCTTCGTGCTTGGTTGGGTTTGACAAAGGAATTGGTTTATTTATTTTGATGAAGGATTCCACTAGGGAATTAGTTTTTTTATGCTTGGTCGGATTTGAAATTTCTTTTATCCTAGTTGTAAGCTTGATAGACTGGATGAAGGACTGACCAGATTTATCCATATTTACTTGTCAGGAAGTGTATGTATGTCATGAACCCTATGCTTACTGCTTTGACAGATTCATTGAAGAGTACGTATAGATGACCAAGCCTCACGGCTTATATAGAATCAATATTGAGTTATCAGTCTAGTAATGTGTGATTTAACAGACTGAATAATCATAAAACTGCTTTAGTTCATCAATCGGCTTTGTATGAACTATGAAATTGCTTCTTTGGTCCTATGCTTTCGGCTTTAACGGACTTGATGAGGAGATTGGTTTCATTTTGTACTTTGTGCTTGATCAGATCATTTGAGAATAGATTGAAATATCACCCTATGGGCAATATAAAGATTAACTTGAGACAGTCATGAATTGAGAGTTTTCTCATATTATCTTGATCTATCAATCAAGCAAAAAGATCTCTTAGATCCTAGTTGCTTTTAATCACTAAGCTAGTTCTGGTTTGAGATTGAACAACTATCATCATTGGATTGACGAGCATGAGCTCTTTCACTACAGCCTTTTTTTACAGCTTGTTGAGTGAGGAGAGCGTCAGTAACTCGACCATTTATAGGCTTGTTGAGTTTGACCTTTAGAACCTACTTGAGTCTTTGACTTAAGTCGTGATAGGTTGGTGGTTTGGTCATCGGACAAACGAACGGGGGCTCTTTCACTGCAACTTTTTCTTGTAGCTTGTTGAGTGTACAGAGCGTCAGTAATGCGACCATTTGTGGGCTTATTGAGTTTGACCTTTAGAACCCATCTGTGTCTTAGACTTTAGGATATAGAGGTTGATGTTTTTCAACTCAGTTGATTGAAGCTCCCAAAATTGGGAGTTCTTCTAACTTGATCTCCAGAATTTAATAAATCTGGGAGATAAATTTTTTGACATTTAGGGTATCTTTTTTTGTGTAACAATAGATTATTTTTGTTCCTGTAAGAACCTGCAACTTAATAATGACAATTATAGATATATTCAAATATTTTGGCGTAAAGCTCAATGTCAACCTGAATCAAAATATATTCAAAGATCTCGTCTTATAATATGACATCAACTCAAATAAACTTAACATAAACTAAAAAAATACCCCTATCCTGCAGGGGAAATTCTAAAGTACATTTAGAAGAACTTTTAAGATGAAAATATGCAAATACATCAATATTTAAATTGATATGCTCTTAATAGGGTTTTAACATGTAACATTACTTTTATCTATGTATATAAATCTAAAATGCCTCCTATGTGATAGAAAAATTTTCACATAAGAGTTTTTTTTATGAAGTGAGTATATTTATTTAGGGATCTCAGCATGAAGTGCGATGTAGACCTAAATAGATATACTAAAAAATACCCCCTATCTTGCAGGGGGATTTTTATTATACTTCTAGAATGTATTCATCAAGTGTAATACTTTTTCAGGTAATGACCATTAATTGGCGACATTGGTCTTTCACCCTTTAGGTCAATGAGTTGGTATGCCCTCCTTAGTACACTTTCTCAATGACAAAAGGGCCTTCCCAATTAGGCTCAAATTTGCCACCAAATTTTTGATTGGGGATAATTAGTGTTCTCCGCACCAAGGCCAATTCTCCTTTCTGGAATGTTCGAGGCTGCACTGTATGGTCAAAATCTCTGGACATCTTTGCTCGAGAGACCTCCAAATTTTGATGAGCTTGCAATCTAACTTCATCAAGCGTGTTGAGTTCCTCCATTCTCAGACAAGCATTTTGGTCTTCAGTTAGACCGAATTGGATGGCTACTCGAACTGAAGGTAGGTCAACTTCGAGCGGAAGAACTGCTTCAGTTCCAAATACCAATGAATAAGGAGTGGCTTTAGTCGGCGTCTTGTAGGAGGTTCAATAAGCCCACAGTGCCTCTATTAGCTTGGTATGCCATTATCCTTTATTTTTAGTAAGAATCTTCTTGAGCTGTTTAACCAATGTCTTGTTGAAAACTTCTGCCAAACCTTTTGCTCTTTGATTGTATATTGAAGAGTATCGCCAATCAATTTTGTGTCGATCGATGAATCTATAAATCTTTACACTTTTGAAAGCTGTGCCATTATCAAAAATTATTTGGCGCGACACTCTAAATCTATAGACCACATTATATGTGAAGAAGTTGATCACTCGATCAACAGTAACTTCTCTAAATGGGGTAGCTTCAGCCCACCTAGAGAAATAGTCAGTCGCTGCTAGGATGAATGATGTCCAGCTGACGATGGCGGATCAATTGGTCTTATTACATATGTACCCCAACATTCGAATGGCCAAGATGCTATTGTTGGGTGTAGTGGATTTGGAGGTTGGTGGATTATATTCCCATGTACTTGACATTCATGACACTTCTTAGCATGATTGATACAGTCTCTCACCATGGATGGCCAATAATCGCCCATCCTTTTGATCTTTACTGCCATCTTGGGACCTAACTGATGTGCACCACAAAGTCCTTCATGAACTTCAACCATCACTTTGCTAGCTTCATCTGCATTTAGGCATCATAGCCACATTTGTTCAAAGGATCTACAATATAACGTGTTGTTGACAAAAGCATAGTGCAACATTCTCTTCTCAATTTGAGCTGCAGTGATTTATTGTTTGGTAATTTATCTTCTTTAAAGTAGTTGATGAAGGGTTGCCTCCAATCTTGTGGCTCTTCTATAATAAAAACTTCACACTGCTTTTCTGAAGTAATGTCAGGTTGTTGACCTCATTTTTAGAATGAGCTCTCAACCCCTCCATCTTAGACATATGACTTCTCTTAGACTTTAAGAGTTCTTTAGTCTTAAGACACATCTAGTGATTAGGTGGACACTCAAACCTAGAATACTTAGAAGTTAATAGAGTCATGCCTTGGGTGTTAGGAAGATTTCTTACCCTTAGCTTAAACCATTCCTCACTTTCCTTCTTTTAAGTCAAACTCCAAATCAATTCTATTTGATTTTCTCCAAACTCAAATCAACTCTCTATGATTGAAATCCATGATTGAAATCTATGATTGAAACTCATGATCAAAATCCATCAAAATTTAAGTCCAAATTTTGACTAAGTCCTGCTTCCTTAAGGACTTAACCAAAATCATGATTCAAACCTATTCAAACCTTTGAGATTTTCTCATACCATTTATATTCTCATTTATATTCATATTTATAAATGAAATATAAATTCAAACCCATCAAATCAAATTCAAAATTCAAAATCAATTCATAAAAATTTTCCTAAAGCCCTTTAATTTTCCATTAAAGGACTTAGCCAAAATCAAATATAAATCTTGATCAAACCTATTCAAATCCTTGGGATTTTCTCAAAACTTATTTATATTCTCATATATAAATGAAATATAAATATAAATCAATCAAATCCAACTCAAAAATTAAATTCCAATTTAAAATTCCCTTAAAACCCTTAAGTTTCCATTAATGGATTTAACCTAAACCTTGATCAAACCTATTCAAACTCATGGGATTTTCTCAAAACTTATTTATATCCTCATTTATATTCTCATATATAAATGAAATATAAATATAAATCAATCCAATACAATTCAAAAATTAAATTTTAATTTAAAATTTTCCTTAAATCCTTTAAATTCCCTTTAATGGATTTAACCTAAATCATGATTAAACCACTTCAAATTCTTTAAATTTTCTCATGATAATTTTATATTCTCATTTATATTCACATATATAAATGAAATATAAATTTAAACAATCAAAACCAATTCCAAAAAATCAAACTCAAATCAACTCAAAATCTAATCTAAGCCTTTCAAGTCAAAATCTTGAACTTAGCCAAATCAACTTCAAATCAAGCCAAACCCTTGGTTTTCTCTCATGGTTTGAATCAACCCTATAATCATGAGCTTGCATATAGATCCAAACTTCAATCACTCAATCAAAACCTAATCCAAAAATCAAACCCAAAACCCTTTCATATTCTTCCTTTGAATATGAAATTTTCAAATGGATCAAAACCCATTTGACTTCAAATCACTTGTAAATGGATTTATATTTCAATCATAAGTCCATATACAAGATCAACCAACTTCAAATCAAGCTTTGACCAAGCCATTTGACCTACTTAGGCTCACTTGACCCAAAGTGACCCAAAGTACCCCTATGAGCCAAATTTTGATCCTAACCAAATTGGATGAACCAAACTCATATATCCCTCTCATCATGATCAACAATCATCATGGGATGATCAATCAATCAAATTGGGTCAAATCAAGAAACCTAAGGTTAAGTCAACACTTAACCTAAAATGAAACCTTACATAGCCAAATTCCACCATAGGCCATATTAATTGAAACCATTGATCTAAGTTCACTCATGACTTATATTTGAACTTGACCAAGCCAACATTTGAGCTGAACCTAGCCCAATTGGTCAACTTAACCTAAGTTGACCCATTTTGACCTAAAGGGTCAAAATGTGTCAAAACTTGATCTAAGATAAATTAATTGGAACCAATGGGTCAAGTCCATTCCAAATCACTTGTGGAACTTGACCAAAGCCTCAATTGGCCAACTAGACCCAACCTAGCCCAATTGACCTTAGACCCAACATGACCAAAGGGGTCATGTTGAGCCAAAATTGAACTTAACCCAAAGTGATTGGAAACAAAGATACCAATCCACTCCATATGACTAACCTAACCTAAACCTACCCTTTGACCTACCTCAAATAGGTCAAATGGGTCAAATAGGTCAACTTGACCCATTTGACCTAAATGAAGTCATATGAGCCAAAACCAAATACATACCAAATTGAATCAAACTAAAGCCACCAAAATATTTCAAATGGTCATATGAACTTGACCCAACCCTTGGTTTGAACCAATTTGACTTATTGGTCAACTTGACCTAAGTTGACCCATGTTGACCTAAATGGGTCAACATGAGCCAAACCCTATCAAATGGATTCCAAATCCAATGAAACTTGGCCAAACCTAGTTTCTCCACATACCCAACATATCCAAAGTGAAAAAAATAGCAAAATGATCATCCCACTTCTAAGCCATAGAACAAATTTTGGCCTAACTCATGGGTAATTTGGTCATACCCTCTTCACAATCACTTGAGGCTTTCCTAAAAGCTCAAGGGGACTTAGTGATGAGTGGTGCACCCAACCCAATGGGTTTGGGTCACCCATTTGGTCCCTAGACCAAACTTGACCCCCTAGCTTAAAATTAAAATTTTCAAATTCCCTCTTAAGCTCAAATTCAAGCACATGGGAGGTTGGCAATCCACTCCTTTAATCAAACTGACCATGTGCACACTCAAAACCGTCAAAATAAACTTCTAATATGATCAATTGGATCAAAATGGCATGGACATTGCTGGTCGTCTGATCCTTCAAGGGGGAGATATACTCCCCCTAATTTAATTCTATTTTCATTCACTCAAGGTTGATTGAAGAATAGGAAGCCAGAGGAGCCATTGGAGATTGATCCTAAGCCTCTTAGATCTCTTCCCATTTTCTATTTTCTTGATTTTGCACAGTGCAAAAATAGGGGAGTTACAGTGAATTGCCAACTTCTTCCACACTTGATGTCCTTCCAATTGCTCTTGCACACTTCATCTAGGAGCTAAGTCGAGTGCACCTAAGCTTCTATTGGAGTTCCCACAACAAGAAAGAATCCAATTTAATCAAAGCTGAAGCTCAAGCAAGGAGGGGTTGGTCCATACATTGATCCACTCAACCTTAAGTGCTCCAAACTTCAAGGCTCGTCAACTAAAGCTCCATGGAATCGAGCATCGGTGATCACCTCCAGTGAGGTATGGGATTTTTCAATTACTAAAGTCAAGGTGGTGTGGAGCTTTGTGATAGAAATTTTCACCCCATCGATTTTTGACCATTGGATTTTCTGCTCTCTGTCTTTAGATGGTGAGGGTTGAATTTGGTGTGATTCCAAGCTAGATCTAGTTGATCTTCCCTTGATCATGGACGATCTCTATTGATCAAGGGAAGAACTTGATCATCTCAGCCATCCATTCATGAGTTTTAGATGGACGGCCGAGATTAAGCACGCTTTAGAAATCTATTTACCCTTTTAAAATGAGGGGAATCTTGGTGTCCATCTTTGATCTGACGGCAGAATACCGTCAGCCGCCATTTCATGACAACTAAAGTTATCCTCACAAAGATGATGCGTAAAGTGCACCGCCGCCATCACACGCAGCCGTGGATTAGCCAAGGATTAGTTAAGTGCTTTAATTAATTCCTAATTAACTTAAAGAATTTCAAAAATTCATAACTCTCTAGAAAATTCAAAAAATATGAAATAAAAACCTATGGATAGATAATTAACCTAAAATATTTTAAAATTAATTTTGATGAGTTTTGAATTATGATTTTATCTGAATTTGGGTTTTATTAGAAAGTGTATTTTGCTAATACTCTTTGATTAGGCCTCTGATTAATCCTAAATTTTTGGATAAGTTTTAGGGGATGACTTCTGCCTTCCCAAGTTTTCTTGGGATTTATTGAAAGCTTGATTAAAGTAATGGCATATTAGTTTCCTTAATTACCCTTCTCATGTTATTAAGCATAATTAGGGTATGATTAGTGGTTTTACCTTATGATTATGGTTGATTAAGGTCGATCCAAGTAGTAGGAGGTTTATGGAATAATTTTGGGGCATTTCCCAAGCTATTCCCTAAACCCCCTCTTCTCTCTTTAATCTTCTCTTAATTAAGGGTTAGTTCATTAATTATCCCCTTAATCAATTTCTAAAAATTCTAAAATGTTCTAAAACTTAATTAATTAACCTTGGGTAGATTCTTAGGTGTTTTATAGCCTAAGCTCAATTAAGGAAATCAAAATCCCATTCATAAGTATGAAAGGGTGTTTTGAAATTACTTAAGCTAAACCCCTTAGCTTAATTAACTTTTAATTATGAGCCAAATTGCATTAGGCCTTTTCATTATTAGGTGCATTACAAATTTAAATTCCTTGTGGGTTTTATGTCATCTCACTGGCTCATAACTATTTAGTTAATTCTTCTAAGGTGGTGTAGGTAAGGGTTAATTAAGTTACTTAAATCATACCTTAACCTAATCAACACATAAAAATAGATTTAATTGCTTAAAAATTAAACAAAAATATTAAACACATGTGGGAATGGGTTAGAACATCATACTCATCTACTTTTTTAAAATTAAATCAAATTCAAACTAAATAAAAATTACTTTGAAATTCACTTTGATTTATTCTAAATTTTCTTATTTTATGAGAATGTCTTTTGGATTTAAGTGAAGTGAGTTTGTTTACATGCTTTCATTGCTTTGGATCTTTCCTCAACATGTTAAGTTGCATGCCATGTGATTTCATACATTCATAGTTTTGAAATTCAAATTTTAAAATGAAATTGTTTACTTTATGTCAAATTTGCATGTGTTGGCTAAAGTAGAAATATGAGTGGCTATTATCACTACTAAATTCAAATTATTTTCAAAACATATAAATCAAATACCAAATCTAAAAGTATGCTACTTATACTTTAATTATAAGCTTGCATGTGATAGATTATAAATTCATGCTTAGTGTAGTTTTTCTTTCTTTCTTATGTTAGCATAGTTTTGAATAGAGTTAAGATGTAGGTTCATTTGAAAAGAACCCAACACTTAATTTATATCTATTAATCCCTATGCTATCACCTAAGAAGGATTGTCTATACTTACATACATAAATTGCATAAGATAAAATGAATCCATTAAACAACTTTTGCATTTTTTCTTTTCTATTTGATTTCTTTTATATACATGTTTGTATTTAAGGAAAGTGGTATATTAGTCCGACAACCCTAAAGTTGTGAGGTTTTTAAGTAAGTAGGTCTTATACCTTGCACCTCTGGTTAACAATGACACTGAACTTACTTATGTCTTTCTTACTTTCATGTATGTATGTGAAAATTTAGATAAGGAAAACTCTTTCTACTTAAGAAAATCATGCATATTCAACTTCTAAATTTTCTTAAATGGATTACTTAGCATGCATCATAAAGTGTGTTAACTACTCTTATTTGCATGTACAAATATGCTTAGGGTCCATCCATATGCATGTTATATATGTTGGGAAAGAAATGAAGTAATGTGTGTTATGTGAATTTTGATTCATTTTATTTAATCTTAAAATGCCTTTCATTTTGAATAGGTTTGTTTAGAGTTTATCTAAACTTAGATTGATTAAAAGATTTAATGAAAACATTCACCTAAATAAAACTAAAATATGAATTTACTTTGAAAAAGTACTTAAGGTTAGGGAAGGAAACATAAGTTCTCTTCTCTTTCCCTCTCTTCATAACTTAGTAATTAATTGTAGGTTTTACTTAAACCAAATTAAAACATAAAATAAAATCAACCAAAAATACTTAAACAACTTAAATGAAACTCTCCTCTAAGTTGAACATGTTCTTCACACTTAGAAAATTTAAACCTAAAGCCACAACTAAGCATACCACACAAGCCTTCAAAGCACACACATTAGCCTAAGTCACCACTTCTAGCCTTAGGTTAGGTTGGTGCATGGTTTGATATTTATTTTGTTTTGTGATATATGTTTTAGACTGGATGTTAGGGTGTATGCTTGTAGAATGAATTGTAGGACATTCTTAGTATAACTATTCTTTTCTACAGGGGATTGTGCTTAAGGGGCACTATCATAAATAAAAAATATAAATTTTTTTTCTGGTGCTTTGTTCCAAGCATAAGACTTAATCACCATGTGTGGGGTAAGTCCAATATACATGCTTGGGATTTGTGTGTGTGTGTTTTTAGCTAACCTTTTTTTGTGTGTTAATTAGATTTCCACTTTTCCTTTTCATGTAAAAAATTTGTATAATTTAGATTTTGAATGAGTTATGGGATGGGGATGAGCATTGATCATAAGATCCTATCTTATGCACCATGTGAAGCCTTGGAGCATCCACCTTCCAACCTTCCAAAGGAGGAACCAAAGAGAGAAGAAAATAAAAGAAGAAAGAAGAAAGAAGAATAAAGCTTGAAGGCCCCCATAACAATGAATTCCTTGCTTAATTATAATTTTAATTCATTTGTAATCTATTGTATAAGGCAGAGCTCTACCCATATTTGATATTTTTTGGTTTGTACCGTGGTGGCCCCACCACAATGACCATTTATTCTTTTGGATTAGCTTTATAAATTGATTGATGATTTGTTTAGCTTTTGATTTAAGTGGCATGATTTTCCTAGTTTCTTCCTTACTTTATGTATGGCCTAGATGTGGATTAGGCTCTTTAAGGAAAAATAAATCTTTTACCCAACTTAACAACTCAAATGAAAATTAAATAACTCATAACCTCACCTAAAGCTTAGGTTTAAAATCAAGATAAAAGAATTAGCAACCTCTTAGTTGGATGAGTATTTCTTTATAATATCATGCACAAATGCATCTTATTTCACTATTGATTAGAGGGCTTCGACCTTTGCTAGAGAAACTCTGCTTGACCTTTGCGATCCGTGGAAACTCACCTACTCTCTTCTCACTGATTTTGGCCAATAATCTTCTTTCTCATGCATTAGTCATAAAAATCCTATTAGCCTGAGTCAAAATAATTGTCCAAAATGAAAATAAAATGAAATTTGAATTGCATTAGATTTAGGTCATTTGAAGCATACCTTTACATGATCTAGTCTCTTTAGAGAGTGAGTTTAAGGACTTAGTCTCTTTCTAAATAATAACAGTCTAGCTATCTTGCATAAGCATAAATACATGCCTACATGTATTTAAAATCATAGGAGTTAGTTGGCCCACCCCCAGCTTGTAAGTCCATGTGTGGTTTATCCTCTCTTGTGGAGGCAAACCAATTACTCATTTTTTTACCTTAGATTTAGGTTGTGTCTCCGGCCATTATCGAAGCTCCTTAGATTTAGGTTCTAAGGTTGCTTCTCCCCTTTGTGCCATAAACATAATTCCTCACCTCTTAAGCATTTTCTTAATATTGTGTTAAGGAATCTTAAGTCCTAAATTTCTAATGAAAATGCAACTCAAATAAACTAAATCAATTTTAAAATGTAAAGCCCAACGATAGATAGATAGTTTGAGATGCTCAAGTTTCCTAGCATCGTAGTATCTCCTACTTATCTTCCATTTTGACTCATAATAACTCCCTCTTTTGATCAATCCCATTTGATCTTCAAACATAAACCAATCGATTGATAGTCCTTCCTATTGAAATCTTCAAAGATAATGATCATTTACCTTAATCGAGAGTTTTCCTAAGGGATCCCGTCCCTTAGGATGCAATTAACTATGAGGCTTGCCTAGGGAACTTAATAAACCCCATTTAAAATAAACCACTTTACTTTTTTTCATATAAAGTGGGGAAGAATCTGGTACATATGCACCCATCATCTGTGAGTCCTTTGAGGTGATTAGGTCCATTAAAGGGTAGTGAATTCTATCTTTTGAGATAGTACACTATTTCTTGATGACATTCGATCACTTGAATAAGTACATCTGGATCTACGTGGCATCCTAAGATGAATTTTATATTCTTGCCTTTTCTTTCTCCCATAAAGGCTAATTCCTATAGAAATTTTAAACCAACACGCTTATCTCTTCATAAACTTTTATTTTGGAGAGTATGAGGAGCAACCCAGTCACATCCCACCGGGTCAAATTTGATAACCTACTACGAGGTTGATACTTTTGCTCTGAACTCAGTGAATATCTCAATCATGACATAATCATCATTCATACTTGCCATTTCCTTAGCTAATTTTGCTAAATAATCGACTATGCTATTCTCAATTGAGAGACTCAAGTTAGTGTGATATTTAGTATTTGCTTCATAAGCCTGAGAACTTGCTTGTGATAGAAAGCTAACTCAAGCTTATTGATTCTATAGATGTCAAGTACTTGATTTATATAAGCTGAGAATCACCAAAAATATGCAAGTTTTGAATGCCTATGAAAATAGCTTTAAGACTGCCAAATGCTTCATATATTCATTATTAGTTCTTGGCTCGATCAATCTATATGATCATCTCTCATTATCTCCTTCAGTTATGAAGAATTGATTCTCGCTCTCACCCTTGGGAATTTGGAGGTTTGACTTGTTTTGATCGATGAGGCTCCACCAAAGTAAATTTTGTGAATTTTCTTTCATGAATAAGCATAATTTGCTCATGAAAATCATCATTAAGAGAAGAGTCCACAGGGATGGGATATAAGAAATCTAAGACTTGTCCCTTTACCGCTTCTGAACGATGTGATATCAAATGTATAATAAATCTTGCCAAACAACCTGTCAATGCTGGTCTTCTCATCAAATACTTCAGTAGATCGATCCTTGAGATGAGAGTAATCTTGTGAGATAACATATAGTGACGGAGCTTTTAGAATGCAAAGATCAATGTCAAACAGTGCTTCTCTATCAGAGAGTATCTCATTTTTGCTCTAATTAATCTTCGACTGATATAATAAAGAGCATTCTCTCTACTTTCTTCATTGTGTTGTGCCAATAATACTCCAAGGGACACTTCTAATGTAGTTGTGTATAGAATGAGGGGCTTCCCAGGAATAGGTGTTGCTAGGATCGGTGGATTTAATTGGTAGCTTTTAATGCTATTGAAGGCTTCTTGGCACTACTTGTCCCATTTGAATGGAGCATCCTTCTTGATCAACTTTACAAATGGTTGACAACATCCTGATAGGTTTGATATAAATCATCAGATGAATGTGAGTTGTCCTTGCAAAGAATAAAGCTGACGCAAACTCTTCGATGGAGGCTTCTCCATAATTACCTTTATCTTGGCTAGATCAATTTCAATTCATCTATGACGCATAATATACCCAAGAAAGTTTTCGAAGGATACCCTAAAAACACATTTTAGAGGATTTATCTTGAGATCATATTTTCTGATTCTCTCTAATACAATTCTCAAGTCTTCCAAGTGATTTTTATTACTTAAGATCTTCACCACCAAATCATCAACATAGCATTCCACCTTCTAGTGAATCAACTTATCAAAAATATGCATCATGGCTCTTTGGTATGTCACTCCCACATTTTTCAAACCAAAGGGCATGACTATGTAGCAATAGATGCCAATAGGTGTTCTGAATGATGTATGCCTTTCATCTTCATGCGCCATCTTGATTTGATTATATCCTAAATGATTCATAGTTGGCGTTGTCCACTAGTAGTTCTCGATATTAAAGTAAAGTCATCTTTTTACACCTTATTTAGATCCCAGAAGTCAATGCAGAGATGAATTTGATCATTCTTCTTCTTAATTGGGACAATATTAGCTATCCAATCTACATAGTTCTCCTCTCGGATGAAGCTACTTCTAGATTCTATAATTACCTATTCTTCAATCAATCTCATTCACCAGGGAGCTTGCTTAACTGCATCGATCTAAATAGCCGCTTAGAAGCTACATCGGGATAAGCGGCATTTCTATGTCCAAGCAAAAGTAATCTCAATTCACAAAGTAGTATTTTAGCTTTTTTCTCATCAGTAGGTTGTGATGGGATCATCCTCAACTCCGGGGATCATCCTCAACTCCTAAGTTGATTTCTTTGAGTTCATCAATAGTAGTTATTTGTCTACCATCTTCGAGTTCTTCAAGCACAGGCTCAGCTTTTACTGCTTCATCGTTTGTAAGAAGGATTTCATGGAGACCATCTTCTTCGTCACTATTAGTTTTGATCTTAGCTTCTATTATATTATAAGAGGCTTTATTTGATGAGATTTATGGATGAACCCAAAACCTTTAGTGATAAACTTATCACTTCTTCATGATGCTTGAGGGATTCTTTAGCTCCACATCTTGTTAAAGCTTTGAGTCCTATGTTTAGTAGTTCCAATATGAATTCCAAGATTATACATCATTCTTCGTAATTTTTATGAATAGTATATTGGTATTAGTTGACCTCATTTTTAGGATGAGCTCTCAACCCCTCCATCTTGTACATAGGACTCCTCTTAGGCTTTAAGAGTTCCTTAGTCTTAAAGACACATCTAGTGATTAGGTGGACACTCAACCCAGAGATTTAAGAAGTTATAGGAATAGGTCATGCCTTAGGGGTGTTAGGAAAATTTGCCTACCACTCCTCACCTTCCTTCCTTCAAGTCAAACTCCAAATCAATCTTATTTGATTTTCTCCAAATCCAAATCAAATCCATATGATCAAAAATCCATGATTGAAATCTATGATTGAAACCCATGACCAAATCCATAAAAAATTCCTAAGTTCAAATCTTCATAAGTCATTAATCTTTCCTTAAGGACTTAACCAAAATTATGATCAAAACCATGTCAAATCTTTGAGGATTTTCTCATAATTAATTTATATTTCTATTTATATTCACATATATAAATAAAATATAAATTTAAATCAATCAAACTAAACTCAAAATTCTAAATCAGTTCATGAAATTTTCCAAGTCCCTTAATTTTCCACTAATGGACTTAGCCTAAATCTTAATCAAACTAACACAAACTCATGAGATTTTCTCAAAACTCATTTATATTCTCATTTATATTCACATATATAAATAAAATATAAATATAAATCAATTTTAATCAAACCCTCAAATTAAATTCTCAATTTAAAATTTTCCTAAGTCCTTAATTTTCCATTAATGAACTTGGCCTAAATCTTGATCAAACCATCTCAAATTCATGGAATTTTCTCATAGTTCATTTATATCCTCATTTATATTCACATATATAAATGAAATATAAAGATAAATCAATCAAACCAATTCTAAAAATCAAACTCAAATCAACTCAAAATCCAATCTAAGCCTTTCAAGTCAAAATCTTGAACTTAGCCAAATCATTTTCAAATCAAGCCAAACTCTTGATTTTCTCTCATGATTCAATCAAACCTACAATCATGAGCTCATATATAAATCCAAACTTCAATCAAACAATCAAAAACTAAGTCAAAAATCAAAGCCGAAACCCTTTTATATTCTTCCTTTGAATATGAAATTGTCAAATGGATCAAAACTCATTTGACTTCAAACCACTTGCAAATAGATTTATATTTCAATCATAAGTCCATATACAAGTTCAATCAAGTTCAAATCAAGCTTTGACCAAGTCATTTGACCCACTTAGCACTTGACCCAAAGTGACCTAAAGTACCCTTATGAGCCAAATTTTAATCCTAACCAAATTGGATTGAATCAAACTCACCTATGCCTCTCATCAACAATCATCATGGTATGATCAATCAAATTGGGTCAAACCAAGTCAAGTGGATTGACCAAGTCAACACTTAGCCCAAAAATGAAACCTAACATAGCCAAATTCCACCATAGGCCAAAATGATTGAAACCATTGATCTAAGTTCACTCATGATATGTTTGAACTTGACCAAGCCAACATTTGAGCCTAACTGGCCCATTGTTGACCCAAGTTGACCCAACTTGACCTAAAAGTTAAAATGTGTCAAAACTTGATCTAAGCCAAATTGATCCAAACCAATGGGTCAAGTTCATTTCAAATCACTTGTTGAACTTGACCAAAGCCTCATTGGCCAACTAGACCTAACCTAGCCCAATTGACCTTAGACCCAACATGACCTAAAGAGGTCATGTTGAGCCAAATTTGAACTTAACCAAAATTGATTGAAAACAAAGATACCAATCACTCCATATGATTAACCTAACCTAAACCTACCTTGACCTACCTCAAATAGGTCAAATGGGTCAAATAGGTCAACTTGACCCATTTCACCTAAATAAAGTCATATGAGCAAAATCCAAAACTATACCAAATTGAATCAAACCAAAGCCACCAAAATATTTCAAATGGTCATATGAACTTGACTCAACCCTTGGTTTCACCCAATTTGACCAATTGGCTAACTTGACCCAAGTTGACCCATTTTGACCTAATTGGGTCAACATGAGCCAACCCCTATCAAATGAATTCCAAATTTCATGAAACTTGACTAAACCTAGTTTCTCCACATACCAAACATATCCAAAATGAGACATCAACAAAATGGCACCCAATCCAATGGATTTGGGTCAGCCCAATTGGCCCCTAGACTAAACCTGACCCCATGGACCAAAACTCCAAATTCAAACTCACTCTCCTACTCAAATTTAAGCACATGGGAGGTTGGCAATCCGCTCAAGGCCTCAAACTAACCATGTGCACACTCCTAACAACTCAAACAACCTTCCCATTATGATCAATTGGATCAAAATGGTACAATGGTCATTTGTCCATCCTTCAGGGAGATATACTCCCAATTAAAATTTAAATCATCACTGATTGAGTACTAGAGAGAGTAAGGAGCCATTAGAGAGTGATCCCTAGCTTCTAGAGCTCTAGCCATTTTCCATCCATTTTAAACAAGGAAAATGGGGAGGAAAATCAAGATCTAACTTTCTTCATACTCAATTTCCACCAAATTGCCTTTGCATACTTCATCAGGGAGCTAAGTCGAGTGCACCCAAGCTTCCATTGGAGTTCCCACAGCAAGGAAGAGTCGAATTGGATCAAAGCCACAAAGGGGAGCAAAGGGAGTTGGTCCATAGAGCAATTCACATAACCTCAAGAGCTCATTCTTCAACACGCCTCAACCGACAAGCTCCAAGGGAATCGAGCACCGGTGATCACCTCTAGCAAGGTATGAACTTTTTCGACCACCTAGCATAGGAGGTGTTGGTCCTTTTATGATAAAAATTTTCAATTCAAGTAAATCCCACCGTTGGATGTGGAGCTCTTTGGCTTTAGATGGTGTGGGTTAAGTTTGGTTTGAATCTGAGCTCAATCGAGCTTGGATCTTCCCCTAGATCATCGACGATCTTTGTTGAACAAGGGGAAGAACTTGGGAGATCTCAGCCATCCATCTGCACATTTTGGATGGACGTCCAAGATATTCCTCTTGTTTATATTTCCTTTATCTATTTTAAAATCACGGGGAGATCTCTGGTCGTCCGATCTTTGATCGAATGGTAGAGATCAAACTGCATCTACCGCCAGCCGCCATTTTGGATTTGATAACTTAAGTTAATCCCTCATGGTTCAACGCATGTAAAGCGAGCTGATCGCCACTACCACACGTCGCCATGAGCTATAGGAATAGTTAAAATGTTTTAATTAATTCTAATTAATCTAGGGATCTTCTAAAATTTATAACTCTCTCTATAAAATTCAAAAAAATATGAAATAAAATTCTATGGAAAGATAATTCAACCTAGAATATTTTAAAATTAATTTCAATGAGTTTTAATTTATAATTTTTTTCTAATTTAGAGTTTTATTGGAAACTTTATTTTGCTAATTACCTTTTAATTAAACCACTGATTAATCCCAAACTTCTTAGGTATATTTTAGGGAATGACTTCTACCTCCCCTAATTTTCTTGGGATTTATTGAAGGCTTAATTAGAAGAATTGCATATCGATTTCTTAATTATCCTCTTTATGTAATTAAGGATAATTAAGGTGTAATTAGTGATTCTAATCCATGATTAGGGTTGATGAATATCATATCCAGTAAGTAGGAGGTTTGTGGGATAATTTTGGTGCATTTCCCTAAGCTATTCCTTAAACCCCCTCTTTTTTCCTTAATCCTCTCTTAATTAAGGGTTAATTCATTAATTATCCCCTTAATTAATTTCTAAAAATTCTAAAAATTTTCAAAACTTAATTAATCTACTTTGGGTAGATTCTTAAGTGTTTAATAGCCTAAGTTTAATTAAGGAAATCAAAACCCAATTCATATGTGTGAAAGGGTGTTTTGAAATAACTTAAGCTAAACCCCTTAGCTTAATTAACCTTTAATTATGAGCCAAATTGCATTAGGCCTTTTTCTTATTAGGTGCATTGCAAATTTAAATTTCTTTATGAGTATTTATGTCATCTCATTGGCTCATAATTATTTGGTTAATTATTCTAAGATGGTGTAGGTGAGGGTTAATTAAGTTACTTAATTCATACCTTAACATAATTAATACATTAAAATGGATTTGATTATATAAAAATTAAAAAAAAATATCAAACACATGTGAGAATGGGTTAGGAACAACAAATTCAATTCACCTTGTCAAAATTAAATCAAACTTTAAACTAAACAAAAATCACATTGAATTTACTTTGATTTATTTTAAACTTTCTTATTCTATAAGAATGTCTTTAGGATTTAAGTGAAGTGAACTTGTTTATATGCTTTCATTTCTTTGAATCTTTTCCCAACATGTTAAATTTGTATGTCATGTGATTTCATGCATTCATATTTTTCAAATTCAAGTTTAAAAATGAAATTGTTTACTTTATGTCAAATTTGTATGTGTTGGCTAAAGTAGAAATATGAATGGCTACTATCACTACTAAATTATTTTCAAAACATATAAATCAAATACCAAATCTAAAGTATGCTACTTATATTTTAATTATGAGCTTGCATGTGAAATATTATAAAGGTATGCATAGGTTTCCTTCCTTTCTTATGTTGGTATAGTTTTGAATATTTGAGGTGTATGGTTCATTTGAAAAGAACCTAACACTCACTTAATTCCATGTCCTATTCATCTCTATGCTACCACTTAAGGGTTACCTATACTAGCATACATTAAATTGCATAATAAAAATGAATCCATTTATGCAACTTTTGCATTTTCTTTTCCATTTCATTTTTTTTATACATGTTTGTATTTAAGGAAAGTGGTATATTAGTCGACAACCCAGGTTGCAGGCTTAATAGCCCTAAGTAGATCTTGTACATTACACCTTTAATAATGGTGTTGTACTCACTTATGCCTTTCTTACTTTCATGTGTGTATGTGAAAATTTGGATAAGAAACCTCTTTCTACTTAAGAAAATCATGCATATTCAACTTCTAAATTTCCTTAGATGGATTACTTAGCATGCATCATAAAGTGTGTTATATACTCATTTGTATGTATAGATATGCTTAGGGTCCATCCATATGCATATTATATATATGTTGGGAAAGAAATGAAGTAATGTGTGTTATGTGAATTTTGATTCATTTTATTTAATCTTAAAATGCCTTTCTTTTTGAATAGGTTTTGTTTAGAGTTCATCTAAACTTGGGATTAATTAAAAGATTTAATCAAAACATTCACCTAAACAAAATCAAAATATGAATCTACTTTAGAAATTATTTAGGTTAGGGAAGGACAGAGAAGTTCTCTTCTCTTTACCTTTCTTCATAGCTTAATAATTAATAATAGGATTCACTTGAACCAAATCAAAATATGAAATAAAATTAACCTAAAATAATTAAACAACCTAAATGAAATCCTCCTCTAAGTTGAACATTTTCTTCACACTTAAAAAATTTAAAACCCAAAAGCCATAACTAAGTATATACCACAAAGCCTTCAAAGCACACACACATTAGCCTAAGTCACCACTTCTAGCCTTAGATTTGGTCGGTGCATGGTTTGATGTTCTATTTTTTTGTGATATATATTTTAGACTGGATGTTAGGGTGTATGCTCATAGAAAAAATGGTAGGATATTCTTAGTCTAACTATTCTTTTCTGCATGGGATTGTGCTTAAGGAGCGCTATCATAAATAAAAATTTAAATACTTTTTCTTGCAGGTGCTTCATACCCCTAAGCATAATCCAATAGGCTAGGTGGACTTAGTCACCCATGTGTATGATGATAAGTCCAATACACATGCTTGGGATTTGTGTGGTTTATTTTAGCTAACCTTTATTTTGTAGGTGTTAGTTAGATTTCCATTCCTTTTCCTTTTCATGTAAATTTGAGCAATTAGGATTTTAGAATGATTGTTATGGGGATTAGGATGAGCATCAGTCATAAGATCCTCTTATGCACCATGTGAAACCTTGGAGCATCCACCTTCCAACCATCTAAAAAGAAGGAACCAAAGAAGAAAGAAGAAAAGAAGAAGAAGGAAGAAATGAAGCTTGAAGACCCCTATACTAATGAATTCCTTGTTTAATTGTAATTTAATTCATTTGTAATCTGGGTTGTATAAGGGTAGAGCTCAGCTACCTAATTTTATATTATTGGATTTGTGCGGTGGTGCCCAACCACAATGGCCTTTTATTCTTTTTACGATTAACTTTATAAATTGGTTGATGATTTGTTTAGCTTTTGCATTAAGTGGCATGGTTTTCTTAGTGCCATCCCTGCTTTATGTATGGCTTGGATGTGGATTAAGCTATTTAGGGAAAAATAAATATTTTACCCAACTTAACAATTCAAACTAAAAAAATTAAATAACTCATAACCTCACCTAAAGTTTAGGTTTAAAATCAAGATAAAATAATTAGCAACCCCTTAGCTGGATGAGCATTTCTTTTGTAATATCATGCTCAAATACATCTTATTTCACTCTTGATTAAAGGGCTTTCACCTCTGTCAGAGAAACTTGGCTTGACCTTTGAGAGCCATGGTAGAAACTCACCTCCTCCCTTATCGCTGATTTTGGCCAATAACTCTATTTCTCATGCATTAGTCATATAAATCCTATTAGCCTGAGTCAAAATAATTGTCTAAAATAAAATAAATTAAATTTGATTGCATTAGATTTAGGTCATTTGAAGCTGTCCCCTTTACATGATCTAGTCTCTTTAGGGAGTGAGTTTAAGGACTAGTCTCTTTCTAAATAAATAATAGTCTAGCTATCTTGCATAAGCATAAAGACTTGCCTACATGTATTTAAAATCATAAGAGGAGTTAGTTGGCGGCCACCCCCAAGCAGTTGTAAGTCCAAGCTATCAGGTGGTTTGTCCTTTCTTGTGGAGGAAAACCAATTATCCATTTTCGCCTTAGATTTAGGTTGTGCTTCCGGCCCTCACTGAAGCTCCCTAGATTTAGGTTTTGAAGTTTTTTCTCCCATTTATGGGCCATAAGCATAATTCCTCACCTCTTAGGCATTTCCTTAATCTTGTGTTAAGGAATTTAAGTCCTAAATTTCTAATGAAAAATACAACTCAAACAAACTTAATCAATTTCAAAAATGTAAAGCCCAACTCTAAGATAGTTTGAGATGCTCGCTAGGTTTCCTAGCATCGTAAGAATCTCCTACTTATCTTACATTTTTGGCTTTGATAATAACTCCCCCCTCCTTCTCTTTGATAAATCCCAATTGATCTTACAAAATGAACTAATCGATTGATAGTCCTTTCCTACTGAAATTTTCAAAGACAACGATCATTTACCTTAATCGAGAGTTTTCTTAGGGAATCCCCATTCCTTAGGATGTAATTAACTATGGGGGCTTGCCCCTATAGGGAACTTAATGAACCTAGTTTAAAATTAACCATGCTTTACTTTTTCATATAAAGTAGGGGAAGAATCTCTGGTACATATGCAGACCCATCATCCTTATGAGTCCTTATTGAGGTGATTAGATCCATTAAAGGGTAGTGACTTCTATCTTTTGAGATAGTACACTATTTCTTTGATGACGTACTTGATCACCTGAATAAGTACATTTGTGGATCTGTGTGGCATCTTAAAAGATAAATTTTTATAGGTCTCCTCTTTCTTTTCTCACCACAAATTTGAAAGGCACCTCATAGGAATTTTTAATCAACAAACATCATGCACAAATGCATATTATTTTCAATTTTGATTGGAGGGATTCCACCTTTGCCAGAGTTACTTGGCTTGACCTTTGAGAGCCAAGATGGAAACACACCTCCTCCCTTCTCGCTGATTTTGGCCAATAATCTTATTTCTCATGCATTAGGCATATGAATCCTATTAGCCTGAGTCAAAATAATTGTCCAAAAAAGAAAATAAAATGAAATCTGAATTGCATTAGAGTTAGGTCATTTGAAGCATACCCTCACATGATCTAGTCTCTTTAGGGAGTGAGTTTAAGGACTTAGTCTCTTTCTAAATAAATAATAGCCTAGCTATCTTACATAAAGCAAATTACTTTACATGAATTTAAAACCATAGGAGGAGTTACTTGGCAGCCACCCCCAGGCGGTTGTAAGTCCAAGCAGTCGGGTGATTTTCCCACTCTTGTGGAGGCAAACCAAATACCCATTTTTACCTTAAATTTAGGTTATGCTTTCGGCCCCACCAAAGCTCCCTAGATTTAGGTTCTGAGGTTGCTTTTCCCCTTTGTGGGCCATAAGTATAAATCCTCACCTCTTAGGCATTTTCATAATCTTGTGTTATGGAATCATAAGCCCTAAATTTCTAATAAAAAAATTCAACTCGAATAAATTAAATCAATCTCAAAAATGTAAATCCCAACCTAGTTTGAGATGCTCGTTTCCATGAGCATCTACTTATCTTCTTTTGGCTTTGATATAACTCCCTCTCTTGGTCAATCCCATTTGATCTTCAAAATAAATCAATTGATAGTCCTACCTATTAAAATCTTTGAAGACAATAATTATTTACCTGAGAAATTCCAGGGATCTCATTCTTTAGATGTAATTAACTATGGGCTTGATAAGAACAATGAACCTATTTAAAATAAAACTTACTTTACTTTTTCATGTAAAGTAGGGGAAGAATCTTTGGTACATATGCAGCCCTAAGTAGGAGTCCTTGTTGAGGTGATTAGGTCCATTATAGGGTGGTGACTTCTATCTTTGAGATAGTACATCTCCTCATATCTAATCATCAATAAGAACATCTGTGGATCTACGTGGTGTCCCAACTAAAGGTGTATTTTATATATTTCTATTTTCATTTATCATCTTTTCCAAAAAGGGGATAGATGAAGGAAGGAACGCATAAAATTTTCACCATAGTATTCCTGTAGGCACTATCTCGTTAGAATTTTCCTGTTGAGCGGGTTGGTCAAAATTGTGAGGTTGAGACTCTTCAGATTTGTAAAATAGAGTTCTACACTTTCAAACATAACATAGAATGTTATCAACTCTTCAATGTTATGAACCTCCGGTGGAGTAATTTCTTTAAGTATTGGATGGGTATAATTTTGAAGGAGTCATCTATTTTGTGAGTCTATCCTTCTTGATGTGATCATTTGAACTCTATTTTCATAAGCAAATTCAAAATCATAGTCTAAATCAGAATCACTTATTTCATACTTTGTCTTTCTTTAAAGTTATAAGTTCTTGGGTTTGGCAGAATATCTTCTTCTTTGTCACTTCCCAAATGAGGAATTTTCTTGATTTAGGTGCAAATTTAGTGCTTTAGGAGAGTCGGATTGCCTTCTTTCTTCCTCTTTGCTTCTGCTCTTTCACCTTGTGAAATTACTTTAGTTCCTAAAGTGGATGCTACCACTTCAAGAGGCTCTATTGGCTTAGGCTCTTTAAAGATGAAATATTTCACATCTTCATAAATCTTTGCTTCATGGACAGAGAATGATTATAAATTACTAGGAATTTTGAATTCTTCTCCTTCTTTTAGGTACTTCATACACTAATGCATAGTTGATGGGACCATGTCATACTCATGCAACCACGATCGGCCCAAGAGAGCTCTAAATGATGTATCATGATTCATGAAACTTGGCTTATATAAATCCACGAACTTGAGCGGAGAATAAAAGAACCTTTTGCATTGAAACCATGATCCATCAACTCTCTCCCAAGATGTTGGATATCAGTGATAATCCTCTTAATACCTTTAAACTCATAAGATTGATAGAAGAACCTAGATCAATCAATATTTGGTTGATCGAGATGTCATCACTCTCTATGGTAACATAAAGAGGATGGCTGTTATCCGCTGTCCCCAACATAAAATCTTCCTCAGAAAATGTGATTACTGGGATATCTTGAGTTTGCAATGCTTCATTCATGTATTTTTCAGCAAAGTAAACTTTATAACTCTCTGGATCTTTGAGAGCCTATATCAAAGTTTCTCAGTGGTCTTTTGATAATAAGAGAGCATCATACACACTTAGTTGTGCAGGAATCTTTCTCAGATGTGATAGAATATTATAGTCTATCTTTTCGCTTGATGTAGGCTTAATTATAGGATTTTTGGTAATTAAATCTTCATTGACTTCAATTTATTTGCCTTTATCTTTATTTACATTTTCCTTCTTTGATGAAGGTGGTAGGACTTTATCGCTTCTCAACTGAACTTGAATCACCTTATCTTACTCAGATTCTTTTGAAGAGGTAGTTTCTTCAAATTCCCTTCTTATTGAAGATTAAAGGCTAGACTCATTTTTCAACCATTTCATACATGATGATATGAGTCGACTCTTCTCCATCGGAAATATAGATCTTCATGAACTACTGTTGAGTCATTAAACAAAATTTAGATGTTAGCTCCCAAGGCTCTTCTTGCTTTCTAATAGAATTTTTTATGGGTTGGTGAGCAATCCTCCATTCTTTAGTAAATGATGTTGAAGTACATCTAACATCACACTGATGATTTAGGATGTCTCTACTGAACAAGATTCACCATTATCTTTTTCACCCGATTCATCAATGCAAAGTTTAGGCATAAAGTCTGCAAGTCTAAATGGTTATCTTGACGGCTGGTGATACTCTTCTAAATTGTTAATGATCTTATGAGTTGTAGTTCTCTTCTTTATCTTCTTTTTCTCAGCCAACTTCTTTGATTTATCAGGCCTGCATTTAGTAGAATGCTTCTCATGCTGTGATGAAGTAGCCTTATCAGTCATCTCTCTTAAGTTCAATATAGGTTCAAGTGGTGATTTCCACTTAACACTAGGGATGTTTTTAGTTGCTTGACATTTTCAGGTCATTTTGAGACTATGTTTCCCATTCTTATTTGGTGATTTCTCCTTCTTTTTGTCTTTGATGGATGATACAGAAGAGGACATAATCATCCTTGTATATTCTCTTTTATGGTTGACTAGAATACTGTAGGATAGTGTAAATTCATCTCATCGATACTTCCTTTCTATCCAATTTTTAAATACATAATAATCTATGATAGGATGACTGATCATCCGATGATAGGGATAGTAATTTGGATTACCGACTTGATCATCATCTTCAGGCCTTTTAATTTGACGCTTTAGCAAATAATTTAGCCACTATCCCTTCTAAAGGAATATTCTTTGTTCATCTTTTCTTAGAGATGGCCACATTCCTCATCATCTCTTGTTGCTTATTTTGGATGCTCTACATCACTTGGAAAATTCTGAGATTTGTCATTGCCTCCTAATACCAATTTTGGCTATGGATTAGAATAGACAGATTTCTTATCCTTATCATCATTATACATCAACTATTTTTCTTTATCCACATTATATATCACCCCCTTTTCGCCATTTGAGCTATAGGAAGTGGCATGAATTTTATTTTTTCTTGAGTCTGAAGGTTTGTTTCTCTTTGCTTTATCAGCATAGACTTGAGACTTAGGGCAATTTAGCTTTTCAAATTTAGCCACCCTATCGAGTAAGTTGAATGTTGATGACACCATGCATGAAATGGTGCCATTTTATCATCCATATTACCATTAGCAATTGGATCACATGTTCTTCTTCTAATTATTTTCACACTTCATACTTAGGTTACACCAATGACTTATGAATTTTATCAGACTCATCTTTCCTCCTTTGATAAGCAAGGTCTATGGTGTGATTTTCTCGGTTGCAAGCAAACCTCTTCACAAATATAGTCTAAATAAGGTTTCGAATCATTCTGCATACCATTCAAAAGCGACTAAGGTTAAAACTACAAAAAGCGGTATCGTTCTCTCTTGTATTCCAAGTAGCCTTAAATTGGGCTAGATGTTATTTTGGATTACCAAGCTCATTGAAATTTAAATTTTGGCCGAGTAACCTTTTGGGTATGACACTTGATCATATTCAACTAGAGGGTGACCCTTACTCACCGCCTAGCTGCTTTGAGGTTATATTTATCTTTTCATTGATTACTATTTTTTAGCATAATTATTACCACTCCTGTGGTAGATTTGAATTATTGAATAAAGTGGTTGGTTAACTTCATTCCTCACTTCATGTAGCATACCTTTAGAGCTCCAAAGTGGTGGTGGTATATAAATTATATTATTAACTACCTGTTGATTAACAGACAAAAGAAGTGTTGCACTTGATGTGATATTCTTCTGCAACATCTCCATCATGATATTCATTTGTATCATCATATCAAATATCTTGGCAATTTAAATACAATCTCTTATCTTTGACTTCCATTTGATGCTACATTTCTCTTTACTCTCTGTCATGGATCAATCAATACATACTCTTCATCTTCTTTATTTCTTGTGATGTTTTGCTTCTTATCATCCCTCTCCTTCTCCTTGTACATTTGCGAGACATTTGTGAACAATGGGAGTATAAAAGCGTGTACCACTGATCATTTCTGGTTCACCATATGACGGCTTACATTTTCATTTCATTCGATCTTCTTCTTCTTCATCTTCGAAGATTGAAGATCCATATTCTATTTGCTTTTGTGACTCTCCTTCATAAACATGAATTTAGGTTGGTTCCAGGATCCATGTTCTTTCTTGATATGGCGGAAAGTTCATCTCTCGACCTGACAAATTCTACTTAGTGTCCTCTTCATCACCTTCTTTTTTGAATTTTTTTAATCAATGTTTCCAGTGGATTTCTAGTTCAATGTATGAAATGAATACTTCTTCCACTAAAGGACTGTGATCGAAATCAACTTTTTCTTGTAATGGTGAATCTGATTTGTGATGGGATCTCCTAGAGGATTCTCCAGGTGTCGACCATCATGTCTTTCATCACTGATGTTCCTTCTTTTGGGTATCCACCTCTGATGAGTTATTTTTGAGGAAGATTTTTGAGTATATGTATCAGATGTTACACCTCTTCCATTCTTTTGGATTTCATTACGGGGCCTTGAACTCCATTTCTTCTTATCCTTTCATCAGGACCTTTCGGCAGTGGATTCTTAGCATCTAAGTGTCATGCTCACGGTTTTGTCATGAGCGTCGCTTTCATGGCTAAGAAGAGATGACAATATTCTTGTGGAGCTTCAATATTTTCCATCACCTAAAATCTTATTTTCATTAAGCCTCTATCTTTGGCTACTTTGAGAACTTTATGTATTCTAACAGATATTATTTTAGGCTATCTCCTCTAAGGTGGTGGAGCTTGACATGGTTGGGTCTAGAAAGACTGCTTTACTTCACCAGCAGAGCTATTATTTTTTACCCACTTTAGATTGTCAAAGTTATTGTGGGTAGGAATACTCACTTAGGCGTGGTATCTTATTCACTAGGTCATTCAAGGGGATCTGTGAGCCCTCAGACATTTCTCCTTCTTCTGTCTTAATTTGCTTCTTTATGAGAAAGCTTCATGATCATACTTTTTAGGTACAAAAAGTTCAATCAGAGGAGCAATTATACCACGAGGCATTAAAGACATCCCATTGATTCTTTTCTTCAGCTTATATTTCCTTTTAAAATTGAAGTTCTATGAGAACTCCTTGATAAGTTATTTAATTGATGAACATGGCTAATAGAACTTTAGTAAGAGGCCTTCCATGGCCTCGGATGAATGTACCACATGGGTACTAGGAGTTGCTTGATAGCCGGAAATTCAAGCTACCAAATTGAATTGTAGCTCAACATCTCCTTGATGATGATGTTGTAGGCGATGTTCACACCCCTGAATGGTGAAAGGAGTGGTAAGAGTGAAAGATGGGGTTTAGTAATCAGTAATTATTATTTCACCTCATACTTTCAAAATGCAAAGGCACTACAAAACAAAATAATAGTGTAATAAAAATTCACTCTACAGAATAATTCATTCGATATAAAGCTTTATACATTGGTAAGTTTAATTTATTACACATTTAAATCACTATTTTTGTTTTAAATTTTTAAATATTTCATTGCTACTTTGGCACATGCATGACTAGCCAAAGATGAAAAGAGAATCTTGTCCCCAATAGAGTCTCCAAATATCTGTGGGCTTCAAAACTCACCACCGACCTCTCGACAAAATTGAATTGAAGAGAGTATGATTGAAAGTCATGTAATTATCGAAGGCATGGAATAGTAGATAAGACACTACCCAGGAATTTCATCTTCATTTTGACTTTAAATCGGTTCCAGTTTTCTAAACAAGCCTATAGTTAATTACCCCTCTCAATGCAGAGAGATAACTTTTGATTAAGGATAGATGTTAGGTTGCTAAATGTGTGGTGTATAGTAGTAGCATATTGAGTTTAAAATTTGAGATTATGAAATTCACCATTTTAGCTTAAACCAGATGGTTGGGAGAATGATGATGTGCCCGATCTATATCCCATGGTTTCGTCATCCCGAGCCATCGTGGTCCCTAGTCTACTTAGTGAGGAGGTAGTCACTATAGATTCTTATCATGACACATGGGTTATTCGTCCAAGAAATCCTTGTAGACCTGGGGTGATGTTTATCTTAAGAGACAAGCTTAAGTCTACCTTAGTTAACACAGGGATTTTTGCCCTATCAAGTATACCCTATGATTCAACTTAAGGATAGAATCATTGGAGATCATAAGCTATGGTCATGATCGTAATAATGGAGCCTTCTTGGACTATGATCAAAGGACTCATCATAACCATCATCAGTGGAGCCTATCAAATCTAGAGGATCAGCACATCCTTTAGATTGGTTGAGAGTAAAATAGTAGAACACTTGATTTGACATTGGCTCCTTTGTGAAATAGAGTTTTCTTAATTTGTCACCCCCAATAAATAATTACGGAAGGTGGATAGATTGAGTTTTGCTTTAAGCCTTTAATGATAGAGTTTCATTTAAATAATTTTTTTTCCAGATTGACATTTAATTTGAGTTAATTTGATTTGAAATTATTGATTAATTTCAATATGTTTAAGAGCTTTAGATCCTGTCAACTCAGTTTAGCTGCTAACATAGGATTAGATATCGTCACTAGAATCGGTTTTGAGATATTTTCGAGTTGAAATTTATATAATAGATTTTAGGTTTTGTTAACTTCGCCCAGTCCCAAGACTAAAACCAAGGAACCCATACAAGATCCTCGGACACTTATCTAAACATTCAACGTGGTGTCATCTTGGGTGTATTTAAGAACTCCTTAATTAACGCCTTCTGTTCACTTGTACGATGTGTTACGAATTTGGTGGCATAGAAGGCATTTTGATTTAGATTGTAGTTTAAAACATTACTTGCACTTAGTCTACTTGTTGAACTTTTCAATTCTTCCAGCTTGATTATGTTCAATTTAAATCACTTTTAAGATGTTATACCGATTTCAATGTTCATTGCTTTTAGCCCTACTCATGCTTATTCGCTAGCATTGTAATCATCTTCATAATCATATAAGAGTTATTAAACCTAATTTAGATTCATCCTTAACTCCATATCAAGTTCTATATTTATTTAAAAATTAGACTTCAAATTTATTGCAAGTCTCTTAAGAGTTTAGTATTTACCTCCCCAAGTTTCACTTGTATTTAACTTTAGTATCCTCATTTATTTGAACATATTAAATAGCGAATCAAGCACTCATTTAGCAATAAATTAAGTTACTAAATTCAAGCTCACTTAATACATTTTCATAGGATAATAATGCTTATTGAGCATGCCACCCTCTATTATTACTTTAAGGTACATTTGAACTCCACATTCCCTTTTCATTTTATTTTGTTTATGCTTCACCATTAATTTAATATCCAATTAATTTTAAATTGAAGTTTTAAAATTTGATGAAATTTCGGCAGCCTCCCGGCGTCATCCCCACTTAGGGGGCTACATCGAGAATGTTTTGGCTTTCTTGGTATGCTAATGAGGCATGAGTGGTGCATCATACCAGCGACCTTTCTTGTATGCCCCATGGGGCATTAGCGGTCTTGCCTTGTTGACCTCATTTTTAGAATGAGCTCTCAACCGCTCCATCTTAGACATAGGACTCCTCTTAGACTTTAAGAGTTCCTTAGTCTTAAGACACATCTAATGATTAGGTGGACACTCAACCTAGCCCTAGAGACTTAGAAGAGTTAGCCACAGAATAGGTTATGCATTAGGGGTGTTAGGAAAACTTTTCTACCCTTAGCTTGAACCATCCCTCACCTTCCTCCCTTCAAGTCAAACTCCAAATCAATCTTAATTGATTTTCTCCAAATTCAAATCAACTCCATATGATCAAAATCCATGATTGAAATCTATGATTGAAACCCATGAACAAAATCCATAAAAATTCTAAGTCCAAATCTCTCTAAGTCATTAATCTTCCCTTAAAGACTTAACCTAAATCATTATCTAAACCAATTCAAATCTTTGAGACTTTCTCATAATTCATTTATATTTTCATTTATATTCACATATATAAAAGAAATATAAATTCAAACCAATCAAACTAAACTCAAAATTCAAAATCAATTCATGAAATTTTCTTAAGTCCTTTGATTTTTCCTTAAAGAATTAACCTAAATCATGATCAAACCAATTCCAACTCATGGGATTTTCTCAAAACTCATTTATATTCTCATTTATATTCACATATATAAATAAAATATAAATATAAATCAATCAAATAAAACCCTCAAATTAAATTCCAAATCTAAAATCTTTCTTAAATCCTTAATTTTCCATTAAAGGACTTAAACCTAAAACATGATCAAATCAATTCAAATTCATGGGATTTTCTCATAATTCATTTATATTCTCATTTATATTCACATATATAAATGAAATATAAATATAAATCAATCAAATCAAATTCAAAAATTCAAACTCAAACTCCAAAATTTTCCTAAGTCCTTTAAAATTCCCTTTAATGGACTTAGCCTAAATCATGATCAAATCATTTCAAATCTTTGAAATTTTCTCATGATCCATTTATATTCTTGTTTATATTCACATATCTAAATGAAATATAAATTCACACAATCAAAACCAATTCCAAAAATCAAACTCAAATCCACTCAAAATCCAACCTAAGCCTTTCAAGTCAAAATCTTGAACTTAGCCAAATCAATTTCAAATCAAGCCAAACTCTTGATTTTCCTTCATGATTCAATCAACCCTACAATCATGAACCCATATATAAATACAAACTTCAATCACTTAACCAAAATCTAAGTCAAAAAATCAAGCCAAAATCCTTTCATATTCTTCCTTTGAATATGAAATTATCAAATGAACCAACATCATTTGACTTCAAACCACTTGCAAATGCATTTATATTTCAATCATGAGTTCATATACAAGTTCAATCAAACTCAAATCAAGCTTTGACCAAGCCATTTGACTCACTTAGGCTCACTTGACCCAAAGTGACCTAAAGTACCCTTATGAGCCAAATTCTAATCCTAACCAAATTGGATTGAACCAAACTCACCTATGTCTCTCATCATGATCAACAATCATCATGGGATGATCAATCAATCAAATGGGTCAAACCAAGTCAAACCTAAGGGTTGACCAAGTCAACAACCCAAAATGAAACCTAACATTGCCAAATTCCATCATAGGCTTGATCTAAGTTCACTCATGACTTATGGTTGAAATTGACCAAGCCAACATTTGAACCTAACCTAGCCCAATTGGCCACTTGACCCAAGTTGACCCAACTTGACCTAAAAAGTCAAAATGTGTCAAAACTTGATCTAAGCCAAATTGATTCAAACCAATGGGTCAAGTTCATTCTAAATCACTTGTTGAACTTGACCAAAGCCGCAATTGGCCAACTAGACTTAACCTAGCCCAATTGACCTTAAACCCAACTTGACCTAAAGGGGTCATGTTGAGCCAAATTTGAACATAACCAAAATTGATTGGAAATAAAGATACCAATCCACTCCATATGACTAACCAAACCTAAACCTACCCATGACCTAGCCCAAATAGGTCAAATGGGTCAAATAGGTCAACTTGACCCATTTGACCTAAATGAAGTCATATGAGCCAAATTCAAAACTATACCAAATTGAATCAAACCAAAGCAACCAAAACATTTTAAATGGTCATATGAACTTGACCCAACCCTTGGTTTGACCTAAGACCAATTGGTCAACTTACCAAGTTGACCCATTTTGACCTAAATGGGTCAACATGAGCCAAACCCTATCAAATGAATTCCAAATCTCATGAAACTTGGCCAAACCTAGTTTCTCCACATACCCAACATATCCAAATTGAAAAATCAATAAAATGACCATCCTACCCTAGGCCATAGAACAAATTTTGACCTAATCCATGGGTAATTTGGTCATGCCCTCTTCATATCCACTTGATACCTTCCTAATACCTCAAGGGATAATGAAGAGTGGTGCACCAACCCAATGGGTATGGGTCAGCCCAAATGGACCCAAGGCCAAACCCGACCCCATGGGTCAAATTGGCTCATTCCAAATCCCTCCTCCACCCAATTTGATGCACATGGTAGGTTGGCAATCCACTCAAGGCCTCAAATTGACCATGTGTAAAGAGCTAACAGATCAAACAACCTCTCCAATGTGGGTCAAAATGGCAAGATAGGTGTCAATCGTTCGATTGCCATAGGGGGAGATATACTCCCCCTAATTCAATTCAAAATGACCATTCCCCAATTCGATTGAAGCATAGAGAGTGTTAAAAGAGATTAGAGAGCCTTCTTAAGCATTCTAAGGAGGATTTAAAATTACTTCTTCTGGGTTTTCTCCACTGAAAAATAGGGGAGCTCCTTTGAATCTTCAACTTTCTCCACACTCAAAATTACTTCAATTCCTCTTGCACACTTCCTAAGGATCAATTGAGTGCTGCATCCATTTGAGTTCCCACGCAAGGGAGCCTCAATTGGATCAAAGCGCAAGGGAGATCAAGTGGTGTTGGTCCATAGAGCAATCCACTCAACCCCAAGGCTTGAAAATTTTAATAGGGCTTCATCTCCACTAGACGAAGCTAACTCATCATGCTTGAGCACCAGTGATCACCTCTGGCGAGGTATGGAATTTTCCAACCACCTAGCATAGGAGGCGTTGGTCTTTTGTGAAAGGAATTTTCAAGTCATGTAAAATCTACCGTTGGATATGTTCCTTATTGGCTTTAGATGGTGTGGGTAAAGTCTTGTTCCAATCCGAGCTCAATCAAGCTCGGATCTTCCCCTAGATCATGGATGACCTTTGTTGAGCCTAGGGGAAGAACTAGGGAGATCCTGGCCATCCATCCGCACATTTTGGATGGAAAATCGAGATTATTCCCATGTTTTAGAATTAATTATCCCTTTTATAAACCGCGGGATGATCTCTGGTGGTTCGATCCTTGATAGAATAGCAGGGATCAAAGCTCATCCCATCGCCGCGCCACCCCTGACGTAACATTTAAGTAGCGGACTCACCACGCGATGCATGTAAAGCGTGCTGACCACCGCCGCCGCATGTCGCGCTGTGAGCTGAGGGATTAGTTTAGAAATTTAATTAATGATTATTAATCTTCTGATCTTCTAAAAATTATATCTCTCTCAATAAAATTCAAAAAATTATAAGGTAAAATTTTATGGAAATATAATTCAATTTATAATATTTTAAAAATAAATTCAATGAATTTTAAGTTTAATTTTTCTCTGATTTTGGGTTTTATTGGAAATCATATTTTGCTAATTACCTCTTAATTAAATACATTTAACCTAAACTTCTTGGATATGTTTTAGGGAATGACCTCACTCTTGGGAAATTTATTGAAGGTCTTATTTGGGAGAATTACAAATTTTTTATCCACTATTAAGGTTGATTATGGTTAGATCCAGTGAGTAGGAGGCTTAAGAATAATTTTGGGGTATTTCCCTAAGCTATTCCCTAAACTCCCTTTTCTTTCCTCAATCTTCTCTTAATTAAGGGTTAATTCATTATTTATACCTTAATTAATTTCTAAAAATTCTAAAAATTTCCAAAACTTAATTAATCTACCTTGGGTAGATGCTTAGGTGTTTAATAGCCTAAGTTCAATTAAGAAAATCAAAACCCAATTCATATGTGTGAAGGGGTGTTTTGAAATTACTTAAGCTAAACCCTTTAGCTTAATTAACCATTAATCATGAGCTAAATTGCATTAGGCCCTTTTCTTCCTAAGTGCATTGTAAGTATAAATTCCTTGTGAGTTTTTTATGTCATCTCATTAACTCATAATTATTTGGTTAACTATGCTAAGGTGGTATAGGTAAGGGTTAATTAACTTGCTTAATTCATACCTTAACCTAATTAATACATAAAAATGAATCTAATCATCTAAAAAAATTAAATATAAATATCAAACACATGTGGGAATGGGTTAGGAGCAACAAACTCAACTCACCTTTTCAAAATTAAATCAAACTTAAAACAAAACAAAAATCACATCGAATGCACTTTGATTTATTTTAAACTTTCTTATTTCATAAGAATGTCTTTAGGATTTAATTAAAGTGAATGTGTTTCTATGCTTTCATTTCTTTGATTCTTTCTCCAACATGTTAAATTTGTATGTCATGGGGTTTCATGCATTCATATTTTTTAAATTCAAATTTAAAAGTGAAATTGTTTACTTTATGTCAAATTTGCATGTGTTGTCTAAAGTAGAAATATTAGTGGCTATTATCACTACTAAATTCAAATTATTTTCAAAACATATAAATCAATTATCAGATATGAAAGTGTGCTACTTATATCTTAATTATAAGCTTGCATGTGAAGGATATAAGGGTGTGCTTAGTATAGGTTTCCTTTCTCTCTTATGTTTAGCATAGTTTTGAATAGGAGTTGGTAAGATGTATGGTTCATTTGAAAAGAACCTAACACTTACCTAATTTTATACCCTATTCATCCCTATGCTATCACTTAAGAAGGGTTACCTATGTTTGCACATATAAATTGCATAAACAAAATGAATCAACTAATACAACTTTTGCATTCTTTCTTTCCAATTTATTTCTTTTGTACACATATTTGTACTTAAGGAAAGTGATATATTAGTCTGGACAACCCTGAGGTTGTGAGTCTTTAAGTAGCCCTAAGTATTTCTTATACCTTACACCTCTAGTTAACAATGGCGCTGTACTCACTTATGTCTTTCTTACTCTTATGTGTGCATGTGAAAAATTGGATAAGAAATACCTTTTATACTTAAAGAAAATCATGCATATTAAACTTCCAAATTTTCTTAAATGGATTACTTAGCATGCATCATAAAGTGTTTTAAATGTTCTCATTTGTGTGTATAGATATACTTAGGACTCATTCATATGCATGTTATACATGTTGGGAAAGAAATAAAGTAATGTGTATTTTGTGAATTTGGTTCATTTTATTTAATCTTAAAATACATTTTTTTAATAAGTTTATTTAGAGTTCATCTAAACTTAGGATTAATTAAAATACATAATCAAAATATTCATTAAACAAAACTAAAATGTGAATCTACTTTAAAAATTACTTAGGTTAGGGAAGGAAAGAAGTTCTCTTCTCTTTCTCTTTCTAACTTAGTAATTAATTGTAGGATTCATTTGAACATAATCAAAACATGAAATAAAATCAACCCAAAATAATTAAACAACTTAAATGAAACCCTCTAAGTTGAACATGTTTTCACACTTAAAAAATTTGAACCTAAAATCATAGCTAAGCATACCACACAAACCTTCAAAGCACACACATTATCCTAAGTCACCACTTCTAGCTTTAGGTTAGGGAGGTGCATGGTTTGATGTTTGTTATGTTTTGTGATATATATTTTAGACTGGATGTTAGGGTATATTCTCTTAGAATGAATGATAGGACGCTCTTAGTCTAATCACTATTTTTTGTAGGGGATTGTGTCTAAGGGTTCCTATCATAAATATAAATATAAATTCTTTTGCTTGCAAGAGTTTTATACCCCTAAGAATAATCTAATAGTTGAGGTAGACTTAATCACCCATGTGTGGGGTGATAATTCCAATATACATGCTTGGGATTTATTTGGTTTGTTTTAGCTAATCTCTATTTTGCAGATGTTGGTTAGATTTTCATTCTTTTCCTTTTCATATAAATTTGTGCAATTAGAATTTTGGAATAATTGTTATGGGGATTAGGATGAGCATTAGTCATAAGATCCTATCTTATGCACCATGTGAAGCCTTGGAGAATCTACCTTCCAACCATCCAAAAGAAAGAACCAAAGAAGAAAGAAGAGATGAAGCTTGAAGACCCCCATAACAATGAATTTCTTACTTAATTGTAATTTAATTCATTTATAATCTAGGTAGAGCCCCTACCCACATTTGTCTTTTCAGTGGTGGTGGTCACCACAACGCCTTATTCTTTTAGATTAACTCTATAAATTGATTGATGATTTATTTAGCTTTTGCATTAAGTGACATCTTTTCCTAGTTTCTTCCTTACTTTATGTATGGCCTGGATATGGATTAGGCTCTTTAGGGAAAATTAAATATTTTACCAAACTTAATAACTTAATCTAAAAATAAAGAACTCATAATCTCACCTAAAGCTTAAGTGTAAAATCAAGATAAAAGAATTAGCAACCCTTTAGCTGGATGAGTATTTATTTTATAATATCATGCACAAATGCATCTTATTTTACTCTTGATTGGAGGGCTTCCACCTTTGCCAGAGAAACTTGGCTTGACCTTTGAGATCCATGGTGGAAATACACCTCCTCCCTTCTCGCTGATTTCGGCCAATAACTTTATTTCTCATGCATTAAGCATATGAAACCTATGAGCCTAAGTCAAAATAATTGTCCAAAATGTAAATAAAATGAAATTTGAATTGCATTAGATTTAGGTTATTTGAAGCATGTCTCTACATGATCTAGTCTCTTTAGGGAGTGAGTTTAAGGACTTAGTCTCTTTCTAAATTAATAATAGCCTAGCTATCTTGTATAAGCATAATGACTTGCCTACATGTATTTAAAATCATTGGAGGAGTTAGTTGGCGGCCACCCCCAGGCAGTTGTAAGTCCAAATAGTCGGGTGGTTCATCCTCTCTTCTGGAGGCAAACCAAATACCCATTTTCACCTTAGATATAGGTTGTGCTTTTAGCCCTCGCCAAAGCTCCCTAGATTTAGGTTCTGAGGTTGCTTCTCTTCTTTGTGGGTCATAAACATAATTCCTCACCTCTTAGGCATTTCCTTAACCTTGTGTTATGGAATTATAAGTCCTAAATTTCTAATGAAAAATGTAACTCAAACAAATTAAATCAATTTCAAAAATATAAAGCCCAACTATAGGATAGTTTGAGATGCTCCTAGGTTTCCTAGCAGTGAGCATCTCCTACTTATCTAACACCCCTCTTTTGATCAATCCCATTTGATCTTCACAAATGAACCAATCGATTGATAATCCTTTTCTATTGAAATCTTTGAAGACAACGATCATTTACCTTAATCGAGAGTTTTTTAAGAAATCCCCATTCCTTATGATGTAATTAACTATGGGGGCTTGCCCTTGTAGGGAACTTAACGAACCTAGTTTAAAATAAATCCTGCTTTACTTTTTCATGTGAAGTAGGGGAAGAATCTCTGGTACATATGCAGACTCATCATCCTTATTGAGGTGATTAGGTCCATTAAAGGGTAGTGATGTCTGTCTTTCGAGATAATACACTTTTCCTTGATGACGTACTCGATCACCTGAATAAGTATATTTGCGGATCTGCGTGGCATCCTAAAAAGATAAATTTCTATATTCTTGCCTCTCTCTTTCTAACCAACAGATTTGAGAAGGCGACCCTTATATAGAAATTTTAAACCAACACTGCATAAAGAGAAATGCAATATATATATATATATATATATATATATATATATATATATATATATATATATATATATATATATATATATATATATATATATATATTCATTTCTTTTTTCTATTTTTTCTAAGTCTAAAACTTTGTAAAAATTTTGGCGATTTCGTGGGAGCGACATTTAACACAGATGTTGGCTTACTCAGATGCCTAATGAGTAGAGGTGTCTTGTGACACCACAAGTTTCGCGACCCGCCACCTATGGGGCATTAGCGGTGTCTTGGAACCTGCAAAAAGTGACGCAAGCATATATGTATTTTAGCACATTTACATTCATATACATTCATGAATCACGCATCATACATATTCAAACTTAGGCTTGTTTGCAGCCTATTAAGGGGTAGTGAGTGGTGCTACACCACGCCTTCACAGCTTCACTCATGGGGTATTAGGGGTCTTGGAACCTATAAAGAAGAACACAAGCATATATATTTCCATTCCCCACATTTCCATACACATCCACCAATTGCATTTTGAAATCTTATTTTGGATGTGAGAGAGAGAGAGAGAGAGAGATGAGGGAGAGGCGGTGAGATTTGTTTCTATTTTTTTTATCATGTTCATATTTTGCTCATTTTGTAGCAAACAAATATAATGTAATACACTCTTTCAGCAAATAAACACTAATGGAAGCTCTATATATACACTTCCAATGCAAGGCCCGGGAACTTCTGAAGATGAGAACAGAGCTATATGAAGCAATAGATATACTACACCACCAATAACATAAGACAAATGTAAACTCACCGAAGTCAAAAGAAATAAATAACCAATGTGAAAACCATGCAATTGGATGGAAGTTTAAGTTATGCCCCGTAAAAGTTGAGTTTGAACTTGCAGGGTTTAATTTGAAGTCGATGACTGCCTTCCCAAATCAAAAATCACCAAGGAGGTTGAAATTTGGAGATGGCAATTCCACGAGAGCGGGATTTGAGAAAGGGAGAGCAGAGAAAGTCTGGATGTCACCGAAAATGGTCGAAATGACCTTCGATCGATGAACGGAGTTCAACGTCACATTCAGAACATCGAAATTAATTGGAATATAAATATCATATAATCTAACGAGTGACTGATCATGCGATTGAGCTATCAATGTGTCAATGCGCATATTAGAGTCGGGAAGCTACGATGATGTTCGAATGACCTCTGTTCATGAAATTGATTATGTCATTAGCTTCAAAACATCAAAAAATATCAAATAAGATGATCCACGCTCAAATCAGATGAGTATATGTAAAAGTCGAATGATTGGAAGTGATAGTGCGCAAATCGAGACTGAAATACACGGGGCGTCGCTAAAATCAACTCAAATAATTTCGATCGATGAACAGACTTTGACATCACATTCAGAATGTTGAAACTAGTTAGAATATAAATATTGTATAACTTGTTGACTGATCAAGCGCTCGAATTGTCAACGTACATGCATGCATATCGATGTCGGGATGCACCGATGCAAACCAAACAACCTCTGTTTGTGAAATTGATTGTGTCGTTGACTTCGAAATATTAAAATCTATCAAGTAAGATCATTCATACTCAATTCAGATGAGTCTGCATGAATGTCGAGCGATCGAAAGCTGTGACACATTTTGAGCTGAAATTGACCCAATTTGATGTCGACTCGAATCAAATGACCTTCGATCGCAAAACGGATAGCATCATGCTCGTAACATAAATATAACCTTAAATTGATATATATATATATTGATTACCTAATCGTGTCGGTGTAAAACTCAATTTAAAGTCAATTAATTAATTTAAAAATCAAGTTAAAAGATCTGAAACCTAATCCCAGCCCTAATAAACCTAACCCGGTTCTCCTATTCATGTGTGACGCATGACCTCCTTCATTCTGAATTCACCTAATCCATGCATGAGAGCAGCCATCACCTTCCCTCTTCACGCATAGCCGACGAGAGTTTCCATAGCCTCCTCCATGAGCTCCCCTTCACACACATCACGCTGGAATCGACACCGCAATCATTCCCTCTCTTCTCCAAACCAAATGGATTTTCCTCCAAATTGCACGCATAAACCTCCCATCATCCAAGAAATCCCTCTGGTAGCTTTCCTCTTCCTCTTTGTTCTTCTTCTTCCTCCCTTCTTCTTTCTTTTCTTCCTTCCTTTTCTTTCTTCTTCTTCTTTTCTCAAAATTACTTTCCCTTTCCTTCCCTCTCCAAACAAACCTTTTCCTCACTACAATTAGAATTTCTTCTCCTTACCTTACCCCCAATTCGAAATTCATTTATTTTTTTTTGCATTTTCACCAAAAATGAAAATCACTTTCCATTTTCTCCTCCTTCCCTCATTCTTCATGGCCGATAATCTCTTCTCAATTCCTCTTCCAAACTAAAATCTAATTCTAAATTTTTGGCAATTTTGCTTCACCATGAAGAACACCATCATGAGGCGGGTTCTTTTTCATTGTGTCACATTACATTTAATTTTTATTTTCAATGAGATGAACACCATCAAGAGGCAGGTTCTTTTTTCAATTTCTAGCGTCGCCTCCCATTTCTGTTCCCTTTCCGACCCTTCTCTTCACCGTGACCATAGAGGAACACTGTCATGAGGCTGGTTCTTCTCTTAGTTTTCTACATGCCAAACCCCGTTCCCTTGCCGATCATTGTTACGCGCAGAAAATTGAGTCAGAACATATGGGATGTGTGAATGTGAATATATACATGCTTATGTTTCTTTGCAGGTTTGAAGGCCTCGTTGTGCTCATGAGGTGGCATGAAAAATTGTCAATTGAAGACACCATTGCTCATGAGGCGTGTCGTAAATAACATCCGTTAGATGTCGCTCCCCCTAAACAAAATACTACAAAAATTTTATCTAATTTCTAGACTTTAAAAAAATGGGAATGAATACATATTGCATTGTATGTCTTCTTTGTTTGAAAGGCTAGTGTGCTCAAAAAGTGCGAGATGAAAAATCATGCGGTGTCATGAGACATCACTATTCTCATGAGGGTGTCGAGAAAGCTAAAATACTCCCGATCACACTACGGATGATGCCAAAATCAAGTTTGTGAATTCTAGACTTAGAAAATAAAATTGAAAAAAAAGAGACAGTCAAAGAGTCTAAGTGAAATTAAATAAAAGACTTAAATTGAAATTTTGAGCATAACAAATGGGAAGTTACAAATGCATAAAAGAAATACAAGGGCTTATAGGAGTGATAGTTAGCTTAAAAACACAATCATACAACTTATCAACGAGCATGTTTCAAAACCTTTCTAATGAACAGTTTGCTTAAAAACACAATCATACAGTTTTATAACATGTGTTTGAGCAATAGAAGTAGTTAAGTAAAATACATTGAGTCATAAAATGTTAGCTTTCAAATTATGATGGAATTCATATCAAATTTCAAATGAGATTATGTTCAATTCAATAGCTCATTAAGAACAAGAATCACTAATATGTATAAACATGGCTCTTTAAAGATAACTTAAATAGAGTTCACCATCACGATGCATGAATTAAAAGCAGATAAAAAAAAGAGAAGTTTAAAGAAATCTGATAATGAAGTTGAAAGTTCAACAACAAGCATATAATGACCTCAAAGAAACGTGATTGCACATGTTTTGAAGCAATTTGTAGTTTCATTCACTGGTGTCAAACTTACAAGCTTTTAAATGTAATGATGTGACACTTTCATACATTATAAAATATGTTCACATCATAGTTGCATCATATATATATATATATATATATATATATATATATATATATATATATATGAAAAGCTTAAATATACGATGTGGCATATATTTCAAGGCAAATATCCTTGCTTCAAACTATATATTTTAAAATTCACATAGAATTTTAAAAGAAACAAATATTCGTGCATATGCTGAGGCAATCACTTTCTTGATCTAGATATTTTGAAATACATGTAAGAGCTTGAACAAGAGAATGAGTGCTTACATATGTTTTGAAGTAACTATATGCCATGTCCAAGTGCTTTAAAGCTTGTTAAAGCTTTCAATGAATGAATTGGATACTTGCAAGATATCTTTATATTCAATTCATCACACGGATGCAATTCAAGCAGACATAAGGCAACACTAAACTAAATGTTGCATGAATGAAGGAGCTTTCCTTCAATATAAAAATTAAGGAACTGCATTCTAAATTATGATTTTCAAAATCAACGAAATCATTAATTAGGTAAAATTAGCTAAGCTATAAACACTTGCATGTGCTCGAACATAGAAATTTAAAGTGCAAATTTTAATATTTGAAAAGGCTGCGCAGGCTAAATTGGAATTAATTAAATATGAATCTAAAAAATCTAATAATATATTAAATCAATTTATAATGTCTTCTATGCCACCGGATTCACAACACTTTGTATTAGCGAATAGAAGGTGTTAGTTAAGGCATTCTCAAGTACACCCGCATGGGCCCGGACACTACGTTGAGTGCTTAAATTTAAGTGTCTGAGGATGTTGCATGAGTTACTTCCCAGTTTAGTCTTAGGACTGGGTCCGGGTTAACAAAACCTAAAAATCTATTATAATAATTTTTACTTATTGAAATATCTGAGAGGCTGATTCTGTTATGTGATAGTAGATCTGATCCTCTGTTAGAAGCCAAATAGAGTTGACAGGATCTAAAGCTCTTAAAAATATTCAAACTAATCAATTTTTCAAATCAAATCTAACTCAAATTAAGTATTAATCTAAAAATGACTTAAATTAAACTCCATCATTAAAAGCTTAAATCAAAACTCAATATATCCACCTTCAATAACTATTTATCGGAGGTGACAAATTAAGAAAACTCTAGCTCACAAAGGAGTCAATGCCAAATTAAGTATTATGTTATGTTCACTCTCAATCAATCTCTTGCTACTAAGGATGTGGCGTGCTCTCTTGTGGCTTGGCCGATAGCTCCTGATGAAGCATTAAGACCAGTCCTGATGTGGGTTGGCGGTCAGCTCCATTATATTACGATCACGACTGTATCCCGTATGTTCCCCAATGGCTCTACATTTTGAGTTGTGAATCATATGGTATAATTGATAGAGCAAACAACTCTATGTTAGCTAAGGTAGATTTAAAATTGTCTCCTTAGATAAACCCCAGAAAGGATTTCTTGGACAATGTAACCCATGTGTTGGATAAGGATCCTTATTATTGGGTGACTACCTCCTCACTAAGTAGACTAGGGACCACTTTGGGATTGGAACCATGGGATCTAGATCAGGCACGTCATCATTTTCCCAACCATCCAGTTTAAGTTAAAATGATGAATTTCATAATCTAAATTCTAAACCTCCATATGTTGCTACTATACGCTATGCATTTAGCGATCTAATGACTAGCCTTAATAGAAAGTTTTCTCTTACTTATTGGGAGGGTAATTATATGGGGCTTACTTTAGAAACCTAGAACAGTCTAAAGTCCTCACCAAATGAGGGTGAAATCTCTGGATAGTGTCTTATATACTATTCCATCTGCCTTCTGAAAATTACACCGACATTCTAAAACCAAACTCTCTTCAATTCAACATTTCAATATTTGTCAAGAGGTCGGTGGTGAATTTTTGGAACCCACATATTTTCATTAGGCCTTTGTCCTAGGCTACTTTGAGAACTTTATGTATCCTTGTATACATTATTTCAGGCTGTCTTCTCTGTGGTGGTGGAGCTTGGCGCAGTTGGTTCTTCCAGAAAGACTGCTTTGCTTCACCAATAGAGCTATTTATTTTTACCCACTTTAAGTTGTTAAAGTTGTTGTGGGTAGGGATACTCGCTTCTGACAGCAGTATTGTTTGTTCACCAGGTTGTTCAAAGAGGATCTATTGAGCCCTCAGCTCAGCATTTCTCCTTCTTCTTTGTCTTCTGGTTAATTTGCTTCCTGATGAGGAAGCTTCATGATCATGGTTTTTAGGTACAAGAGGTTCAATCCCCACAGGTAGAGGGGTTATCAAATCTGACTCAGTAGGATGCGAGTCAGGTTGCTCCTCATACTCCCCAAAATCAATAATAAGTTATACCAAGAAGAGCTAAGAATGACATTACCTCAGAAAAGCAGCGTGAAGCCTTTATTGTAGAAGAGCCGCATGATTGGAGGCAACCCTTCATTGACTACTTTAAAGAAGACAAATTACCCAATAATAAATCATCGGTAACTCAAATCGAGAAGAGAATGTTGCGCTATGCTTTCGTCAACAACACTCTATACCATAGATCCTTTGAACAAATGTAGCTACGATGCCTAAATACAGATGAATGTACCAAAGTGATAGCTGAAGTTCATGAAGGACTTTGTGGTGCACATCAGTCAGGTCCCAAGATGGCAGTAAATATCAAAAGGATGGGCTATTATTGGTCATCTATGGTGAGGAGATCATCATGCTAAGAGGTGTCATGAATGTCAAGTACATGGGAATATAATCCATCAACCTCCAAATTAATTACACCCAATAATAGCATCCTGGCCATTCGAATGTTTGGGTACATATGTAATTGGACCAATTGATTCACCGTCATCAGCTGGACATCACTTCATCATAGCAGTGACTGATTATTTCTCTAAGTGGGCTAAGGCTACCCCATTTAAAGAAGTTACTTTCAGTGATTAACTTCTTCACATATAATAATGTCTATATTTGGAGTGTCATCTGAATAATTTTTTAATGGCATTTTAAAAGTGCAAAGATTTATAGATTCGTCGATCGACATAAAATTGATTGGTGATATTCTTCAATATACAATCCAAGAGCAAATAGTTTGATGGAAGCCTTCAACAATACATTAGTCAAGCTGCTCAAGAAGATCCTTACTAAAAATAAGAGAGAATGGCATATTAAGCTAATAGAGGCATTGTGGGTATATCAAACCACCTACAAGATGCCAACTAAAGACACTCCTTATTCATTGGTATTTGAAGCGCGGTTCTTCTTGAAGTTGAGTTGTCTTCACTTGAGTAGTCATCCAAATAATCTGAAGATCAAAATGCTCATCGAGAATGGAGGAACTTCGGCGCTTGATGAAGTTAGATTGCAAGCTCATCAAAATCTAGAGGTTTATCGAGCAAAGATGTCCAGGGCTTTTGACCATATGGTGCGACCTTGAACATTCCAAAAAGGAGAATTGGTCCTGGTGCTGAGAAGACCAATTATTTCCAATCAAAAATTTGGTGAAAATTTTGAGCCTAATTGGGAAGGCCCTTTTATAAATGAGAAAGTGTACCAAGGAGGAGCATACCAACTCATTGAACTAAAGGGTGAAAGACCAATGTCACCAATTAATGATTGATACTTGAAAAAGTATTATACATGAGGAATACATTCCCAAAGTATAATAGAAATCCCCCTACAATATAGGGGCATTTTTTAGTATATCTATTTAGGTCGACATTGTGCTTCATGCCGAGATCCCTAAATAAACATACTCTAGATGAAAAACTTTTCTGCAAAAATTCCCCTGTTACACAAGGGGCATTTAAGATTTCTATACATAGATGAAAGCAATATTACATGTTAAAACCCTCTTAAGAGCATATCAATTCAAATTGATATATTTGGGTAATTTCATCTTGAAAGCTCTTCCAAATGTGCTTTAGAATTCCCCTTGCAAGATAGGGGTATGTTAAGTTTATTTGAGTTGACGCCATGTTATAAGACGAGATCCTTGAATATATTGATTGACAGCGAGGTTGCGTTGAAATCCTGAATATATCCATAATTATTGTTAAGTTGCAGTCTTGCGAATAAAAGAATATATTTCTATGAAAAGACAACCCTAAATATCAAGAAATTATCTCCCAGATTTGCCAAATTTTGGAGATTAAGTCAGAAAAACTCCCAATTTTGGAGGCTTCAATCAATTAAGTTGGAGAAACATCAACCTCTACATCCTGAAGTCTAGGACATGGATGGGTTCTAAAGGTCGAACTCAATAAGCCCACAAATGGCTAAGTTGTTGATGCTCTCCTCACTCAACAAGCCGCGAGAAAAGGCCGTAGTGAAAGAGCCCCCATTCATCAGTCTGATGACCAAACCACCAACCCACTACAGCTTAAGTCGAAGACTAGAGTAGGTTAAAGGTCGAACTCAACAAGCCCAAATATGACCGAATTGTTAACGCTCTCCTCACTCAACAAGCCGTAAGAAGAGGCCGCGGTGAAAGAGCCCCTACTCTTAAGTCAAAAGATGATAGTTGTTCAATCTCAAACCAGATCCAGCTTAGTGATTACAAACAACCAGGATCCAAGAGATCTTTTTACTTGATCAATAGATCAATACAATTTGAGAAAACTCTCAATTCAAGGCTGCCTCAAATCAATCTATATATTGCCTGCAGAGTAATATCTCAATTTATTCTCAAATGATCTGATCAAGCTCAAAGCATATATCAAAGCCAATCTTCTCATCAAGTCCGTCAAAGTAGAAAGTACATGACCGAGGAAGCAATTCCATAGTTCATACAAAGCAGATGGTTGAACTAAAGGAATTTTGTGATTATTCAGTTTATTAAAGCACACATTGCTAGACTGATAACTCAACATTGACCCTATATAAGCCAGAAGGTTGGGTCATCTGTATGCACCCTTCAATGAATCTGTCAAAGCAGTAAGCACAGGATTCATGGTGTAAATACACTTCATGACAAGTCAATATAGACAAATCAGGTCATTCCTTCATCAAGTCCGGCATGCTTAAGGCTAGGATAGAAGGAATTTCAAATTTACCAAATGGATAAACCAATTCCCATGAGAATCCTTCATCAAATAAACCAATTCCTCCATCAAACTCAACCAAGCACGAAGCTAGGGTGAGAGAAAATTCAAATCAGCAATGACATAAAAGAAAGAGATCGTCAGCAAAGTCATTGAAGTAGAGAGTAGATGGAGTAAGAACTCTTACCTATCCGACAAGTCAATTCTGACAAATCGGTCAAATCTATCATTTATCATGTCCTAAATAAGGCATCATACTAATGACAAATCCTATCAAAGCACCGTAAGTTATTACAATTGAAGCTGAAATGATCCAAGTTTTGTGGCCAGTCCAAAGGGTCAACCAATTTTCAACAAACGTGACTCGCTCCATGCGTGAATCACATTTGTTGGGGGGCATTTGTTGACCTCCATATATGTTTCATAAGTTGAGTCAAGCCCACAAGTCAAATTCAACAAACTTCGGAGGTGACAGTGCATAAATTTGGGCTCAAAATGCACTGTATGTCACCAAAAATGGTCAAAATGACCTATGATTGATGAACGGACTCTATCGTCATGTTCAAAATATTGAAATTGATCAAAATATAAATATCGTACAATCTAACGAGAGACCAATCAAGCGATTGAGCTATTAATGTGTCGACACACATATCAAAGTTAAGAAGTCACGAAAATATCCAAATGACCTCCGTTCATAAAATTGATCATGTTGTTAGCTTTAAAATATCAAAAACTATCAAATAAGACTATCCACGCTCAAATCGGATGAGTCTGTACAAATTTTGAATGATTGAAGTGACGGTCGTGTCAAATGAAATACACGTCGCCAAAATCAACTCAAATGACCTTCAATCGATGAACAAACTTTGTCATCATATTTAGAATATCGAAACTAGTCAGAATATAAATATTTCACAACTTGTTGTTCAACTGATCAAGCTCTCGAATCGTTAACGCATCTGTACGCATATCAAGATTGGGAGGCATCGACGCAAATCAAATGATCTTCGTTCATAAAATTAATTATGTCATTGGCTTCAAAATATCAAGATCTATCAAGTAAGATTATTTTCACTCAATTTGGATGAGTATGCATGAATTTTGAGTGGTTGAAAGTGGTGACGCATATTTTGAGCTGAAATTGACCCAATTGGACGTCGACTTGAATCAAACGCCTCGATGTGAAACAGCCTTGCATCGAACATCAAAATAATCTTAGATATATATATATATATATATATATATATATATATATATATATATATATATATATATATATATATATATATATATTAATACCTAATGCATCAATGTAAAACTCAATTTAAAGTTGACTAATTAATTTAAAAATCAAATTAAAAGATCTAAAACCTAATCAACCTACACTGTTCTCTATTCACTGCGACAACTCCTTCATTCGCTCTAATCCATGCATGAGGCGAATGACTCTTCTCTCTTCACTCAGCATACGAGCTTGGCTTCCTCCTCCCCGCACTCCCCTCTCCTGCGTCAGTCCCATTCCTCTCTTCCACTAGCTTTCCTCCACTCATCAAGCTTCCTCCCTCATCAAAAATCCTCTCTCATCCTCCAATGAAAGAAAAGGTTGGCTTCTTCTCTTCCCCACCTTCTTCTTCTTCCTCCTTCATCTTCTTTCTCTTTCTTCTTTCCTTTTCTTTTTTCTTCTTCTTTTTCCAATCCAAATTACTTTCAATTTCCTTCCCTCTCCAAAACTGAAAACCCTTTTCCTCTCATCCTTCTTCTCCTTCCCCCAATCAAAATCCTTTTTTCCCATTTCACCAAACCAAAAATCACTTTCCATTCCTCCTTCCTCTCTTCTTCAAATCTCTTTCTCTCATTTTATTTTCAAAATCGACAATCATTTTCATCAATTTTTCTTGAATTTGCCCAGAAACCATCATGAGGTGGGTTCTTCTTTCGGTTTCTGACGTCGTCCTCCTTGCATTACATTTCCAAATTTCACTTCATCGCAATCGAAGAAGAACACCGTCATGATACGGGTTCTTTTTTTTCAATTTCTCGCCTCCATTTTCCCCTTTCCCTTCTCTTCATTGAGAGAAACATCATGAGGTGGTTCTTCTCTTGGTTTTTATTCCTAACCCCACTTGCCGATCATTGCAATGCGTAGAAAAATAAGTCAAAACATGTGGGATGTGTGAATGTGGATATATACATACTTGTATTTCTTTGCAGGTTTGAAGGCCTCGTCGTGCTCATGAGGGCACGACGAGATGATCGGCATTGTTGCAGACACCTATGCTCATGTGGGCATGAGTAAACCAACATCCAGATGTCACTCCACTAAAATCGCCAAAATTTTGTAATTTCTAGACTTAGAAAAAAAAAGGAGAATGAATATATATTGCATTGTATATATCTTCTTTCAGTTTGAAGGCCCTCATGCTCATGAGGTGATGAGATCGGGAAAGAAGACACCACTGCTATGCTCATGAAGGCATATCGAGAAAGCCACACTCGATGTAGCCCTCGGATGATGTGAGGTGTCAAAGTTTTCAATTCTACTTAGAAAATAAAAATGAAAAAAAAAAGAGACAGTCAAAGAGTCTAAATAAAATTTTGAGCATAACAAATGTGAAGTTAGAAATGCATAAAAGAAATACAAGAGCTTATAGGAAGTCTGATAGTTTGCTTCAAAACACAATCATATAACTTATCAATGAGCATGTTTCATAACCTTTCTAATAAATGTTTAAACAATGTTATAATATGTGTTTGAGCTAGAAAGTTAAGTAAAATACACAAGTCGTAAAGTGTTAGCTTTCAACGATGATGGAATTCATATCATTTTAAATGATTATGTTCAATTCAATAGCTCATTAAGAACAAGAATCACGATATGTATAAACATGGCTCTTTAAAGATAACTTAAATAGAGTTCATCATCACGATGCATGAATTGAAAGCAGATAAAAAAAAGAGAAGTTGATAATGAAGTTGAAAGTTCAACAACAAGCATGTAATGAACTTCAAAGAAACATGATTGCACATGTTTCAAAGCGATTAGTAGTTTCATTCACTCGTGTCAAACTTGTGCAAGCTTTTAAATATAACGATGTGACACTTTCATACATTATGAGATATGTTCACATCCGACTAGTTGCATCAATATATATATATATATATGAAAAGCTTAAATATATGATGTGGCGTATATTTCAAGGAAAATATTCCTTTATATATTTTAAAATTCACATAGATTTTAAAAGAAACAAATATTCATGCATATCTTGCTAAGGCAATCACTTTCTTGATCTAGATATCTTGAAATACATGTAAGAGCTTGAACAAGAGAATGAGTGCTTACATATATTTTTGAAGTAACTATATATTGTCCAAGTGCTTCAAAGCATGTTAAAGCTTTCAATGAATGAATTGGATACTTGTAGATATCTTTATATTCAATTCATCGCCACGGATGCAATTCCTTTATACAAGCGGTAAGGTGATATACTAAACTAAATGTGTAAGAATGAAGGAGTTTTCCTTCAATACAAAATTAAAGCATTCTAAATTATCATTTTCAAAATCGAAAATCACTAATTAGATAAAATTAAAATTATATATAAACACACAGATGTGCTTGGACATAAAAATTTAAAGTGCAAATTTTAATGTCTAAAAGTTACTGCTAAATTGGAATTAATTAAATATTAATCAAAATCTAATAATATATTAAATCAATTTATGCTAGAAACACTTTATACAAGAGTGAGGAAGGAATTAGTTAAGCATTCTCACCATGTAGCATGGGCCCGCCACTACGAGTGCTTAAATTCAAGTGTCGAGGATGTTGCGGGTTGCTTCTTAGTCTTAGACTAGTGGGTTAACAAAACCTAAAATCTATTATAAGAATTTCAACTTAGAATATCAGAAATTTAATTTTTCATGACAAGTAGATCATCCTCTATTTGGAGCTAAATAGAGTTGACAAGATCTAAAGCTCTTAAACATATTCAAATTAATTAATTTTTCAAATCAAATCTAACTCAAATTAAATATCAATCTAAAAATGGCTTAAATGAAACTCCATCATTAAATGCTTAAATCAAAACTCAATTTATCTACCTTCAGCAACTATTTATCGAAAGTGACAAATTAAGAAAACTTTAGCTCACAAAGGAGCCAATGCCAAATCAAGTATTTTATTATATTCACTCTTAATCAATCTCTTGTCACAAGACATGGCGTCTCATTTATGGTTTGACGATAGGCTCCATGGATGAAGCGATAAGAGTCCTTGAGAGGTTTGGCGTCGAGCTCCATTATATTATGATCCGCGATCGTAGCATTATGCTCCCAATGGCTCTTCTTTGAGTTGTGAATCATAGGGATATGATGACAAACAACCTTCTAGGGTGAGATTTAAGATTGTCTCCTTGACAAACCTCACCTCCTTCTAAATTTCTTGGATGATGTAACACATATCGATAAGGATCTTCTCGGGTTGGGTTGACTACCTCCTCGACTAAGTAGACTAGGGACCACGGCCAGATACAAGTATGGGATGTCGAGCTCATCATTCCCATCGATTTAAGCGAAATGATGAATTTCATAATCTAAATTCTAAACCTCCATATGCTGCTATTATACGCTACATTTAGTGATCTAATGATGTTGACCTCCACATATGTCTCATAAATCAAGACAAGCAAATCAATTGACGGACTTGAGGTGACATGCAAATGAGGCTCAAAATGCCTGGGCGTCATTAAAATGTCAAATGACCACGATCGATGAAACGACTTTGTCATCACGTTGAAATATCAAAATTGGCGATATAAATATTATGCGACTTAATGATCAATTCAGCTGAGTCGTCCATGCTTGCACGCATATCAAAGTTAGGAAGCTACGATGATGACCAAATGACTTCCGTTCATAAAATTGATCACGTCATCAGCTTCGACACGTTGAAATCTATCAAATGAGACTATCCGCACTTAATTCGGACGGGTTTGTGCAAATGTCAAGTGATTTGAAGTGACAGCACATAGATCGAGACCGAAATGCATAAAATGTTGCCAAAATCAATCCAAATGACCTTCGATCGACGAACGGACTTCACCATCATGTTCAGAATGTCAAAATTGGTCAGGATATAAATATTGCATGACTTAATGATCAAGTGCTCGGTTAGATCTCGCATGTATATCAGTGAGAGGTGTGGCGATCAAATGACCTCCGTTTGTGAAATTGATTGCATTGGCTTCAAATATTAAAATCTATCAATTAAGAATTTATTCGCGACAGTCGCATGAAAATTGAGTGGTGAAAGCGTGCATTTTTTGAAATATGACTCAATTTGGCGTCGAAACAAATGGCCTCTTCGAAGCAAACTGTAGATTCTAACAACAATTATCTTATGATATATATATATATATATATATATATATATATATATATATATATATATATATATATTTATATATTTTATCGTTTAGAAATCATATTAAAATATTTAATAAATGCAAATTTATTAAAAAATTCCTAAAATACCACTAGTTCACCCTATTTTCAGTTTTTTGAAAAAGAAATTAAAAAAATTGAAAAAGGTAACCACTCCCCCATTTCTCCCTCATTCCTTGCATCCTAGGTTTCTCCCTCTACTCTCTCTCTCCCGTCGAAAAGAAAAAAAAAAGATAAGTAATTCTCCCCTCTCGTACTGTTCATCAGCCCATTTTCCGCATCCCGCCGGCCAGCCGGTGCTTTTCTGGTAGCCACACCACCCGCACTGCCGCTGCCGACCCGCACTGAAAATGCAACCTCGTCGCCCAGCTCGCTCTGTTCATCCGCCGCGTCCAGCCCACCAGCAATCCGCGTCTAGTTGACCAGGTCCGCGCTGTATTTCCGCGCACCGGCCCTCCTCCGCCGCCATCCGCTCCGACTCGCGGCCTAGCCCGCTTCCGCCGTTCCGAGCACCGGCCCGCTCCCGTAGCCAGCCCGCCGCGTTCCTCCGGCCAAACTGCGCTAATTGATGTACTGTTCTGCGCACGGCCTGTCTTTCGCATTCCGTCCAGCCCACCGGACCCATTTCTGCTTTCCCTCCCTTAATTTGTACCCGCTTTCACCATTCAGCCCGCAAGGCCACGCCCCAAGCTCAATTCCTCCATCCAGCAAGCCTCTTTCCTCCAGTAGGGCCGCGGCTCCCTCTCCCCACATTGAAAGAAGGCTCCTCCGTCTAAGCCAACTGGTCCGCCAGCTTCAAAGCCAGCAGCCCCACTAACCCACTACTATTTTGGCCCATTCTGTGCAATCCAGCTCAAACGGCGTTCTGAATCCTTCAGCAAACCCTCAACCCATCCAAATTTTGTTATTTTCGTTCGCCAAATCGGGAAGAACATTGTAAGATGCTTCTTCCTTCGATTTTTGTAGCACCTCACTTTAGTCATCGTTTTTCGCCAAATCGAAGAACATCTTCAGAATTCTTCGATTTTCGGCGTCCTCGCTATAGCTCATTTTTTGCTATAAATCGGGAAGAACATCGTAGGAGAATTCTTCTTTTTTAATTTCACCTCGACGTCCCATTATCCTTTGTCATTCGGGAAGAACATCATCGGCCAAATTCTTCCATTTCGGCTTTGCACCCATGCTTTAGCATCTGTTCTTTTCGTCAAGAACATCGTCGACGCTGAATTCTTCTTAATTTTTTCGTTACACTTACCACATTCTCAATCCGCATACCTAACATTCCTTTTTTTGAGCTTGCGTAGGAAAAATATCGAACATGTGAAATTTGTGAATATATATATATATATATATATATATATATATATATATATATATATATATATATATATATATATATTGTGTTTCTTTCATTTGAAGACCTCGTTGTCTCAGTGGCAAGAAGATGAAAAAATAGTATGTCGAGATCTATATAGCATGGCATCTTGAGTAAGCCACACTTGTTAGATGTGGCTCCACAGATGAAATCTTCAGAAATTTTTATTAATTTACTTAGAAAAAAAAAGGGGGAAGAATATATATTATATTATATGTCCTCTTTCAGGTTTAAAGACCTCGTGCTCGGCAGCTGACGAGATGAAAACTATGGTGTCATGAGACACCACTGTATCATGGCGTCTGCAGCAAAAATACCAGATGTAGCCCCTGAGGGGAACTGAGGTCAAATTTTTGTAAATTCTAGACATAGAAAAAGAGGGGAGAAATGAATATATATTACATTGTATATCTTCTTTCAGGTCTGAAGGCCTCGTTGTGCTCAAGAAGGCTCGATGAGATGAAAAGCGGTTGATGTCATAAGACCGCAAATGCTCAAGAGGGCGTCTTAGAGTAAATACCCCGCGATCTACTGCAGGGATGACACTGGAGGCTATCGAAATTGCCCCAAATCTTTTGACTTAGAAAAAATAGGAGAGTGAAATGAGCTTACTTAAGAGCACTAAATAAGAAAACTTGCAGTTAATTTTAAACTAAAAAGCGGGAAACAAGAAAAAGGGGGAGCCTTTAAAGCAAATTTTAAAAAGAATAAAATATTTATTTAAAATCTAAGTGAAATTTGGGGGAGACTAACATTAAACTCACAAACTTTTATATTTTCTTATAAATGGAAGTAATGAGTGAGTTCTCTTTTCTTGTAAATTCCTCAAAATTAAGCAAGCTTTAATTGAAATTTGGGAGGAACTGAAACTTGAAATAAACTCAAAATTTGAGGATGAATCCAAATTGGTTTAATAACTCTTTATATGAATATGGAGGTGATTACTATCTTTTAATAAGCATAAGTGAGAGCAATAAACACTGAAATCAGCATAACTTATCAAAAAGAATATAAATTGAGCATAACCAAACTAGGAGAATTACAAAAACTCAATAAATAAAGCTAAGTGACAGTAGTATTTTAAACTACAATCTAAATCAAAACACCTTTCATCGGATTTCAACACTTTGTATAAGCAAGCAAAGGCGTTAGTTAAAACATTCTCAAAATACACCCATGGGCCCCACACTATCTTTGAATGCTTAAATTTAAATGTAGAGGATGTTATCGGGTTGCTTCCGGTTTAGTCTTAGTTCAGGTTAACAAAATCAAAAAACCTATAATAAGAGTTTCAAATCAGTGAAATATCGAGAGTGATAGTAGATCTAATCCTCATTAGCTAGAGTTGAGGATCTAAAAGCTCTTAAACATATTCAAATTAATCAATATTTTTCAAATCAAATTAAATAAAAATCTGAAATCAATCTCATAACTCAAAAATAAAAACTGTCTAAATTCTTAAATACACCCGCATGGGCCCCAACACTATATTTAATGCTTAAATTCAAGTGTCTGAGGATGCTGCATGAGTTGCTTCTCGATTTAGTCTTAGGACTGGGTCCGGTTTAACAAAACCTAAAAAGTTATAATAAAAGTTTCAAATCAGTGAAATATCTGAAAAACTGATTCTGTCAAGTGATAGTAGATCTAATCCTCTGTTAGTAGCTAAATAGAGTTGACAAGATCTAAAACTCTTAAATAAATTTTAATTAATCAATTTTCAAATATCAATCAAAAATTGCTTAAATGAAACTCTATCATTAAAAATTTAAACCAAACTCAATCTATCCGCCTTCCGCAATTGTTTGTCGGGGATGACAAATTGAGAAAACTTTAGCTCACAAAAGAGCCAATATCAAATCAAGTATCCTAATATGTTCACTCTCAATCAATCTCTTGCTAGTAAGGACGTGGCGTGTCCTCAACTCGTGTGGCTTGTGGCTCCAGATGAAGCGATTTATGACCGAGTCCTCGATGTGGTTTGACAGGCTCCATTATATTACGATCGACGTAGCGTATGCTCCCCAATGGCTCGCCTTTGAGTTGTGAATCATAGGTATACTTGATAGGGCAAACAACTCTGTCGGTAAGGTAGACTTAAGTCGTCTCCTTAACAAAAACACCGTCTAAGGATCTCTCGACGGCGTAACCCTATGTTCGATGAGGATCCTTCTGTCAGGTTGGGTCGACTACCTCCTTTGACTAAGTAGACTAGGGACCACGACTGCCTGGGATGACGGAACCATGGGACCTAGATCGGGCACATCATCATTCCCTCAATCATCCAGTTTAAGTTAAAATGAAGAATTTCATATCTTAAATTCTAAAACTCCACATGTTGCTACTATATACTACGCATTAAGCAATCTAATGACTAGCCTTAATCAAAAGTTCTCTCTCACTAACTGGGAGGGGTAATTAACTATAGGAGCTTGCTCTTATAGGAAACCTGGAACCAGATCTAATGTTCTCACCAAATGAGGATGAAATCTCTGGGTAGTGTCTTATCTACTATTCCATCTGCCTTCTGAAAATTATCGACACATTAAAATACTCTTTTCATCGAAGAGGTCGGGGCAAATTTTTGGAGCCCATAGATTTTTGATGACTCCGTTGGGGACATGATTCTCTTTCCATCTTTGGCTAGTCAAATTTGAGCTATAGTAGCAGTAAAGCATGATAAAAAAAATTGAAATGTAAAATCAATTATCAATGAAATTAAATTTAAATCAATCATATTCTTATGACTAATCTGCTTATTCTTTGTATCGATGGATCTTCAGAACACGCCGTTCATCATGGCCTAGGTATCACAATACATTTAATGTTGTAATCAATTCTGGGGATGTTGGACCTACTATTCAATTTAATAGTGTAGACTTCCTAGCCATCACCGCTTCAAATAATCCTCCACCTGAAGCATCTGCATATTATACACACCACCCTGTTCATTGGAGGATGATAATTGGAATGGCCACTACTGCTACTGAGGTTCCTCAAAAGAGAGCCTTTGTACTTAAAAGATTGATTCATTTTGAAATGCCAGTCATGAAGAGAACCTTCACTGGGCAGAAAGTTTCAATCATACCTATGAATGTGATAATCATGCTAGTTGAATCTTTCGCACTAGGAAGGTATGATATTAAAGCCTCCTATTCTAGAGAAAAATTGAGTAAAAGGCAAAGGAGAAGAAACACTAAACTGTGAGCTCAGTAGTTGCTATCTGAATCACAAGTCATACAACCAACCTTACAATCAGAAGCGAGTATTTCTACCCCACAATAAATTTGAAAATTTTGAGATGGGTTAAAAGGAATAGCTCTACTGGTGATGTTAAGCGATATTTTTGGGCTCAACAGCAGTCAGTTTCAACCTTTCTGAAGAAACAATATGAAACTCTATCTACTCGAGCACATAGAGTTCTGAAGGTTGTTAAGAAAAATATCTTATGAAGATATCAAATATCATCAAAGTCAAAATGCTCCACTACAAAAGCTATAATTAGTGGTAGTAAGAGCTCAAGACTATTCTAAGCAATTCCTACATGGTGAGTATCGATGTGTGACACTTGGACCACATGTCCAAGAATCCGTTATCGAAAGGTCCCGATAGAAAGAAAAATAAATATGGAGGCCGAAGCCTGGATAAGAAATAGTAGCACAAAAATTCTTCATCTAAATGCAAGCTAACCCAGAGATAACGGAGAAAGAGAAATGTTGAACTACATGCTCAACGGCCATGGTCAAGCAGAAAATTGTGCAACCAGCTGTGAAACCAGAAGCGAGTGTTCCAACCTATAATAGACTTGACAACCTAAGATGGGTAAAGTGGAACATCTCTATTGGTCAAATCAAACAGTCCTTCTATACCCGACAACGTCAGGTTCCAACGTCTCCAGTGAGGAAACTTGAAACTGTAAATGCAATAGTGCATCGAGTTTTCAAAGTTACTAAGGAGAAAGGACTAATAAAAAGAAAATGTGAAGGTCTTGTCCTTAAGGAGGCTAGAGTTGTTCCTCCAAGGAGACCTCCTCCTACAACCCTGGTAAGATCTTTACTAATTCAAGTCCTGCACGGTGAACATCGGGGTGTGACACTTGAACTGCATGTTCAAAAATTTGCTACCAAAAGGTCCCGATAGAAAAAAAATAAATATGAATGCTAGAGCCTTGAGAAGAAGTAGCAATGCAGAAGCTTCTTCACTTTGAAGCAAGCTAACCTAGAGACTGTGGAGAAAGAGAAATGCTAAACTGTGCACTCAACAGTCATTATTCAAGCAAAAAATTGTACAACTAGTTGTGAAACCAGAAGCGAGTGTTCCAACCGATAATAGGTTTGACAGCCTAAGATGGATAAAACAGAGCATCTCTACTAGTCAAATCAAATAGTCCTTCTAGACCCGACAACGTCAGGTTCCAATTTTTCTAGTGAGGAAACTTAAAATTGTGTATATAAGAGTGCATCGGGTCCTTAAAGTTGCTAAAGAGAAATAACTGATAAAAAGAAAATATGAAAGTCCTGTCATCAGAGATGCTAGAGTTGCTCCTCCAAAGAGACCTCCTCCTACAATCTTGACAAGATGTATACTAATTCAAGTCTCGCACAATGAGCATCAATGCGTGACACTTGGACCACATGTCCAAGAATCTGCCGTCGAAAGGTCCTGCAAATAGGTGAGAAAATTTGGAGGCCAAAATCTCGAAGTAAAATTCTCTTACAAATAGACAATAGCATGACATCTAGACTGTACTCCCACATAATCCACTCCTCATGCTAAAGTATTTGGAGCTAAAGCATTCTTGCCACTTGAAGTTGAACTACACACTCTTAGTATCCATTCAACACAATCTCACTCAAGATAAGAATGTCTGTCTACGGATGTGAGAATTTGATAGACTTGACGAGGTCAGGCACCAAGCTCAACAAAATCTAGAAGTCTATCGAGCAAAGATGTCCAAAAGTTTCATCATTATATGTTATCTCACAAGATTACCCTCATCTCGAGGATCGATCTGCTGAAGTACTTGATGACAAGACCAGCATTGACAGGTCGCTTGGCAAGATGGGAAGTATTGCTTTTGTAATTTGATATCACATATGTTCCACAGAAAGTAGTGAAAGGACAAGTCTTAGCAGATTTTCTTGTTGCACATCTCATTCATGTGGACTCTTCTCTTAATGACGATTTGCCTAATGAGTAAATTATGATCATTCATGAAAGAGAAAAATCATAAATTATGATCATTCATAGATAGGAAATGTACTTTGATGTAGCCTCATCGATCAAACAAGTCCAGTCTCTAAATTTTCCAAGAGCAAGAGCAGGAATCGACATCATCTTCATAACACCAAAAGGAGGGATAATGAGACAATCATATGGATTGACCGAGCCAAGAACTAATAATGAAGCTGAATATGAAGCATTAGTGACATATCTTGAAGAAGCTATTTTCATAGGCATTCAGAACTTGCATATTTTTGGCGATTCTCAGCTAATTATAAATCAAGTACTTGACATCTGTAGATCTAACAAGCTTGAGTTAACTTTCTATCACAAGCAAGTTCTTGAGCTTATGAAATAGATACCAAATATCACACTAATTCAAGTCTTTCGATCTGAGAATAGCAAAGGTGACTGTTTAGCAAAATTAGTTAAGAAAATGACAAGTATGAATGGTGATTATGTCATGATCGGCATATTTACTCGATGAATTCTATAGCTGATAAAGTATCAATCCTCGCAAGTAGAGGGGTTACCAAATCTATCACAGCAGGATGCAACTCAGGTTGTTCCTCATACTCCCCAAAATTAATAAGAAGTTGTACTAAGAAGAGTTAAGAATGAGATTGCCTTAGAAAAGCAGTGTGAAGCTTTTGTTGTAGAAGAGTCACGTGATTGGAGGCAACCCTTCATCGACTACTTTAAAGAAGGCAAATTACCAAGTAATAAATCACTGGCAGCTTAAATCGAAAAGAGAATGCTACCTATGCTTTTAACAATACTTTATATCATAGATCCTATGAAAATAAATGTTAAGATGCTAGGTGTAGATGAAGCTAATAAAGTGATAGTCGAAGTTCATGAAGGACTTTGTGTGCACATCGGTCCAAGATCTGATGGCGAAAGATCAAAAGGATGGGTTATTATTGGCCATCTATGGTGAGAGCATTAATCACACTAAGAAGTATGAATGTCAAGTACATGGGAATCTCATCCATCAACCTCCAAATCCATTACACCCATAATAGCATCACTGGTTTGAATGTTGGGAGCAGATGTAATTGGATGTCGATCCACCGTCGTCAACTGGACATCACTTCATCTTAGCAGCGACTGATTATTTCTCTAAGTGGGTTGAGGCTACTCCATTTAAAGAAGTCACTGCTGACCGAGTAATCAACTTCTTCATGCATAATATAGTCTATAGATTTGGAGTGTCATGTCAAATAATTTCTGATAATGGCACAGCTTTCAAAAGTACAAAGATTTATAGATTCATCGATCGACACAAAATTGATTGGCGATATTCTTCAATATATAATTCAAGAGCAAATATTTTGGCAAAGGCCTTCAATAAGACATTAGTCAAACTGCTCAAGAAGATTCTCACCAAAAATAAAAGAGAATGGCATACCAAGCTAGTAAAGGCTCTATGGGCGTATCGAACTACCTACAAGATGTTGACTAAAGCCACTCCCTATTCATTGGTATTTGGCGGGCGGTTCTTACCAAGCAGTTGAGTTACATTCTGACCCAGCCATCAATCAATCGAAGATCAAAATGCGTAAGAATGGAGGAACTTCGATCGCTTGAAGTTAGATTGCAAAGCTCATCAAAATCAGAAGTCTATCGAGCAAAATGTCGAGGGATTTTTTGACCATACCTGGCCCCGAACATTCCAAAGGAGAATTAAGCAGTCTTGAAAGAAACCAATTATTCCCAATCAAAAAATTTGATGATAAATTGAGCGAGCAGGAAAAGACCCTTTTATCATTGAAAAAAGTATACAATGAGGGCATACCAACTCATTAACTTTGAATGGTGAAAGACCAATCAGAGTTAATGGTGATTTTGAAAAGTATTGACGACCACATTCTTGAGGTATAAAATCCCACAGGGTATTTTTAATTATATCTATTTAGGTTGACATGCTTCATGCTAGATCCCTAAATAAACATATTCTAGATGAAGAACTTTTTCGTGAAAATTTCCTCTTACAAGGGCATTTTTAGATTTTATATGAGATGAAATCAATGTTGTATGTTAAAATTTCTTTAGAGTACATCAATTCAAATATGATGTATTTGTATATTTTCATCTTGAAAATTCTCTAAATGTAGTTTAGAATTCCTCCCAGGGGCATTTTTTTAGTTTATATTAAGTCGAGTTGACATCGTTAGATGATATCCTCAAATATATTCGATTCAGTTGACATCGTTAAAAAATTCACGAATATATCTATAATTATCATTATTAAGTTGCAAAGCCTTGCATGAATAAAAAGAATATATTTCTACACATGGAAGGACAACCCTAATTGTGAAAAAAATGTGCTTCCCAGATTTGCCAAATTCTGGAGATCAAGTCAAAAGAACTCCCGATTTCGGAAGCTTCAATCAATTAAGTTGGAGAAACATCAACCTCTACATCCTGAAGTCTAGGACATGGATGTGTTCTAAAGGTCAGACTCAACAAGCCCATAAATGATCGAGTTGTTGACGCTCTCCTCACTCAAAAGAAGAAAAGGCCGGTGAAAGAGCCCAGTTCATCGGTTTGATGACAAAACTATCCACTGACTTAAGTCAGACTGGTATGTTCTAAGTCGAACTCAACAAGCCCAAATATGGGGTTCGCTCTCCTCACTCAACAAGCGTAAGAAAAGGTCGTAGTGAAAGAGTCCCGTCGTCCAATGGCGATATGTTCAATCTCAAACCCGGATCCAACTTAGTGATTACAAGCTGATCTAGAGATCTCTACTTGATCGATAGGTCAAGACAATCGAAACTCTCAATTCGGACGCCAAATCTATATATATTGCGGGGTGATATCTTAATCTATCTCAAATGATCTCAAGCTCAAAGCACATATAGAAAATCTCTCCTCATCAAGTCCATCAAGCAAAAGGGACCGGGAAACAATTCCATAGTTCATACAAAGATGGGCCAAGGAATTTTATGGTTATTGATTTGTTAAAGCATCACCGTTCTTGACTAATAACTCAACATTGACCATATAAGCTAAAATGTTGGGTCATATGTATATCCTTCGAATGCATCAAGCGGCAAGGTTCATGGAGTGCATATACTTCACTGTCAATCATAGGGATCGGTCGCTTCATCAAGTGCCAAGCTCAAGTTAGACGAAGGAATTTCAAATTGGATCAAGCACGGATGAACTGATTCCCTAGCGGAGTCTTTCATCAAAACAAGCAAGCCAATTCCACCATCAAACCCAACCAAGCATGAAGCGAGGGTCGAAGGAGGCTCAAATCTGTAAGAACATAAAAGAAAAAGATCTTCAACAAAGCCATTGAAGCAGATAGTAGATGGTGCAAGAACTCTTATCTATCCGACAAGTCGATTCTGACAAATCGGTCAAGCCCGTCATTTAGCATGTCCTGAATAGGGCAGGATACTAATGATAAATCCTATCAAAAGCTCCTATTGCAATCGAAGTTAAAATGATCCAAAGCTCACCCTGGTCAACCATTTTCAATAAGCGTACTCGCACCATACGAATCACATTTATTGTGGGGCATTTGTTGACCTCACATATGTCATAAATCAAGACAAATTGACGGACCGGAGGTGGCGGCACAAATTGAGGCTCAAAATGCATTGCGTCCGAAAATGGTTGAAATGATCGCGCCGTCGATGACAAACTTTTCTCGTGTTGAATGTCAAAATTGGTCGGATATAAATATTGTATGACAATGATTAGTCCAGTCATTCGATATGCTTTGTATGCTCAGTTAAAGCTACAATGATACAAAATGACCTCCGTTCATAAAATTGATTATATGCGTCGCTTACACATTAAAATCTATCAAATGAGATCCGCACTTAATTGGACGGTTTGTAAATGTCAAGTGATTTGAAGTGACACGTAAATCGAGTGAAATCACTGGCGTGTTTAATTCAATCCAATGCGATGAGCGAGACTTTGTATCGCATTAAGAATGTCAAATTGGTCGGGATATAAATATCCACTTAATGATCAACTAATCAGTGTTAGTCGTCAATGCGCATGTATCTCGAGGTCAGAGGTGTCGAGAGGATAGAAGGCGTTCCAAAAATTATGGCTTGAAATATCAAATCATCAATTAAGGTATCGCTCAATTGAAAGTCTGTGAAAAATTGGTGAAAAGTCGTGACGTTTTGAAATTTAAAATTGACTCAAAACCAAATAAATGGCCTCGATTAAGGAGGCCATTATGTTTTGAACAAAATTATCTTAAATTAATATATATATTGACTATATGCATTTATCGGTGTGAAATTTATATTAAAAATATTTAATAAATGAAAAATTTATTAAAAAAAATTCTCAAATTACCCCCATGCTCAACCGTTCCCCCCTATTTTCAATTTTGTAAAAAAAAAATAAAAAAATTGAAAAAGGTAATCACTCCCCTCATTTCTCCCTCATTCCTTGCATCCCAGGTTTCTCCCTCTACTCTCTCTCTTCCGTCAGAAAGAAAGAAAAAAACAGTTAATTCTCCCCTCTCGCACTGTTCATCGGCTCATTTTTCGCATCCGCCGGCACTTTTCCCGTCGCCACACCACTCGCACTGCCGCTACCAACCCGCACCAAAACCGCGACCCAGCCGCCCAGCCCGCTCCACGCGCTCCGCCGCTCGCGTCCAGCTCGCCGACCCGCTGAGCGATCCTGCATCCAGCCTGTCGACCCGCCGCGCGTCCTGCGCTTCAGCCCAGCCCGCACACCGGCCCGCTCCCGTCGCACGAGGCCCGGCCTGCTTCCGTTGTTCCGCACAACAGCTCGCCGCCGTTCCTCCGGCCAAACAACGCCAATTGCTGCACTATTCCGCGCACGGCCCGTCTTCCGCATTCCGTCCAGCCCGCCGGACCTATTTCGGCCCATTCCGACCCTCCAGCCCGCAATTTGCACACCCGCTTTCACCATTCAGCCCGCAAGGCCACGGCCCAAGCCCAATTCCTCCATCCAGCAAGCCTCTTTCCTCTAGCCCAAGGCCCATAGCTTCTTCCTCCAGCCCACAAATCTACAGCCCACTGATCTACCAGCCCTTCAAACCCTTCTCCAGCTGTTAACCCTCCCATTTATTTTGGCCTATTCTGCAATCCAGCTGAACCGGCATTTCCATCGCCATGGCCTGGCCGTCAAATTTTCGTTTTGATTCGCAGAATCGGGAAGAACATCGTCAGTGCTTCCTTCTCGCTTTTCATCCGTTTTGATGTCGCAATTAGGGAAGAACATCATCGGCCAATCTCTTTTGATTTTGGTTACACCGCCGCTTTGGCCGTCCCCGTTTTTCGAAATCGGGAAGAACATCGTCCGATCTTTGATTCCGTCGCACCTCTCTTAACCCGTCCTTTTTGTTGCACCGTGGAGAAGAACATCGTCTGGGTGAATTCTTCTTTAATTTTTTATCACTCCACCTTACATTCTCAATCGCATATAACCTCGTTCCTTTGCAGCCCGGTAAAAATGCATCAGAATATGTGGGATTTATGAATATGAATATATATATATATATATATATATATTGTGTGTGTTCTTTCAAGTTTGAAGACCTCGTTGTTTGCTTGAGACGACGGGTTGAAAAAAAAATAGTTTGTGGTGTCATGAGACAACACCACTCAGCTAGGCGTCGAGTAAGCCACCACTTGTTGGTCACTCCCCTAGGCGAAATCTTCAGAAATTAATTTTCATACTTAGAAAAAAAATGGGGATGAATATATATTGCATTGTATGTCCTCTTCAGTTTAAAGACCTCGTGTCGCTCTGAGGCAACGAGATGAAAATCTTTGGTGTGTAGACACCACACTTCTCACGATAGGCGTGCAGGTAGCCAAAATACAGATGCAACTCTAAGGGGATGATGCAGGAGGTAAATTTTATAAATTAAACTTAGAAAAGAGGGGAGGAATGAATATATATATTGCAGTGTCTGTCTTCTTTTAGGTCCAAGGCCTCGTTGTGTGCTCAAGTGAGAGATGAAAAGTCTGGGTCAAGACACCACTTCAGAGAGGGCGTCAGAATAAGAAACACGATCTGACCCCACATGGGGATGATCAGGGAAAAAAAATCAAATCTTTTGACTTAGAAAAAATGAGAGAGTGAAATGAACTGACTTAAGAGCGCTAAATAGGGAAACTTGCAGCTAATTTTAAACTAAAAAGCGGGAAACAAGAAAAAGGGAGAGCCTTTAAAGCAAATTTTGGAAAGAATGGAATATTTATTTAAAATCTAAGTAAAATTTAGGGGAGGCTAATATTAAACTCACAAACTCTAACAGCTATTCTCTATGGCTTAAATGGAAGTAATGAGTGAGTTCTCTTTTCTTGTAAATTCTCAAAATTAAGCAAACTTTAATTGAAATTTGAGGGGTCTAATGCCAAACTCACAACAAACTTAAAAGAAACTCAAAATTTGAGGATGAATCCAAATTAAGTTTAATAACTCTTATACAAATATGGAGGTGATTACTATACTAGCTAATAAGTATAAGTAAGGCTAAAGAAATAAACACTGAAATCAGCATAACTTATCAAAAGTGATATAAATTGAGCATAATCAAACTAAGAGACTTGCAAAAACTCAATAAATAAAGCTAAATGTCAGTAGTATTTTAAACAACAATCTAAATCAAAACGCTTTCTTCGCCACCGGATTCGCAACACTTTGTATAAGTGAACAGAAGGCGTTAGTTAAAGCATTCTCAAATACACCCGCATGGGCCCCGACACTATGCTGAATGCTTAAATTCAAGTATCTGAGGATGCTATGCGGGTTGCTTCCCGGTTTAGTCTTGGGACTGGGTCCAAGTTAACAAAACCTAAAAACCTATAATAAGAGTTTCAAATCGTGAAACATTTCTATGTGATAGTAAATAATCCTCTAGACTAAAGTTAACAAGATCTAAAAGCTCTTAAACATATTCAAATTAATCGATATATTTTAAATCAAATTAAATGAAAATTTGAAATCAATCTAACTCAAAAATAAAAAGAAGCTAAATTCTTAAATACAGCATGAGCCCCTATCTTTGAATGCTTAAATTCAAGTGTCCGAGGATCTTTGTGTGGTTACTTCCGTTTAGTCTTAGGAATGGGTTTAGGTTAACAAATACTAAAAACCTATAATAAGAGTCTCAAATTAGCAAAATATTTGAAAAACTGATTCTATCAAGTGATAGTAGATCTAATCCTCTGTTAGTAGCTAAACAGAGTTGATTGATAAGATCTAAAATTCTTAAACAAATTCTAATTAATCAATTTTCAAATATCAATCGAAAACTACTTAAATGAAACTCTATCATTAAAAATTTAAACTAAACTCAATCTATCCACCTTCTGCAACTATTTATCGGGGGTGATAAATTGAGAAAACTCTGGCTCACAAAGGAGCCAATGTCAAATCAAATATTTTGCTATGTTCACTCCAATCTCTTTCCAGTAAGGATGTGGCGTTCCTCACGTATGGGGCTCCACAGGATGAAGCGTTACGACGAGTCCCTGATGTGGTTTGGCGGTCAGCCCATTATATTACGATCACGACCGTAACATGTATGCTCCCTAATGGCTCTGCCCTTTTAGTTGCGAATCATAGGGTATACTTAATAAGATAAACAACCTTCTGTCAGCTAAGGTAGACTTAAGTCTGTCTCCTTAGACAAACACCACTCCAGGTCTACAAGGATCTCTTGGATGATGTAACACATGTGTTGCTGATAAGGATCCTTCTATCAAGTTGGGTCGACTACCTCCTCGACTAAAATAGACTAGGGGCATATCAGGGATGAGATCCATGGGATCTAGATCGGGCACCTCATTATTCCCCCAACCATCCAGTTTAAGTTAAAATGAAGAATTTCATATCTTAAATTCTAAAACTCCACATGTTGCTACTATACACTACGCATTAAGTAATTTAATGACTAAAGTTCTCTCAGTTCTCTCTTTGGGAGGGGTAATTAACTATGGCTTTATAGGAAGCGGAACAAGATCTAAAGTTCTCGAGGACAAAATCTGGTAGTGTCTTATCTCTATTCCATTCCTTCTAAAAATTATATCGACACGTTAAAATACTCTTTTCATCGAAGAGGTCGGGGGCAAATTTTCGGAGCCCACAAATGACTAGCCTTAATCGAAAGTTCTCTCTCAGTTATTAGGAGGGATAATTAACTATAGAGGCTTGCGCCTATAGGAAACTTAGAACCAGATTTAAAGTCCTCACCAAATGAGGGCTGAAATCTTTAGGTAGTGTCTTATCTACTATTACATCTGCCTTCTGAAAATTACACCGACATTCTAAAATCAAACTCTCTTCAATTCAACATTTCAATATTTGTCGTGAGGTCGGTGGCGAATTTTCAGAGCCCACACCACCTTAATAAGAATTTTACGCCAATCTCAACATAGGGTTGATATAAATGTTGATTTAAGGTTATTATTATTAGCAACGACACTTCGTTCAAAATCGGCCGTTTGGTTGAGTGTATCAAATTGAGTCAATTTCACCAAAATGCGGCGCTTCGACCATTTGATTTTTGCAAGTTGTCCAATTGAACGAGCGGACTTACTTGATAGAATTCTATGTTTCGAAGCTAATGACACAATCAATTTTATGAACGAAGGTCGTTTGATTTACGTCGGTGTCTCCTAACTTCGATATGCGTACAAGCGTGTTGACGACTCGGTCGTTTGATCGGTTGATCGTCAAGTTGTGTAGTATTTATATTCTGACTAGTTTCATATTTTGAACGTGATGGCAAAGTTCTTTCGTTGATCAGAGGTCATTTGGGCTTATTTTGGCGACATCCTATATTTCAACCTCGATTTACGCATTTTCACTTCAATCATTCGACATTTGCACAGACTCGTCCCAATCGAGCGCGGACAGTCTTATTTGATAGTTTTCGATATTTCAAAGCTAATGGCATGATCAATTTCATCAACGGAGGTCATTGACATCGTCCGGCTTCCGATATGCGTCGACACATTGATAGCTCGATAATCGGTTGTGATTAGATTGTGCAATATTTATATTCGATTAATTTTACGTTCGACGCTGGTGAAGTCCATTCGTAGATCGAAGGTTATTTCGACAAATTTCGGTGATGTCTAGTGTATTTTGAGCCTCGATTTGATCGTGAATTACTGACGACTCGACTTATGATAGACAATAGTGACAATTACTAAAGATCTTAAGATTATAAAATTAATAATTATGATAATAATAATAATAGCTAAAAATATTTATTCAATTATGACTAAAATTATTTTAATAATTTTGATTTGATCTTATTTTGAATTTAATTATAGATTAAGATTTTATTTGTATCATATTTATTTTTCGCAAGCAACCTCCCTTGTCATTGGTATTTGTTGAAACTTATGTTGTCAACCTGGAGCACATGTAATTTTTTTTTAATTCGATATTCAATATGTACGCTGTTTGTTTTGTGATCGTTGTTTGAAAGATGCCTGTCGATCGTGACGATTTTGATTCAATTTCATAGTACATCACTTGCATAGCTTGGTATTCATTTTATGCTCAATCAAATTAACTGTTGGATGTTCCATCTAGCATATTTCAATATTTTGGATGCACCGACACAATTCATTTTGCGATTAAATGATGTTTGGGTAGTCTTGATGGTGCTCAAAGTGATTTTAGCATGCTTAGCGAAACACATCCGTAACCCACTGTTGTCATCTTATTTGATTTAATTGACTATGATAAGCTCCACTTCATTTATCTCGGCATTTCAGATGCATCGAGTTCAGGGTGATATTTGGGAAATCTCGACGACAATCAAAGCATTTTGATTCATATTTATTTGTAGTCTATCGCTTTTGTTGTCGACTATTCTTGATATGCCAAATCATCTTAGCTAGTGATAGTGATAGAGGTCAACATTTATATATAGGCTTTGAAGATCATATGAATCAAAAGTGAACTATTATAGGAAATGCCTGTTTTCATGGTGAACAATTTGGAGTTCGATCATGGAGGAGACATTCGAGAAGACATTGAATTTCAAGTGGAAGACGGAATCATGAAATCAATATGACAGAAAACTGATATGGATTTTGAAGATGAACAGTGTTCAGAATATTGCACTGATGATTTCTCCTCCAATCGAGCATTTGAGGCAACAGAAGACGATTTGGTAATTGAATTCATTTCTGTAAGCTAGTCAGATTGATAATAATGAAGAGAATGGAATAGAAGGTTCATTGGCGATAGAAGAGAAAGATTCTATCAGAAATTAGAAGAAAAAAGGGGAAGTTATAGAAAACAAAGAAATGAAGGATAACATGTAGATTATGAATGATATGGAAGAGTGTAACATACTAAGCACGAGATGGAACATTACAAGTTAGAAAGCATCAGAGATGCTTGTGTGCAGAATAGGGAATTCAATCCTCGAGCGCCATGCTTTCTTCCTTTAGAGCCTGACCGGGAAGCAGAAAATGTTTCTCTCAAGCACCAGATGTTAGATGAGAAGAATAATGCAAAGGAACGGATGATCAATTATGCACTTCAATAGGCTCTTACAAAACAAGGTCTTGCTAACACAAAGGTGTCACTGCTCGTCGAAGCGTTCAAGATTGTCATCCCACTTCCTATTTGTTATAAATCAGGGCCAACGAAGAGAATGACCAGTGTAGCACTAACTAAACACTCAAAAACGGAAGATTTATGTGAAAAAATTACGGGCAAAGGAGAAAACACTATATCAAATAGAAAGACACAAGTGCAGAGTTTCAGCACACATAAGGCTGAATCAAAGGAGTTGTATCCCTTATACAAAGTGAAGGGTTTTTTTATGCCTTTCTGCAAAACCCTTTATTAAGAAATTCTCAAAAGAGGGCCAATAAAGCAAGAGCACACTACCTAAAAGATAAACTAAAATAAATTTAATGGTAGAGATCTTCAATTCATGTGTTTATACTTTGCTACTAATGTCAGTGGAGATGCACATAAATTCGGGTTATAAATTTAACACTATGTATGAGAAACATCATCATGGCTCCACAATGCAAGGCCTATATAAAACTCATAGATATATATATATATATATATATATATATAATATATATATATATATATATATATATATATATATATATATATATATATACATATATATATATATATATATATATATATATATATATATATATATATATATTAGTTATCTGCATTTGTTCTAACATTTGGTGCTAACTATGAGCAACTCTTAGTGATTAGATGAAATAGAGATTAGGCTATGAAGTTGGAATTCTTTAACAAGATTGTAATTTCTTATATTAGTAGATTAAGAAAAGCTTGATAATGATGTGATTATGATTATTAAAACAATGGTAGTGAGGCAATAAACAGTGTATTATTCATAACAATGGTTTGTTTGCCTTCTACAACAGCGAATCTCTATTATTTCCTGTGAGGAACTGAATAGAGAGTTGGGCTTATTTTTTCATCATTTTGCAGGAAAAATCTGAATCCCTAAATTTACTTGGGGAAGCTTGGCTTTGTCAAAATTAGTTTATTTTTTTAGTTAATCAATATTTTCTGTATTAGTATTATTATAATTATTAGAAGCATTTTTTAATAATACTTGATCGAATTAATTAGTTTTTACAACCTCAGCCAGATTTTTACGACGGCCTTCATTAACCAAGCGCTGTTAAGGGTCAGCACGTCACCATCTTGTCTATTAGCGGTGGCCGGAGCTCCGGCCACCGCCATGCTCTCGCCGACCTTCCCGCCGGCAACGTAAAAAGAAAATGAACGTTGCCAGCTTAGAGAAATCAAAGCAATATCTATGAATGAAATTAAATAATCATGGTTAAATCAATTATCAATCCCTGTTAATTAAGCAAAAACTTGGATTAATTTAAAACGTTAAATCAAAATTAAGTTTTGAATCAAATTAAATTAATTCCCACAATTGTTGATAAATCAGTCAACTTTTAAACAAAACGCCCACTTTACGTAATACTGTTGAGAGAAGAATTTTTCTTTTTGCGGTAACTAAATATAATTTACCCGTCAGTTTTGACCTTTAATCTCCATTTGACTAATATGTAAGTTTGGGATATTATTTTATTTAGAATTTATATATACTTATATACTAATTTTATATTAATGTTATATTGCATAAAATAATAATAAAAAAGTATTAAAATCATTATTGCAAATGAAGTGGAATTATCTCTATTGAAATTTGAAATATATATATATGCATGGGGAAGAGACCTCTTTCTATTGGAGTCTCCACCCTTTCTTTAGGTGGAGGAAAAGGAAAGCTCATTAATGGCTGTTAACGGTAGAGAGGAGAGGAAGAAGCTTGGTGGTCTCAAGACCATGCCTTTTATATTATGTGAGTTTTTATTTTTATTTTTTATTTTTTGAAAATTTTTAAAGTGAAATACACTTTTTTTTATGGATAGTAAAATGCTATTTTTATAAATATTTAACTTTGAGTATGAGATATGTAAATAAAAAAAATTATATGCTATGCCTGTAAATTTTTCTTTTTTTTCATTGATCTGTTCAATATATTTTATATAAATTTTATTTAATTGAAGTTATAAAATTTTAAAAAATACTAATATATATGTAGTTTGTTCTCAATTCTAGATGGAATTGCCCTTAGAAACTAAATAGGCATTGTTAGTAGTGGTGACATCTTTTATAAAATGCACAATACATAAAGACACATCAATATATCTTATATCTAACTCCCTTAATGAAATGTGAGTCCCCCTTCTATATCTCTCCCTTAATTAATTAATTAATTAATTAATTAATTATTATTATTATTATTATTATTATTATTATTATTATTATTATTATTATTATTATTATTATTATTAATTTATATAAAAAAATTAGATTTTACATACATATCTCACAATTTTTATATATTTACATATCTAATATTTAATATTTTTATTTACATTTCTAATATTTTATCTTCATGTTAAAAACTTTAATCAATTTTTAAAAATATAATAATAATAAAAATAATAACATTTATGATGTAAATCTAAGGAGTTTGAAGCCCATGCTGATGAATCTGTATATTCTTAACATTTTTTTTTAATTTCCTGTTTTGCAAAAGCATTTACATTCTTCTTTATTTAGTTTTTTTTTTTTTCTATTTTTGCAGTTTTTATTTTTTAAAAAACCAAATTAATTATAATAAATCGACTCAAACGCAGCAAATGAAGTATGCGATCGATTCGCAGTTGCTGGTTTCAACGCAAATATGATTCTGTATCTGAAAAATGAGCTCCATCTTCCTCTCGTTCAGGCCACCAACACTCTCAATATTTTTTCCGGCACGTCGAGCTTCACCCCCATGATCGGAGCTCTCGCCGCCGACTCTTTCGCCGGCAGCTTCTGGACCATTACCGTTGGATCAATCCTCTATCAGCTAGTAGGTCTTATTCAATTGATTTCATGTTTATTTTATAAAATATATAAAAAATATGGAAATAAATTAGAAAAATATATAATTTTTAAAACTTTTTAGTTAATTAGTTCTATATATAAAGATATGAAGTGTTAGTAAAATAAATCTATAATGATCTAATCATTTGTTAATCTAGATAATTATCATCTGGAAAAAGTATTAAGATAATATAATAACGTCTGCTAAAAATTGTAATAAAATAAAATAAAATATTGAAGATGTGATTTTTAAGATAATAATAAGTTTTAAGTGACGTTAATATAAATATAAGAAAAATCTGAATAGAGTATTGAATTAAGTATTGGATATAGTATTTTTTTTTTTTTTTTAACTCATCGAGCTCAACTCTTAAACTGTTTATCAAGCTCAACCCAAGCCAGCTCACAGCTTCTCTCCCCTAACCAAAACTAACCAATTTGCAGGGAATGTTAGGCGTCACCATCTCCGCAATCCTCCCAGCGCTTCGCCCACCCCTGCCCTCCCAAATCCTCTTCCTGCCACCAAGCTTCAACATGGCAACAAGCCTTCTTCTACATATCCCTCCTCATCACCGCAGTCGGGTCGGGCGGGATCCGGCCGTGCGTCGTAGCCTTCGGTGCAGACCAACTAGAACAAGACGGGCCGCACACGGGGCCCTACAAGCCCAAACGACGCTGGAGCTTCTTTAATCTCTACTTCTTCTGCATCGGACTCTCAGTCATGCTTGCTCTCACAGTCGTAGTCTACATACAGGATAATGTCGGCTGGGGATTGGGTTTTGGGATCCCTACCATCGCCATGTTTATCTCTGTCATCGTTTTTGTGGCGGGGTACCCGCTTTATATCAGAAAGAAGCCCGGTGGTAGCCCATTGATCCGAATGGCTCAGGTGGTGGTCGCAGCTGTGAAGAAGAGGAAGCTTCGTGGGCCAGCTGATGTTAGGCTTCTGTATCAGGATCAGGAGCTCGACGCCGATATCACCACCGCCGGCCGGCTCTCGTATTCTAAACAGTTCGAGTAAGTCTAGAACGAATATATTCTTGAATTAAAAATATTATTTCCTATTTTGGCATTAAAAAGGTCATTTTTTTTTCGAATTTCTCACTGCAGGTTCTTGAACCGGGCAGCGATCGTCACCGACGGCGACAAATCCGACACCGGCCGGCCGCAGCTATGGCGGTTATCGACGGTCCACCGCATCGAAGAGCTGAAATCCTTCATTCGGATCCTCCCCATCTGGTCCGTCGGCATCCTCCTCGTCGCCTCTGCTGCAAACAACTTCACCTTCGGCATCATCCAAGCCAAAACCATGAACCGCCGCCTCGCCGGCGACTTTCACATCCCTCCCGCCACGCTCTTCATCTTCTCCGCCATCTCCATGCTCCTCACTCTCACCATCTACGACCGCATCGTCGTCCCTCTCGCCCGGCGTTTCACAACCCACCGCGACGGCATATCCCACCTCCGCCGCATTGGCGTCGGCCTCGCCATCTCCATCCTCTCCAATGTAGCCTCTGCTGTCGTCGAGAACCGCCGTCGCCGAGCCGCACACAAGATCAGTGTTTTCTGGTTAGTGCCGCAGTACGCGGTTCATGGTGTAGCAGAAGGGTTAGCCTCGGTGGGGTTGATGGAGTTTTTGTACGACCAGTCGCCGGAGAGCATGAGGAGCATATCTGCGGCGCTCTACTGGCTATCAATATCTGTGGGGCATTATGGTACCACGGTGCTGGTGACGATAGTGAACGATTTCACGAAGAGGTCAAAGCAGGGGAGTTGGTTGCAGAACAATATTGATAAGGGGAGGCTTGATTACTTCTACTGGTTAGTGGCCGGGCTCCAAGTCTTCAACTTTGGATATTATCTTGTTTGTGCGAAGTTTTATGTGTTTAAGAGGTTGGAGATCGCTGGAGATCGGAATCCGGCGCTGAATGTGGAAGAGAAGGGAAATGGTGAAGTTGAGCTCGCAGTTGCTTCTCAGGCTTAAGCGCCCTGAGACTTAGTTTTATGTATATATATATAATTTCTTGTGTTCTATAACTTCTCTTTGTATAATTTTTTTTCTTATCCATTGAATTGTCTTGCACTTAATTTGTATATCGAATGTGTAGGATAAAATTAAAGCGGTTTCAGAAGCACTCTAAGGTGAAAACGGAGGAGGAAATGAAGACTTAAGGGGTCCTTTGGCTAAGTTTGTCAGATTTCTTAAAAGCTATTTTAAAAAATTATTTATTTTCTACTTTTTGAAAAGGGGCTAAAATGAAATTTTCAATGAAATAGAGCTAAAATATAATTTCAAAAAGCACATTATTCAAATAGATATCAAAATTAAAAATTTACTCTCAAAAGTAAAACATACTAAAAAAGTTTAATCAAAGAAAAACTTATTGCGGAGAAATGCTAATAATTGAAAACAGAGACGTTGTTATTATACAGGGTATGGCAAATTGAACGATTATAAATAGATTAAAATTTGTTAGTGTAATATAAAACAGAGACGATGTTCTTTTTATTATATTTATTTTAAAATAAGTATAATGTATCATAATCAATGCTTTTTATATTACATTCACGTAAAAACATTTTAATAATTTTAAAATCCTTTGTGACAATTAGCCATTTTAATTTAAGTTATATTATGAGCGAGCTGAGCTCATGTAAGTGTTCAACTCTCTTTATATTAATTTGTGTTCGTATTTCTCTCTCTCTCTCTCTCTCTATATATATATATATATATATTTATTTATTTATTTTGAGCAAAAATAAGTTACACTATCAAATTGAGATTTATTCTTATTCCCCTCATTTATAAATCGAGCTTAAAATATTTATTCGTATTTGAGTAGACCATCTTGCTTCTCATTTTCAATAAAATGATGAATTGTAGATTTTTTTTTTTTTTTTTGCACCTCTAAATATGTTCTACTATGATGATTCTCTCTTAGACAAATTAGAGGAGCCATACCCTTCCCTAGTCATTTGAAAACCTATTAGGCTAAAGATAGAGTTATGACTAATTGGATTTTATATAGAATTTCATACTAATAATATGATTCAAATGCAAATTATGGTCTTATCATGTTAAGCTAAATTTGGACCCACTAAACTAAGAAGAAAGAAGCATCAACCAGAAATATTGATGCTACAATTTTTTCAATCTTATTACAAAAATAAGATAAATATATTACTCCTGATATCATTAAAGGATTTAGAACATGAGTTATTTAATTTGAGTCAATGAACTTCAAGAAATTTCTATGAAAAGTTTGGGACATGAAGAAGACAAGGAAGGAAGAGCTAACAATTTGGGTGGGGATAATGCTTTGACCTATTTGCTAGTTTCCTCATTGCATAGTAGGGAGTAAAGATCATTTTGGCTTATTAGCTGTAGGATTGATGATTTCATCATCAAAAGTAGCATTTTCGGTAGTTAAATAATTTCATTGATGATGTATCTTTCAAATTCATTAACCTTGAAGATTTTAAGAACATGTCACTTCTAGGTGGGTTGATTTTTAGTTGGATTGATTGTTGATTATATTTTTGATGTTGGAAATTAGAAATTTGAGTTAAGAAGAGCTGGTGTTGTCACCATTTTGAGAGGAGAGTTGCCATTATTTCATCCTAGAAAATTTGTGGTAATATAGTATTAAATTTAATGTCTTAATTTTATACAAATATCTAACACATGCACATATATCAGGAATTTAATATCTCAATTGATGGCCGACCAACCAAACTATTAAACGACTACACGCTACGCTCGAACATCGAATAACTTGAATTGATATATATATATATTAATTATCTAATCGTGTCGGCATAAAAGTCACATTAAAACTAATTAAACACTTAGAAAATTAATTTTAAAAAACTAAATAACTGTGAATCTCTCCCTCTTCGTTATTCGTTCTGCCTCAACCATTCCTCCCTCAACCGCAAGTCGTTCTCCCAAAAATTAAAAATAATCGCGCCCATGCTCCTACAACCGTTCCCTCTAAGAGAAACCACAAGAGAGGACGGCCTTTTCTCCTTGATCCAAAACCGTAAGCAAACTCTCCGGTTTTTGCCTTCTTCATTTTTCCTTGTACTTCTCTCTCTCGATTTCCCCCTTCAAACCGAATGGAGCCTCTCCGATTTTTCCCTCAATCGCACGCCGCAAGCGATGGCTCTCTTAAAACGCAATGAGAAGAATGCGCACTTGAAGAAACTTGAGAAATCATCAGAAAATCTGTAACTTTTCAAAGCAGATATATTTGACTACGATATCTTACTAACAGCAATTCAAGGCTGTGAAAGTTTTTTTTTTATGTGGCATGTCCTGTACCTGCATCTAAAGCACTCGATCCGGAGATTGAGGTGATCGCTCCTGCTCTCACTGGGACTCTCAATATTCTCAAGGCTTGCACAGAAGCAGGAATCAGGTGAGTTGTTGTGGTTTCATCAACTGCTACTGTTGCATCTTCACACAATCAACCGAAGCTCTTCAGCATGAATGACAACCTAGTTACCCCTTCCACTAGTGCAAAAGTTTACTTTCCATTAAGTACAAGGGATCATAACAATGTTAGCAATGCAGTTCTTTCATCAAGAAATGAAACGTCACTTCCTAATCACAACATAGAAAATTTTTCTCATGCAAAGCAATTTGTTGAGATTTGCCATTCAAAAGAAACTTGTTCGCTTGATTATAAAACTGCTGCTGAAATTAATCTGGTGGCAGAGGATAACATGTGTTGGTCATCTTTTCTTGACAATGGCATATCTAAGGGAATTATAGGAGAACCATTCTTGTCCCACTCAGATGGAATATCAACTATCCCATCAAATGTGAGGACACATGCTTTTGCTGGTGCCCTTAATTCCTTGAGTAATATAGGCAAGTGGAAATTTGAATCTTTGGGAAATATTGCCAAAAACATTTCTTCAGAACGTGATGATTTGGGTTGTGTTTCTAGAAATTGTGATTCCTTTTGAAGTTTGCAAACATTACTGGGTGACGTCACATCTAAACAGCAGAATGCTCTTGAGTCAGATGATTGGTCTAGGTTGCAGTCAGATTTAGGATTTGCAAAATTCAGCCGTAGCTTTGAAGATGAAAGTCTTTGCTCTCCCGTGAAAAAAAAAATCAAAGGATTTCTCCACTTTGTCTACAATTGCCACTAACGTGTCACATAAACTCGAAAAGCCTTTAACAATTTTGTCTACAGAATCTATGATGTTTCATGGTGAACAGAAAAACCTGTGATGTAGATCTTCAAGTAATAGTGGGTTTGCCCATGCTGATAAGACTAGAGATTAGAAATTCTTGATTGAATCCTATATACAGCATTGTGAAGATAGAATTTATCGAATATTTTTTCTTTTGATCTTGATGCAATTGATGATTGTGGTGATACACATTCTGTTTTAGAGTAGCTCCCCGATGACTTGTCAAGAATATCAAACACTATGTTGCCATCCACTCAGGATGATTCAAAATCTTATTTTTCAATGGTGAATGATTTGTATACTTCTATTGGACAGTTTTCTGATGGCGCTTTTGGTCTGACAAATAACTCATCTTGCTCTAAAATCATGGTAAAGAACGAAGCCTATGTGGAGGATTCATTCAATAAATTTTATTTCAAAACATTAAAGACTTCTAAGATTTCTAGCACTACCAGACTTCTTTCTACTATGGAGATAGTCAGTGGCTATGAAAGTTAGTTGGATATGTGTCACTCAGGTTTCAAGACTGCCTAAGAGGCGTGAGAAATGTGAATATAAAAATACATATATTTTTTTTTCTTTCGGTTTGAGCCCGCTAACGCCATTGGGTTTAGCTGCAAAAGACGGTGGTCGAAAGATACCGCTTCATTACTCATCGAGTAAGAGAAAAGCCGAGCAGACCCCTATGCCAAAAAATCGCCAGATTTAAATATTTGTATCTATATTTGCTTTATTGGTGAAAGGAAAGGCTTTATGCTCATCGTAGAATTGAATCAGGTAGATGCTTCAAAACACCAACCGCTTATGCTCATTGAACGGAGCTAAAAAACACTCCCCGATGCCTACACGACGATTTTAATAAATTTCAAATTTTGAGACTTAACATATATATATATATATATATAATATAAAGTCTAAAGAAATGGAGTGAAATTAAATATAAATGAACTATAAATGAATTTGAAAGAGACTTGAGTACAAATAAAATTAATAATCATATTTCAAATAAGAAAATATGGATCAAACTCAAGTGAACTAATAAAATTTGAAATAAATTTGAATTCCTTTGATATACATCACAAATGACCTTAAATAAATTTGAAGTTTAATTTTCAAATAAATAGGGAATTTGATATGAAGTTAAGAATGAATCTAAATCTTACCAACTCTTGTTGTAGAAAATGTGAAAATCCTTAAACGATAAAATTAAAGAAAGACTTGAAACTTTCTTTTGATAAACTTGCATATAAACTTGTATGAATACAACTGCATGAAGTATGTCCTCCCATATATCTTATAACAGTCACTCCTTTGGGTCAAATATTCCAAAATACATGCAAATGCTTGAATGAAAATAAATTAATTACCCATATCTAAAATGAATATATTTTTTATTCAAAGTTTGTGCAACTTTCAAATATTAAATTCACGAATTACACATTTATGCAAGCGGCAAAGGCGTTAATTAAAGCGGTCTTAAATACCCGATGCTATCTTTGAATGTTTAGATTCAAGTGTCGAGGATCTTGCATGGGTTATTTCCGATTTAGTCTTAGGGTCAGTTAACAACTAAAATCTATTATAATGAGTTAATTGGAGTATATAGGAAATCGATTAGGTATGGTAGTGGATATAATTCTCATTAAGAGCAAAATAGAGTTGGTGATATAAAGCAAGTAATATTTTAAACTATCTAAATCAAAATGCCTTCTTCCTAAATGCCTTTCTTTGTATACAAGCGAGCGATACTAAATCCAGTTTTAAAAAAAATCATAGGGTTTCCTTTAATCAAAAATTAAGAAATTTCTTTCTAAATATGATTTTCAAAATCAACGGAATCACTAATTAGGTGAAATTATCTAAAACATTAAAGATTTCTAAGATTTCTAGCACTACGAGACTTCTTTCTACTATGGAGATAGTCAGTGGCTATGAAAGTTCGTTGGATATGTGTCACTCGGTTTGACCTAATGCAGAGTAGTGGTGAGAAAAATGTGAATGATAATACATATATACATTTCTTTCTGCGAGGTTTCAAGATCATTAGGGTGTAGGTGTAAAAACGGTTGTGGTGCAAGGCCACTCATCCCTTCGTCATCGAAGAAAAAAAATGGATGTGGCACCAAATCTAAAATTTGAAATATTTGCATATATTTGCTTTATTGGTGATTAAAGGCCTCATTATGCCTGCGGAACAAAGTGTCGGCTTGAAACACACATTGTTATGCTCGTACGATGGGTAGGCTAAACACTCCGTCTTCCCAGGGATAACGTCGGGACGCTGTCGAAATTTTGCCAAATTTTGAGACTTATATATATATATATATATATATAATATAAAGTTCTAAAGAAATGGAGTGGATATTAAATATAAATGAATTAGAAATGAATTTGAAAGAGACTTGAGTACAAATAAAATTAAAAATCATATTTCAAATAAAAAAATATGGATCAAACTCAAGTGAACTAATAAAATTTGAAATAAATTTGAATTCCTTTGATATACATCACAAATGACCTTAAATATATTTGAAGTTTAATTTTCAAATAAATAGGGAATTTGATATGAAGTTAAGAATGAATCTAAATTGAGTCTAACAACTCTTGTTGTAGAAAATGTGAAAAGCCCTTAAATGATAAAATTAGAGAGACTTGAAACTTTCTTTCGGATGAACTTCGTACATATGAACTTGTATGAATACAACTGCATGAAGTATGCCCTCGCATATATCTTATAACAGTCACTCCTTTGGGTCAAATATTCCAAAGTACTTGCAAATGCTTGAATGAAAATAAATTCATTATCCATATCTAAAATGAATATATTTTTTATTTAAAGCTTATGCAAACTTTCAAATACTCGCCACCGAATTCGTAATACTTTGTACAAGCAAACAGAAGACGTTAATTGAGCAGTCTTAAATACACCCGTATGTGCCCCGACACTATGCTGAATGCTTAGATTCAAGTGTCTGAGGATGTTGCGCGGGTTGTTTCCCGGTTTAGTCTTAGGACTGAGTTCGGGTTAACAAAGCCTAAAAATCTATTATAATGAGTCCAAGTTAGTGGAATATCTGAGAAGCTGATTCTATCATATGGTAGTAAATCTAATCCTCTGTTAATAGATAAAACAGAGTTGACAGGATCTAAAGCAAGTAATATTTTAAACTACAATCTAAATCAAAATATCTTCTTAGATTTGGATCAACTATGCAATATAAGCGATACTAAATCCAATTTTAGAAAAATTATAGGGCTTCCTTTAATCAAAAATTAAGGAATTTCATTCTAAATATGATTTTCAAAATCAACGAAATCATTAATTAGGTGAAATTATCTAAAACTATAAATTCCTGCATGTGCTCGGACATAGAGATTTCAAGTGCAAATTTAATATTTGAAAAGGCTACATAGGCTAAATTAGAATAAAATAAAAATACAAAATCAATCTCATAATTCAAAAAAAAAATACAAAATTCTCAAATACATCCACATGGGCCTCGACACTATGTTGAATGTTAAAATTCAAGTGTCTGAGGATGCTTCGCGGGTTGCTTCCCAGTTTAGTCTTAGGACTCGGTCCAGGTTAACAAAACTTAAAAACCTATAATAAGTGTTTCAAATTAGTGAAATATCTAGAAAAAAAACTGATTCTGTGAGGTGAAAGTAGATCTAATCCTCTATTAGCAGTTAAATAGAGTTGACAGGATCTAAAGCTCTTAAACATATTCAAATTAATTAATTTTTTAAATCAAATTAAGTATCAATCTAAAAACTGCTCAAATGAAATCTAATCATTAAAAAATTTAAACTAAATTCAATCCTCCATCCGCTTGTTTGGCGGGGGAAATTAAGAAAACTCTAACAAAGGAGTCAATGTCAAATCAAGTGTTTACTATGTTCTCTCAATCAATCTCGCGTCGATGGGGCTGGCCCATATCCTCGACTTCATGAAGGCGGGCTTCAGATGGCGATTCGACCGAGTCCTCTAATGTCGGGTGATTTGGCTAGTCGGCTCCATTAAATTACGATCGACCATCGTATGCTCCCAATAATCATCCTTTGAGTTGTGAATCATAGAATATACTTGATGAGTCCTCTGTTAGCTAAGGTTGACTTAAGATTGTCTTGACAAACGCCATAATCTGAGGATTTCTTAGATGGCGTAACATATGTGTTCGATGAGGATCTTTATGTCGGTCGACTACCTCCTCGACTAAGTAGACAGGGACCGCGGGATGACGGAACCATAGGATCTAGATCGGGCACGTCATCATTCCCCCAACCATCCGGTTTAAGTTGAAATGATGAATTTCATGATTCAAATTCTAAAACTTCACATATTGCTACTATACGCTACGCATTCAATGATATAATGACTAGCCTTAATCGAAAGTTCTCTCCCACTTATTGAGAGGGGTAATTAACTATAGGGGCTTGCGCCTATAAGAAACTAACTAGATCTAAAGTCCCCAAAATGAGGGCGAAATCTCTGGTAGTGTCTTATGTACTATCTCATCTGCCTTCTGAAAATTACATCGACACTTCAAATCATCACTCTCTTCAATATCATAAAATTGTTGAGAGGTCGATGGCGAATTTTTTCGGAGCTCACATTAATGATGATTGTTGGTGATGGTAAGCTTTAAGTTTTCAAGCACAACTCTTGACTCCTACTCTCATGTTGATAATGTGATCCTACTTATAAAGTTTTTTCGAGGAGCATTTTACTAAATTTAGCTAAAATCTCTAAATACTACATCGAACAATTTGTGTTGAATCATTTAATTATAGACTATTTTTTAATATCTAAGTGTTTTAATAAACTCAAAATTAAGTGATCTCGCTCATTAAATTTCTCGTTGCGTCGTTCAATTCAACTATAATAACGTCGTTTGTGAAGATTGTATGACTCTTTAAATATTACCTTGAAGCTTTCTCTCATGCTTTAAGTGTTTAATTTAAGCTCATTTGAACTTTGATTAAATTGCATTTAGTGTTTAAGTATTGCATTTAAACATTCATTTTGATTATAAATTTATTGAATTGATAGAAAATTGATTTTCAATTTATTTTTAGATGTTTTCAACTTGAGAAATCACAATGTTTATGCTTTATTAAATGAATTTTATGATAACATTTAATAAAGATGTAGGTCTAGAAATCAAGAGGAAGATGACATTACTCATAGATTTCGGATATAAGCCGTTTATTGGTGCCTAGAGACAGTCAATAATGGACATTGATGAGATCGCATAGCCATGAAAAACAAGCTCAATCATTCTTTTGGTAAAAAGAGAGACCGAGCATTTAATAAGAAATATGCCATTGGTTGATGGGTCTTAGGTGTTGACCATTGCCATATATTAGTTGACAGTCAACGAGAAATGTGAGGAGTTCCAGGATTAATGAGGAACAATCTACTTTGCTGTTCTTCTAATATCAGAGGAGATCAAATTGATAGTCGTTGATTAACATTAATTACTAATCTCTAAGCTTACGGTTTGACTCAAATGAGATTAGAAAAAAAGTCCATTATTTTGATTAATTCTCTCGCAGCTAATCCATAATTAATTCATTTAAATCATAAGATTTGGAAACATCGACTCATTAGGTGTTGGATTTTAGCGTGCTTAGTATCGTTGGAAAGATAATAAAAAATTCTACAACTTTTATTTTAACAACTTTTGACGAATCTCTTTTGGTGAGCCATAGTGTTTGCAAATGTCCGACTTCTGAAGTTGCAAAAATTGAAGATATTGATGCAGCTCTGGTTTTTTGGCCATATCAGGCTTATTAGATGTCGGGTTTCAGTGTGGTTGATATCTTTGGAAATATAATGAAAAATTCTATAACTTTCATGTTGACAACTTTCAAGCGAATCGTGAAATTGATTTTGCAAATATGTGACGTCACGAAGTTGCTGAAAAATTAAATATATTATGACGTTTTTTTTTTTTTTTTTGCCATGATACAAGATATATTATTTTTTGGTAATATCAAACACTCTCATTATATTACATATATAATTTAGTTTGAATTTTTATGTAATTTCAGGTTGAATCTTTCATTGAGCTGATTTATATATAGAATATAATGAGAGTGTTTGATATTATATACTTCAAGGAAATGTTCATTTGGAATGCATAAAATTCAAACTCAATTTATATATCACAATATATTTAATTTTTGCAACTTTAAAAGTCACATATTTGTAAAAACTGCGGCTCATCGGGAGAGATTCGTCGAAGGTTCTCAACACAAAAGTTGTAAAATTTTTAATTATCTTTCCAACGATACCAACCATGCAAAGACATCTAATGAGCTGACATTTAAAAAACGAGCGATCAATTTCAAACTTCGAAAGTCGCATTTTTAAAACACTTTAGACGATTCATCAAAAGTTAATGAAAGTTATGAATTTTTCATTATCTTTCCAACAATACTAAGCACCGAATCGACACTGATGAGTCGATATGACTAAAAATATTGAATTTAATTTTTTTTTTAAAAAAATAATTGAAGAGTCGTTAGACGCACCTATTCTTAAATTTTTTTTGAAAATGACTAATCACCTAATTAAGTTTATAAAATGACCTAATTTAAAAATTAAGTCATATCAGAGGAGATCAAATGATCAAAAAGAAGAAACATCACTTATTTCTAGATGTCAGATGATAATTTGTAAGGAAAGGTGAAGGTTAGACAATAAACAATGATATGCTCAATCATTCTCTTATTGTGAGAGACAATTAGGTGATTTGAAAGATTAATGTTAGATGTTTGGTGATCATTCATAATCAGCTTTATCATTTTCCTATTACGAGAGGAGATTAAGCAACTCAAAAGATTGATGCTAGATGTCAAAAAACAAATGAATATTACATTTCTATTATTACTAGGGGGTCAATTGATAGTCGTTGATTAACATTAATTACTAATATCTAATGCTTACGGTTTGACTCAAATGAATTACTTATGGATTAGCTGCGAGAGAATTAATCAAAATAATGAACCTTCTTTATCGTAATTTAAATGATAATTAATATTTTTTTTTTCCTTCGTCTGTTTTTGTCCAAATTATTTTTTTATTATTTCGACTGAAGAGAATGTTTCTATAATTGTATTATTAGTCCCGTTATTGTTGATATATCAGAGAGAAAGTGAAGCTTACGTTATAGCTTAGAGGAAAGAATTATTTGCCTTTTGGTAACTAAATAGAATTAATTTAGCCATTAGTTTTGACTTTCTCCGTCTCCATTAGAGACCATTTTAATGTCAACTAAATAAAATATTAAATCATCGGATATATTTAATTCTGTTCAGCAGTAAATAAATTGGTGCTGTGCGCGTATTTTATACAGTTTTATTAGAGATACGATGATCGATCATATTATTATATGAAGTTTACATAATATTTAACAGTCTTAATATTTATTTATTGTCATAAAATCACGTAAAAGGAGCGCAAAAATACAGAATGAAAGAAATAAAATATTTAGATCAAATTTTACGTTTAATAAAAACTATAAGTAAAAAAAAGTCGTAGCAGATGAAACCAAATCATCGTACTCTCTCTACTTTGCTTGCTTAATGAATAATAAGCATAATAATATATATAAGCCTCTCTTGCGCTGAGATCCTCCACACCAATATTATCTGAAGCTTTTATTTTCTTTTTGGCGGAGGAAAAACAAAAATTAATAGATGGCTGACAGTGGAAGCAGAAACGAGAAGAAGAAGAAGAAGCAGCTCGGCGGTCTCAAGACCATGCCTTTCATTTTATGTGAGCCCTCAAAAAAAAAAAAACTTTTTTTTTTACTCTTCACATCCAAGGCCTTTTATATATAATCCTATAGCTAATTAATTATACAAAATGTATAATATATATTGTGATTTTTATCTAATTTAAATAATATTACATACAATCTTATATTAATGATCGAATTCATTTAATTTAATTATATATTGACCAAAAATGATGGTAATATACGCAGCAAATGAAGTATGCGATCGGTTCGCTACCGCCGGATTCAATGCAAATATGGTTCAATATCTCCGGAACGAGCTCCATGTTCCTCTGATTCAGGCCACCAACACCCTCAACAATTTCGCCGGCACGGCGAGCTTAACTCCAATCGTCGGCGCACTCATCGCAGACTCCTTCGCCGGTCACTTTTGGACCATCGCCGTCGGAGCTACTCTTTATCAACTGGTAAGTAAGGTCAATTTGTTGGTTCATTGCAGATATTATGTAATCCACAGTTCTTCTAAAGATTTGAAATTTAATATAATCGCAGGGAATGCTGGGCGTGACCATCTCCGCAATCCTGCCGTCTCTCCGGCCGCCGCCATGCTCTCCCGAATCTCCATCCACTTGCCAGGAAGCTGCGATGTGGCAGCAAGCGATATTCTACTTCTCCCTCCTCCTGACGGCGATCGGGTCGGGCGGGACCAGGCCTTGCGTGGTGGCATTCGGAGCGGAGCAGCTGGAAGAACAGGACGGGTCGGGTCGAAAATCTGGGCACGGGGAGTCGTCGAAGAAGGAGCAGCCGAGCTTCTATAACGTCTACTTCTTCTGCATCGGAGTGTCGGTGATGCTCGCCCTCACGGTGGTGGTTTATGTACAGGAGAATGTCGGGTGGGGGATTGGGTTTGGAATCGCCACAATCGCCATGTTCATCTCCATCATCGTCTTCCTCGTCGGATACCCGCTTTACATACGCAGGAAGCCCGGCGGGAGTCCCATCACCCGGGTGGCCCAAGTGATAATCGCCTTCTGGAGAAAGAGGAAGCTCGTTGTGCCCACAGATGGTAGCACTCTGTATCAGAACAGGGAGCTGGACGCTAATATTTCTACCGCCGGCCGGCTCGCCCACACAAAGCAGTTCAAGTAATTGCTCCTATTTGAATAATTTTTTATACCCAGGTCGCTCGATAGATCAATCGATCGATCGATCTGCTTGGTAAATTGGAATTTGAAAATTGAAATAAATTATGTAAAATGCAGGTTTTTGGACCGGGCGGCCATCGTTGTTGACGGCGACATAGATGAGAGCACCAATCGTCCCCTGCTATGGCGCCTTTCGACCGTACACAGAGTGGAGGAACTGAAATCTATTTTGGGAATCCTCCCAATCTGGTCAGCCGGTATCTTCATCTCCACCGCCACCTCGAACAACTACACCTTCGGCTTAGTCCAGGCCAAGTCAATGGACCGCCACCTGGCCGGCGGCTTCACCATTCCGCCCGCCAGCCTCTTTATCTTCTCCTCCGTCGCCATGCTGCTCACACTCGCCGCCTATGAACGCGTAATCATTCCCCTTGCCCGCCGCCTCACGGGGCGCCCGGAAGGCATCTCTCTCCTCCGCCGAATTGGCATCGGCCTCGCCATCTCCGTTCTCTCTAACGTGGCAGCCGCCCTGGTGGAGAGCCGCCGACGCCGCGCTGGTGGCCACATCAATGTGTTCTGGATGGTGCCGCAGTGCGCGGTACACGGCGTTGGCGACGGGTTCGCTTCGGTGGGGCTGATTGAGTTTTTGTGCGAGCAGTCGCCGGAGAGCATGAAGAGTATAGCGGCGGCGCTCTTCTGGCTGTCGATATCATTGGGGCACTATGGAGGAACATTTCTGGTGACGGTGGTGAGCAACTTGACAAAGAAATCGAGGGAGGGTGGTTGGCTGCAGGATGACATTAACAAGGGGAGACTGGATTACTACTACTGGTTAGTGGTGGGGATGCAGGTCTTCAACTTGATATACTTCATTATTTGTGCCAGGTCTTACGTCTTTAAGAGATTAGAAGTCGAGGAGAAGGATGCGGAGGAGAAGGGTGATGCTCCTCAACTCGACCTTGATGGTGGAGATGAAGATCAGGCTCATGTGCATCCCACTCTTGTATAGGACTAACTTTTCCCTTATTTTTTTCCATAGGCTTTCTCTCTCTAAGGTTATTTTAATTATTTGTATTACTAAGTTTTTTTTTTTTTTTGTATTTATTGATTTGCATTGTAATTGTTATATAAAATATCATTATTTTTTATAAAATACAAATATTTAAAAAAAAATTACTACTTGATGCAATAATGAGGCTGTTAGATGTTAATGAAGAAGATCGCATTTATATTATTATGAGAAGATCATCTTTAAGTAGACATTAAAAAAGGAACTAATTATTATTATAGATATGAATGTTGACTTTAATCAAACTTATTTTTACAGGATAACAAATTAAAAAATTATCTAGAATGAAAAATAGTTGGTATGACTTAAAAATATATGCTAATAATTGAATTTATAATAAATAAAATATTTAATTATATTTCAAGAGCTTGATTTTGATTCATTTAGCCTTTGAATAAATTTTTTTTATTTTTGTTTTGTTATATTCATCTCATTGAGATATTTAATTTGATTATAAGTTTACTAAAATCAAAATTTAATTAATCATGAATTTAATTCGGGAGATTACATGCTACATCAAGATCAATGCTTGATAAATTAAATTTTTAGATGATATATTATTTATTTTTTATTTTCAAAATTAGTATTATGTTGTTCAAAAATATATTAAATTTATATGAAATCATAATTTCTTAAATTATAAGACATGATTGTCTCTCATGTCAATATGTACCTTTCCATCTTGACAATAATCTAAATAAATTATTTATAATTTTAATTTATAAAAATTGAGTAAAAATTAGCTTCAAATTTATTGAATATACTCAAAATTTATTGTTGAGGCATTATTGGGTTTCAAAAATGTTAAACTTGAGTCCACAATGTTAAAAGTTGGTTCTGGGGACCTAAAAAAAATATTGGACTTAGGTTATTCAAGCCCAAATTTGGGCCAAGATACATTTTTTTTTTCTTTCTTTTTTTTTAAAAAATTATTATAACTTTAATTTTATTTTATTATATATAGCACGTGCATAGTGACTCTTATATAATTTTTAAATATTTAAGGCTTTCATCTTTTAAGATTTTTGATATATCTATTTGAAACTTTTAACATTCATATATTTTAAATTTAACTATATCTTCTAATGATTTTATCCTTTTAAAGTTTTTGACTTACATATATTTTTAAGGCTTTTTAAAATTTTGAAAATTTTAATATGCATATACCTTATGATGATTTTAGCTTTCTAAGATTTTTGATAAACTTATATCTTCTAAAATTTTTAACTTTTAAAGATTATTAATTAGTAAATAATATATCAATCACTTATTTTCTTAGAGTCTTTTTAATGAGGAAGCTGCCATCTACTAATTTATTATTGAGGCTTCTTCAACTGTGTGCCTTTCAAGAGTTGTTTGTTAAGACCCTGCTCTTATAAAATCTTGCTTATGAAGAATTTGATCACTACTAGCTTCACATCGAGGAAATTTTATGTGCGTGTCTTCTTGAGATTTGTTAAGAATATATAGCATAATTTATGATATTAACATTTTATTAATGATGAAAATTTACTTAATAGATAAATCTTGACTTTTAAAAGATGAGAGCTAAACTCACTTTGTTTGTGTTGCGTGCTAGAAAACCGTCAGAGTAGAGTGAAAGTTTATGGCATTCGATTAGTCCGGCACACACAATTAATTAATGAGCGAACAAGAGACACTCACAATTTTAAGCGTGGAAAACCTCAAAAGGGGAAAACCACCTGGATAAAAGCTTCCACTATGTATTTGTTTGAGTACAAAGTCTTCACGATTACAGGATTCTGATATGAGAGAGGACCAACAAGCGTGTAACAATGATCGTCGGTTGTAATAGTTGCGTAGGTGGAGATCACGGGGACAATTAGATGGTGGTTGATGTCAGAGCGGCGGGGTGTGACATTGCTTGGAGGATCTTCAGAGCTTCTTCTTCCTCCTTGCTTAGGCTTTTCCTCTTCTTCCTTGTTTGGATTCTTCCTCTTCTTCCTTGTTTGGATTCTTCCTCTTCTTCCTTGGGCAGTTGGCGAGAGGATCGGCTGACGGCGGTGGCCGGTGGTGGTTGGCAGATTGGCGGTGGCTCTCTTCTTCACTTGTTTGACTCCTCTTCTTCTTCCCTTTCCCCTTTCATGTGAGGGATAGAGTTCTATTTATAGATGGGAGGAGGCGTTTCGTAATTTATGCAAAGTGGTGCCACTCCTCTTGATGGACGGCTTAGAATGGTTCCGATCATTTGATGTATTTTGAGCATTTGGATGCCCAAATGAAGTCAATTATGAGATCTTAGGCTCGCTAGATCCACGAGACGCTCGATTTGACACTCTATATTTAAGAGCTATTTTGGGATGTAATGATATCCCAAAGATTCCAAGGATATTTCAAGTGCTTAATCTCGGCCTCTTTAAATCGGTCGCTTTGATATTAAGATTCTGGACTTTGATTAGCGTATTTTGAGCACCATATCGTTTGTTTTAACATTATTTGATAATGTTGATCTCCATGCATACGCCATAAGTCAAGTCAAGCTCACAAGGTGAATTCGATGAGCTTCAGCACGCAAATTGAGTCAAACGCACGAGTTAAAAAATTAGTCGAAATGATCTCCGATCGATGAACGGACTCCGCCATCGCTTTCAGAATTCCGAAATTGATCAAAATAAGCATATTGCATAATTCAACGGCCGATCGATCAAGAATGAGGGTCGCCGATGCGCTGACACGCATATCGAGTTCGGGAAGCTATGACGTTGTCCAAATGATCTTCGTTCATGAAATTGATTACTCTGTTAGCGTCAAAACATTAAAACCTATCAAATGAGATTGTTCGCTCTTAATTCGGACGAGTATGCGTAAATATCGAGGGATCAGAAGCAACGACGCGCAAATTTGAATTGAAATTGACCCCGATTTGACGCCGACTTGAGCCAAACGGCCTTTGATCGCGAAACAGACTGCATCGTTGCGTCTGAAATATCAAAGTAACCTAAAATCAACATATACATTGTTTATTTGATGATATCAGCACGAAAATCCAAATTATGGAAAACAAAAAAAAAATGCAAATCCAATAAATACCACTCCTAAAACCCTAAACCCTAATTTTTCCTATTCTCCCTCCCTCTCCCAACACAACTCTCTCCTCTCCTCTCTATCTCTCTCTCTCTCTCTCTCTCTCTCTCTCTCTCTATCTCTCTCTTCCCCCTATCTCTATCTCTTCCCTTTATTTCAGACTCATTCACCGCAGTGCTATGAGTTTTCCGAAACGACCGCTGACATGACAAAACACTATAGCAAGTGGTGAAAATCACTGTCGATCAGAAGGCGACATTGTTCGGCTGCGACCCAGCGCTGAGTGATCAGCGAAGCCCACGATGCTCTGTGGAAGCGATGACGCGCTGATGCTCCACGAGCACCAGCAGTGCTTCGCCATGGAGTCTCACGCTGGCTCAGCGCAGATCACGATAGCTGTTCATGCACTGGCGACTACTCTTCGCGTGTGAGTTCCCGGTGCCCTCAAGATCACCGCACACTTCACTGGCCTATATTTGACCATAAGTACCAGTCCACACCTTTCTTGACATGGTTGAGAAACCTGTGTTTGCTTGTTGACTATAAGTACCAGTACACGACTTTCTTGGCGTGGCGAAAAATTTGTACTTGCTTATTTGTGTATAAGTACCCATACACATCTTTCTTGGCGTAACGGGAAAATTTGTTTCAGCATGTACCTTAGAGACTCATACATGCCTTTCTTGGCATAGTGGGAAGGCACATTCAGTCAGGTTTATAACCATACACGCCTTCGTATGCAGGGCGGTGCAAGATACCGGTAGCTCTATACTGGGATGATCGGGATGTCAAAATGTTGTCAAACTTCACACCGATATGGGGATCTCCATAGCTTTATAGTAAATTATGCTATGATATAAAATTATTATTTGAACTCAGATGTGTGTATAAGTACCGCATACCTTCTTGGTGTAAGAAAATCTATTTCAAAGAGTTGAGCTCATACATATTTTTCGTGGTGGGCGATTCAGCCATGGTTTATACCACCCATACACGCCTTTCTTAACGTGATGGGTAGGCCCAGCGTACCCAAAGTAGCCCCTTATACGGGGACGACGTCGGGATGACACATTCAGTTGTGGTGTTTACACCACCCATATATGCTTTTCTTGGCATGGTGGGCAGGCCTGACTCCCGTTGTAGCCCCTTATCTGAGGACGACACCGGGAGGCTGCCGAAATGCTATCAAAATTTTATCTAAAAATTTATACTTGTAATGAAATTCAGTTAAAACTAGCAATATTATACAAATCCCTTAAGTTTAAATTAATGTTGAATCAAATACACCTACGTGAGCCCCGACAATACGTTGAATTCTTAAATTCAAGTGTCAAGGATGTCGCTATGCTGCCAGTCATAGGACGGTCAAGTTAACAAAACTTAAAAATCAAATGATGTTATTATAATATCTTCAATCTAATAAAACATCTGAGAAGCTAATTTTATCATTTGACAAGTAGATCTAATCATCTATTATTAAATTAATAGAGTTGATGGGATCTGAAATAGCGAAATAATAAATCACCTCGATGATGGCCGTGTTAAATGAAAATTTTAACTGAAGGGGATACTTCCATCGAAATATGATTACAATTTCAAAATAAATTAACTTAGATTTAATATCAATCTAAATGCAGAATTTAAAATATCGTTAAGCTACAAATGTCTAAATGAAATTCAATCTAAAAGCTTAAAGCAAACTTGATTCAATCCACCTTCCACAATAGTTTGTGAGAAATGACAAACTAAGAAAACTCTAGATCACAAAGGAGCTAAAGTCAAATCAAGTACACAACTATGTTTACTCTCAAATAATCTCATGCCAGCAATGACGTGGCTCTTGTCCTCTGACTGTGTGGTTTGACCAGTAAGCTCCACACATGATGTATTTATGACCAGAGTCCTCTGACCGGGTGGTTGTCGCTTAATGACGTATTAGATTATGGTCATGATGAAAGATGCTCCCCAATGGCTCGCCTGAGTTAAACCATGTATACTTGATTGGGCAAAAGCCTTCTATTAACTAAGGTAGACTTAAGTTTGTCTCCGATAAAGCACCATCCCGTCCCATAAGAATTTCTTGGATGACGCACTGTGTTGCGATAAGGGATCATTCGGTCGGTTGGTTAATTCACCTCCTCGACTAAGTAGATTAGGACCACTACGTGAAAGAGGACGGAACCATGGGATCTAGATCGGACGCGTCATCGTTCCCCCAACTATTCGCTTTAAGTTAAATATAACGAATTTCATAAATCTAAATTAAAAAAAAACTACATGTTGCTATTAATAGTACTGCGATTAATCTCACCATATTTAAAATTTTAATAATTTTGACCATTAGAGATAATATCTTTTAGAAGCATGTTAAACTTAATTTTTTGATTTGCATTGATATCATCATCTATATTATTTTGAGTTTCTACTCAATGAATAAAATCTATATAGGAGTAGGTTGTCTCTCACATCAATAAGAAGCAAAAGTTCTAAGTCAAAGACCTCCACGAAAAAACCTTATAGTAACTTTGAATCAATTAAGAGTATTTGATGTGCTTAATAAGAGAATCTTTAGAAGTATTTTTAATAATTTCTTCTTCAATTTGGTGAATTTCAATAAGACAAGAAAATTCATTGATAATTCTTCGATTAATAATGAAATGTTCAATAAAAAGCTTAGTTAATTTGGTCAACTTCTAAATAGTTGTTCTAAAAAGAAAGTAAAATTAGGTTAAAGCTTGTCTCTTTAGAGTTGAAGGAAGACTTGGTAAAGAGCTGCATCTAAAGCTTATTGAATATATATTATTGTCATATAGTGATTCTTATGCTCATAGAGATTAGACGTCCCATTTTAAGGTTCAATTACAAGCAATTTTAATTTTGTTACAATAAAACATTAGATAATTATATTAGGCAAGGGAAAAGATTGTTGGAAGTTTTTTATAAAGGGTAAGTTGATCTTTCTCCTTTTTAAGAAAAATTATTTTGGAGAACTCATCAAAGTTCATCTCTTATGATACTAAGAAGGGTTGAATTAAGTCTTGTAATGTTGCTCATGGATTATAGGTTGGTTGAGCATTATAAGGAATATGTGCTAAATTGGTATTGTTTGTGAGATCCTCTTATGGATAATGATGAAATGCACAATATGTATGACATCAAATTGATTAGCTTTGACCTAATGTTGAATTCGTGGTGAGTGATATCTCTTATGATGTGATAGTGCCCTCTATATCTTGTTTTCACTAAGAGTTGGATGATTTAAGTCTATTTCTCCTTCATTCTATAAATGCATCCTTTTAAAACTGAAATAAGATTACTTTAACCAAGTAAATGATGTTGTCCTTGATTGAGATTGGTTGTTAGTCATTGGAAAAGTATGTTGTGAATGTTCTTAATAGATGATGTCAAATTATTGCATGACATAAAATTCATATATATATATATATATATATAACAAAATCTTTAAAGTTACAAAATTTTACTCTTCTCTCTGATCGAAGAAGATGGGGTTACAAAATTTAAAATATTTGCTTATCTTTGTTCTATAAAAGTTAGATCACAATCATCTAAAAATAAAGCCACAATAGCCTTATAGTGGTGGTTAGGTTATAACATCAACTAATGATGGTTTATGATGATTGTTGGTGGTGATTTGCAATGGTTGTTGATGGTGGTTCACTTCAAACTTTGAAGCTTAGCTTTTAGCTCCTCTTTTTATATTAAGAATGTGGTTTTATTTATATAGAAACATTTTAATAAATTTAATCAAAATCCTAAAACATTACATCGAATAATTTGTATGAAATTCTTTGATCATAGATCATTCTTTTAGTATTTAAATACTTTAACGACCTCAAAAATGAACAATCTTATGCTCATTAGATTTCTTTCATTGAGATGCTCGATTCAACTGTAAGCATACTAAATTTAAAGTTTATTTGATCATTCAATTAATGCTTTAGAATTTTTAATTATATCTTAAAGACTTGATTTAAGCTCATTGGACTTAGATCGAATATTTTTTAATGTAATTCATCTATAAATTTGTTAAAATTAAAGTTTGGATGATTATGAATTTAATTTATGTAAAATTGTATTACCTATGTCTTATATATATGTATGTATGTATAATGAGTTACAATATATTTTTTAGAATTATGAGTGATTCACTCAATTGCAAAGTGTGTAAAATGAAGTAGTGATTTTGAAGATGCAATCATCTCCTTCAATTAATAAGTCATATCTCCTTTAACTGAGTTACTATTTGTTGTGACAATGACGGAGCCATAATAGAAATTTTACCAATATTAAGAATGACATAGATACTTAAACTAAGAATAAAAGAGAAAAATAATACACAAACACCAAAAACACTAATGTTTATGTGATTTGCCTCCTAAGACATAATTTCTTTATAAGCTAGGTTCATAAGACAATTATAATGCTAGTCACCAGTGCCACTTAATTATATAAGAGATACAACATAGAAGATGATGAAATAGTATGTAGCTATAATGACTTAAAATTTGAATGCTTGCATACTAATATAGGTTTAATTTTTTATGATAAATTTATTGATTCCAAGTTTGATGTCATTGAATTTTCAATATTATTACATACATGAAATATTTAATAATTGATGTATTGTGATGTAAATATAAATAATTTAGGCAATTAAACTTTTAGGTAAGATGGAAGAAATTTCTGTTGAAATTTTAAGTATATTATTTTCAAACCTTTAAACATTTTTGCGTTCATCAACATCTAACTTCCTCATTATTGTATCAAATAGCAACTCTTTTTAAAAAAAAAAAATATTTGTCTTTAATAAAAAAATTAATAATATTTTATATAACAATTACAATGCAAATCAATAAATGCAAAAAAAAAAGAAAAATTTAGGAATACAAATAAATAAATAAAATAACCTTAGAGAGAGAAGGCAGAGGGAAAAAAATAAGGAAAAAGTTCGTCTTGTACAAGACTGGGATGGACATGAACCTGATCTTCGTCTCCACCATCAAGGTCGAGTTGAGGTGCATCACCTTTCTCCTCCGCGTCCTTCTCCTCAACTTCTAATCTCTTAAAGACATATGACCTGGCACAAATAATGAAGTATATCAAGTTGAAGACCTGCATCCCCACCACTAACCAGTAGTAGTAATCCAGTCTCCCCTTGTTAATGTCATCCTGCAGCCAACCACCCTCCCTCGATTTCTTTGTCAAGTTGCTGACCACCGTCACCAGAAACGTTCCTCCATAGTGCCCCAATGATATCGACAGCTAGAAGAGCGCCGCCGCTATAGTCCTCATGCTCTCCGGCAACTGCTCGTACAAAAACTCAATCAGCCCCACCGAAGCGAACCCGTCGCCCACGCCGTACACCACGCAGTGCGGCACCATCCAGAACGCATTGATGTGGCCCCCAGCGCGGCGTCGGCGGCTCTCCACCAGGGCGGCTGCCACGTTAGAGAAGACGGAGATGATCGGCGGAGGAGAGATGCCTTCCTGAAATAGGCTCTCCTCCGCCGAATTGGCATCGGCCTCGTGAGGCGGCGGGCAAGGGGAATGATTACGCGATCATAGGCGGCGAGTGTGAGCAGCATGGCGACGGAGGAGAAGATATAGAGGCTGGCGGGCGGAAATGGTGAAGCCGCCGGCCAGGTGGCGGTCCATTGACTTGGCCTGGACTAAGCCGAAGGTGTAGTTGTTCGAGGTGGCGGTGGAGATGAAGATACCGGCTGACCAGATTGGGAGGATTCCCAAAATAGATTTCAGTTCCTCCACTCTGTGTATGGTCGAAAGGCGCCATAGCAGGGGACGATTGGTGCTCTCATCTATGTCGCCGCCAGCAACGATCGCCGCCCGGTCCAAAAACCTGCATTTTACATAATTTATCTCAATTTTTAAATTCCAATTTACCAAGCAGATCGATCGATTGTGTGGGGAGCCGGGCCGGAATAGAAACAAGCAAAATTTTTAAATTAGGTTTAATTTTAATCTTAATCTACAATTTAGGCATGAAAATTTTTTTTTAACAAAATAAGTCAAGTCTTCCATTGAATGTATGACTTCGTCAACATGGCACCCACGTCAACGTCAGTCGTCCGTTGAAAGGAAAAATGGGGCAGCTTTTATATTTTACGCATATCGGAGTTATACAGTGTTGGAATTGAGCAAAATTAGTATCGTTGGAATTATAACGAAATTTTCTACAACTTTCATGTTGGTCGGAATTTAAGATTGGTCCATACTCAAGCTGAATCGCGTAATGAACTGGAAATAAATTTTGGAACAGTTAGATTTGCGCCAGACGGAGATACAAAGTTAGAATAGAGTTTAACTTGGTAATCAGAATGAAATTTTCTACAACTTTCGGGTTGAAATTTAGGATACCAAGCTCCAAAGTTTTGACTCAAGATTTTTTGCTCAGATGTCTGATATTGTCACATAAACAATGTATATGTAGATTTTAGGTTACTTTGATATTTGACGACCAGCTTCGCTGCAATCAAGGTTTGGCTCAAGTCCAATCGGATCAATTTCGTTCAAATTTAGGCTGTTGCTTCCGCCGATATTTGTGCATACGTCCAATTAAGCGTGCAGTCATTTGATAGGTTTTGATATTTCGACGCTAACAGAATGATCAATTTTATGAACGAAGATCATTTGGACAACGTCGTAGCTTCCCGACCTCGATATTCATGTCAGCGCATTGGCGACCCTCTTTCTTGATCGATCGGCCGTTGAATTATGCAAGATGCTTATTTTGATCAATTTCGGCATTCTGAAAGCGATGGCAGACTCCGTTTGTCGATCGGAGATCATTTCGACTGATTTTTGACACTATCGCGTTTACCCAATGCGGGTCTTTCAATTTTAGCATGCAGAGATCAACATTATCAAACAATGTTAAAGCAAACAAAGTGAGTTTAGCTCTCATCTTTTAAAAGTAAAGATTTATCTATTAAGTAAATTTTCATTATTAATAAAATGTTAATATCATAATTTATGCTATATATTATTAACAAATCTCAAGAAGACACGCCCATAAAATTTCCTCGATGTGAAACTAGCAGTGATCAAATTCTTCATAAGCAAGATTTTATAAGAGCAGGGTCTTAACAAACAACTCTTGAAAGGCACACTGTTGAAGAAGCCTCAATAATAAATTAGTAGATGGCAGATTCCTCATTAAAAAGATTCTAAGAAAATAAGTGATTGATATATTATTTACTAATTAATAATCTCTAAAAGTTAAAAGTTTTAGAAGATATAAGTTTATCAAAAATCTTAGAAAAGTCAAAATCATCATAAGGTATATGTATATTAAAAATCTCAAAATTTTAAAAAATCTTAAAAATATATGTAAATCAAAAACTTTAAAAGGATAAAATCATTAGAAGATATAGTTAAATTTAAAATATATGAATGTTAAAAGTTTCAAATAGATATATCAAAAATCTTAAAAGATCAAAGTCTCAAATATTTAAAAATTATATAAGAGTCACTATGCAGGTGCTATATATAATAAAATAAAATTAAAGTTATAATAATTTTTAAAAAAAAGAAAGAAAAAAAAATGTATCTTGGCCCAAATTTAGGCTTGAATAATATTTTTTTAGGTCCCCACAACCAACATTTAAGTTTAACATTTTGAAACTCAATCATTAAGAAAACCAATTCTAGAGTAAAATTTATAAAATTTATGAACTAACGATACACAAGTATTTAAAGAGAAGAAAACTCTAGAAAATTTCACGTGGAAAATCAAAAAAGGAAAATCAATCGCCCAAAAAAGCTTCTACCATGTATCTGTTTGTACAAAATCTTCCGATAACGGATTACCAGAGAGAGAAAGGAACAATGACATGTAAATGCTGTGATAGGAGCAGATGATGGCGAACAACGAGTAACAACGAGACGAAGGTGGCATCGTGATGGCCGAAGCCGGGATCGCGCAGGCTACGGGCGGACGGCCGAGTGGTGCAACGATTGGCTTTCGAGGATCTTCAAGCTTTAGGGCTCTCTCCTCTCTTGGCTTCCTCATATGAGGAATGAGGACTATTTATAGGAGAGTGACGTCTCACATATGCAACCAACCACTCTCCATCTGACGGCCATGATGATTCCCTTGATCATATGATGTATTTTGTGTATTTGAATGCTTAAATAAAGTTAGAATTATGAGATCTTAGGCTCGTTAGATCTGGCTCGTCGAGACGCTCGATTTGACTATAAACACTCCATATTTGAGAGTTATTTAGGATTTAACCGACATCCCAGAGTTTCAAGGATATTTTAAGTTTGATCCTTTCAACTTGGATTTGCTTTTAGCATCAAGATTCGTGCTTCGACTAGTATTATTTTAAGTGTCATATCACCAATAATGCCTCAACAATAAATTTTGAGTATATTCAATAAATTTGAAGCTAATTTTTACTCAATTTGAAGCTAATTTTTACTCAATTTTTATAAATTAAAATTATAAATAATTTATTTAGATTATTGTCAAGATGGAAAGGTACATATTGACATGAGAGACAATCATGTCTTATAATTTAAGAAATTATGATTTCATATAAATTTAATATATTTTTGAACAACATAATACTAATTTTTAAAATAATAAATAAATAATTTATCATCTAAAATTTAATTTATCAAGCATTCATCTTGATGTAACATGTAATCTCCCGAATTAAATTCATGATCAATTAAATTTTGATTTTAGTAAACTTATAATCAAATTAAATATCTCAATGAGATGAATATAACAAAACAAAAATAAAAAAAATTTAATCAAAGGCTAAATGAATCAAAATCAAGCTTTTGAAATATAATTAAATATTTTATTTATTATAAATTCAATTATTAGCATATATTTTTAAGTCATACCAACTATTTTTCATTCTAGATAACTTTTTAATTTGTTATCTTCTAAAAATAAGTTTGATTAAAGTCAACTTTCATATCTATAATAATCATTAGTTTCTTTTTTTAATGTCTACTTAAAGATGATCTTCTTATAATAATATAAAGGCGATCTTCTTCATCTACATCTAACTAACAGAAATTTGCTCGAAGATCGTTAATCGCCGATACATTTCAGATTTTAGCTCGAATCGAGTTCGAATCGAGCTAAACGAGCCGAGAATGAAGTGTGTTGGCTCGATTTTAAGTTCGAGCCGATTTCGATCCTTAGTTAAATCGGCTCGTTCGATTTTTCGAATGGCTCGAATACAGTTTGCTGCCTGTGGAAAACGGAATCACGACTCATGAGCGATTGCGATTTGTGAATGGCGATTCTCCTTCTCTGCCTCTCCGAGTCCACCGTGAGATCAAAGGTGAACGCTTGATATACGGTTTCAGTTTTACCCTTTCAAATTCCATCCTTCGACGCCAGAACTCCCTGAGGAATGAGGATCAACTTCTTTGAGTTCTTTCTCTCATTCGCCTTTCTCTTTTTATCTTTGTTGGCCGGTAGGCTTGACTCTTGAGAAAGGGGAGATTCTAGAACCATTCTCTATTCTTCGCTCTTCTCTGGTCCTCACTCCTCACTTCACTGATCTCCTCAGGTTTTCTCGCAATCTCTAATGATTCCGTGAATCGCGGCTTTATTTCTTACTAATCTCAGCGCCAGACTTGCATTATTATTAGTGTGGCCGTTTTTCTCTGTGGTAGAGTTATTGTTATTTCTTAACTTTGCAATTGCAACACTTGTTACTTGTCTCAACCGCCGCCGTTCGGTTTGTTTTCGAAGTCTCATTTGATCATTTCTACACGATGTCATAGAAGAATACTAGTTTCTTTGCATCTACTTTTATGTGACATTACTTGAACATATATTATAGTTTCATTATTCATTTGTTCAATCTTAATTATGCTTGAGTCTTGACGGCCGACGACTCTCAAAGGCTCAAAGAAAACGGTTAATACAATCAATTTATTATCCTCTATTGTAAGTGAAGTATGTTTATTCTTTGACTCAACTTTCGGAAAAGAATAATATATATTTCATGTGATCATGTCCTTTCTCACATTTATGGATGAATGTGAGATAATAAGGCAAAAAATCATGTTGACTTATGAAGAGATGATTCTTGATTTCTTGTGTATCACCATTCACCGATTCACCGCTCCACTGATAAGTGATAAATACACCTCTTGAGTCTTGAGTCTTGACATGTTATTCAATATGGAATATGGATATGGTATGCTGAAAATTTTGTTTAATTTAAAGTATTGAAGCTGCAATTTTTTTGCACTTGTATTGTTTGTATTATTGTATATGATTGTCGGCTGATATACTTAAGCTACAATTCAAGTTTAAAGCTTTGAAGAATTTATCCCTCAACATTTATTTCTTTCTCATTTCTTCAAAGAAAACTTCATTGCCTTCATAAAATTTCCAATCATATTGATGTATAAGTTGTAAGATGATGTAAGTGGACTTTCACAATCATATTATTGGGTAATAAATTTATGGGTTTTATTGCCTTCATAAAATTTCCAATCTTATTGTAAGTGTGGACCGAAAGATAACTTGTAAGATGATGTTGATGGGTCGATGGTTTTTTTTTTGTAAAGAAGAATGGCTTATTTCTAGCATAAACTGTATGAGGTATGGCTATTGGGAGAGTATGAGACTTGGAATGGTGGTAATGTAGAGCTTTTTTGTTTCTTTGCCTAAGAAAATGTGATTATTGTGGGTTTTGCATCTTAAAATTAATCGTGTGGATTGTCCTTTAGCCAACAATTCAATTTGATATCTGAACCAACTGATTTATTTAAATAGCATCTTTAATTACATGTGGTTGATGCATCTTTAATTACATGTATACTCTTAAAATCAGTTATTCACATACAAATTACAATTACATGTTGTTTTACATGCGAGTTTATAATTAAGTCATATTATATTTGTATAGATATAATGGAAAGTCACTCTCAAAGCAAATCAAATAGTTCCTCAACTCAACCTCATGTTGAAACTGCCAAAAATGATATTGTTAGTGTTGATGAAATTACTTGTATTGATGATAGAAAGGGTAAAAGGCAACGTTCTGAAGTTTGGCAACATTTCACTGAAATATCGTCTCAGAAAAGGACAAATCATACAAAAGTACAAATGCACTATTGTGTTAAGTCTTATGTTAAAAAAAACCGGTACTACATCACAATTGAGCGACATTATAAAATGAATCATTACAAAGAAAATAGAGAAAAGAGACAAAAGTTTTTTGATCCTATGACCGAGGACCTTGAAGAAACCGACTGATTTCTAATTTGTGTGTTTCAACCGCTATGATCATAATATAAAAAAATATTATTAAAAATGATCATTGTTCATGAATATCCCTTTATGCTTTGAACATTTAATATTTAATCGATGAAATCTATGAATCCAAACTACCATAAAATTTCTAGATTTGGTGTCAAAGAAGAGTGCATGAAAGTGTATGAAGTGGAAAAGAAAAACTTAAAAAGTTCAAATTAACAGACAATTTTCTTACTAGTGATTGGACATGCAAACAACAATTATTTATATGTGTCTCACAAAGGCATTATATTAGTTCGATTGGAAATTGCACCAAGATAATCGCTTTAGTGATTTAGATCCTCCTCACAATGGAGGATATTCAAGCCATTTCAAATTCTTGCAATGGGGTATTCAAAATAAAATCGACTATAACTTTGGATAATGCATCATCAAATGATGGCCTAGAAACAAAAGCATTATTTAGTAGAAGGTCCGATTTATGATAATGGGGATTTCTTTCATGTTCGCAGTCGCTATATATTTTAAATCTAATGGTTCAAGATGGCTTAAAAGAAATTGGTAATATAATTGAAAAGGTAAGAGAATCAATCTTATTTGTAAAACGATCTCCTCGCACACAAATTTGGTGAGATATAGATTGGCTTATCAACAACAAAGTCACTATGCATTGATGTTCCTGGAACTCAACATACAAAATGAGTCAGATTTTACTACAAGACTGCTTTTTCCGTAATATGCTTTCAGACCTTAATTACATATGGTTACCTTCAAGAAGATTGGAATCAATTTGATAAGATTAGAGAGTTGCTTCACATTTTCATCTAATAACGAAATTTTTTCTCGATCTATCTATCCGCAGTTTTCCAAATCTGATATTAATTAAGAAGACCTTAGATAGAGAATATTTATCAAAGTCTTTTCATTTCTATTATGGCAAGCACTATGAAGGCAAAATTTGATAAGTATCTGCATTGTTCGTTGTTATTCTCAATCGCATGCATTCTAGATCCCGAATGAAATTATTTGCCATTAATTATTACTACCCATGATTTATGGCAATGATATTGTTGATGAGAAAAAGGACACAGTTAAACAAAAATTATTTGAGCTCTACTCTTTCTATGCTATTGATAAACAACATACAACTAAAGAAAATACAGGAGCACCTACTATACAAGTTGAATCAACATCTACAATAGAAGGAAGTCACATTTTGTCTGATGATTTTCGGGTTGTATGATTTTATGGACTCTTTGGCCTTTTAGTTCACGAAATCGACTTAGAGATATACTTAGATGAAGCTTGTGTTAAATGTCACGATTGATTTGATATTTTAGATTGGTGGAAAATGTGCCATGAAGTACAAGACACTATCAAAGATGACAAAAGATATTTTTACAATTCAATAACTTCTGATTGCTTGAGTCGACCTTGGTCTGGTGTGCTTAGTGATTATAGAAGTTCTATTTCACCAAAAACATTGGATGCCTTAATATGCAGTGGAAATTGGATTCGTGCAGCGTACAAAAATTCGAAAGATCCTATGGTAATGTGTACATCATTCTATTTTTTTATATAGTGAAATTACATTCTATTTAATTTTTTAAATAAAAACAACACCTTCTTTGCATTTCCAGTTTGACATCTTAGCTGAAGAAAACTTAGCTATATCTGTGCCTGGAAGCTTGAGTGTGGATTCGAAATTTAAATTTCCGCGAGGGTAACATTGTTTTATGGGCTTTCACAATATGCTTTTGTAAGTTGTAGTTAATGCATCATCAAATGTGAGACTTCTTTCAAGCAATTTTCTGTCAATCAGATTTTTTTTTGCCTTTTTGAACCATCTCTATTTCATTGTATTTCTGGATTAGTTTATCTTTGAGGCAATTTTTTTTCTGAAACTAGTTTGGGTTAACTAGACTCAAATCGATTAATGGAGGGCTTTTTTAAATTTTGAATTAATCATATTGACAATTGTTAACTTCAATATGTTTTTTGTGGCTAAGTTTATCTTTGGTAGTTTATCCATCCAGAGTTGGAAACTTTGTGAATCTGTCAACTTGCTATGACATGTCTTTGTGGTTGAGTTTAACCTTCTGGCTGAGTTTATCATGTGAGAACTGCTAAATTCAATATGTAAGTCCTCTGTTGCTGTTTTTCTTGTGGGTTGTGGGCCTTGGGTCTTGCTTTTGAAGTTATGCTTTGCGGCTATTTTGAATCCTCAAATAAGAAGGTGAAGCTCAAATGAGCTTGAAATATTTTAAACCAAAATCGATAATGAAATATTTTATGTATGTGCTATGCTTATCTTATAGTCGTGGGCATGTAACCTTCATTATGTATTACTATGCCTGTAATACAGATGTTGTGTCAATGTCTGCTTGATTGGCCATGTCTTTGTCTTGTTGTCTTTGTGTTAGAATTTGGATTTCTTTCATGTTTGATAACTTTCTTTCACGTAGATGTATTTGATTTGCTTCAGTCAGCCATGTGCGGTTGTGCTATGCGGTTGTGCTTCAGTCGACAATTTTTGTATGATAACTTTCTTTCATATTCTTTTATGATAATGTGGTAAGTTCTATAAGCCATTTTGTGTAGGCTGATTGTCTTTGGTCTTGGAGCTTAAGGTATTTGTTTTAATTCATAATTTCGATGTTTAGTTACTTGATAATTTGATTTAATTTGAGGATGAGGTATTTATTTTATTTTACAATTTGAGTTTTCCTTTTATTTTATCCATCCATCCACCATCTTTGTAAAATTTGAGACACAATGTCTTCTAAAGTTATGGTGAGGTTGATCCTTGGATCTTCCAAAATATGGCTTCCCATAGGCATTGGTCTAGTTTTGGCGAAAGCTGGAAAGAAAGAAGCAAAAAATTTCTCGTATGTTTTCACCAAAGCTTTATTTATCAAATCAAACAAAAGCGATGTTCCTAAGATATCATGTTCATCTTAAACGTCAAGTTCAAAAGATAAATCTTAGTTAAAGAGTAAGAGATCCATTGGTTGATAGGTCGTGGATTTTTTCCTTTTCTAAATTTGGTGCTGCTATTTTGTGATCTTCTTGTTATGCACTGTGTCTTCTTTTCTATTGTGTATGCAGGTATTAAATATCATATCAACTCCTCCAAATGAAAGTTGTTCCACCTCAGGTATGTAGGCTATGAAGGCTTGGATGATTTCACTCATCTTTTGGTTGGTAGTAACACTCATGATGTAACCCTTCATTGGAAGTTTGGATGCTTATGTTTGTGTCTGCCCCAAATTTGTGTGACTGAGCCTGAGCCTGCTCTCATTAGATCTTCTATAATTCACTCACTTTATCCTGTTTTCACCTTTAATTTGATCTGTATTGCTTTGTTAATTGTTTGTGCTAACTCTTTTACCTATATTCTTGTAGATTTGGTGTTACTTCTCTAACGAGTCCTTTCACAGATATGTCCTCAAAAAAGAGTCTGTTGATTCATGATTGTGATAGAGATTAGAGAGCATCGTATCGTGTATGCTCTTTTGGATCGATAAATGTTTTGATAAATCGAAACTGTCTTGAATGAGATTGAAAGCACAAACATTCTCATATTGTTTATGTTTTATAGGCTTATAGCAAAGTTGTGGAAGGTTCACCAAGAGCAGGTTTCAGAAACTAATAGAAGAAGCTGGACTTTGATGAGAGATGCTTTCCTTTGATTGATTACTTGAGCACATTTGGGATGAAATCATGAAAAGAATCGGACGGATTATTTACAAACGCCTCCATCTCTTTTTTTCTTATAGCATCTTTTAGTTATATTTTAAACTTGATTTTTTTGTATTGGCTAAACCCAATTAAATATGTATAATGTAATTATTATATTGATATAAATTTCAATTTTATACAATAAATTCAAGCAAATTTCAATTTATGTGATTTTTTTTTCCTTTGTGCTGGTGTGTATAATGTATTAAGTTTGAGCTACTTAAATAAAAACGAGCCAACTCGTTTTTAATTTTGAGCCAAAAAAGGTCCAAATTCGAGCTAAACCATCAAAACGAAAGGCTCGAAATGCTCGCGGATCGAGCTCGATTCAAATTAATCCGAAGTTGGCTCGAATTTCGCCGGATGATCGAAGCTCGATTCACATTCGAGCCGAAATCCGAAGCAATGTCCATGAGCTACGATCCAATTGAGCCACCATAAAATAATTGAGCGAAGCCTGCCCGATCGCTCAAAATCGCTCGTTTCTCACTCTACATCTAACAACCTCATTATTGCATCAAGTAGTATTTTTTTTAAATATTTGTATTTTATAAAAAATAATGATATTTTATATAACAATTACAATGCAAATCAATAAATACAAAAAAAAACTTAGTAATACAAATAATTAAAATAACCTTAGAGAGAGAAAGCCTATGGAAAAAATAAGGGAAAAGTTAGTCCTATACAAGAGGGGAAAATAAGCGAGTCAAATTTCTTTATGTATGACTAATCGATTATGACGCATGGCACAAATAATGGTAAAAAAATGACGTAAGACTAAACGGCTATTTTTCATGCGAGCGCCGACGACCCGAATTTACCTCTGCCTAAACCTCGGGAACAAAATATCTGCGTCGATTCTTTCTTCGTAATAGCATGTGGCTTGATGAAGAGAATTTCCCGAGCTCATTTGGCCTACCACCTCCGCCGCTCAATCATCATTCGGGGCTTTCAAATTGAGGAATTCTTACACGAGGTATTTCCACATGTATCATAACTTGAAAGATTTTAGGGTTTTCTCGTCTTTGTCCATTACAATCCATCAGTAAGTGTTTCTAGGTTTCTTTATGGCATTTTTTTCAGTATATCGCTACCCTCTCGCAATTCTATACCTATGTACCTACCCTCCCTCGATAGAGATGATTTTGGGCTATTTTTGTTGATTGTTCTACCAGACTGCTAAACCCAACAAGCATCTCTATACTTTCTTGAGATTTTGCATTTTTTCACCATTTTTCCGTTTGGAGGCATTATGCTGAATCCATGAATAACGGGAAGTTGTGTTTTGTTTGGTGTATTCTGTGGAGAAAATGAAGATTGCACTATGTACCTCTGCCTCTATACCTCTATACTCACCTCCTGCACTGCACTCTGCACTCCTGTATCTCCCAAATTAGACCATTTTGGGCTATTTTTCTTGATTGTTCTCCGGTGAGACAATGTTAACTTTGTGGAAGTAGATTAGTTGAAGCTAATTTTGATGCTGTTTGCAAATGTACTCTCAACCTCTCTGTACTCTGCCTTTTATACTTTCTTGAGATTTTGCATTTTTCACCCATTTTTCTGGAGGGCATACTATGGCTAGAACTGCTATGAATAACCGGGAAGTTGTGTTTTGGTTGGGTGTGTCTGGAGAAAATGAATTGCACTCCTGCACTCTAATCTGCACCTCTGCACTCTCCCGATATTGAGATGATTTGGGCATTTTTTCTTGATTGTTCGGTTTGATTTTTAAATTTGTAAATTGCTTTACTGTGGAAGTAGTTTAGAGGTTATTTGGAAACTAATTTTGATGCTTGTTTGCAAATGTACTCCAAACCCTCTGCACTGCACTTCTATACTTTCTTGAGATTTTGCATTTTTTCACCCATTTTTTCGTTGGAGGGCATACTATGGCTAGAATCTGCTATGAATAACCTGGAAGTTGTGTTTTATCGGTTTGGGTGTGTTCTGGAGAAAATGAATCTACACTGCACTGCTCCTCCTGCATCATACCCTCTATACCTCTGCACTGCCTGTACCTCAACCTCGACATCGAGATGATTTTGGCTATTTTGATTGTTCTATCCGGTTTTGAGACAATGTTTACGCTTTTATGTGAAAGTAGTAGAGGTTGTTTGGAAGCTAATTTTGATGTTTGCAAATGTACTCCAACCCTCATACTCCTGCACTCTATACTTTCTTGAGATTTTGCATTTTTTTCACCCATTTTTTCCCGGAGGGCATACTATTTAGAATCCATTATGAATAATTGGGAAGTTTGTAAGTTTGGGTGTGTTATGGAGAAAATGAACTGCACTCAGAATCCCTGCACTGCACTCTCGATATTAGACATTTTGGGCTATTTTTCTTGATTGGTCCGGGTTTTGAGACAATGTTTACTGTTTTACTGTGGAAGTAGTTTAGAGGTTGTTTGGAAGCTAATTTTGATGTTTGTTTGCAAATGTACTCTCTGAACCCCTCTGTACCTCTGTACCTCTATACTTTCTTGAGATTTTGCCGATTTGGATGTGTTCGGAGAAAATGAATCAGCCTTCATACCTGCACTCATACCTTGTACCTCAGACTCTCCGATATTAAGGTGCTTGCAATCCATTATCGTTAATATTCGATTACCTTAACTTTATTTTGAAGTTCAAAGATGTCCGCAAAAGGATAACGCCTAGATGCGGCCGAAAGTGCCATCGAAAGATTATTTGAATATTACGCTTCACTAGTGAAGTGATAAATATTGAAGCTTCACGAACCAATTCCGATTGCCTGACGCAAAGAAGACTGGCCATAATCTCTATCATCTCGGACATCGACAACAAGCCTTTTCTTGGTGGGCGTATTTCTTTCACCGGATGAAGTAGGATGTCGGGATGCCAAACAAAGGGGAGAAAGTTTTATGGCGTAAAATCCCCATTGTCACAAGATAGTTCACCGATTATAAGAATAAGCTCGAGCAATCGGATAGCTGCGTGCGACAGAGTTGTATATACGCTTTTCTTATTTCAAATTTGTTCTTTGATACCACAACTATAGAGTAAGTTTAATTGCCTACGATAATATTGAAAAATTTGTCGAGTACAATTGGGTCAAGCCATGGGCCTTCTTAGTCACAATTCAATGGCATTACAAGAAAGATACTGACAGAGGCCTGGCTACATGAGTGGCTTTGTCCCTCTTCTTATGGTATGTTCTAACCCGCCGGGCTTATGTTTTACTTGATGTGAGCAAGTTAACCTGTATAAAATTTTTTGTTGTAGATCTGAGCGGCTGAGCACATTATTAGCATTAGGCCATCATTTCCGTCTGTACAGCCACGTATGTTGCGTTGGCCTAAAATAAAGTTTGCAGACGTTGCCTTCGACGATTTGGGAGGAGACCAGGTACAGGACATTAGTTATGTTCATTCATTTCGGTGTAGTAATGCATTTACCTATGTTGTTTTTCGTCATATCTATCTTTGGCTTAACACAGGTCCGCCTTACACTCGAGGACTTATCAAGAGGAGACGCTCATTGAATCATCCTCTCATCCCCATGAAACTTCAGATTCGACGCATCCCATGTCAGCCATCGCTCCCATCGATTCCCCTAGATATCTCTCCCATATTCTCCCCAAGTAAAGGTGTCTAGCTTACCCTCCGCTACTACCCCAATCAAGGATGCAATAGATGTTATTTGCGTTTGGGGAGTTGAGGGAAGTTGTGGCATCCTACCATGCATGGACGAGAGGTCGGATGGCATTCATGCACGTTACATTGAGGGTATCCCTCCGAGAAGAGTGCTTCCATCCCCACGGGAAGTCGCTACTGAGGAGACCACCGGGTATCTTCTCGAGACCTTTATAGTGGCCTATGGAGTCTTGTGCCGAGAAGCTCGTCAGGGGGGAGGCTCCCACCGAGCATACAACCGCTATCATCCCCTTCTCATTATGACGCCTGGGTGAAGGCACTGAGGAAGAGGAAAGCTATGTTCTCTCCATTCACCACTCAGCAGCCTACTGCTAAGAGTGGTCGCTCGACCGCCTCCACCCCACAAAGCACGGTGTATTAATTTAATGAATAATTTGATACAATAGATGACCAGTTGTTCGGTTTCACCCTTCTGAATTCGCAGGCTGGCGTCGACGAGCCAATTTCCTCTGATGAGCCATCAAAGGCTATCGTAGTTGTGGAGGAGCACCAGCGGTAAGTCGATTCTCGAGCTTTAGATGACAATGATATATCTTTTACCAATTAATTTCACTAAATAATTATATTACAACACCGAGGTGAAATCGTGGACTTCCCATCCGAGATGGCATGCCCCGATGCTCCAACTCATGGACCGTGGCTCGATTCCGGGACAAGTAAGTCACGACATCTTCTTCCTTTCACAGATTCAAATGTCATATCATTCTAACTACTTCTATTAATTTCTCTACAATAAATTACAAAATAACTATTTCGATAATGCGGGAGATATGCTGCATGGAAATATTATTATTTCAAGGGCGATTGATGATTTACCGATGGATCGATCTGATGCACACGCCGATGTCGCATATCTTTTAGAAGTACTCGTGCCTGTGGATTGTATGTCCCATTCCTTTACATTTCATGCTTACATTGGGTGAGTTACTCCTCCAAAATTAGGTTAAATTCATTCTTGATATTCAGTATGTCTCACTGACTTATAGATGTTATCTTGCATCCCTAGTAATTATGGCTTGCTAAAAGAAAGCAAGATGTATTCAAAGATGTCACCGCAGATAGTGCATCTGTGGTCGATGTTTACTCCTACTATCCATAATCAAGACTGGATACTTCTTGTTGGTAATATCAAGCATGTGGTCATTTTACGACTCATTGCCAAAACCGACACATAAAGCCATTCTGCCGAAAATGGTATGCTTAAAGCCATTCTGCCGAAAATGGTATGCACTCTTCTTGCGGGTTCTCCTGGGGATCTAACTAATACCTTATCCATCTTCCCGTAGATTAAATTCTGCTCAGATATCGGCCATTATTTTGACAAAGAACCCAAGAAATGGCTGAAACGGTGAGCGTTGCTACCCAGCCTAATGTCATGCGCGTTTTCAAATACATGGAATATCGAGAAGCCCACAATTAACTGGCTCAACGGGATTGGGACAAAAAATGAATAGATTTAGGGTCGACTTTGTTTATGCGATTTTTTTTGGCCTTTAAAAAATACTTAAATAAAATTTGGATGTTTGAGTTGTTCTCATACATTTAGGTAGGGATAATTCATTCTGTTATTTTAGGTTTTATGTAGGATAATTCAGTGCTCATCAATTTGTTTTATGCATGTTCATTTGCATTTTGAGCTATGTATCGATTTTTTTCCAATTTTTTTTTCACTTTCAGGTTGTTCGATCATGGTAACTAAATCCCAAAAGCAATAAGTGTGGTCTCATGAATTTTAGGAGATTCCGGTATTTGTACTCTCATGTTTTGTTTCACTTTATGTAGCTGTTGTTCGATCATGTTAACTAAATCCTCCGAGGCAATGAGGTGCCTGACAAATTTTAGGAGATTTTGGTATTCAGACTTCAGACTGCACTGCACCTCCTCATCTCCTCAGATTTTTTTAATATTTTAAAATAATTATCACTATAAAATATATTTTTCAAATCAAAACATAAATAAAACAAAATAATAATAATAAATAGAATAAATAAAATACAATCGATGCCAAATAGTCCAAAAAAATACAACGAGATTACTTAATTTCTGTTTTTGTTAACTTAATAAACATTGTAACATAAAGTATATATATAGTATTTTGTTTATTGATTATTTTAAAACAAAAAAATGGTAAGATTAAAAGAAAAGAAGATACCTGCGTGATCATATAAAAGTAATGTAAATCCATAATTAAAATATCACTAATTACAACAAAATTCATTAATGTGTATTTTTTTGTCAAAAAAAAAAATTTATATAGACAATTTTTATGCAAATTAAAGATTTATTTATCCAATGCTTTCTTATATTTAAAAATAGTATATTTTATTTTTAAAAAGTCAGTATTGATGATAGTAAATATTATATGTGTTAAGTATGTAAATAAAATTGCAAAAATAGGGATAAAACTGGATCCAACCATAGAAATGTTTTAATAAATATTTATTAATTTTATGGTTTAATTGCGAGCCTTCTATGCCAAAGATTTTGAGCTCGACAATAGACTTATTGAATACAATCGAATTGAATATTGTGCTCAAGTGACAATGCCAAGGTTTATATCACGATGAGTCGCCATTACCAATTTCTCTTCTTTTTTGTTTGTTTTTTGTATGTACATTTGGTTAAATGCTTAAAATATTTTGTTATAATGTGTTTTCAAATACATGATTATGGTCTTATTAGAATTTAATTGAATATATGTTTTAATCATTGAAATTATTCTAAAATGTGTTAAAGGGAAAGAAATCAACTGCATGAGAATTTAATCGCTCAAGCAAATATATATCTATACCAATGAGAATTTGATCGCTCAACCAACATATCTCCCAAAAGTCAATCATTATAATAATAGTTAAGCTTAACTAATAAGAAGGGATTAAAATAATTTAGAATCTACCAATATGCAACATAAAAAACAAATGTAGGAGATATAAGCACAACCTCAGAGCTTGTCTAAAAACATAGTTGGAAGATGATAGCAACTTCTCATTAAACTTTGCAAAAAAATTGAAATAAAAGGAAGTGGTTTAAAGAAGATCATAATTCATTGGATTGATTAAATCTAAATCATTGTGATTGATTGAATCAAACAAATAAGATTCATAAATTAACTTGGAACAATCTCAATTTTTTCTCTTTTTTTTTGGAGACCATGACTTATTTCATCTAATAACACAAATTTGGACACATCCTTCAAGAAAAATGACATATAGGTTTGTTATTTAACTTTAAGAAAATAATACCAATTTAAGAGAACAAAGCAACCATAAAAATCATTCTAGAAGAAAAAAAGGAGGCATGAACAACTAGACCTACAAAAACAATCAAATATTAGACCTCATCTGGGCTATAGAGTTAAACAATTCTTCACCAAATAACAGTTCTAGACTAAAACAACAAAAAATTTGAGAAGACATTAAGGAAAAAATTGTGCCACTTCAAAAAATGGTAAGATTAAAAGGAAAAGAAGACTTTACTAAAGTTAAAATGAAATGAAAAAAAAAATACAAGCATTATGACTAAAACGAGCAAAATGAAATTAAAAAATGCCTTCTTGATAATATCATGCATCAAAATGCCGTCTCGTAATAATATCCATCATCGCCTTAGTGTACCCTTCAAAGATGTTGGTTGATGAGGTCGAATCAATTCTGTGGTACAACATCGTAGTAATGGTACAACATTTAGTAATGGATGAATGTTTGACGCATCAATGTGAAATATTCTAGGCTTACCCGCGTGAAAAGCACGGGGCATAACAGAGTGGAGTCGCAACCGTGGACGATCCCGCTCTACAAGACTCGGACTTCACTTTTGTTTCTAAGACAAGAAAATATAATGAATTAAATATTTACGTGAACCTATAAGTAATAGCAACATCGAGGCAAGTAGGATAAGTACTTGTGGATTTTTTGATTTCTCCCAATAAGCCTTGAGCCTCATGCGAAACACCCTTTGGACGCCTCTTGATTGGATCCTTCAAACCGTCCTTATCCTTAGGCGATGTGGTCACCTTCTTCCTCTTAACCGATCCAAACGGTGGAGAATTCCACTTATTACGAGTCCACTTCATCGATAGTCGCTTAAGAGATGCAAGCATGTAATCCTCGCAATCTTATTACCCTGCGTTCTGGAGCTAATTTGATATGCATATCGACTTATATGGTTCACGAAAATAATGCCGCCCATCTCTCGCTTCCACATGTACTAACCTTCTATATGAACCATCGATGTAGATGTCCCTCTTTTTCTCGTAGACCACCGCATGAGGAGGTACTTATCCAATGCAAAGACATCATTCTAAGAACTCTAATACAAGCAGTACAAAGTATGCCCATCATTTCAAATTTCGCAACTACAAGAAATATCCATAGTAGACACATCAAAGTGGACAATCCGTTTTGATGCATTCTTCTTCTAAGTTCCTCACCATTTCCAGCCTATCATCCGACACGAATGATAATCCCCAACTCCATGCAAAATTCTTCTTGAACATAGAGTAAAGCTTTCCTCAGATAAAACAAAGCTTGCTTAAGAATTGGACTACTCCTAACAACAGTGAACAATTGTCGATATACACTTGAAGTCTTCATCATGTTCATTTCGGCCATGTTTCCATCACCTTCTCCAATCCCAAGAAACAATGTCACGAACTTGTTGGCAAATACCATGACACATATTTGTATTCCTCTAGACAAGATGCCCATACAAAATTTATCTTTGTTGAATGGGACCATTTCTAATTTTGTAAAGTTCGATAGCCAAACATGATCATGCAAATTGCCCTCTAGCATGGCACTCAAGCATCCTCAAACTCATCCTCTCAGGTCACATTTGCTCATGCATGCATAGAATAACCCTTGAACTCTCTTGTTACTACTAAAGCAATGGACCTTGGTAGGGGCTTTCTTTGAGATATGCCATTGGCACAACCTATGACGCGTATGCGGTAGTACATTCTCGATAGCTCTCGCCATAGCCTGATCTTGATCAGTAAATATCGTTATAGGATGCCTGCCACCCATCAACCGAAGAAATGTCCGGAATAACCATGTGAATGACTCGATGGTCTCTTCCGACAAAAAGGCTACTCCGAATAAGACGTTTTGCCAATGATGATTCACTCCAACGAGTGGGGCACAGACAAGATTATATTTATTGAGCCGATAGTAAAAAATTATCACATCCCCAAAATAATCAAATTCAACCAGACATACCATTGCTCCAAAAAAACTCACCAAGCAATCGATGCATCAACCAACATCCCATGCAAACATCTCGTCACGCTTGTCTTTCCTTGAACAATGTAGATTAATTCGCTATCACCACTTGCAATCCGTGACCTTCGCTTCTTCTCGGATGAAATTGAAAGCATCTCTTTTGTGAATCCAATATTCTCTACCCACCAACTTCCTCGCTAGATATAACGCTGCAGCACTAATGCCGCCTCGCCATCGCCTTCAAACCGATGCCTTCATCGAACGATCTGCGGACCGAGAAGATGCATCACCGCTTTGCTTGAATGATTATGGCTCTATATATTTTTAACCGACCAATTCCCTCCAAATCCACACGAATTGAATCATCACGGACAACCCCCTCAGACGCTTTTCTTGAATTTTGTTATATGGTTTGATTGATTGTGTTTTTCCGACTACTCATACATGTAAAATCTTTCGATTTCAATTTCTTAGAGTTTGGCCAATAACTTGTATGGTCTTTTCTAACATCAAAACCAGTTTGATGTGCATAATCCAAGATAAAGGTATAAGCGGTTTCATTATGCACAACTGTACAGATACCCCAAATTTGGGTCATTAGATAAAACAACTTCATCATCGATTGCTCATTCACCACATTCATCCGCAAAAACATAGAGTCCGCAGTTCCACAGATAATAGAGAGTGATGAAACAGAGAGTACAGAGAGCATGAGGGTACAGCTAGTCCAGAGAGTATACACAAAAAATACCCAAAAAATCGCTCGAAACCACCAAATTGCAACCTGAGGGTAGCTGTGAGGTACAGGTAGAGGGTATGAGGTACGAGGTATAGAGAGTGCAGGTATGAGGTATAGACGTATGCAGGGAGGTATGTATATGGTACAGAGGTACGAGCGACAAGTGAGGGTACGAGGCATGAGGTACAGAATGTGAGGTACGTACATGATGCAGAGGTGCCGGAAATCTTCTAAAATTCCGTAAACACATCATTTCGATTGGGATTTAGTTACCATGATCCAACAACCAAGCTACAAAAAGTGAAACAAAACTGGAAAAAAATCGTCTATACTCGAAAGACACTACAGAGACATATGTAAATAAGCACTAAAAAATTAATCAAACAAATACCAATTTCCTCCGAAGGATTACATTGAATATCTCCAACGTAAAAAAAATCATGAAAAATAAATATGAATACAAAGGATTACAAACTCCTTAAAAGATTACCGATCCATTTTATTTACTTACATCGCTATTTCAACGCCCATTTCATTCATTCTCCTTCTTCATATTAATGCTTCACCACGAAATTAAAAAATACGCCCCAAATGAAGATATTTTAAATTTCTCCCAGCGATATACTCATTCCCCGTAGCTGGTCGGGGCGCTAAACCGCTTATAAGCTCGCCTTTATTTTTGCCGAATCGTTAATCGTCGCGGATTGGATGCGACGAAAAGACGTAGGACTGGACGTAATATTTTCCCATACAAGAGTGGGATGCACATGAGCCTGATCTTCATCTCCACCATCAAGGTCGAGTTGAGGAGCATCACCCTTCTCCTCCGCATCCTTCTCCTCAACTTCTAATCTCTTAATGACGTAAGACCTGGCACAAATAATGAAGTATATCAAGTTGAAGACCTGCATCCCCACCACTAACCAGTAGTAGTAATCCAGTCTCCCCTTGTTAATGTCATCCTGCAGCCAACCACCCTCCCTCGATTTCTTTGTCAAGTTGCTCACCACCGTCACCAGAAACGTTCCTCCATAGTGCCCCAATGATATCGACAGCCAGAAGAGCGCCGCCGCTATACTCCTCATGCTCTCCGGCGACTGCTCGCACAAAAACTCAATCAGCCCCACCGAAGCGAACCCGTCGCCAACGCCGTGTACCACGCACTCCGGCACCATCCAGAACGCATTGATGTGGCCACCAGCGCGGCGTTGGCGGCTCTCCACCAGAGCGGCTGCCACGTTAGAGAGGACGGAGATGGCGAGGCCGATGCCAATTCGGCGGAGGAGAGAGATGCCTTCCGGGCGCCCCGTGAGGCGGCGGGCAAGGGGAATGATTACGCGATCATAGGTGGCGAGTGTGAGCAGCATGACGACGGAGGAGAAGATATAGAGGCTGGCGGGCCGAATGGTGAAGCCGCCGGCCAGGTGGCGGTCCATTGACTTGGCCTGGCCTAAGCCGAAGGTGTAGTTGTTCGAGGTGGTGGAGATGAAGATACCGGCTGACCAGATTGGGAGGATTCCCAAAATGGATTTCAGTTCCTCCACTCTGTGTACGGTCGAAAGGCGCCATAGCAGGGGACGATTGGTGCTCTCATCTATGTCGCCGTCAGCAACGATCGCCGCCCGGTTCAAAAACCTGCATTTTACATAATTTATCTCAATTTTAAATTCCAATTTACCAAGCAGATCGATCGATCGATCGATCTATCCGGCGACCAGGGTATAAAAAATTATTCAAATAGGAGCAATTACTTGAACTGCTTTGTGTGGAGAGCCGGGCCGCAATAGAAACAAGCAAAAATTTTAAATTAGATTTAATCTTAATCTTAATTAATAATTTAGGCACAAAAATTTTTTTTTTAATAAAATAAGCCAAGTCTTCCGTTGAATGGATGACTTGAACGCACCACGCCGTGCCGTCCGTCCGGACGAACCATCAACTTTTTAAAAAAAAAATGGGACAGCTTTAATATTTTATGCATATCCGAGTCATACAGTATTGAATTGAGCAATATTGGTATCGTTAGAATTATAACAAAATTTTCTACAATTTTCATGTTGGTCGGAATTTAAGATTGGTCCATACACACAACGCGAAAACCGTGAACTGAATCCGAAATTTAATAGTCGATTTGGCGTGAGTCAAAGTTGAATAGAAACATGGTATCGTTGGAATTGCAACAAAATTTTCTACAACTTTCATGTTGGTTGAAATTTACAATTGTAGCCCGATACCAAGTTTGCTCCAAAGTTTTGACTCAAGATACATTTTGCTTTAGATTCGCCACAATTGTAAATTTCAACCATTTAAAAAGTTGTAAAATTTTGTTACGATTCCAACGATACCAAGTATTCCAATATCGTGATGATGAGCAAAACAAAATACGACAAATGTTCAAATTTCGTTAATTTTGCCATTCGAAAATTTCTGCCTATCAGGCCACAATCTTAAATTTCGATCAACATGAAAGTTGTAAAAAATTTCGGTACGATTCTAACGATGCCAAATTTACTCAATTCTGACACCGTATGACTCTGATACATGCAAAATACAAAAATTATCTTAATTTTTTAAAATAAAAAAAATAAAAAAGAGTCTGTCGTCGATTTAACGTGGATGCCACGTTTGATCAAGTCGTCCATTCAATGGGAGCTTTGACCTATTTTGTTAAAAAAAAATTTTTTTTTTCTAAATTATTAATTAAAATTAAAATTAAACCTAATTTAAAAATTTTACCGTAGAAATATTAGCGTCCAGCTCTCTGTTCTGATACAGAGTGCTACCATATGTGGGCACAACGAGCTTCCTCTTTCTCCAGGAGGCAATTATCACTTGGGCCACCCTGGTCATGGGACTCCCGCCGGGCTTCCTGCGTATGTAAAGCGGGTATCCGAAGAGGAAGACGATGATGGAGATGAACATGGCGATTGTGGCGATTCCAAATCCAATCCCCCACCCGACATTCTCCTGTACATAAACCACCACCGTGAGGGCGAGCATCACCGACACTCCGATGCAGAAGAAGTAGACGTTATAGAAGCTCTTTTTTTATGAAGAGATCAGCACATGTAACTGAAATTTTCGACCCGACGCGTCCAGCTTCCTCCGCTCCCGAATGCCACCACGCAAGGCCTGGTCCCGCCCGACCCGATCGCCGTCAGGAGGAGGGAGAAGTAGAATATCGCTTGCTGCCACATCGCAGCTTCCTGGCAAGTGGATGGAGATTCGGGAGAGCATGGCGGCGGCCGGAGAGACGGCAGGATTGCGGAGATGGTCACGCCCAGCATTCCCTGCGATTATATTAACTTTCAAATCTTTAGCAGAACTGTGGATTACATAATATCTGCAATGAACCAACAAATTGACCTTACTTACCAGTTGATAAAGAGTAGCTCCGACGGCGATGGTCCAAAAGTGACCGGCGAAGGAGTCTGCGATGAGTGCGCCGATGATTGGGGTTAAGCTCGCTTCAGATAATAGTTGTGTGGAGGATCTCAGCGCAAGGGAGGCTTATATATATTATTATGCTTATTATTCACTAAGCAAGCAAGGTGGAGAGAGTACGTTGATTTGGCTTCATCTACAACTTTTTTTTTTACTTATAGTTTTTATTAAACGTAAAATTTGATCTAAATATTTTATTTCTTTTATTCTGTATTTTTGCGCTCCTTTTACGTGAGTTTATGACAATAAATGCATATTAAGACTGTTAAATATTATGTAAACTTCATATAATAATCTGATCGATCATCTTAACTCAAACAAAACTGTATAATAATACGCGCACAGCACCAATTTATTTACTGCTGAATAGAATTATATATATCAGAGGATTTAATATTTTATTTAGTTGAAATTAAAATGGCCTCTAATAGAGATGGAGAAAAAAGGCAAAATTTTTAAACTAAGCATGATTAAAATCTTAATTAGCAGAATAAGCACGTTTTTGAAAAAATTTAAAATAATATTCCAAATTTAAGGACGATGCTAACTGTACAGTCAGCCAGTTCCCATTAAAATAATTTTTTTTAAGAAAGAAGAATTTACATACATATCACACAATTCTTATATATTTACATATCTATCATCACAGTTAGCGTAAAATATTTTTTTTGGCCTAATTTTTTTTTTTAAAGGGGAATTTACATACATATCACACTACGTAAAATATTTTTTTTTATTTAAAAAAAGTGAATTTACATACATATCAATTTTATGTATTTATATATCTAACATCTAAAGTTAGATATTTAATTATCTATATTTTCTGCTTAAAGATACATTTTTTTTAAAAAATAAGTGGTATTTTGATGTGATATTAAAGACAGTGTTATATATGTAAAAATTAAAATTTATGTTTTAAATATATAAATACATAAAAATTGTGTGGTATTTATATAAATTCACTCAAAAAATACAAATTTTATAATTTTGCTGAGAGACCTCAACTTTAATTTATCTTTTTTTAATAAACATCTAAATTTTATATTTAAAATATATTTATTTTTATATATATAAAAAGATAAATTTTATTACAATTTAATAATCTTTTTATATAAAATTAAAAAAATTTATAATATTTATGTAAATATGAAATTTTAAATTTAAATAAAAACATAAGAATGAAGTTCTCTATTAGATCAGGATATATTTAAAAATGTATAATAAATTTATACATTTTAAACATATATCTTATGTATTTTTGAGGATTTATATAAATACCACCCAATTCTTATGTATTTATATAACAGATAAATTTTAATTTTTTACATATATAACACTCTAATCTTTAATATCACATCAAAATACCACTTTATTCAATTTTTTAAAATGAAATGTATCTTTTAAGATAAAAAATATTAGATAATTAAATATCTAACTTTAGATGTTAGATAAAATACATAAGAATGTGATATGTATGTAAATTCCCTTTTTTTAAATAAAAAATATATTTTAGACTGTGTGATATGTATGTAAATTCCCCTTTAAAAAAAAAAATTTAGGCCAAAAAAAATATTTTATGCTAACTGTGATGATAGATATATAAATATATAAGAATTGTGTGATATGTATGTAAATTCTCCTTTCTTAAAAAAAAATTATTTTAGTGAGTGTCCGTCGCCCGAGTCAGCACCCTCTATTTCTAAATTTTTTTAAAAATATACTTATTCTGCTAATTAAGATTTTAATCATACTTAGTTTAAAAATTTTGCCGAAAAAAATTACACCAGTAGTCCTAACGTGGCTTTAAATCTGAACGTCAATCAAATTTGAACATGTGGCGAAAAATAAAATACAGATATTAGACTTTAACTTCGCCATAACGGCGGACCCAATGTCATTAATGTAACTCAGACCATTAAATAACGGAAGGGCTAAATTAATTCTATTTAGTTACCAAAAGTCAAATAATTCTTTCTTCAAAACTATAACGTAAGCTTCACTTTTTCCGCCCAAAATTAAGGGAAAAAAAAGAATTTTTTTGGGAAGAATGACTGTCTTATTCAACAATAACAGGAGTAATAATACAATTATTTATAGAAACATTCTCTTCAGGTGAAATAATAAAATAATAATACTAATTTGGACAAAAACAGTCGAAGGAAAAAAATTAATTCTCATTTAAATTACGATAAAGAAGGATCATTGATGAGGTTCAAGAATGAATGCTGGAGTGCAATACCGATCCCAAGTTTCCACATCTTATGATTTAAATGAATTAATTAAGGATTAGTTGAGATATAATTAATCAAAATAATGACTTTTTTCTAATCCCATTTGAGCCAATACGCACGGTGTCAACAGATATTTAATATCAGTTAATTCCTGGCATCTAACATCAATCGTTTGAGTGGCTTAATCTCCAAACATTTGAGATTAATCGTTCAAATTATTTGATCTTCTCTTATAATAAGAGAGTGATTGAGGTTATTTTTGTTTAGTGTCAAACTTTTGACTTGTGAGCTCTACGAAATTCAATTTTGAAGAAAGTATGATTTAAAAGACGTAATTTTAATTTTATGAGATAATAGATAAGACACTACCTGCAGATTTCACCTCATTTGTGAGAATTTTAGCCTTGATTTCCTATATGCAAAGCCTATAATAATTACCCTCTCAATGCCGAGAGAGAATTTTCGATTAAAGCTAGTTAGATCAATGATCGATAAGTAACAAGATGTGAAGTTTTGAAATTTAGGGTTTAGAATTTATGAAATTCATCATCATTAAAGTTTGGGAATAATGACGCTTGATCTAGATCTCATTGTTTCCCCACCGTGATCCCCACACTTAGAAGAGAATGACCCAACCAAGGATCCTTATGAACATATAGCCCATAAATTTTGTGATGAGGTGATATTTATTTGCAGAGAGAGGCTTAAGTCTATCTTAACTGACAGAGAGTTTTTTGTCCTATCAAGTATATCTTATGATTCACAACTCAAATGGCAGAATGAGCATACCGCTACAACAGAATGGTAATATAATGGTTTCATTTGGCGGCAACCACCCGATCAAAGGACTCTCCATAATCAGATCATAAAAGAAGCCACGCTAGAACAACGCCCCATCGGAGATTGATTGAGAATGAACATAATAACACTGATTTGACATTGGCTCCTTTGCGAGCTAAAATTTTCTTAATTTGTCACATTTAATAAATAATTACGGAAAGTGAGTTGAATTTTAGCTTTAAGTTTTTAGAAATTGAATTTCATTTAAGCATTTTTTATATTAATACTTACTTTTAGTTAATTTGATTTAAAGTTAAAATCACATTTTGATGAAAGTCTCTCCTCCGGTTGAAATCATCATTCAACACAGCCATCATCGGGGTAGGTGTATTGGTTCAGATTCTATTAACTCTATTAGTTTAATAATAGAGGATCAGATTTACTGTCATATGACATAATTAACTTCTCAGATATTTTAATAAGTTGAAATTCCTATGATAATTGAATTTTTAAGTTTTGTTATCCCGATCCCGGTCCTAAGACTAAACTGAGAAGCAACCTGCGCAGTATCTTCAAACACTAAATTTAAGCATTCAGCATTTTATCGGGGCCCATGTAGTTAACTTAATAATTCAAATAATTTTATGTTTAAATTATGAGATTAATTTTGTATTTTTATTTAATTTCAATTTAGTAAGCCTTTCTTTACATTAAAATTTGCACTCTAAATTTCTATATCCGAGATGCGGTATTTATAATTTTTTACAATTAATGAAATCATTGATTTTGAAATCATAACTGGAATAAAATTCCTTAATTTGTGATTGAAGGAAACCCTATAATTTTTGTAAAATTTAATTTATTATCATCTTCTATCTGCTTGCAAAAAGAGTTTCAGATCCGGTGGCGTGTGATTTAGGTTGTGATTCAAAATATTACAACTTTATTTGTATTTATTTTGATAGCAAAATAAAATTGTTATTTAGCTTATGCATATTGATAGGATTTTACATCTTTGTTAATCATTATATTCAACTTTCATTCTCACCCATAGACGAGCTATTATACCTCTTTCAACTTAGCTTATTGGATGTGAGCCTTGTTGCTTGAATCATGCTTGAATTGCATTTGCATTTCATGGCTAGATTTCAATGCTATTGCAAGTCTCATGTGCTTCAAGCTTGATTGTAAATATAAGATCCGAATGGTTCTTTTAAAGGCTTCATTCATGAATGATCATGAGTTGCTAACTGAATTTGTGCTTATAAGAAAACTATTAAATTTCTTACACACTTTATTCTCAATTTGGAATTGGATATTTAGACTTAGCACCAATCATTTGTCACTTAATATTCAATTAAGATCTTTACTTCATTTGCTATTAAATATGATTTTTTCACATAAAAAGGACTTCAAATCCAATATGAATTTATCCTCAACTCAAGTTTCATATCTATGTGCCTAAAATATTTTTTAAGTGCTCTTCCTCTTCTTTTCTTTCGCTTGGCATTTACTTTTGTATTTATTATGTATTTTCCTTTTATTTAATTTGAGTTTAGACGATTTTCTATTTAAATTTGCTTAACTCCCAAATTTCAATCCAAATTTCGGCAGCATTTCAGCAGTATTCTGGCGTCATCCCCTCGTAGGGGGCTACATCAGAACTATTTTGGCCTACCCCTCACGCCCTGATGAGCATAACGAAGCTTTCAATCACCTGCATAAAAGCATATATACATATACATAGATATATAATTTTTACACATTTAAACATCCTCCTTTTTTTCAAAGTCCAAATTTCGACAGCATTTCGATATAGGGGAGCAACATCTAACAATTTTGGCCCACCTGTCACACCTTGATGAGCGTAACAGTTGATGTTTTTAAGCACCTCGATCGATTTTCATCTCGTCGAGCCCTGATGAGCATGATGAGGTATTCAAATCAAGGTGACTTATAGTCAACTCTGTCTCTTCCTCTGTAAAATTCATCATCAATAAATAAGACTTTTCTTTCACACCAATATGTGACATTGCATCATCATCCCATGAGAACTTATTCTCATTGTCATCCAATATAAACTCAAAAGGTGAACTGTCTTCTTCTTTATTAGCACTAGAATGCTCAGATAAAAATATTGAAGCTAGACTTGATTCTAAATGAACCTGATGCTTACAAGCAAGGATTGAGCAAAGAGAGCCTCCAATAGAACATTCACATCAACCTCCCCATTTTCCTCAATCACTTTATCGACAAGAACCGATGAAAACCCCATTCCAACAAGATACGATTTGAAATGACTGGTAGAAGAGCTTGGAAAACTTTCTTCCTTTACATTTGGAGAACCCCAGTATCTGTACAATCTTCTAACTTGACCTTCTTTACTACAAAAGCCACAGAGCATGGTAACAAGCTTGAGGAACCAACACCAACCGAGGAACTAACCCAACCTCACCATTTGGAGAACCCCCACTATCTGTGCAATCTTCTAATTTGATCATGTTTCAGTACAAACTCCTTTAGTATAGCTAGCTTCATGGTTTTCAGGATCATTATCAACAGGAGTATGGCCAGCTTCAATATCATTGTTTCGATCGATCATGATAATATCTTCGGATCTTTGATCCGATATGAGATTGAGAGATTATTTCGATTAAGATAATTTTGGTTGGTTGAGTTGATTTCCTTGATTCGCCAACCACTTGGTTTGAGTCGATAATGAGTTAAACCCTTTTCAAGTGAGTTAACCCTAAAGTAAAAGAAGGAATCGTTGAGCTTTTAGATCCGCTGGGGATCAGCCTTTTCTTCGGCCGCTGGATGGGCTCCCTTGGATCGTGTTCTTCTTTGCTTCTTTGCCCGATTGTCTTCGCTTCTCGGATCGGTTTCTTGATCGATGGTTCTTGATGCTTTAATGGTCGAGTGGATTACACGCCGTTTCAAGGCTCGATCTCTGATTAAATCGATCCGTGGATTGAAAACGCTATCGATCTTGATCGTTGGATCGAAGTTTTGAATTACCTTAACCCTTACTCTTTCGTTTCATTTGTTTCGCCGACCGTCGAGCCGACTTGCTCCAGAGAAAACGGGGGAAGAGAGGGAAGCGGAAAGATCGTGATTTCACGAGGAGAGACCTTCGTGAGGATCCACCGTGGAAATTCTTCAGGGAAGAAGAAGGAAGCTGAGACACAGAAAGGAGGTCGCTGGAGATAATTTTTCATCCCTTTCTTTGATTTCCTCATCTATATTTATAGTATCTGTTTGTTCTTATAGAGTGTTCTTTGCTCGCTCAGAATCACTGCTATTCTGCTGGATATTCTGCTGCTGTATTCTGCTGGAGATCTCATGTCGTTAATCTTCGTTTTAAATGTCAGGTCTTTGGCGCTTTAGGTTTCTTGCTCTTATGTTGTCCTGTTATCTCCGGGCTAGTTTGTTATTTGTTACACTTCTTGATTTAATTTTGTAATCGCCTCTGGGAATGTCTCTCCTTTGTGATATTTCTTTGTTGGTGTACGGGAAAGCCTCTATAAAAGTCGATTATTTGATTTATTTACCTATTGATTTATTCTCTGCTTATAATGGTTTGGGAGTATTAAATGAAGTCTTTTAGCTTGGCCTTTTCGATTCTTTGGTCTCTGTTGATGGCTTGGGGATATGTGTTCATATCATTACTCCCTCTCCGACCTTGTCCTCAAGGTCAATTCAGATGTCTTTCTTTACTTGAAATTGCAGCGTGGCTAGAAATCCTTTTGATTAGAAGCTTAATCTCAATTTGGCTCTTATTGGTTAATTACGTTTGGATCTGTATTCCTTTGAATTTGGACCTTTATGGACTTGAGTCTATTTACTGAGTTAAACCACCCTTGGTCTAACCCGGCTGAGTCTAAGAGGCTGTGGAATTTACGGGAACTTTCTGTTTGCTTTGATATTTCTTAATTTTGTGGGTCTCCGTGTGTTTTTCTCGTGATCTAAAACTTCAACAAGCTTGATTATCCTCGCCCCTCTTACCGAATTGGTGATTTTACCGATTGTAAAGCTTGTCAATTGTCTTGAGTCTTGGATTGAAGCTCTCTTTATTAGCCCTTTGTTTCATGTTGTTGTTGAGCTTCCTGTGAGTTATATGGTTTGTCCAACCTATATGTGGCTGTATTATGTGACACTGTTCCATCTTATTTTGGGTTGTCACTGATTGTTGTCCTCACTTGTAATATGGCAGTATTGTTGACTGTATCTGTGGGAAATGTTGTGGCCATCTACTTGAGGTTGGAAGGAATTGTTGTGCCCCATGACTTATCACTGTGGACTATCTTATGCTATATAATTGGGCTATATCCGACTTATCTATCTAGGCTAATTCTATGGTCAGAATTATTCAGAACTTATTTAGGCTATTTTATATTTAGACAATTATATTTCCTGTCTTAACCTGGATTGAATGGCTGAAATATGAAGCTTGTTTCTAAGGGATCTTCTTGCATCCGGATTGCTTGAATATCATCGTAGTATTCTTGATCTTCATTGACCATCATAAAGGCACATAAATTGGCTTGACATCTATGCCCTTTGGTAGTTTTCTTCACAATAAAAACATAATCCTTTCTTTTTTTTTCTAATTCTGTTAGCCTGGATTATTTGTTATTTTGATTGTTGCTTTCGGGTTGGTGTTTGTGGGAGGAGGCGTATGGGTCATTCGTACAGAGGTTGTTTTAGTCGGAGGTTGACCGATCTTGTAGTTTCTTGACATTGTTACATCATCGCCTAGCTTGTCTCCATTACATCCGCATATCTATTTGAATAGGCATTGATATGGGTGTGTGTGTATGTGGTCCGCTTTGGAGAATAAGATTCATAAAGGGATGCCTCACATACCTTTGAGGTTGTTTTCCTAATCTGTCTATTGTCAATCTCTTTAATATTTCATTCAATGCCATAGTGATTGAGGTCATTTCGCTTCATTGTTGGCCCGGTAACACATGCTTCAAGTGTTTTGGCATTGTATGTTGTGCCGTCATTGTTGTAGGAATGAATCAACAAGAGTGGAAGTCAACGAGCACCAATGATACGATTCTTTTTCGGATCTTTGATCCGATACAAAGTGATTGAGATTATTTCTGATTAAGATAATTTTGGTTCGGTTGAGTTGATTTCCTTGGATCTGAGTCAAATCTGACTTGGTTTGAGTCAGATAATGAGTTAAACCCTTTTCAAGTGAGTTAACCCGGCTGAGTAAAAGAAGGAATCGTTTTGGGAGCTTTTAGATCCGTTGGATCTAGCGCCTTTTCTTCTCGGCCGTTGGATGGGCTCCCTTGGATCGTGTTCTTCTTTGCTTCTTGCTTGAGCCGTCTGATTGTCTTGCGTTCCGCGCCTTGGATCGGTTTCTTGATCAGATGGTTCTTGATGCTTTAATGGCTGAGTGGATTACACGCGTCGCTTCATGGCCGATCTGGATTAAATCGATCCGTGGATTGAAAACGCGTATCGATCTTGATCGTTGGATCGAGTTTTGAATTACCTTAACCCTTACTCTTCGTTTCAGCCGGCAATGACCGTGAGCCGTCTTTGCTCCAGAGAAAACAGGGGGAGAGGGAAGCGAGGAAGATCGCCGGGTGATTTCGGGAGAGACTTTCCGAGGATAATCCACCGAAATTCTTCGAAAGAAGAAGGAAGGAGACAATAAAGGAGGCTATTCGAGATAATTTTTCATCCCTTTCTTTGATTTCCTCATCTATATTTATAGTATCTTGTTGTTGTAGAGTGTTCTTTTGCTCTCAGAATCCAATTCTGCTATTCTCGTTGGATATTCTGTTGCCTCTGTCGTGTATTTGGAGATCTCATGCTGTTAATCTTCTGTTTTAAATGCTGTGCTGGCAGTTTTAGGTTTCTTGCTCTTATGTTATTAGTCTCCTGTTTATCTGCTGGGCTAGTTTGTTATTTGTTACACTTCTTGATTTAATTTTTTTGTAATCTCTGTTGGGAATGTCTCTGCCTTTTGTGATATTTCTTTGTTGTTTGGAAAGCCTCTATAAAAGTCGATTATTTGATTTATTTACCTATTGATTTATTCTCTGCTTATAATGGTTTGGGAGTATTAAATGAAGTCTTTTAGCCGGGCTTTTTTTCCGATTCTTTGGTCTCTGTTGATGGCTTGGGGATATGTGTTCATATCAGATCATCTCTCAAATTAGCTGCACAACCCTTGTCATCTTGAATGTGATTATTAGTATGAGCATCTCTCGTATTAGCTCCATGACTTTCATCCCAATTTTTATCATTAATAGTTTTCTCTGGCAATTGATGGGAACTTATGTCCACCAAAGTCACATGAGTTGGACTTGATACCAAGGCTGTGAATTTACGTATAGCCTCGTGAAGTCTTGCATCATAGTCATTAGACCATTCAGCAACACTAGAGGCACTTAAACAGATATCAGCATGTGAGGATTTGTCCCATAAAGAGCCACTGGCAAAATCTGTCCGGGTAGTAGGAAAGCTGATCAAGAAAGTTTTGCAAGCCTCGAGAGGAAACCCATTATCAAGAGTGCGTATTTTGTTAATAAATCCCTCAATCCTTATGGTGATCCCATCAGCTGTCTCAAGAGTATATGCATCATGACATTTGATTATTGGGGAAGAATCAAAGAGTCTCATAGCTTTCCCACATTCAGTGAACTCGCCAACTGCTAGTCTATTTTCATTGGACATATTTACTTTCCTCAACCACCAATTTCGCAACAAGACAGTTTTCTTCTGAAATGATGGGTTAAATGTATTCTCCGGTGGGTGTTCTAGCATTCCCACTCAGATGATTTGTTCGCAGAGAACTCCCCAGTGAAGTTATCCCATGTAATAGGAAATCCAAACAAGAAAGCATTGGAAGCCTCAAGTGAGAACCCATTATCAATAGTGTGAGTTTTGTTGATAGGACCCTCAAGCTTTAAGGTGATCCCATCCGCTGTCTCAAGATTACAGTGATCATGATGTCTAATAATAGGAGCAAACTTAAAAATTGCCACAGCTTCCCCTCCTTTGGTGAATCCGCCAACTGCTAGGCTCCTCCCATTGTAACCATTCTCTACTTTCATCAACCACCACTCGAACAACAAGACCTCTTTCTACTGAACGGGCAGAATGCGAGGGCATTCGGGCTTTGGCTTTGCTTTCGGATGGACGGGAAGTTTTCGTTCGACTGGGAGCAGGGAAAAATAGAAGAGAACCAGCCGGGCTTATTCGATCGGCGTGTACCAGGAACCGAGCGAGAGAGGAAGATCGGGAGCTTTTTGAACTTTCCTTCCTTGTAGTTCCTTGCGATTTTCTCCCCAAAATTGACGAGGAAGTGGGCTTCGGTTTTGTTTGCCATTGAGAAGGGTAGGAGAAGAGCGGTTTCCGTGCAGTTGGAGGAATACTCAAGGGAACCAGAGTGAGCCTTGTGGTTTTTTTTCGTCTAGAGGGTCGCGAGCGGGAATGGTTTTCTTTTCGGTTCCTCGCGTGCGGTTCCCTTTTTATGGTTGAGGGAGATGAAGCCGAGAGAGTGGGAGGCAAATTGAGTGGGTTTTTAGGTTTTATTTTAAAATTTAAGCTAAGCAATATACTAATTATGCTAATTAGTATACTAATCAATCTTAATCTGAATTTTACGATAACAAAAACATATAGTTAATATATATGTCAATCTTAGATTATTCCAATATTATGGATGCAACGACGCAGTCCGTTTCGTGATCAGAAGTCGTTTGATTTAAGTCGGCGTCGAATTGGATCAATTTCAGCTCAAAAAGCGCATTATCACTTCCAACCGCTCGATGTTCACGTAGATTCGTCTGAATCAATCGCGGACAGTCTCATTTAATAGATTTTGATGTGTCAAAGCTGATGGCGCAATTAATTTCATGAATGAAGGTCGTTTGTGCATCATTGCAGCCTCCCGACTTCGATATATGCGTCGGCACATTGACAACTCGATCACTTGCTCGGTTGATTGTTAAATTATGTAATATTTATATTCTGACCAATTTCGATATTCTAAACGTGATGAAGAAATCCGTTCGTCGATCATAGATCACTTGGGCATCGTCACGCCTCCCCAGACGCGCTGCCAACACACTAACGTTTGATCGTTGATCGACATCGTTGATTGCAATATTTATATCGATCAATTTTGATGACAACGCTGGCGATAAGTTCATCGATTAAAGGTCATTTCTACTGATTTCAGTGATGTTTGGTGCATCTCATGTCCAATTTGAGAGCTATTACATCAAAAGTCCGTCGAATTTTGATATTGAGCTTGACTCGACTGATGTATCACGCATGAAGGTCAATACTTCCCTATGAACTATCATTTGAACTATCGTTTGCCTTTTTTTTATCTTTTAATCTTCTCTCATATTAGAAAAACAAGCAAGTAGATTGCTCATCATTATCATAGTACTCTTGATGAATCTCATTGAATGTCAACTAATATCCGTCAATAGTCAACACCTTGTGCCCATCTACTAAGGACATATATCTTACGAAATGCACAGCCTCTTTTTACTAAGTAAATGATTGAATTGATTATTGAATGTCATTTGACCTCTTCGGTGTTCTTCATCGACTATCTCGATACATCTTTAAATGATTTATGTCAAACATCCACGAACAATGTGTGTCTTCCTTTTAGCTTCTCGATCTTCCTGTCCATCAAATGGAAGTTCGATTCCCTACTGACAGTTGTCTTGCGCTTGCTATAGGCTAAGATTCGACACTCCATTAATCACTAACATTAAACCTTATTAGATATCAACATATTATGCCCATCTTATCAATCACTCAATCACCCTTTCTATTAAAAAATGATCTAATCAATCAATAATCATCATCCAAGACATATAACAGCTGATATATCATTTAATTAAACAAGTGCTAATTATATTTAATAAGCTAATCATATTATACCAATGAATTTGTGCCTAAAATTGATTCCACTGAATTGTTTATACATAAAATCATATGTGATATGGCTCTCAAAATACCACTAGTCAAAGCACAAATCTTGATGTCGAAAGCGATATGATTTTGAGTCAAAACCGATCGAGATCAAGCACTTAAAATATCATTGGAATCTTTGGGACATTAATTAAATCCCAAAATAGCTCTCAAATATGGAGTGTTTATAGTCAAATTGAGCGTCTCGATGAGCCGGATCTAACGAACCTAAGTTCTCATAATTCCGACTTCATTTGGGCATCCAAATGCTCAAAATACATCAAATAATCGAAGAAATCATCCTGAGTCGTCCAATCGAGGGGAGTGGTACGGGCTTTACATGAAATTACAAGAATGCCCCTCCTCCCATCTATAAATAGGCCTTCATTCCTCACATGAGGGGGGGCCAAGAAAAGAAGAAGAGGAGCTGAAACAAGTAAAGAAGAGGAGGTGCCCGAGCAAGGAAGAAGAGGAAGAGTCCAAGCAAGTGAAGAAGAAGAGTCCAAGCAAGTGAAGAAGAAGAGGAACCCAAGCAGGAAGAAAAGGAAGAGTCCGAAAGAAGAGAGGAAAACCAAGTGAGGAGGAAGAGAGAGCTCAAGCTTGAAGATCCTCCAAGTAAGATCGCACCCAAGCAAGATCGCACTCTCGCCACGGCCATTAACATGCCACCGCCACCGCCGCCACTAATTGCACCGCATTCCCACCGAGTTACCCGCATCTCCACCATGAATAATTACAACGATCATTGTTACAGGTTATTCCTTCCGCAATTTGTAATCGGTTATCGGGAAGACTTTGTACTGAAAGATACATAGTGGAAGCTTTTAGCAGTGGTTTTTCTCCTCTTTCGAGGTTTTCCACGTTAAAATTATGGAGTGTTTTGTTCGCTTTAATTACCAGTGTGTGTCTTTCTCACAACAAGGCTAATGAACTTTCACTCTACCGCGACTGATTTTTTAGCACGCAACAATATGTAATATAATATGGTTTATATTTATATTTGTTGCGTGATAGAAAATAAAAATTTTGCCTTCTATTTATCTAAGCACAATATTGAGAATTAATAAGAAACTTAATGCAAAATCTCAAAGAGGGAAACGGCCTAACTCAAGACTATGTACCAGAGTACAAAGTTTCCTCGATATGATTACGTAATTGTATAAGAGAAAGACAATGGGAATCCTGAATAAAACAACAACTATATAGTCACGCTCGTGTCAGAATGCTGGGTAGTGGTAGGAATGATGATCATCAATGATGAAGGTCATTGTGATGGTGACCGGCGAGATGACATGGCGATGATACGGGTGACCGATGATGGTAGTGACCGGCCATGACAATGGTCGGTGGTGATAGATCACGAGGATCAACAGCAGGACGACTACGGCGGTTCGTAGTTCTTACTTCTTCTTGTAGGAAATTAGATTTCTTGAAACTTCAATGGATGGTTCAACAGTTGATAACTGCCAAGATGGCGGAGATTCCCATTGTCAGACATTCTCATATACAATTATGTAATCCCGTATCGGGAAACTTTTGTACTCAAATGATACATAGATTTATGGCTAGTGATTTTTCCCTCTTTTCGAAGTTTTTTCATGTAAAAATTATGTAGTTTTCTTATTAATTCCTCAAACATCTGTGTGCGTGCTGGATTTTGCAACAAAGTTAAGGCGCAAATTTTTATTCTACCGTAACTGATTTTCTAGCAGGCAACAATATTTATCAAGCTATCAAATGTTAATATATTTATATTTTTTTTGCCATTCCTTGCTACAATGTTTACATGCATACGTTATCACCAAAGTGGCTTAGATGCGATCGCCTTAGAGTCTCAACAGCATATGTGAAAACAATTGTAAAGATATAATTCATCTTTTAATAAGATCATGTTGATGAATCCTTTAAATGGGAAAGCTTCAAAAATTATCATATTTATCTATCACTTATTTTAGAACTATATAATATTAGTCTCATGATATAAAAAGATGGTTTAATCTTTTGGTCATTCAAGTACTTCATATAATGTTGCCAAGTTCTCATTGTAGTGCACAACTTATCATCATGGATATGTATGAAACAAATTTTTATCTTTTTATTAGTACTTATCCAAGATTTAAAAGTTACTCAAAGAACATAAAATATCATTTTAAGATCATTTAGTTGAAAGTTCTAAGAAAAATAAAATGAAATGCTTCTTTATGATAAAACACAAGAAGCAAAACTTTCAAATGAGAAAGATTGTCATGCTATCTTATTTTGGATGAAATACATGCAAAATTGGCATGCTTATACTACAAGTGGAACAAAATGTTCTCATTAGGGCATGATGACAAGGTAATTTTTTTTAACAATGATCGACATAATTTTACCTCTAGTACTTGTGCTGAGTCATCGTCAATCATAAATTTTTTTTTTTAGATGAGTTATTCTTTAATGAGTCAAAATTACTTCAATTTTATTGGGCACATGCAAATAATAAGTAAAAAAATTATTTGAATTTAGTAAGAAAAATAATAGAACAATAAAAAGTATATCTTGTGCAATAAGTTCTTGTTTTTAAAAACATTAATGGATAAACTAAAAGTCCTCAAGTCCATATTACAAATGTGATAAACAAAGTGATTAAATACCATAAAGATCATTCAAAAAGAATAATAAATCTTTATTTTAAAGATTACTCACTTAAAATTTTAAATTATAATTGTTTGCGAAATTTTCTATCAACATATTTTTTGTTTCAATTTATGGACAAAAGGTGATGAGAGTCTTATTACTTTTGACCACCATTCTCCTACATGGGGTCATATCCTCATAATGTAACTTACAAAGATCAAATATATATTAGCCTATAAATTGTTTTTTAAAACTCTTTTTAGTCAGACAAATTTTGGAGGGATAATTGAATTTGAAAGCACAACCTTAAAGGCTGCTAAAATAGATCAAAGCAAACTCAATAGGCCATCCACTCAGCTTTTCCTTCTAAATGAGTTGATAAATATTGCACATATTATCAATAGTTGACAGCTTAAACTCTCAACTACTAGGCTAAGATAACTTGCATCAGCTTTTCAAAATATATTTAATATATTTTTTTTAGATGTTATTATTTTTTATTTTAAAAAATAAATAATTATCTTTTAAAAATATTCAAAATAATTTTTAAATATTTTAAATATTTTAAAAACAAAAGAAAAATTTACATGCATACCATAGACAATTCTTATGCATTTACATATCTAATACATAAAATTAGATATTTATTTATATAATACTTTCCTATGATTAAAAAAGTACATTACACTTTTAAAAAGTAAATAATAATAATAATATTTTTGATATTATATTAAAATTATATATATATATATATATATATATATATATATATATATATATATATATATATATATATATATGTAAGAATGAAAATTTAAATATTAGATATGTAAATACATAAAATTTGGGTGAAATGTAGTAAATCCCTTAAATAAAATATATTTTCTTTTGAAAGTAAGCATAAACAAAATAAAATAAAATTATAAAACAAAAAACAAAAAAAAGGTGATCCAAAATGGCCCCTTAGATTTTCTTGATAAAAAAATGGGTTGGTTTCCAGTGCAATAACTATGTTATCTATAGCTACCTCTTTGTTTGAGTGACCAGAAACAGCTTCATGATATACCTATCACAATAATTTCAGATGAATTATATCATAATCCAAAAGAAAAAGAACAACAAAATAGGATTCCACAAACTCTAAACAATTTGATTAACCAATCAAAACTTTGATTTTTATTAATAATTAATAATACAGTACACTTTTCATCATAAACAAAGAGTTTGATATGTACATCTATGACAAATTCTAAATCAAATCATAAGACTATTTATTTACAGGCGTTTGTATCACTTACTCTCAAGAGCAACCTTTCTCTTCTCCAGCAAGTATAGGACAGATCCAGATGAATAGAACTTGGTTTCATATTATACCTCACAGGCTTCCTCATTTCATCCCTCCCCTTTCATTTTGCAACCTCGCCTGTAGAAGAAACGATGAAGCTGATCATAGCCTGCAAGCACTCCAGCTCCTGCCATTCCTGAGAGCATATTGGCGCAGACTCCTCTGAACAGAACTGAAAATCCCTCGCCTTGTACGATTCGCTGGAAGGCGTGGAAGCCGCTTCGGTACTTGTGAGGCTGTCCTGAAGTCATCATCATTCGGCGACGCAATGTGTCGAACGGGTAGGCACAGATCCCAGCAGAAGTTGTCACACTCCAACCCAACACAAAACTGGCCAAAAAGCTCCCCTGTGATTACAAAAAGGTCTCGTTTTTAGAAGAAGGTTTAACAAACTGGACGAAGATGTGAGTTAACAGAAGAAGAATCATTGTTCGAGAGTTGGAAGATTGCATGATGTGGTATAGAGAGAATGAAACATGGGCCATCATTCAAAAAATATATGATATATGATGTGAGTAAATAAGCAAAATGATTCCTAAAGTTTTTAGATTTGTCTATTTTAATCTTTGATTGTTTTCATGCGTTCAATTTAGTCCTTCAACTTGACAAATCTGCATCATTTTTTTCTCACCTTTAACTTTGATGTTTCTTTGTACAAAACATGATAGAGGGTAGCTTTTAATGAAGAAATTTTTAACTTTTTTTACTTAATTTTACTAAATATTGGCTAAACAAATCAGATTAACCTTAAAAAGTTCAAAATGCTCTCATGAAAAGCTTCCCTCCGCAAACTTTAATCCAAAGAAATGACAGTTAAATTTAAGATTGAACTGATTTAGATTTGATGGTTAAGAGCCTAAATTGAAAGCAAACAACTAAAATAGACACATCATCATACATACTGATTGATGGAAACTCAATTCTGTATCGATCAAAAGTTAGATGTGGGAAACATAGACAGATTTTCAAAAATCGTAATGCACACAAGAAAGAATTTTTTTGAACTAGAATGGAAAATAAATAAATAAATATATGATTATCTAATACCATCATTTTTTTCTCTGGAAATTTGAGAAGAATGGCATGGAGATTACTCCTCACCTCCAATGGCCCAACCAAGACAAGAGGCTTCATGGTGTCATAGATGCCGAAATAGAGTCCACGATACAAAGTGATGCCCATTATCGACACTCCAAAGCCGCGATACAAGCCAACGAAACCATCACTCGAAAGGGTCTTCCTGTAAACATCTGAGAGTCCCTTGAACTGGCGCCCACCGCCTACTTGTCGATCAAGCGTGTCTGCGGCAAGTCGAGTCCGAGCATAGTCCAGATGGTATAAGAGCAGTGAAGTTATTGCTCCAGCAGCACTACCAGAGGCTACATTTCCGGCTAACCACTTTGCATAACCATCTTTCTCCTTTGAGAATGAAAAAATGGTTTGAAAGTAGCCCTTAAACGCAAAATTGAAGGCCTGAAAAAAAAACTTTGAATTAGTATCACGATTATGTATATATAATTAAAATTCTAAGAGAGGAAGCCAAATATAAGATACATATGCAAGGACTCATTTCCGTGAAAGAACAAATGTCCAACAAAAAACAAGCTTTCATAACGTTGTTCCAGGTCATTAATTGACCCGCCTAAAGCTAGATTATGATTGTATGCTAGCAAATCATTTTTTTCTTCATAAATGAACAATTTTTCATACTGCTTAAGATACGTATCAAGATTATTCTACATTATTTATAGATCACTCTAGTATTCTTAGATTATTTTAGAACTTTAATTTAATTTTTAGGATTATCTTTATTTTTAAATATGATGATAGAATTTTTTAAGACTTGCCTAATTTTGAATTTTAAATAATAGTCATACTTTTATAAATTCGGGTTTAAATGTTTTCTTTAATGTCGCAAGCAATCAGCTTTAAAAAAAATCAATACTTTGCGATGAAAATAGTTTCCTATACTTGGCCCCTGACCAACTTCAAGAAGGTTCGTCACCTTCACCGAATCCTTTATCTCTGAACAATAAAAAACTAAGTCCTAATCAATCCTTATTGCTATATACTGAATCACAACAAATCAGAACATATTCTCTAATGGTTTGGATATCAATAGCTAATCAACCAAATGGAACTAAGTAAAAGAAAAAAGTCATGAAAATCGCAGGTGTGATTGGAATGACTTACTCTAAATTTTGCTTTTCAAATCGGTACTGACATTTAGCCAACAGCTTTTTTTTGTTTTAAAAAAAAATTGCTGCCTAGAGAACGCATCATCCCGCATTCTAGAGGTGTAATTGTGTTCTGCATTTTCACAAATAACAGCTATTCCTAAGGTAATTTCACAATCAACTTTGCAGACAATTATAGTCACCACAAACAGGCCCTCCCTCCCTCCACAATGGATTTCTCACTTTAGGCCTGTTTGGCAAATCAAGTCCCCTTGACTTCCTGTAGAAACCAATAGTCCCTCTATCATGTCTCCAACCCATAGTAACCCCTACATTGCAATGGATAACACAGTGTTGGCGGTGGTGAACAATAAGAATATCAATTCAATCCACTTGTAGCTCCTATAGCAATACTCCCTTCAAAATACAGGATTATTGGGGAGATTCTCAGCTCAACTTACATGTACACGGAGAGTAAATGCGGAACTACAAAATGTTATAACTATGATGAAGTATTGTTTGCGTCCAAAAGAATCTTATACATTAAGCATCATTATTTTAACTATGTACATCCTAAAAAATATATATTAATGACGATTACAAAAGAGGATATTTACATAATTCAAAGAGTACACCAAAACAGTAACCGACAACAAATCTATCTCTTCATTCCTTAGGCTCCATACCCTTAAGCCAAATAAACAAATAGGTTTAATAAGATTAGCAATAAGCTCGGTAGATCTAGTATCACAAAACCTAAAATAAAATTTAAATATATGAAAAAGAACTAATAATATATGTGCCTGCAAATTTATCAAAAAAACTTGTCATTTTCATATATCAAGTTCATGTCATGTATAGCAAGTTATGCCATTGTGCACACCATGTTAAGCATATGCAATACAAGTAAGTGATTGGTAAAACATTCATGACACTTCAAACTTATGTAGCCATAGGATCATTGGAAATCAAAATAAATAGTGAATCCAACAATGATATAACAAATCATTTCATTAGAAACTTATGCATAAAATAAATTGGTAATGACATTCATTTCTATCCACGTGCACAACCAACAACAACAACAACAACAACAACAAGCCTTAATCCCACTAGGTGGGGTCGGCTACATGAATCCTTCGTCTCCATTGTGTCCTATTATGTGTCAAATTCTCATTTAATTCAAGTATACTAAGATCATTTTTTATATATCTTAACCAAGTCTTTTTAGGTCTACCTCTACCTTTCTTAACATATGACAAATCTAATACATCTACTCTTCTAATCGGGTCATCAGACGGCCGACGCTTTATGTGGCCAAACCATCTAAGGCGACTCTCCCTAATCTTATCTACCACTGGAGCTACTCCAACCCAATCAACAAAAATAACAAAATAATTTATGTCACACATGTGGCTTCCCCAACCACACCAGGATTGTCACCCTTTGCCTGTTGACTAGACATGCCTGCCCATAACTACAATCATATAATCACATCCAAAATAATGCCTCCCTTCAGTATTTGAGCCTACACCAGTCCTCGTACTATATCAACAAGTTAAGCCTATCAACTTGCTCTCCAAAAAGAATTTTTTCAATATATTAGACAAACTACAGGTATTTTATTCAGCTATTCTTTCCAACACATGTATATCTTCCTTTGCCTTCATATGGCATAATCTTCATTTCCACGGTTGATACATATCATATGGAATATGAACCCATCATATAACAATATATAACAATAAGTATGCCATAAATGTATGTCAATGCATGTATAATGGAACCATGCTTTTCTTATAAAGATGAAAGTAAGAAGTATGTGTTTAATCATATAGAATCACATCCATAGTCATGCATAAGTCGCATGAAGAGTATCATCAAACTTGCAGGAACACGTAGACCAAAATCTATGAATTAGGTATGATTCATGTAATAAATGTTGTGTATCATGTAGTTCACCTGTGGCCAATCATGTTAGCATGAGCAAATACCATGTCCACATCGGCAATCACATTTCAACACATTAAATATAGCAAATGCATGGTTCCATAGTCATAGGAACAAGAGGAATGCCAAAATTCCCTGCTAAATCCAATGAAAATGTATAAAATTGCACAAGAAATAAAATTTCACAATTTATTCTGTGAAATGCAATGGAAATCCATCTGAACCATAAAACAGTCAATTGATTCATAAAACATTGAAAGAAAAGTACAAAGAATGAAAACAACAAATTCTATCAAAGAAAATGGTGCACACCTCCCTTGTGAAGGTGTCACAGGAGGGTGTCATACATCCCATATGAGGGTGATCCAATGGAGCAGTCAAACGAGTTGTGAAACTCTAACTCTTGTAAATGAGCTTCCATTTTACGTCTCTCGGTCTGGGCATCATCTTCATCTACCCCTTCTCTAATTAATCAACCGCATCGCCTCCTCCCCACACAAAACAATTCCATCCATCACTCGGTCCGAATCAAATGTCAATGACAACAAATTCTGCAATCATCAAAGCCTACCCGCTCTGCTCGGCCAAATAGTTCAACTTGTCACCAAGCAGATAATGGATCTAAATCAAATGCAGGATAAGAAAAATGATAAATGTACTCACGGTGACAGCAACTGCATTCTCAATCATAACAAGTTAAGCTATATAATGCTGAAAATGCATCACAAGCATTCCCCTTTACTGGTAGAGGAAAATCGTGAAACTCATATCTTTGATATGATAATAACCCAATTAGATCAAATAGCACGTATCAAAACTCATAGAAAGGAGATCAAGCTAGATGCCGAAAGAACATAGCCATAGTCTTAATGTAGAAAAAAACATTGATGGGCAATGCTAAAATCAAATTTTGTATTAAACATGAAAAAAAAATTCTAAGCAAAGATCAATAGTTAAGATATTAGAACCTGGGTGGGTAAATAACGGATGACATTAGCCTGGTTCCCTCTCCAGAAGGAAAAAAACCCCTCCTCCTTGAGAACCCTAACGAAGCAATTTCCGATTCCTTGGTAAGGCCTCGTCAGATTCCCCCTCTTAAGCATCTCCCCTTGATTCTGTAGAAGGAGCTTGACCCTCTCCACCGGCGCCGCCGCGCTCTTCGCCACAACCGCGGCAGCACCACCCATCACGAAGTCCGTCACCATCTTCTCCGTTGGCTTCAAAGCTGCAATCTTTTCCGTCGGCTTCGACGCCGCCGCCCTCTCAGCTACGGTGGCGGCAGTTGAGGCCACCATGAGGGGCCAGTGCTTTTCCAAACACCGGAGGGATGACGGTAAAAGAAGCCGAGTAGAAACGGGACGATCATTGTAATAGTTTTACGATAAAAACGAGGATAAGAGGGGAGACATAAACGGGATGAAAACAAAGTTTCATCTTAAAATAGATTTTTTTATTCATTTAAAAAAATTATACATATCTTTTCTGATTTGATATGATATTTTATTCAAAAAATAATTATTTTATTTTATTTTTCCCACATCTTCATCTAAACAATTTATGAGAAGCAAATCTTTATCCACTTATGATAAGATGATCCCTTCTTTGCCTTCATGAAATTTAAAATATAATTTGATGATTAGTCAAATAAATTCTTAAATATTTGCTTATAATCTTATCATGATCATATTGCTAGCTCTAACTTTGAAGCTACTTAGTAGATATGAATTAAGCATTTTTTTAAATTAAAAGTTTGATTTAATTCTTATTATTTTTTAACTCTAGGTAATGAGTTGAATTTGGATAAAATATGTGAGAGTTAGTGAGAGATAAATTAAGCTTAATTATAAAATTTTAATATTTTCATCACAATTAGTGCACGTAGCTGTTTAGATCTATCTATAAAATTTCTTTTTTAATTTTAATTTTTATTTTTTTGAAACTTTTGAGAAATAAAACTTTCTTTATGGTGTTCTCCTTATTTTTGAATGTTAAAGTTATATTAATTCTTATATTGAAAACTTTTTTTATCATTATTCAATATTTTATTGTAAGTTTACTATATCATAGATTGTGTCAATTGGTTATTTAAAGGTTGATATGTAGATCTCATTAAAATTTTAGAATATTGAATTTAATAGTTAACCACACCCTGTCAACATTTCTTCCAAGGAAGCTGGTCCAGTGGGTTTTCTATCCCTTTTGAGCAAGCAATGGCGGGAAAGGTAGCGTCAAGAAGGCTAGCCGTCAGACAAAAAATTTGGTCCGACAAGTAAGTTTTCGAGTCCAAAACAATGAAGGAAGGTACTCGTTGTTATGCCTCTCTGACGGGCTTTATAGCGCCCAATAAAGCCTAGCCCTGAGGACGGACCGAAATGGTCAGAAACAACTACTTGTCCTTGCTGGTATATGTCAGCTCGGTCGATTGGGTTTGGAAAGGTTTCCTTTCAAAATTCCAGAAGTGGAGGAGCCTATGTAGAAGAAGCTGTAGAAGTGATTGCCTTCGCGGATCCAAGCGTGCTCACAAGGCAATAGCAGAACTGAAACTGGATCTCAAACTGTTAGGCCTTTTTGGAGTAAATTCCTTGGCTTGGACAGGACATTGAGTTGTTCGAGGAAAGGTGGAGAAAGGGTACTTTGCCAATGACCCGGTAAGGAACTGATCGAAGTCTCAAATCTATTCTTTTTAGTCCAATCTGGTGTGTACTAATGAATTGAGTCAGTCCTTCTCCTATCCAAAAAACAATAGAAACAAGAAGGAAAAGAAAAGTCCTATACAGGTACTTCCACACCACATTGAGTTTCATTCTGACTCAAAGACCGAACTGAACTTCCTACAGCCCTCGTTAATCTGCATTGCGGAGAAATTTCTAATGGAAGGAGCAGTTCGGTTCTCGCCATGGACCAGAAATGAATCCCGATTTTTGGGGTTGACTCACGAGACCCAAACAAAGACTACCCAATTTTTCCATGACTAATGCCTTTGGAAGCCAGACGCTTTGGTGACGAAGGTCACCGGGTGACGGTTTGTTTCTTTCCATCGTAGTCTCTGACTCCCTCCAACTCAATCAAACAAAACTCTTTTACAACAGCAACTTGATACTCAACTTAGTGTGTTATGTAAGAAGGCCTGGTTTATTCCATTTTCAAGGACTCCCAAGCACACGTATGAACTATAACTAGAGATGAGATAGATAATGAAAGGCTTGTTATTTCACAGTATAATAGGTGGATTACAATGTGCTCGCCCACCTGAGGAAGCTCCCAGCCTCTCTTAGCATTTACGATGCTATGAAAAGCTGGAGGACTTTGTACCATCCATTCCAGTGTGGTTGTATTCTATTCACAGCCCAAGGACTTGGAGCACATCTTTTGTTGTTTCCACTGAACAACTGAAACCATAAGCCGACTTCATGTTCCCATCGTAATCCATCGTAACACCCTAGTGAGGATTGTCTTTCTTTGTCCAATTCCGTCTGACCAACCGGTTGTGAGTCTGGACCAGGTATGAAGAATGAATGCCTGCGGCCCTCGAGACTTTGATTTCATCGCTAGAGCTTACCGTAATTATTCTTCAACTGCAATTGTGTAAATCAAATGGGGATTATTATAGGCTATGAGTTGCCTTATACTCCTTAAAACTTTCATCTCGACTAATCAATTATAAAAATTTGAATAAACTTAATTAAATGTGCTAAACAAATAGAGTTTGAATGAGCCATCTCAACATTCAAGTCTACCAAATTTGTCATAAAAGTTAAGAGAAATTCAATTGAATCATCTTTAAAATATCTAGTGAACATGATCAATTGATCTATTTTATTTATTATAGGGCGTATTTGATTATTAAATATTAGTATAAATAAATTAATAAATTCAATAAATGATAACTAAATATAGTCATTATGATGTTTTCATGCCTAGTTATTTGTCACCTTGTATACCCTATTATTAAATTATTATTATTATTATTATATTTATATATATATAATTTAATTTCAGAGTTTAGAGGAGTTTAAATTTCATGATAATTTATATTTATATAAATATATAATATAATCTATCTTCATTATAAATTTTATATAACATATTTACTATCAAATTGGTCTGATAAAAGACTTAATGTTACTATTGCTCGACAGGCTGGCCTCTAAAAAGTAATTGCATAGATTTATTTGCGAGTAAGAATTGTTTAAACCTGATAAGTAGATCTTAAGCCCACAAATTCAGCCCACTAAAGTAACAGCGAAATGGTAATGGCAATTAAGTGGGCTTAGAAGGCCCATTTGAACACATGCTACGCTACTCAAAATTAAATTAAAAAAAAAAACTAGCTATAATCCAATCTCATATGAATCAAATTATATAAATATGATTAATCTTGAATTGGCCAAACTTCACTTAAATTAAATAGGTTTGAGCTGATTTTAGCTAGATTAAAGTATTAAATGAGTTTCTATTTTTATTAAAGATATATGCTATATTATAAGGATCACACCATAACTTTAGATTAGCTTAAATTCATGTTGAGTTTTGGAGAAATTAGATTGTCTAAAAATAGTTTGAGCAAATCCATTTGAACTCCTAATGTTATTTTAAAGTTTGAATAAATTAATATTTAAATATTTTAGGAAAAGATGACACATCATATTTATTGTTCTTTTTTTTAAAAAAAATTTGACATAATCTTATTTAGCTCAATTTAAGTTTTTCCTCTTGATTATCCTTCTTATGCCTACAAATTCTTACACATCACACACCTAACCCCATAATCTCTCTCTCTCTCTCACACACACACATGCATGCACACACAACTTTCAAACTCTTTTCTCAACTAAGAAGTAGGGGTAGGGGTGTGTATGATCCGATTTTGAGTCGAACTATAGTCAGCTCGAAAAAATAAATTCGCTCGAAATCGAGTCATGGCTCGATGATTACGATGATTTCGAGTCGATCGATGATCGAGCTTTCAAGTGAAACGAGTGGCTCGAAAAACGAAGCTCGAAATCTAAACGAAGCCACTGATTGGCTAAAAAATCGATTTCGCTTAGGGTTCATAAATTTTTTGAATATGTAAATAATATAATGTAAACATACAACAAGAACACATTGACTTGAAAAATAAAATTTTTAATAATAAATTATAATTTCACATTACAACTAAATAGTTTTTATAAATACAAATTTTGTACAATTCTAACTAATGTTATACATTCGATATTTCATATTTGATCACCTAACAATAATAAAAAAGTCCATAAAATGATGCAATTGATATAACATTTAAAATAAATAAAAAATAACAAAAATATTAAATTGTCTTTTGTTTATGGGACTAAGAGAAAATAATATCCATATTCAAGCATTATTAATTAGCAGAAATTTATAATTTGTATACTTCACTTCAATAATTGTAGGCTCCACCTCGGCCAAAAGTCATCCATTGAGCTAAAGATAGAACAAATCTTTAACAAAAGTTACAAAACCTCACAAATCGTAAAACATCGTGTATTAATATAGGAGACTCGTAATAAAGGCTCTGTTCTCATTATCCAATAAGAGGCTTGAGAGCCACCAATAATGAAGCAAAAATTATTGAGTTAGCCCAAATTATAGATATAATTTATTCTCATCATTGTCCAAAATTAGAAAATCAAAAATTCTTCATGATAACCCCACTTTAGGTCGACCACGGGTCCACGGGTCCATAACTAAAACCCCAAATGAAAACCTTTGAGAAATAGAATAGAAATATGTGTTTAAACAGATAAGAAAAAAAATAGTGAGAAATAGGTTTCTTTATGATTACCACAATATATGCAATCCATTAATCCACAATATATACAAAAATTCAAGAAAAAAGTAAATTACCTCAACCTAGAGTTAAAACAACCAGATTGTAATTCCTTGTTAGTGAAAGAATGGAGAATCGAAAACTAAAATAATAGAAAAAGTGATAGATTTTTATGCACTCAAAAAATTGAGATGATTGGATAATTTTTAGGGTGTCATTAAACAAATTTTTCTAACTAAGAGTGGTAAACTAATTAAGCAAAACAAGACTTCAGATATAACAATCATAAAAAATAAAGATTCAACAAAATCCAAATCCATAGTATAACCTTTTTTATTTTAGACTTATTGATAAAACAATATAACATTATTCCAAGAAACAATATTATAGACTTCAAATATAACAATTCATATTTTCAAATTCTAACACAGCATGCATCAGTAGATAAAATATAATAAGAATATAAGATGAAGTAATATGTTTGTAAAACCAAACCAAAATTTCACTACGATTCAAATACATAAAATTTAAAGACATTATCAAGTATGCTATGATTAAATGATCTCAAATTTAGTTCATTGGAGTCATTCCATTAGAAATATAAAAAATCAATCACCAAAGCCTCCATTAGGCCATCTCGGTTTAATTTTATCATTGGACATCATATCATTTCACCACTAACATAAAATATTACGGTAAGCGTAAAATATATAATAAAATGCTACATAGCCCATAATAAATGTCACAGACTCTCACATAACATAACCAAACTACTTATCCAATTAAGTTGTGCAAGTTTTTGGAGTCTCACAAAACATTTATTGAAAATAAAACTATGCAAAAAGGAGAAATGTAGAGCATAATTGAAATGATATCACCTGATTTTCATATTTGTGATTCTGTAGATAAGCTTTCTGGTACACTTATAAGTAAGTTCTCTTCCGCAAGAATATTAAACTGAAATTGCAATGGAAAAAATAAAACTCATATTTGAATAGAAGCAAATTGCATTATAAAATTAAAAAAAGTAAATATTACCAATGGATCTTTCGATGATTTATATGTAGCCCGAATCCAGTTTCCACTACATACTAAAACATCTAATGTTCTTGGTGAAATTGAACTTCTATAATCGCTAAACACATGACTCCCTGCATTAAAAGCTGATTGAAAGCAACAGTTATTACTGAGATGATAAAAATATCTTTGACCATCTTTGAGAGAGTATTGTATTTCATGGCAAACATTTTTCACCATTCCAAAATATCAAATTCTAGATCACGGGCATTTCAGTTTCTAGTATATCTCCAAATCAGACTTTTGTGGAACTAAAATGCCAATATAATCTATAAAATCATACAAACCAACCAGATCATCATGTGAAACATTACCACCTTCAGTTGTAGTTATTTCAGATTGAGAGGTGGATGCTCCAATAATTTCTTTGCCCATAGGCTGCATATCAACAACATAATAAGAGTATAGCTCAAAAAAATTTTGTTTGGCATTTTTCTTCTTCTCAATCACAATGTCAACATCATATATTTATGGATAGTAATAATTGATGATAAATAATTTCATTCTAGGATCTAAAATACAAGTAATCGAAAATAACATTGAACACTTTCATACTTATCAAATTTAGCCTTTCATGCTACTTTATGTTTGAAATGAAAAGAGACTTGATAAGCATTCTCGATCGATGTTTTTTGATTAACTAGATTGGGAAGCGGTCACGTTTATGATAGGTTGAACACGAAAAATTTCGTTATTCGATGAAAAATTTGAAGTGGTTCTCTTACTTTCTCAAAGTTAACCCAATCTTCTTGAGAAGGCAACCATATATAATTGAGATTACGCAAAGCATATTCAGGGAAAAATATTCTTATAATAAAAAGCAGACTCTAACATCTTGAATGTGGAGTTCCAGCGTGTAGGCACATCAATACAAAGTGCCTTTGCTATAGATAAGTCAATCTGCCTTGCAATCTCTCCAAATTTATATTAATGAGTTGGAGATTATTTTATAAATAAGATAGATTTTCTTACCCTTTCAATTATTCTATTGATCTCTTTCAAGCCATCCTACATCATTAAGTTTAAAATATGAGCGACACAATGAACATGAAAGAAATCCCCATCATTAAAAATCTGGATCTTCTAGTGAAGAATGCTTTCAAATTTCTAGCTGCTACGTCATTTGATGATGCATTATCTAAAGTGATGGTATTTATTTTATTTTGTAGACCCAATTGCAACAAACTTTCAGAAATTACTTTAGAAATCACAACCCCACTATGAGGAGAATCTAATCAGTAAGACTAATTATCCTGGACTGTAATTTCCAATCAGAACTAATGTAATGCACAGTAAGACACATATAAATAATTATTTGATTTGATGTCCAGCAATCACTAGTAATCAAATCTCTCTCCACAACTTTCAAACTTTTTTTCAATTTGTCTTTTTCAATTTCATGCACTTTTATACACTCTTCCTTGATGCCAAATTTTGAAATTTTATGATAATTTGGATTCACTGATTTCATCAAGATACTGAATCATAAATGTTCAACTACCATGAAGGGATATTCATGAACAATGATCATCTTAGCTACAATATTTTTTATTCTAGAATGATCATAAGCAGATGAAATACACAAAGTAGATATTGAATCAATTTCCTCCAAATCCTTTGCTACTGGATCAAATAGTTTTTGCTTCTTTTATTTATTATCAATCTTACTATAGTGATTCATCTTGATGTGTCTACTTAGCTGAGATGTGGTTCCAATTTTTTATTTGACATAAGATTTCACACAGTAATTACATTTAAACTTTTGTACCACTTTTCCCTTTTCTGTTACAGTAATTTCAGCAAAGTGTTGTCAAACTTTAGATCGTTGTCTTTTACCCTTGTTCTTATCAATAAAAGCTATTTCACCCACACTCTCATTTAGAGTTGTTGCATTATCTTCAATAGGATGACTTGAACAATTATTAGATTTACTTTTAGAAGGACTTGTCATTGTGTCTATGAGAAATTACATAATCAATTCAAATAAAAATCTCAATATATCAATAGATAAAGATAATACATAATTTACTGCATAGTAATCTCATGCAACCCGAAAAAAGATAACCATGTTTAGCCTTTCAGCTTTCACAAAGTAAATTAGAAAACAAGTACAGAAATATGCAAATAACTAAAACAAACATTTTCAGGGTTAACCATTCATGTAGTCAAGCAAATACAGAAATATGCAAATAACTAAACAAATATACAATTAACCATTCATGTAGTCAAGCAGAAGCTGGAGAACACACATTGCCCCATAATCTATTACGGTTTAGGACTGCACAATCAAGACAAAGTCGTCCGGCCCATCCCTAATTGCACAACATATTCCAAGTAGAAGTGTAGATCTCTAAAGTGTGTCAGAACATAAATAACATGCGTAAAAAAAATGATATAACTTCATTCAATAAAGGAGATGCATAATCAAGTCATGAGCTTGGACACTTAGTTAGGTAATAAAAATAAAAGCAACTTAAGAAAATCTCTGAACTCAAATAATTGAAAGAACTGAAACCTCCGAAGTTTAGAAAAGCTCAAGTATGGAATAATGGAAATAATTGAAAGAACCAACATCTCATAGGCTCATAGTCATAGCATGAAATACTTACAGAATTAGGAAATGAAACAAGTAGATAGTTTATTGTGTACTTGAGTAATTCTAGAGCAAAGAAGCAAACCGAGCAAGTAGAGATCGAACAAGCTACGTCGAACGAAGATGATAGTGATAAAGAAACATCTCAATGTCTCAGACACTACAACCAATAGAGATCGAAGTCGCTGATCGACAAGATCATGGCGAAACACTCGCTTTCAAAAAAGCACGAGCCTCGCACCGTGAAGAAGCCAAGAAGAATAGAAAGAAGAAGAATGAAGAGTCGAGACGTCTACTGTCAAGGACCCGAGCCGAGGCTGAGATATTAGAGAAAGGAATTTCATCTTCACTGTTGCTTCAACGATCCCCTTGATCAGACGACAATCCGCATTTGAGTAAGTATAACCGGATTTTGCAGTTGGGTTGACGGCACAACGACACGATCCAATCGTGAGTCGTGACTCGAGCCGCGTGTGCGGATCGAAACCGAGTCAAAAAAATTTCGAGCCAAAATTTTGGCTCGAAATTCGGCTCATTTGCTTCGACTCGATCTCGATTCGAGCCCAAATTCGAGTCGATTTTCGAGCGAGCCACGATCTTCGGGCTAATTTCTCAGCCCTACTAAGAAGTTACGAGGTTTCATCTTCAACACCATGAGTGATTGATTCACTTTTGGAGCTCTAGGAACAACAAACTAATGCTTTTAAAGGTGATTAAGGATCTTGAATGTTCGATTACCTAAAATTTTCATCTATATTTTAGATGTTTATAATATACATAAACAATAACTTTCTATAGATTATGAAGATATTTGTCATAAATTTTATTTTTTTTCATCAATAACAAATAACACAAACAACTCCCTTATTTCATTAAGAGGATGAACTAACAATCTTGCCTTTGAATGAGTCTGATCAACCCATTAAAGCTAGGACAAGCTTAATCAATTGATTGGAAGTAGATTATGATCATCCAAAGGTAGACATCAATGACAGTCTTAAATTAGTAAATTAAATATTATATCTCATAATCACCCATATCATGAATCAAATGTAAGTGATAAATCAAATTTATGGTGGATCAAGAATAGGAAAAACAAAAACTAGTAATATTAAGTTGTCATTTTTATATTGCAAATTTTCTTTTATAAGATGAAGTTTATGGCTTAAACTGTATATCACATAGATATTTGTAGAAACTATACGAAGTCCAAAAATTTAATATCTAGTTGATGAATTGCGCAAAATTAATGATTTCTCAAGATGACCAACAGCCACAGAAGTGTAGCGTACTAACCAATTATATCAAATGTCTAGTCAAATGTCTCAATAGACCCTCTTACACGTGAGATGAGGGGTCCAAACAAAGTTGGTTCAATTTATTTGCCCCTCAAACTTGATCATACTGAGATGTTTATAGCATCATTAGAATCATTGAGATACAAGCATTTTAAAAGAAAATTTGTATCATTAAGTTCAACTTTGAGCTAAAAAAAAATCATTTTGTGAAGTAATCTAAAAAATCATTGAGATAACTTGGCTTATTTGACCCAATTCAAACTATAAAAAAAATCATTTAAATCTTTGAGCTAAACTCTCAATCTTAATGCATCTAATATCTTACTTAGCTTTATTTGCCAAAGTAAAAAAAATAAATAAATAACAATTAGTAGAATCCGATACCTCAACTCAAAGTGTATAAAGAGAATGATTGCCGACATCAAAGGAGCCAAGCATTGTCAGAAGTTCCTTCATAGCCAAGGAAAAATATGCCTTTTTTATTTTATTATTATTATTATTATTTTTGCTTTAGAGTGAGAAATAAATAATTTATAGCTATAGAATTATTGCCCGAATATATATTTCTTAATACTCTTAAAGAGTTGCTGGCCGGTGGGCATAAATCTTATCCTTGTCTTAAAGTGTCTGACATAGTGAGTATTAGTAATATGCTTTTGACTAATTTAAAAAGGGGAAATAAAGGAAATAAATATTTAGAATAATAATGAAATTGCAAATATAATAATAATAATAGTTATTATTATAATTATTATAATAATGAACATTTTCTCCTCACTCGGTAGAATAATTAGATCTGCAATCTACTTTGACATTTGTGTAGAATCACACTTTGAAAGATGGTTAATAGGTCCATATATTCACTTGTTTTCTTTTTTCTAAGAAAAAATTGATAATTTATAAATTTAAATTATTTTCTTCAAAGGTTTGATGTTCATAGGCGTATTTCTTTTTTTTTTTGTAAAATAATTTAATTACTTTTTGTATATACTAATTATTAAATCATTCTTTTGAAGAAAATTTTCAACTTCTGAGTCAAGCTGGCTTATGAGCAAACTCAGGCTTAAACAGATAAATAACTTAAGAGTCGAGCTTGATGAACTAATAAGCTAAATTTGAGCTATAACTCACTAGCTCGCAAGCGAATTAGTTTAAAAAATATTCATTTAAAATTAATGATCTAAATATAAATTTATTAAAATAATTACAAATTATATCTAACTTTTTTTTTATATTAAGTAATTTCTTATTTTTTTTAACTTTCAATTATTTTATCATTTAATTATAATAATTGCTTGATCGCAATTATTATATATTTTTATATTAAACGAATCAAATTCTAACAATAAAGCTTGACTCAATTCATTTACACTCTTATTAGGTGTTCGACTGACAGGAATTCTCCAAAGAACAAAAATATTATACATAAAAGCAACATAATTCCATTATAATACATCATATATCAATAAAAAATAATTCTAATTAATTTAATAATAAAAAATACTCATAAATAAAGCATTATCATATGAGTATTAAATGAAAGTCTAAAGTTTTGAAGGAACCTTCCATTTCCTTTCACACATTGATGCCTTGGTATAGGCTTCAAGCATTGTGAATATAAATAGATGTGAGAAGTCTTTTATTTATATAGATTGAAATCAGCTTCTTGCTTGTTTTAACTTGCTGTAACAGAAGCATGGAGAAACCTGGTATTAGGGTAACTAATAAAGCCAACCAGCCTCCTCCAGGTTTAATTTTCTCTCTCTCTCTCTCTCTCTCTCTCTCTCTCTCTCTCTCTCTCTCTCTCTCTCTCTCTCTCTCTCTCTCTCTCTATATATATATATATATACATAATATTTTGCTATCACATGATCAGATTATTTTTTATTATATATTTGAGCAGCTGATTGTTAACTTTTGATCTGAAGTAGAAGGTATTGAGTCGAGAAAATTTTAAAAATTTGTTTAGATTACATAATCATAGAGTACGAACTCTTGAAAAATTTCATTTTTTTTAATCGACTGTGCTGAGTTGGTTTTGATAGGTTACCCAACTGTAACTTCTACAACGAAGAAGAAGAAGTGCTGCCAAAGAAACAAGAAGAGAGGGGAGAAAGGCTTCATTGAAGGATGGTGAGAGATCACTTTTTGGTTCCTTTCTTACACATATTGAAGTTGTGCTTGGTTAACGTTTTACAAATTTTATGTGAAATGAAAAACCAAAATTTTTTTTGAAAGGTTTAAAGCAATGATTGTCTGAAAATCAGTTTAATATAGCAACAATTTTCATTCATTTATGAGTATATATATATATATATATGATAGAAGCTTTCATACTGAGTTTTAATCTTGCAGTCTTGCTGCGCTTTGTTGCTGTTGGCTATGCGAGGAATGCTGCACCTGAAGATGAGCTGAAACTTGTCAAGATGATCAGTAATATATATATCATAGTGTTAGTGTGACAGCCTTATTTGTAATGGCTGATGCTACATGTTATAAAGCTCACTTTAATCTAGATATGTTTTATGCTTCTAATATGAGTTGACTGTTTAGTTCTTGCACATGCGTTGTATATGTGAGTTTGTGATCGAATAAAGAGGGGCTACAAATCGAGTGAAAGAAGCAAATAGCTTTTTAGGTACATATAAATGGAGGATCTAAAAAAAGAATTTTTTGTTGCATTAGCAGAGCAGGGTTGTCAAGAAAGTTCGTTGTTCATGAACAATTCTTATTTGACTCGTTCATTAAGCAAGCGAGTCGAACACGAATAAATATTTAAGCTCGATTTATAAATGAGCCGAATATGAACAATCCTTCGTTAGCTCAAAATAAAAAATTATGCATACACACATACATAAAATAATTTCATAGTTGCAAGCGTGACTTAGTGGTTGAAGTTTTTAAATTATTACTTTTTTAAGCCATTTAGAGCTTATACGAGCAATTTCGAACAATTAGAGTCGAACATGAACATTGAAATTTCATGTCATTTCGAACAACATATGCAGAACACGAACAAAAGTTCGACTCGCTCAAGCATGACTCGTTTACACCCCTATAGCACAGATTATAAACTCTTATTTGGACTCATGTAGCAAAGAATGTAATAGAATAATAACAATTGCAACGATTTCTTCTTCTTTGCATTCAACTCTCACATTTGTAATAGGTGATTGAGATTTCTCTCACTATTGACATAGAAAAAATGATCTCTCTCATCATGTCCAATTCTGTAGGAAGAGAAATTTGTCTTGCCCAAAATTTAAAGTTTTTATCAAAAGATAAACATAAGTAAATCCTACGGAATTATATAAACTCATGTCTTATGCTGTAAGTATATCCCACAATTACCAAAGATAATGTAAAGAAATACAGAAATTGAAGCAATTGCCTACTTCAGTTACCTTCATCATTGAACAAAACTCTTAGTTACTTTACTATTTCAGCTTCCATATATATGATTAGAGGTGTCATAAATTGATTTGACACGAACATGGCTCAAAAATACAGATTCGAGCTAACCTGATTAATTTTTGAGTTGACTCACCAACTAAAATTTGACTCAATTATGACTTGCCAACTCGATTTTGACCACCAAACCGAAATTAATCAGAATTTTATGCACAAACAAGAATTTGATTTGATTTGATTTTAAATCGATTTTGATCTAGAATTCATGTATAAATAGACCATTCAAGTCATGTTCGAGTCAATCGGCTTAGGTGGGTCAGATTCGGGTTGATATTTTTGACCCGTATAATAAACGAATAAGATTCAAGCCGAGCCTATTTAAGTTAGTCATTTTGAGTCAAACTCAAACTAAATAGGCCGATCAAAATTGACACTCCCACACCCTTATTATATATATATATATATATATATATATATAGAGAGAGAGAGAGAGAGAGAGAGAGAGAGAGAGAGAGAGAGAGAGAGACCGAAAAGTTGGCCTTACTGATATAATTACATGGTTGTCCGGGTCATAGAAGTATAAACATTAAAAAAAATAGTAAAAAAAACTTCATTTTGGGCATCAATAATTATTAGTTTACACCTTTGATTATTTTGGCGCCTAATGTCTAGTTTGTTCATATCAATTTAACTTAATCTATGCAATATTATATTAATTATATGACATGGTAAAATAAAATAAAATAAAATAAAATAATTTATTTGAAGAAAATAGAGAAATTATATTATAAGTGCGTTTTCAATGATTATAAAACCATAAAATAAAATTATTTATTATAATTTTAGTTCAAGATGTCTGCCTTAATTTAATATATTATTTCATCGCGCAAATTTATGTCATCCAACTCTAATTTATGCCATTTGGCAAATATTACAAAATTGTTGTTGAAGAAAAGATTTGAAAGCAATTTTTTTTTTTAAAGAAAGTTAAAATTATTTTTGACTTGTTATAGATTAGCATTGTATTTAATTTGATTAATTATTATATATTTATAAAATATTAATGCAAAAATACTAAATGGTTGCCTATAATTTAAATACCTAAGTTTTTAGGTCGAAAATAAGACGATCATTGATATATCAAATCTAATTTCAATCTTTTAAGTGATTGAAATTAATGATTTTTTTAATAATTAATTTTATTTCTGTTTTGATATGACATAAAATATTTTATTATCTTAATAATATGATATTTTTATTTATACATAGGGTGATGATCATATTTGCTGATGATAGAGATTTTTTTGAGGCTGATTATGTTTATGATGATTGGTGATGATGATAATTTTTTTAAATATTCAAAGTATTTAATAAAATAATATAAATCACAACAATAATTATTTAAAATTTTATACTATTTTTTTTCACTAAGATTGGAATTTGAAAATGTTAAAATCATAATCATTTATATTTTTAAAATAAATAAAAATTGTCAATAGATCAGCAAACACTTCACGCTATATGTTGGAGGCAGTGGAGCAATTTCAAATTAATTATATTCATAATCAAATAAATTAAGAAAAAGGTTTAACTGATCTATAAATAAATATTAAATTTTAAATATATAAATATATAAGAAAATTTACATATATATCAGATATTTTTTTTATGCATTATATATATTATAGTATATGTAAATACATAAAAAATGTGTGGCATCTATGTAAATCTCCCAAAAAATATAATATAAATATAAATCCCTTAATATTCAAATGAAATGGAGATTATGGAGTAGCATAAACCCAGATACCCTGGTTTTCCATCTCCTATCCTTCCTTATCATTCCTCACCACGCTCTTCGACCAAAACAATGTCGACCACGTCCACCCTTTGCTGTCGCCATTGTCACACTCCCTGCTTCATACCTTTCTCCACGAACAAATTCAAAGCTCCCTTTTACCTAACACATTATTCCTTTCTCCCAAATTAACCATCTTTTGAATCAAAAAAAAAAGAAGAAGAAAAAAGAAAGGGGGATTTACATACATACCAAACCCACCGAATCCAACAAAGTCGCCTTCTTTTTCCATCTCCAATGGACGCCGTCGACGCCGCTAAGAAACCGTTCCTCCTCACCCGCTCCATCAGCTACCACAACACGTTCCACCGCCGCGCCCGAGACTCCTCCCTTCCATTATGGAAAATTCACGCCGACGATAACCTTTTCCACCTCCAATCCCCGCGTCGTCGTCTACACCACCTCTCTCCGCAGCATCCGCCGCACGCACGCCGACTGCTGCGCCGTCCGCGCCATCTTCCGTGGCCTCCGCGTCGCCGTCGACGAGCGCGACGTTTCCATTCACGCCGCGTTCCGCCACGAGCTCCAGGCGTTGATTGGATCCAAGAACCGGCCAGTGCCCTTGCCTCAAGTATTCGTGCGTGGGAAACACATCGGCGGGGCTGAAGAGGTGAGGCAGCTTCACGAGGCTGGTGAGATAGGGAAGCTGCTTGAAGGGGTTCTAGGTCAGGACCCTGCGTTTGTGTGCAGCGGATGCGGCGGCGTTAGGTTTGTGCCGTGTGGGAATTGCAGAGGGGGCAGGAAGGTGTTTGTGGAGGAAGAAGGGAGGATGCGGCGCTGTGAGGATTGTAACGAGAATGGATTGATACGGTGCGCTAGCTGCTTTCCCTTTTCTTTCAATTGAGAAAAAAAGGAGGGATTTTGTTCAGGTTATGATATGAAATTGTTCATATTTTGATTGTGCTGTGCTTTTTTTTTTGGGGACTAAAATCAGTAGATGTTGACTTCACTCCTATCGAATTGGGTGTTGATGTAGGGTTTGTATAAATTGTAGAAGTATGAATGTATCCTGAGTTATCGCTCTGTAATTTGTATATTTGTTGTTTTTCCCGCACTAAATCTGTTGAGTTTTCTCTTAGATCTGCTGGTTTCAGTGGCTTAATTGAATTACATTTGTCTTTGTTTGTGACACTTGAATGTTTGTCCCCATTTTATGTGATTTTGGTGATATTTTTAATAAAAATAAGAGTGATTGTTTAACACCTTGTGTTGATCAGAATAATGATATTTTAATTTTGAAAAAAAAAAATTGCTATTTTGCCTCACCCATAGCCCCAAAGAGTGTGTTCTATATCATGGTTTCCACCTTGTGATCTTCCTCTTGCTTCATCAACTTGGTGGAACCTATTTTTTCTTTTATGCAAAAGTTCTGATTTGGCAGATTAAAGAAGAATTATTTTCTTGATTTTGCATTTAGAGGCATAAACTGACGGTCTGATGCATCGATTTGCTTCGAATTTCTTCTAGCATTGTTTCGCCCTTTCAACATCTCTTTCTTCCAATTATTTTGATGGCAGCTTGAAGACTAAGCTTCCAATTTGTTGAACAGCTTTTGTCTTTCTGAAATTTAGACAGCTTTCTTCTTTCAGAGATCTTAGAAAGCTTTCATCTTTCTGAAAGCTTTCGATTATGTCCATGGTTATTCATTATTTTTGTTGTACAGTGAGTGGCTTCTCAAAATTTCCTATTTCAGTTTCCATTACCTTAAAATTAGTGGATTATACGGAAGTTATTAATTGCTTTTGCAATTTTATAATTTTAACTATGCTTAGTACTCATCAATTCTGCAATAAGAAAATCAAATGTAACTAACTCAGTTTATCCAAAATTAAGCTATAACAGTTAAATCAAATTGTTATTTGGTTCAATTCGGCTCTCTATTCTAGTTGATTCGGTCCATATTTTTGGTCATCTAAAACTATTGATTTTGACGAATTTATCATCTAAATCATCTAAATCGATCAAATGTACATTCTTATTGATCATCATAATGCATAGATACTTAAGTAAGACTGAATTAGGCATCACATTTTTAATTTATGCTTCTTTTTCTGAAAGGATTAAGAAAATTTTAAAGATATTGTCAGAACTGAGTTCCTCGCAGTGCAATTTACAAAACCCTTAGTTCCCATCTGTTGAACAGTAACGGATTCTCGATTTCTGATTTTCTTTTTAAGTTTCTATAGCATCTTTCACTCCTGTGAGTACAAGAACTGTAGGATTATCTCGCCTCTCTTCTGTTTTAGTCCTGGTTCCTGACGCATTCTCTTAGGGGCTATTTGGACGCCTTGAAGAAAAAAATAACAGATATAAAAAAAAATGCAATATAAAATGAATATAATATATTTAGATTATTTTAATTTATTTGATTAAAAACTCTATAAATATATGAGTTTGTTTTTTCCCGTTTGGTAGAATACATGTAATATAAAATAATTTTGAGGCTGTGGGTGATGGTGATGGTGGCCATTCGTGAAGCAGTGGTAATAGGCGGCGTCTGACGACGCTGCGATGATAAGAGATATATTTAGAATTTCCCAAATCGGTAATTCTAAATACACAAAAATGCTTCTTCCGTGTATTAAATACATTACGTTATTTTGAAATTTTACTTTGCACTATGCCAAACACAAACAAAGTTAAAATCTCTTGCATTTACTTTATCTTACACCTAAAATTCATCATTCCAAAGAGCTAAGTATTTTGTAGGAATACACTATAATTGAATATCTCATGTATTATCTGAATTATATTAACTTGTTCTGAGAATCATTAGTCTTCCATAACTAGTTCGAAAATATTGTAAGGTGAGACTGTAATCTTCAGGAGTTCTTGAGAAAATGTTTTAGAGCAACCCAAGTAAGCAGAAGCTTCTTGAAATCAATATAGTGATATCTTCTTTTATTTGTATCAAAAAAGACAAAAAAACTGAAACTCAAACTGATAATTTTATTAGTAGTTTTCCATTATTCTTTATTCAGTTTCCAACTAGCTGTCGAATAACTTTGCCCTCCTTCTTTAATTCTGGGACAAAGCATAGTGTGACTCCAAAAAAAAGTGATGGAGATTGTGAAGAGGCCACCATGCTATTGTGCGCGCATGTGATGATTTTATGAAGTGGTGCTGATTGATGTCTCATCTTTAAGTTGAAATAACCTTATATATTATATGGGTGGTTTTTGATAGCAGGTGAAATTGCAGAAGTCAGGAAAGATCCTTCATAATTCACCACAATAACAGATGAAAGTTATCATATATAATACTATTTTCATAGTTTTGACAAATTATATCAGAATTTGAGCTTCTTGGTTTTATTCCTATTTGAGATTGCTGCAACGGTATGAAAACACAATAGAACTGATACAGAAGAAATTATTGTCTAAGAAGTTGTGGTAGACGTTATAATTTTTTTTTAAAAATCAAACCAGAATACTTTAGCTCTCTCTTAGATCAGTTGAAAACGTAACTTTTCATAACAGTTTCTTCAAAATGTACTTTCTCAAATATCACCTACAGTGTGATTAGGATTGCACCGCAGAACAAACCGAATTGTTGGCAAAAAATTGCCTCAAACGCAGCCTTAAGTTGTTGCTCTTTTACCTAAAGAAAATTTTAATATTATTATCATTTTTATTGACTTAACTCAATTATTTAATATTAATTTTATGAATTCTTATTCTTCATTCTTGATTCTTGTAACCTTGGTTATTAATGATTTGATTTTGTGTCAAATAGGACTACATCTAAATCTCCTATTCGATCTCACGCCAAATTAGACTTAAATTTAGTTACTCTTGTGGACCACATTAAGATGTGATAATTTCTTATTTTATGTCATGTGAGAATTCGCATACATAAATACAAGTAGATCTATAAAATTCCAAAGCTTATGGATCGTATTGAGATAAGTGCAGCATTACTCAAAAGGATATTATTGGAAGATCCCAAGGCTCGGAATTTTATATGCATAGTGTTGCTGTCAATGAAAGGAGAGTCAAACCTAAAAATAGATAAAAAAACGTAACCCATCATCTCTTAGCTCAGTTTGATGGCGTGTACCTATCGGCGTTGAATCTTCTACAGCGCTACCAAATGAGGAAAGTAAGTGGAATTTCGTGTATTGAATGAATGTGGCCAAGTCGTGTGATTAGTCATGTCATGAATGGATGGGGTGTTGAGTGGATACCCATTGCAAAAAAAAAAAAAAAAAAATACAAAAAAATAATGGACTTGGTTGGTGACATCATGTGTGATCTTTAAAATGCAATCTCAAAGCTTATTAGTAGATGAATGCCCGATGATTTTTTTTATCACGTATTTCATGCGAGTTTTTGTTCTTATATGGATATTATGAAAATTTGATCAGATAGTTAGATCAGAAGAAGAACAAAAAAAAATCAAAATTTGACAGTTATGTAAATGAGCAATGAAAGAGTTGGGGTTTTGGTCAGTGGGCGATAAATATTAAAAAAAATATATAAGATAAGAGATTAATATTAAAAAAAATATTAAAAATATCTACATTCGTGGTCATATAGAGATGAAAATTCATTAGTTCAGAGATATATATATGATGCAAGTATTTGTTCACTTAAATATATTTTTTACCATTATATATATATATATATATAGAGAGAGAGAGAGAGAGTTTCCAGCTTCCAACTATCACAATGGGGCACAATTGGGCCTTCAGTGTTGAATATCAACCACTCAACGAAGAAATCTCTTTCTATGATATTAGTTAATGTAACTTCTAACATCCTCCATTGCCAACTCTTTAGTTTATGCCTCTACACCTGATTGAATGAAAAGAGAACGAGTAATGTCCTTAAAACTATATAATCATCCTCTTATATCATGTTAGATAATAAACTTGGAGAGATGAGGTAGATTTTTTAAGAATGCATTAAAGTCACATAAAATAAATTGTAGTAGTATATTATGAATTTGTAACCAAGTTTGATGAGAAATTATCTCTACATCTCAACAATCTCCTACTTGGAGATTAAATTTAATGTACTATCTTGTTAAAAGGAACATTTGTGTGTGACACTTGGAATTTTTTTTATTCGACTTTTAACTTTGAATAACTTATCTATTTATTTTATTAATTACTAACAAATTTGATTTCAATATCCTCTTTCACTATTCTAATTTCTTTTGTTACTTCTGACTAATTTAGGGCTTTCAAATTTCTTCTATTACTTACCTAATTTTTTTTCTCCAAAACAAAACAAGCAATTTATTCATAAGCCTTAATGTCAATATGAATCTTACTGCAACTTTTAAATTTCGAAGTTCTTTGAATTTTTAAATTAGAAATTTCAAAAATCATTTTTAGGATCATCGGCTTCATCTTCAAACACTACCATTGCCGCTCCCAAGTCTGGATGTGAAAAGTGGAGGGTTGCGATAGGTAGTCGACAACCGTAAAACTTGTTGAAATAATCATGACATGAATCTTTTAAATCATTGTGTTAATCTAAAGCGCAGCGGCGTCGTATGACTCTGATTAAAATGCAAAATGTGCGTAGGTGCAATGTTAAATAAGCAAGGGTTCCCACATTATGGACGGATGCGGGTAAAGAAGTTAATCCATGAAATTAAAATTAGGTTAGAATCTTGGAATATAGGTACTCTTACAGATAAATTAATGAAATTAATAGATATTATGGTTCATACAACAACAACAACAAGCCTTAATCCCACTAGGTGGGATCGGCTACATGAATCCTTTGTCTCCATTGTGTCCTATTATGTGTCAAATTCTCATTTAAATCAAGTATACTAAGATCATTTTTTATATATCTTAACCAAGTCTTTTAGGTCTATTACCTTTCTTAACATAAGGTAAATCTGCATCTACTCTCTGTCATCGGACGGTAGGCGCTTTATGTGGCCAAATCTAAGGCTCTCCCTAATCTTATCTACCACTAGAATTTAGCTTTTCCCGAATATACTCATTTTGCATTCAATCTCTAAGAGTAAAGCCACTCATCCACTAAGCATCATCTCTGTAACACTTAACTTAGTCTTATGCTTCTTTTATTGGCCAACATTACTATAAGTCATTGTAGGTCTTACCATCTTATAAAATTTTTCCTTAAGTTTAAGTGAAACTTTTTTTATCACATAATAGGATGCATTCCTCCACTTCAACCATCCCTTGAATTCTACTAATAACATCTCCATCTATTTCACCATCATTTTGAACAATAGATCCTAAATATCAATGCAAACTTTTATTAATGACTTGTTCACAATGTCACAACACTATCACTAGAACCTACAACTAAAATTACACTCCATATATTAGGTTTTAGATCTACTTAAATGAAAACCTTTGACTCTAGAGTTGACCTCCATAATTCAAGTTTCTGTTGGACTCCCTCTCTAGTCTTATCAAAGAAGAATGTCATCGGTAAAAAAACATACACCAAGGAACATCTTTTTTGTAAATACCAGTAAGAACATCCATAACTAGAGTAAAAGATAAGGGCTTAAAGCGATCCTTGATGTAATCCAATTGAAATAGAAAAATATTTTGTCAATCCTCCTTGTGTTTGGACACAAGTAAGCTCTAGTATACATATCCTTAATGACTTGAATGTAGCCAATATTAACTCTTTTACGTTTGAACTCTCAAAGAACATCTCTTGAAACTTTATCATAAGCTTTCTCTAAATCAATAAATATCATATGTAGATCCTCCTTACTTTCTCTATGCTTCTCCATCAAACAAATGTATAACATCCATAGTAGATCTACGACATGAAACCAAGCATTGTGAAAACGTATCGTATCTATCTCGATTCTCTCATAATTTTAATGTATGACACATTAACTTAATTCCTCTAATTTGCACTCTTGTGCATCACCTATTCTTAAAATAGACCAAACTCTTTCTCCACTAATCGACATCTTTTTTAGTCTTTAAAATGACATTAAAAGATTTGTAAGAAATTCCTTGATCTCTAAATATTTTTTATTGGAATATTATCGGTCATATTAACTTTTCCACATTTCTTTAAAGCTTTTAACTTGATTTACTAATCTGACGATAAAAATGAAATTATCTATTTTTTGTTTAGGGTATAGGTTCTAAAATCAATCATACTTCAGTCATCTTGAAAAGTTTATCAAAATATCTCATTCATTTTCAATATCGTTTTATAAAAAAAGTATTTTATTATTTTTTCAATATCTGGATCACTTGAATTATCACTTCTCTTATCTCTTTGGTTAATTTACTTTATCTTATATCTTTCATCAGATCATAATCTATTGTATAAATCACTAAAATAAATTTTTGTATCATATCTTTTTTAGAATCTCTACAATCTATCTTTCCCAATTCTTTGAGTTTTTATATCTAAACCAAATTTTATAACAATACTTTTTATTTTTTTTATTTTTTCTTCACACTTTTATTGATATTTATTAAAGAAGCTTTTTTTTGATTCTCTTTTGTCTTTTCTTCTTAATTTCACTTATTATTTTTCTCGTATAATATTAGCTTCATGAACATCCCAAATTCTAATCTCTTGTAGCTTTTCTTAAAATATTTTTATTTGTGTTCTTTAAGTGTCATCTAATTTTAAGAAAATAATTTAATTTATTTTTTCTCTCTTTATCTTAAAATCTAAAAGTAACAATCGATATTCTTAAATTTTCAGAAATCTTCTGATCTTTCAATCTAAGCGATTTTTTTTCATCAAATTAATCAATCGTGTTTCTTAGATCCATTTTATAAGTAATAATATCTTTCTCTTCTTAAATAAAATGTTACTATAAAATTATAAAAGAAAGTCTAATATAATTATCTTCATTAGTAACTCCAATCCATACCTGATGAATCTTTAAAATCTTACATTTTTCACATGTCATTTAAATCTCCTACAATAAATATTTTTTTAAGAGTATCTTTGTATTAATCCCTCTAATTCATAGAAAAATAAATATTTTATGTGTTCAAAAAACTAAATGGGTGGGGAAGAAGGCCAAGGAGATTGATAGTTTAGATTTTAAACTTTGATATTCAGGTAGAAGTCAAATTAGAAATGGTGTAGGTGTGATTATAGATAAAAGTTTGAGGATAATGTTATAAATATTAATAAATATGGAGATAGAATTATAGCTTTAAAGATTATTGTTGATACTAAGATTATCAATATTATAAGTGTTTACACTCCTCAAATAGGTTTGGATGTAAGCTGAAAAAAATTTTGGAATGAATTAGAGGATTAATACAAAAGATATCTGAAAAAAAAGTATTTATTGGAGGAAATTTAAATGGACATTTTGCAGAGTGGTAGAATATTTTAAAAGTGTTCATGTGATTATTGATTTGGAGTAATGAAGAAGGTAGGGTATATTGAATTTTTGTCTTATGATTTTGTAATTCTAATCCTTTATTTAAGAAAAAAGAAACATTATTCTTATAAAAATGGATCTAGTAAAACACATTGATTATTTTAATGAGAAAAATAGATCGTTTAGATTGTAATGATTGTAATTCCAAGTGAAAATTTAAGTCACACTCGATTGTTAGTTTTAGATTTTAAGATGAAAATTGTAAGAGAAAAATAAATCAAATTATTATCCCAGGATTAGATGGGACACTTAAGAAACAAATAAAAATTTTAAGAAGCAGCTCAAGCTTAGAATTTGGGATGTTAAAAGAAATAATATTATGTGGGAAAAAATATCAGTGAAATTAAGCAGTTCTAAAATGTCTTGGAGAATCAAGGAAAAACTTCTTTTAATAAAATAGTTGGTGGTGGAGTCGAGTGTGCAAGAAAAGATAAAAATAAGAAGCGTTGTTATAAAATTTGGTTTAAATATAAAACTTGGAGAATTGGGAAAGATATAAAGTATAGAGATTCTAAGAAAGCGATATATGATCTGAAAAAATTAATTTTAGTGATTTATTCAATAGATTAGATCCAAATAAGGTGAAAGATGTATGTATAAGTTAGCAAAAAGAAAGAAAAGAAGTAAGATTCAAGTGAGGTGTATTAGGAATGAAGATAATAAAGTATTTTTCTTAGAAAATGATATTGAAAATAGGTGGATGAGATATTTTGATAAACTTTTCAATGAAGAATCTAAATGTACGATTTATTTTAGCAACCTTAATACTTAAACAAAAATAGAAAAATTTTTTATCGTCATTATTAGTAAATCGAAGTTAGAAGCTTTAAAGAAAATGAAATGGAAAAGCAGACACAATGATATTCCAATAGAAGTGTGAAAATGTTTAGGAGATCAAGTAATTTCTTGGCTTACAAATCTTTTAATGTTATTTCAAAGACTTAAAAGATGTCGGATGAGTGGAGAAAGAGTTTGTTGGTTCTATATTTAAGAATAAAGGTGATGCACAAGAGTGTGCAAATTATAGAATTAAGTGTGTCATACATTAAAATTATGGGAGAGAGTAATTGAGCATAGGTTACGATGTGATACAAAAGTTTCTCACAATCAGTTTGGTTTCATGCCAGGGTAGATCTACTATGGATGCTATACATTTGTTAAGAGGTTTGATGGAGAAGTATAGAGAAAGTAAGGAGAATTTACATATGATATTTATTAATTTAGAGAAAGCTTATGATAAAGTTTCAAGAGATGTTCTTTGGAGAGTTCTAAAATAGAAAAGGAGTATTGGTTATATTCAAGTCATTAAGGATATGTATACTAGAATTTTGTGTCCAAACACAAGGAGGATTGACAAAATATTTTCCATTTCAATTGGATTACATGAAGGATCAACTTTAAGACCTTATCTTTTTGCTTTAGTTATGGATGTTCTTACTAGGCATTTACGGAAGATGTACCTTGGTGTATGCTTTTGTTGATGACATTCTTCTTATTGATAAGACTAGAGAGGAGTCCAAGAGAAACTTGAATTATGGAGGTCAACATTAAAGTCTAAAGTTTTCGTTTAAGTAGATCTAAAACCGAATATATGGAGTGTAATTTTAGTTGTAGAAGTTCTAGTAGTAGTGTTGTGACATTAGGGGAACAAGTCATTAATAAGAGTGAGTGATTCAGATATTTAGGCTCTATTGTTCAAAATGATAGTGAAACAGATGAAGATGTTATTAGTAGAATTTAAGTTGGATGGTTGAAGTGGAGGAATGCATCCGGCTTTATTGATAGAAAAGTTTCCAAAACTTAAGGAAAATTTTATAAGATGGTGGTAAGACCATGACTTATGAGTGCAATGTTGGCCAATAAAGAGAAGCATAAGACTAAGTTAAGTGTTCTGAGATGAGGATGCTCAGTGGATGAGTGGCTTTTCTTAGAGATAAAATCTAAATGAGTATGTTGGAAAAGTTGGAGTAGTTACTGGCGGATAAGATTAGAGAGTCGCCTTAGATGGTTTGGCCACATAAAGCGTCGGCTATCCGATGACCCGGTTAGGAAAGTAGATGCATTAGATTTGCCTGTTAAGAAAGGTAGAGAGTAGACCTAAAAGATTTGGTTAAGATGTATAAAAAAAATAGTATATCTTGAATTAAATGAGAATTTGACACATAATAGGACACAATGAGACGAAGGATTCATATAGCCAAACTCCACTAGTGGGATAAAGGCTTGTTGTTGTTGTTGTTGTTGAGCTTCATCTTCAACAAATTTAAAGTCAATATATACATTTGAACAAGATATATCTATTGAACCCTTACATAATTCTAACATCATTAAAGGTGTTTAAATGCTTATAAAAACATTAAACATTGAAAAAGAATTATTCTAAGGCATCCAATGAAGTGCTTAAAATTTTACAAAAAACAATCAAAATATCTCAACCAAATCTATCAATAAGCCTTCATTCGACACTTAAAGGGGAGGCTTTTAGTAGAAAGAGTTGTCGAATTTGAAGAATTCTAAAAGCCCATATGAAGATTGATAGGGATGCCTACCTACTTGATTGCCATCACTCCCTATTAACCAACACTGATGATCTGATATCAACATTCTCCATCCCGCAATATTTATCATATCATCAAGTGAAATTGATATTTATCATATCCTAACAATCATCTCTCAACTACCCTCACTACCCTCACTGTAGCTTGATCAACACTAAAGCATAGCACTGTTTTTATTTCCACAATAATTTCAACTAATCTATAGGAGACCAAAATGAATGTCTAGACTCTCTAATGCTGACTTATTGAGGGGAAGGAAAATTTTTGCAATCATCATCTTATATAATGAGTTGTTTTAGCTATGTCAAGATATGTGATTTTTTTCATCATAAATTTTTTTTAAAACTTTTGTGCATCTTTTGAGCTTTGGTTTGATGTGAAACTTCTGTGCAACATTAAGATAAAAAACTTACCCTTTATTAGAGCAACATGAAATAAATTGACATTATTTGTGGAAAAAACTCATCATCAAAGGCTCTACAAGCACATGCCTAATGGACAGTAGGTATGTTGTTAGTGATGATGGGGCCTACCACTCCAACATTTAATAATTTAAGAATTATTCCTTTAATGAGGGATTCATCCATGTTTTTGTTTTCTAAAATGCATTACTTAACTAGGGAAGCCGCCTTAGGCTCATTATTGGAGGGTAGTGTTCATAGGATAGAGGGGTCTTAAAATGAGATCCTCTAACTCTTACATGAGGCCTAACAAATAGTGTCATTATGTCATTGTAGCATGATTGAGTCTACCTAAGTCATGATCAATTACAAGTGGGCTAGTCAATTCGAGGAAATTTATATAGGGCACCCTTGACATCAAGCTGAAATTTATTCTCCACTATAGCCTGATAATAACCTTCTCAACATTGCTAATTCTATGTATCTTCTACATGTAGCCCAATCGGCTCTGACAGATATTGTGGACTAGACGTTATCTCGCCTCACTAATACCCCTCTCATGATGTCCTTTAAGATGACTTGTGGCACCTAATTTGTGAGGAATTTGGGGAATAAGAATCAATTCTCGTTAAATAAATATGCATTTTGAAGCAGGTGTGTAGAAATTAAAATACTCAAATATTCAAGTAATATTTTTTTTTTATATTATCTGTAAGATCAACCACACACCATTTTCAATAAATTTATAATCAAAACAATCATCTCAATAAGACTAACACAACAATTCCAAAAATGCATGGATCGAAATCCAGATTTAAAGCAAATAAACATAAATAGTTATCCAATTCTAAACTTAGTTTCAATATGATTGACTTCAATAAGTTTATCATTCAAAAAAATTCATCAAAATATATCAGAAAATTTTAGTAAAAATTACTCTCTAGCTGCTATTTACAGTTGATCTTTCTCAAATTCTCGCCTTCAAGCTGAATGCATAATCTTCCTATATAGCTAAATAAAAGACATTAACTGACAGTTGAACATAATTACAGTCGCTCATGGCAAGAAAAATGAATGTCTTACAGTGCGTACTTGTCTTTAAGGTTTCAGCCACCAGCACTCAAATCTGGACCTTTATTTAAGTTATGAACAGCGATTATATCACCTATCATACAAAATGCATATACAAATACCACATTTATATGAAGAGCACAGTCCCCTTGATCAAAAGAAACAAAAAAATGGGACGTGCAATTGTGTTTGTAAGTAGAAAGCATGAGAATCACAAATATACAAAGACTGTTTACATGAACACAGGATCTGAGGCTGCAAAGCAATGAAGATGAATATATCATTTATTTGAAAACAACGGCTTTTAAGATCCACAGATTACCAGGTTCACATGGAGGTGGCCATGGCCACATTCCCATCTCCAATTGGCAGTGAGTAAGACCCATAAGAATTGTGAAAGAGAAGGTGGGCAACAATCCGGTCGATGGGATTGGTAACACTTTCTGAGTCCGGCATAATGGAAGATCTGCAAGAAAGTAGGATGCAAGTTCATATCTTACTATGTTAGGAAATTTATGTTCTTTTTATCTGATATCAAACCTGCCATGGGTTTTTGATTCTTCATCCATAGAAATCTCATATTCATCCTTGTTGTTGCCAGTACAGCTTCTCTCAGTAGCATTCAATCTCTCCATGGCACTTCTGGCTAAACGAAACAAGCTATCGCGAATGTTGAGCCTAACTCTCAAATCCAACTGCAAAAAAAAAAACGCACATTTCATCCGCAAATTCAAGCTCCTAACTTCTCAAGTATGGCATGACAGACAAGAAGCAGGCTTTCAGACCTTTTGCATGGCATACTGAAGTTGATCGTATATGGCTACTTCTAAGGAGGGACCATTGATTGAGGATGGCATCTCCTGAGACCGACATTGCTCATCCAGATATCTAACTTTAGGTGTTGAATGCTTTTGTTTGTACTCTTCGATGGTATCAGTGCTTGTGGTAGCATCCTGAGACCGGCTCATACTTAAACAGTCCTGTGATACGCTTTCATCAGTGTTAAAGATTTGATGGCCGTAATGCTCACGCTGCTTCTGAATTGCAAGTATAGTTTGCATTTTCTTCCTCCGTTTATGTTTTTTAATCTTCTCTCGAGGAGTCATAATAATTTCCTTTGATACAGCTGCTTCTGTTTTATTTGATGTTTTATGGTCATTTAAGCGGTCCAGGTTAGCTTTATAACCACCATTTATAGGCTTATGCTGGTTGCTTTCTACAAATCCTTGTGGTAATGGTGTAAGATAATCATGATCAGAAAACATGGCACCATGAGCGAAACTTACTTGGCCGAAATGTGGAGATTGAATAATGTGCGAAGGATTCACATTTGAACCTTGCATTTCCGATCCAGACATTGGTTGTCTTTCAGAAGAATAGGGGTAATCTAGATCAAGAAAAGATACTCCCTTTCCTTCTACTTCCTCCCGTGATCTCCAAGTTTGAGTCTGCCCATCTGCCTGTAAAGGATGAATAGCAGCAACATGAACTATTCTGTTTACATTGTAGTCATAGCACAGAGAAAGAGAGATGCAGCTGTTCAGCATTTAGTGAGTATACTATTTAGTTTAAATTAACAAAGAAATGAAAATGAAGTTTCAGACGACAAGAATTTGACTTAAAAAAGAACTCAAATATATGATCTTTAGGTGTACACCAACTTCGTCTTCTAGGGTCATAAAAGCATACTATGATGAAACACTGGCTCCATTTTTCTACTAAACAAATTTTTTTAGTATGAGCATGTTTTACAAACTTCATGCTAATATCTGCATTCAATACCGATTTCTGTTCAGCTTTACGGTAATATCTTCTGTCTGTCAAAGTGAATAAGCAAGAGTTGTCAACAAATCACCTAACTCATACTGCTAAAACATGAACGAAAATTCAGGAGCACTCACCTTTGTGGGTAAAGCATTCACATTGGCATCAGAATGTTCACCTAATTGATCAAATGAAGAGTCAATACCATAAGTCTGTTCCACAGACGTCTGCACACCCTATAAACCAAAGGAACCAGAATGAGCTTTTCTCTCATAATTGACAGTATGAAGTGAAAGTTATTTAGAAACTTGTGCACTGCTATGTTCAAACTTACAGGCACTGCAATTGATTGGGAAGTAGTTCTAGTTATATCTACTGATGTATTGTGAAAGGAATTTGCACTGTGGACTTCTTCATTTATACCAAAGGAATCATTGTTTCTGTAGTAGTTTACAGATAAAAACCAATCAACATGCAAAAGAAAAAATAAATAGTAATAAGATTCTTGAATTGATAATCAAAATATTAACTTCAAACACTACAATATATAAAAAATATATGAATCAAAACTGACAGGTTCAAGCATGCAGCCATTACTTAAAAATGTTATCAAGAGCATCCAAATCTTCAATATTAGCCCAATCATAGTTCAAGAAGCTGTCATTTCCTTTGTCATCATCGCCAAATAGCCCAGTCTCACCATCCAGGTGCATTGCATCACCAGCAGAAAGATAAAATGGTTTGTTAAAAGATGATAGACCCTTGTCACGAAACAGCTCGCTAGAGTTATTATATCTAGTCATGATGCCTGCTCCTGAGTAGATGCTAGATGCATCAGTAAGATCATTCATCAATTCATTTACCACAGTATCTTCATCATTCCCATCATTAAGTACACTGCTTAAGCAGGGCAAATCAGACCATGAATCCATTTGAGGGCTTGAATCATTGCAATCTAGACATGAATTACCAGATCTCTTCTCCACGTTACAAGTGAGAAAGTCATGTTTAGCTCCAGAGGTTTGGACCACAGACCTTGAAGGATTACGAGCATCTTCATCTCTTTGTCTCTTGCTACACTCTTCAAATGTAAACCAAATACTTCCTTCATTCGTCGGCTGATCTTCATTCTTTTTATGATTGTCCCATAGCATGACTCCGACCTGAAGGTTTATAATATATTAAATGGTTCAAAAAGGAAAGAGTAAAATGTTAGTTAGAAAATAATAATTTTTGTATGTTGACAAGCATGCACCATAGAAAAAACCAGATACACAACTTCTCTTTAGACACCATAGGATATAGTCTATCATTCCTAAAAAGGAGAAGCATTCATCAACGGTTCTACAACCACAATGACTTTACTATTGGATCGCTGGGCATGATAATGCTAATCTTATAGCTTGAAGCCGCTCAAGGATCCAATGACTGGTTCTAGTCCACATTAGATATTGGACCCGATCAGAATTTAGCATGTGACTTAACATGACTGCAATAAGTTTCATGCAACTTGGCTAACTTAGCCTAGGCAAGCTAAATGTACAATAGTTTCAACTTTTTGTATCTCATTTACAGGAAAGCGCGAAGAGCAGAAGAAGCTTTGCCGAAACCTCAAATTTCCTTGAGCACCTTGGGGGTCAAATTTTCATGATTAGTTATGTTTGTCAACCTATAAATAGAGTCAAAAGGCATTGATCTCCATCCTCAAACATGCGAACCTTGGGCTCTGCTTTTCATTATTCTTCCAACACTCTCAACGAAGAATTATCTCAGTAAACCAATTCAATCTATCATTGAAACTTTGAGGAGAAGGATCAAGAATTTTCTTAGGTAAAGAGATCCCCTTCCTCTTCTAGGACTGAACCCACATTGAAACAATTGGGCCTATTTCTAGGTTGTCGTTGGTTAGCATAGAGCCAAGAAAAGGGATGAAGCTTTGATGAAGACTTCAATGGCAACCCAGCTTGATTTATCATATTGTGAGTTTCTTATGGCTCACGATGATATTAAGTTTATAACTCTATAGATGTCACAAATCTAGAAGCATTTCACTCTAGATATCCCCCAAAACAATAGCATTAGTTTCAGAGACGTTGTCTGGCATCCCATTCCCATAATGGGGCTTGTTTCTCACTCACTAGTCATGCCCTTAACCTAGGTCACTGATATTTTGGGTATGCGAGCCATGAATATCATCTTACTAGGGGAAGGAGGTCGATATCATTAAGTCATCATCCCAGCTAGTGACTTATGGAAAGGTAACATTGAGATCAATAATAATAAGTTGTTATCAAAGCGGGCGACTCAAAGGATGGTGAAGGTGAAGTGAAGCTGATAATGCCAAGTTAACTGCTCAAGAGAAAGTCAATAGTCATCCTAAGTTGGTGGCTTGTAAGAAGACTTCACAATAACAAGGAGACCATCTAAGGAAGGAGAAATGAAGAATAATGGAGATGAAGTTGATGTTGATGAGTAAGCTACTAGGGGAGAAGTCATGTGCCCAATCCTCTTGTTTTCAAGAAGAAGCCTAAGAGGCCTACTTTGGAGTTCATAACTTATTTTTATTGTTCCTTCACTATCTAGAGGATGATGTGGCTCATATAGAGCAAGACAATTAACTATTGTCACTAAGGGATTTGTTGACTAATATTGTTGAATGGTTCTACACTGATAAGCCTAACCTACAAGCTCATATCAAGATGTTCTTTAGTGTAAAGGCTAGGGTGGCATAATTGAAAATCATCACTAACAATGTTCAAAGTTGGTTGATCAGGTTGTCGGGGCTAGCCCTCTAGCATGTCCTAGTTACTTATTTATGGCAAAATTGTTATAACTTAATAGGGGCAGCATCTCCTTTCCAATCTCTAATAAGAAGGCATCAGTCTACTAAGAAACTCATCGATCTCTATCCATACAAGCAATCTCAGTGACACTTGCTTGCAAAAACAAAGAGGAACAATACAATGAATCAAAGAAATCAAATCAAGCGATGACTCATGGTTGGTGATATCTTTGTAAAGTTGGCAAATTTTGTAGAATGGACGAGCATGTTGTCGAACTCATCTAATCACGTAATGAATCAATTATGTCAAACAATCCTCCATCTGACTCCATTGGTCGAAGGTGGAAAACTTTTCATTCTCCTTGTTGTAATGATTGTTGTCTCAATCTTCTTTAAGTTCTTGGTTCCTTATTTGCACCATTTCCACACCTAAACAGATGTTGCATCAAAATTTGTCGGATGGAAATTGCTCAAACACTACTAAAGGATTAAGGATTTCGCCAAATTTGGCCAAGTCACTTAAGTTTCTTTAGAGGGTCATTCAAAAAAGGACTCAATAGATTAGATTGAATCATGACAAGTTATTACAAGGAATCAAAGGATGAGAGAAAGTGCCTAAAATCTTTTTGGAAGTGAAATAGAATAATATCACCAAATTGTGCATCTTGTGAAAAACCCTGAACTCAATCATAGATGTGAGGTCAAGCCAATGCCTTTACATAATAGCTATACAAGGAAATTAATCAAAAAGTTGTCACATAACTATGCATATTTGGTTTTACAATTCAACAGGAAGTCATTCCTAGAGATGAGTTGTCAAGTTAGCGACTCCAAAAGACAGACCTTGAATGGGATCCTTGAGTTGGTGACATCAGAGATTTGATCAGGCGACTTGCTTGAAGTCGCTTGAAGGATCTAGTTAGCCTTTTCTGGTTCAATCCAATCAAGGTTCACTGTACAATTTGACCAACCTGAATGCGGTAAGTTCCATGTGAGTTGACTAACTTAAGCCAAGCGATTTGAGCAGTGTACACCAGTCACCATGACAACCCATGGAAAGCTATTCATCTTACAATAGTTTAATGATGCAGTACTTATAAACCATCAAAAGATAAACCTTCTTGATAGATGTGAACATGCTCTAATTATCTCCAATTACATATCAATCCTCACATCTGATCAAGGATTACAGCATGTTCAATAAAGTACCCCTTCCCAATAAATACATGTCCCATGAAACCTCACATCAAAATCTCCAATCTTTTCCCCCTTAAAGAACTATGCTAGATCACCCTCCTTTAACTTCCCCGTTCTTCAAATTCCAAAAGACGGACCTTGCAAAGATCCAGGAAAAACCCTAAAATTGACTACCGGAAACAGGGCAAATACCTCTGTAGATGAACCAACAAAAAAACTTAACAACCCCAAAGATCCCCACTTTCAGTAATCCACGAATAAAATCATCAAAAAAAAAAAAAAAAAAAAAAAAAAAAAAACGAATCAAAACAACAGAAGAAAACGAAAAGGGAAGAACAGATGGCGAGCATAACCTGCTCCTGATCGTTCCAGTTAAACATCTTCGAATCGCTGACCAAAATCGCTCTTTTAGAGTCCAAAACCTTCGAACTGATTGAAGAACAAGCACTGAGCGGCTTCAGATTTGCAGCAAGTGGAAAACCCTTGGAAGGAATCACAGAAGTAAAGGAACCAAGCACACACTTTCCTCAAAATGAGAGTGATCTGCTGCGCGCACGTGGAAGAAAGAGTGGGAACGCGTGTATGGCAGGATCCAGAGTCGTGGCCAGGAGTGTTGTTAAATCAAATGCTGCGATTTTATTGGTCAAGCTGGCATGTGCGCCATTTCGTTTGGGAATCATTTCCTCCCGGCATTTCATTTTTTAGTACAGGTGGTGCTCTTGGTTTATAATTTCTTTTAAAAAAATATATCTTTTTAGCGCTATAGATTTGTTTTTTTTTTAAACATTAAATTCATTAAGCATTTCAATTTTGTTTTTATGAATTATTTAAGTTTAGAATTTATTTTAAAATATTTTTATTTATATATAAGCAATTAAATGAGACATAAGAAAAATCTATATGATTTTTTTTTTTAAAAAATTGAGTTTAACTTAATAAAGTCTATAACTTTTATCAAGAAAATACGCATCACTAAAATTATAGAATTATGATGTCATGCTTTTTAATTATTTAGTGTGTGATTGAATTAAAATTCATATATCATTAGAAAATTTATTTAATAAAAAAATGATCTTAATATAATTTTTAAGATCTTAAAATGCCCAAATATTTGAATTATAAAATTTCAAAATCAACTTCAAGAATAAATGAATTATATTTTTCAATAAATTAATAGTTAAAATAAGTGTTTTGATGAAATGAACTCGAGGATACGAGTAGCACAATAAATTGAATTCAAATGAATTAAATTTACATTCAAAGTATGTTTGAAAAACTTTAGAAGATAGGAATAAAATGATTTTCATGTTCATACGCTTACTGCTAAAAACTATTATCTTGAAGAGATAAATTAAATTGTGTAACACATTTAAATAAAGAAGACAATTAATGTAACACATTTAATTAAAGAAGACTAAAGCTTTATTATAAAGATTATAAACCTCAAACATCTCCTCTTTAATGTAACATATTTAAATAAAAAAATAACTTTATTTTAAAAAAAGTTAAGAATTTTGCTGCAAAAATTATGAATCTCGAACACTTTCTCAATAGATCTCAATTATCCAAAAGAAGACAATTAATCCCATCGTCAGAGAAAATTTGAAGATTTGATATGGAGATTATGAATCTGAAATACATCTTCTCAAACCTAATCCTTTTAAATGAAGATATTTATTCTTATTTTTAAAGAAATATCAAATCTTTGTTGCATGAATTATGAACTTTGAATACCCTCTCTTTGGATCTCAACCATTTAAATGAAGACAATCAACTCTATATTTTGATGAAGATTAGAGATTTGATAGATAAATTTCAATCTTAATTATCCTCTCCTCAAAGCTCATATACACAAATAAGGACAATTAACTATGTCTTCAAAGGAAGATGTGCTCATCATAAAAATAAAGGCTTTTCCTCACACTTCATTGTTGACCCTCTTTGATATCTCTTTTTTTTGGGAAAAAAAAGGGGAATGAGAAAAGAAAAAAATAGTAGTGTGTAAATAAATAAATAAATAAATATATATATATATATATATATATATATATATATATATATATATATATATATATATATATATATATATATATATATTATAAATATAAATAGATACTACATATTTAAAAAGAGAGAGAGAGAGAGAAAAAAAAAAAGGAGAAAATCAAAAGCTCTCTTTCCTACTCGATTGGATTAATTCCACTCCTTCGCTCATTCGACCTCCATAAAATAAAAAATAAATAACCGAAAGCCCTCCCCCTTTTTGTTTGCTTTTTTCCTGCATTCGCTTTTTTAAAAGCGGGTTTATAAATTTTAAACCCGTTTGAATTTTACGACTTTTACAAAATGTTATTTTCCTCTCTTTATAAAAAGCTGTTTAGGTCATGATATGACGTTTTAAAGTAGAGTTTTTAAAAACTAATTTAAAACAAATTTTTTTAGGAAAATTTACATATAGAGAATTGATGATTTATATATTTCACTCTGAATATTCTAGACTTTTTTACGTAAAAGACATTTCACTTGGAAAAAATAACCAGGGTGATATTTTTGATGTAATAATAAAGATTTAAGTATTATTTAAATAAATATTAAAATTTGAGTATGAAATATATAAATGTATAAGAATTATGTGGTATGTATGTAAATCCCCCATTTTTTTTAAAGTAAAAGCTTACCCACGAAGATTCAACCAATCTTCCCTCTCTTCCCTCTCTTCTTTCGGTTGAGGAACCGCAAGCCAAGCACTCGCATGATTTTCCCTCCCTCTCTTCGTTCGGTTGAAAAACCGCAAGCCAAGTTCTTCCCGTTCCCTCTCTTCCTCTATCTTATCGATAACAAGATAGAAAGAGAAACAGAGCAAGAGGAGATCCAACACTGTCGCACAGATAAAGATTTTCCCTTTTCAACCCATTCGCGTTAATTCCACTGTGCGAATGCACAGTGGCGACGGCAGCGACTGTAAAGATCTTCTCCCTAGAGCCTCATGACTGGATGGCGGAAGAAGACGAGGTCCTCATGGACTTTGTCAAGAAAAAAAAACACGGCCCTCGTGACTGGAGCTCCATTCGATCCAAAGGTCTTCTCCTACGAGCTAGCAAATCATGTCATCTCCGTTGGAAACTGGCGTCGACTAATCCCCTATGTCGCTTCCCTCATTTTCATGAACACGCCCATGGCTGCTAGGGTTGTGAGCGCCTTCTCCATTGTGCGCTCCGACGTCTCCCCTTCGTTTTGTATCGTCCTATCTTGCCATTTCTTCTGCATCCATTTTCCATCGCACTGCCCATCGTTAAAATTATCTCATTCTCAAATGTTTCCATCTAATTCCCTTGGCTCACAATTCCATGGTGGCTACTGTACCTCACATCCCCACATCTTTGTTGACTACATTTTGGAGGAGCTGAAAGCCATGCGTTCGAAGAGGCGTTTGCGCGCGCACAAAAAAGTGGTGTTGGTGAGCACTGCGGAGTTACTTGAGGTTAAGCCTGTTAAGGGATCACTTCATAAAGTCTGTTTGCTTGAATTTCAGAAAGATATACAGAAGTTATTGCTTGCTGTCATCCAGAAACTTGATGTGAAGAAGAACTGGATAGTTTGTGATCAGGTTTTAGTAGAAACAACTGCTGCAGCTTGTTGAATTTGTCACTAGAACGGGGTCATGTCTTCTATAAAGCCTCAGCAAGTAACCTATATTGTGCTAGCTTTGAATGCTTCGATCATAAAGATATTCCTAATTTTATCTAGAAAGCTCAAAGTCTCTTGAACCCGACTATTTTAGAGTGTGCTTGGGAGGAGCTTTCGGAAAATAGGAGGTCTATGACACCCGAAGAATTAGCAGAGATCATATATGGTAGCCCTGAGCCTCTTGAAAGCTATTGTGCTCATCTCTTGCTATCAGAAAATGATATTTATTTTAATCAAATTGAGTCCAAAGGATATTTGTCTGTTTATGAACCACGTCTTGCGCATAAGTGATCGAAGATCATACTAATGCTCAATAAGGCAGAGTAGGTGCAAAGAGATAGCTGTGGTGTCGCAAGACACCGCTCGCTACGCTCATTAGGGCGTGCCGAGTAAGCCAAAAAATTATTAGATGTGACACCCCTATATCGAAATGCTGCCGAAATTTTGACTAAATCTTGGACTTAAAAAAATGGGAGAGAATAATATTTGCATATATATTTGCTTTCATGTAGGTGATTACTCATCTTCATTAGGCATAACTAGATTGAAAGATGACGCGAAGACACCACTGCTTACGCTCAAGTGTTAGAAGTCAAAATAGTTGATCCCCTATATGGGGACGACGTCGACTCACGTTTTGAAATTTCATCAAATTTTTGGGATTTAACAAAAAAAAATGATTTAGCATTATGTTAAATATAAAATATAAAGTCCTAAAGAAATAAATTGAAAATTAAATATAAATAAACTTGAAATGAACTTGAAAGAGACTTGACTACAAATAAAATTAAAAATCATATTTCAAATAAGAAAATAGGGATCAAACTCCAGTAAACCTATAAAACTTGAAATAAACTTGAATTCCTTTGATATACATGAACCGAAACTCACAAGAGACTTAAGATAAATTTGAAGTCGAGTTACTAAATAAATATCAAACTTGATCTAGAGTTGAGGATAAATTTATATTAGATCTGAAGTCTTTTTATATAAATAAATCATATTTAATATCAAATGAAGTAAAGATCTCAATTGAATATTAAATGACAAATGATTGGTAGTAAGTCTAAATATCTAATTTCAAATTAAGAATAAGGTGGACAAGTAATTTGGTAAATTTATCACAAGCACAAATTCAATTAGGCAACTCATGATCATTCATGAATGTAGCCTTTAAAAGGATCATTTGGATCTTGTGCTTAAAGTCGGGTTTGAAGCACAAGAGATTGGTTGAGTACTACTTTCAAGCTAAAGTGAAAATCAAATAAAATTTATAAGAGATTTTACTATAACCAAATGACATATTAGTAAGTATAGGCAAGACTTCTTAATGAATAATTGGCTTGTATTTAAAAAAAGCTTGAATTCAAATAAGCTTGCTTAAAGTATGCATAATAAACTATCTGTGCAAGAGCAAAAGTTGAATATATTAAGTTGATAAATATTTAAAAGATTGTTAATGATTGCAAGCTAAATAATCATTGATACTTGACGAATGTAATAAATAAATTAAATACAAGCAAAGCTGAAATATTTTGAATCGAAAATGAAATGCCTTCAACGCCACTGGATTCACAACACATCATATAAGCGAATAGAATGCGTTAATTAAGGCTTCGATTGAACTCTTGCACATATTATGAAGTAGCATTAAAAATCAAATTCAATGCCTTAAAATTATGCAAGTATTCTTAAATACACCCGTATGGGCCCGACATTATGCTCAATGCTTAAATTTAATGTGTGAGGATGCTGCGCGGGTTGCTTCCCGGTTTGGTCTTAGGACCGAGTCCGGATTAATAAAATCTAAAAATCCAATTATTATAAGAATTTAAACATATTAAAATATCTCGGAGTTAATTGCTATACGATAAGATGATCCTGTTAGAGTCAACAGTTGATAGGATCTAAAATTCTTAAATATATTCAAATTAATCAATTAATCACCCCGATGATGGCTGTGTTGAATGATAATTTCAACTGGAGGGAATACTCCATCAAAATGTGATTCTAATTTCAAATCAAATTAACTCAAATTAAGTATCAATATAAAAATGCCTAAATAAAATTCAATCTCTAAAAATTTAAAATAAAATCCAACTCACTATTGATCTCACTTTTGGAGTGAGCTCTCAACTTCTCCATCTTAGACATAGGACTCCTTTAAACACTAAGAGTTCTTTAGTCTTAAGACACTTCTAGTAATTAGGTGAACACTTAACCTAACCCTAGAGACTTAGAAGAGTTAGCCATTAGAATATGTTATGCCTTAGGGGTATTAGAAAAACTTGCATACCCTTTAGCGAATCAATTCTAAATCAAATGATTGAAACCCATGATTGAATTCAAATCACAAAATCTTTTCTAAGCCATTTGGTTTCATCTTATGGACTTAGCTCAAATAAAATTCAAATCACTCTAAATTCAAAAGATTTTCTTATAACCCATTTATATTCTCATTTACATTCATAAATATAAATGAAATATAAATTCAAATAACCAAAATCAATTCAAAACTCAAATCCAAATCTAACCAAAATCCAACTTATGCTCTTTCAAGTCAAATCCTTGAACTTAGCCAAATCAGTCTCAAATCAATCCAAACCCTTGGAGTTTCTCTTCAAACAATCAATCCTTCAATCACATGCCCAAATATAAACATAAAATAGAATCACCAAACCAAAATCAAACTAACCCAAGTCAAATCCATGTTCACCCTTTTGACTTGAAATTAGCAAATGAATCAAAACCCATTTGACTCCAAATCACTTGCAATTGGATTTATATTTTCATCATAAGTCCATATGTGAGTTCAACCAAACTTAAATCAAGCCTTGATCAAGTCAATTGATCATTTAGGCTCACTTGACCCAAAGTGACATGAAGCACCTTTTTGAGCCAAATTCTAATCCAACCTAAATTAGATTGAACTAAGTCCATCTAAGCTTCACATTGTGGGCAACAATCATTCTAGGATGATCAATCACTCAAATTAGGTCAAACCAAGTCAAACATAGCCTTTGACCAAGTCAACACTTAGCCCAAATGAAATTTAAACAAGCCAAAATTTACTATAAGCCAAATTGATTGAAACCATTGATCTAGACCAATCCAAAATCAATGATTGAATGTGATGAAGCCATCAATTGAGCCAAACCAAGCCTAATTGGCCACTTGACTCAAGTTGACCCAAATTGACCTAAAAAATTAAAATGGATCAAATCTTGATCTAAGCCAAATTGATTGCAACCAATGGGTCAAATTCATTTTAAATTAATTATTGAACTTGACCAAAACTTCAATTGGCCAACTAGACCCAACCTAACCAAATTGACCATGAACCTAATTTGACCTAAAACAACTTGAAATCAAACCAAACTAAAATTGATCGAAACCAAAGCTTGCAATACATTTCAAATGATCAACCAAGCCTAAACCATCCCATGACCTAACCCAATTGGGTCAAATGGGTCAAATTGGTCAACTTGACCCATTTGACCCAAATGAACTCAAATGAACTAAAACCAAATATAAATTAAATTGAACCAAACCAATGATACCCATAGGCTCCAAATGATCACTTGAAGTTGACCTAACCCATGGTTTGACCCAATTTGACCAATTGGTCAACCTAACCCAATTTGACCCAACTTGACCTAAATGGGTTAAATTAAACTAATTCAAACCAAATAAACTCTAAATCACTTGGAATTTGGCCTAACCCATTTTTGAATCATTTCAAATCTGCCCAAATTAAATTCAAGGCCAAATGACCATTTTACCCTTAGGTCAAAGGGTAACTTATGGCCAAATTCACTTGAAATTTGGTCAATTCTTTCTCAAGGCCACTTGACACCCTCCTAGTGGTCCACATGGACACCAAGAAGGGTGATGAACATGAACCAATGGGTTTGGGTCAGCCATGACCCAACCCAAAGTCAAACTGACCCCTCCAATGGGAATTGAACACTTGGATCACCCCACACACTCACCTAGCACATGGGCACTCACTCTCCTTCCCTCCACTACCTAAATGATTCACATGGGGTGTTAAACATCCTAAACCGATTAGCCAATCTCCTCCATTGATCAAAAATGGCAAAATTGCTCTTCTCCATCCGATCTAAGGAGGGGGAGATATACTCCCCCTCATTCCCACTCAATGCATAAGCATTGAATTCGATTGAGCTCTAGGAATCGAAACCAAGCATTCTTAAGCTTCCCAAGGACATTTCCAAGCTTCCTTAATTTCTCCTTATCTATTTTGCTCAAGGCCGAAATAGGGGAGGTGAAGTGAAGATCCAAATCATCCAATTCTCCACCAAATCCAAATTAATCTTGCAAGCACCATCAAGGGACCTCGTCGAGCTCAACCAAATTGTTTCCCAAGTCTCCAAGCCACGGGAAGCCTCACTTTGATCAAGCCCGATCACCATTGAAGGGGAGCTTGGTCAACCAAGCAATTCACTTCAAATCAAAATTTGATACCTTCAACAGGGCTTCGTCTCTACTAGACGAAGCTACCTCCTCCGTTGGAAGAGCCGACGATAGCCTTCGGCGAAGTATTGCTCAAAATCGTAGCCATAGAAATTTTTGCTTAGTCATTTGTGAAGGGAATTGTAACCCCATAAGATATTGAATGTTGGATTCATTGCTTGTGCTTCCCTGAAGGTGTGGGGTGCTACATCCCAGCTCGTGAGCTGAATGATGATTGACGACATCCGCCTCGCCGCTCGTGAGGAGATAAATAACACAACGTCCGTTCCGCGTGATTGGAACAGATGGTTGTAATTAAATCACATTAGATTTCCCTTTAATTTAAGTCTAAACTATAGGATTAATTGGGACCGTCCGATCTTAGATGGATGGCCGGTAGAGAAAGCGCGTCCTTCGTCGGCTAACTCGGATGTGACAACTTAAATAACCTATCCCATCACGCCATGTGGAAAGCACACCGTGTTAGCTCACCGCTTCAGCTACCAGGTGGCCTGACGGGATTAGGGGTTAATTAGCCTTAATTAATTCATTGTTAATGTTGAAACTTCTAAAATTCATAACAAGTTGTAGAAAAATTTAAAAAATACAAACTCAAGTTCATTTTAAAGATAATTCAGTGAGGAATAATATAAAATTAAAATCAACAGATTTTGAATAGTGACTTTCACTCAATTTGAGTTTTATTAGAAATATAATTAGTCTAATTACTCTTTAATTACTTCAGCAATTAATTCCAAACTTTCCAGGGTTGATTAGTGGGATGACCTCTACCTCCCATGATTTTCTTGAAATTTATTGTTGGGTTAATTAAGGGAATTGCTCATTTCATCTTTAATCCCTCTCTTAATTAATTAAATGATTAATTAACCTATTAAATAGTGTTAAATTCACTAATTAAACTTATTAATCTTCATGAAATAGTGAATGGACTTAGAGAATGAGATTAGGATTTCTTTTTCAATCTTTTTACCCTAAGTTCACTTCATTCGAAAAACTTTTTAATCAAGTTGTAATTAATGGCTTAATCACCTCATTAATTAACTTAGTTAATTGAATTCAAAACTAAATCATTCCAGAACTTAATCATTTAATTCTTGGGTAGATTCTTAGATGTTCAATAACTTAAGATACTTCAAAGGAAATTATAATCAAACTCCATGTGTAGGATGGTTATGAAAGTACTTAATTAAACTCTTTAGCTTAATTAATTAATAATTGTGAGCCAATTACGTTAGGCCCCTTTAATTCTTAGGTGCATTGCTAATTTAAATTCCATGTGATTGCATATCATATGTTGGCTCATAATTACTCGAACAATTATGTTAAAGTGGTATATGTAAGGGGTAATTAATGGACTTAATTTATAATTTAACCTAAATAAAATATAAAATCAACTTAATTGTTCTAAAATTAATCTAAATTGATTCACACATGGGGGAAATGGGTTAGGATTAGCAAACTCTTTCTCACAAATCATTTACAAATCAAATCCAAAAATAAAAATCTCTTTAAAGAATTTTGATTCATTTTAAATAATCCTATTTTATATGATTGTCCTTAGGAAGTAATTAGGGTGAATGAAGTCATGTGCTTACATCCCTTTATTTCTTTCTAAGCATGTTAAATATTATTTGCCATATGAAATCATGCATTCATCTCTTTTAAAAAATGAGTTAAATAAAATATTTTCTTTTATGTCCAATTGCATATTTTTGCTAAAGATTAAGAATATGAGTGGCTATTATCACTATTAAACAAAAAGTATTTTCAAAACCTATAAATCCAATATTATAAATGAAGTGATGCTACTTATAAGTACTTATAAGCTTGTATGTGATTGTAGCATAAAATGTGTATTATGTAATTTTCTTCTCTTCTCTTAACATAGATTTGAATAGGATTTGCGAAGTGTATTATTCATTTGAAAAGAATATAACACTTACTTAAATCTATTTCTATGCATTTCTATGTTATGACTTAAGAAGGATATTCACATTTACACATGTAAATTGCACAACAACCAAACATAACCTTTTGCATGATTCTTCATCAATTTGTTTCTTTTTGTACATTTACATGTATTTAAGAAAAGTGTTATATTAGTCTAGACATCCCAGGGCTACGAGAATTTAAGTAGCCCCAAGGAGGTCTTGTATCTTACATCCCTGTTGTAGAAAATAATGACATTATACTCACTTATGTCTTTTATACATATGGATGTGCATTTAATCAATAGATAAAAGAGTCCCTCTTCTCTACTTACTAAAAACATGCATTCATAGAATATCCAAATTTTCTTAAACAACATATCTTTGCAATCATTATTAATGTGTCCTAAGATTTGCATTGTGTATATAATTATGCTTAGGATTATTCATATGCATGGTATACATGGTGAAAAGAAATGATTGGGTGTGTGTTATGTGATAGTAATTCACCCTAATTAATCATAAGAGGCCTTTCTTATTGAATGGGACTATTCAGAGTAAATATAAACTTAGGAATAATAAAAGTACATAATAAAATATTCACTTAAAAAATCATTAATGAATATACCTTAGAAATTACTTAAGGTAGGGATGAAAAAGAAGTTCTCTTCTCTTTTCTTCTCTTTACAATATTTAGTAACTAAGTGTAGATTCATTCAAACCAAATCAAATCATCAATTAAAAAATTAACAAATCAACTAAATCACTTGAAATGAAACCACCCTTCTAAATTGAATCTCTCACGCTTAGAAAATTCCAATCTTAAAGCCTAGCTAAGACATGCCACACAAGCCTTAAATGGCACACACATTAGGCTAAGTCACCATTTCTAACTCTATGTTAGGGTGATGCATGGGTTGATGCCTGATTTTATTTTGTGATGTAATATTTTTAGACTAAATGTTAGGGTGCATGTGCGTAGACTGGATGATAGGGCGATCTTAGCCTAATCATGTCTTCTGCAGGGGATTGCACTTAAGGGTCGCTGCAATAAAAATATAAATGCTTTTGCTGTGCAGGTTGCTTATACCCCTAAGCATAATCCAAATTAGGACATGTGAACTTGGTTACCCATGTGTGGGGTGCTAAGTCCAACTTATTCATATAAATGCTTGGATTTTGTGGTATATTTTGCTAATATCTATTTTGCAGATTTAGTTAGATTTACCTTTTCCATTTTCATGTAACTTTTGGAATTAAGATGTGGAATGAATGTTATGGGGGATTAGGATGAACATTGGTCATAATACTAAGTCTTATGCACCATGTGAAGCCTTGAAGAAACCATGTTCCAATCAAGCCAAAAGAAGGAAAGAAATGAAGAAATGAAGAAATGAAGAATGTAGACCCCCCATAACATAAATTTCTTCTAAATTATAATTATTTATTTATAATCTGGGTTGTATAAGGGTAGAGCTCGACTACCCTTTTTTTTGAGCTTGTGCAGTGGAGCACGACCACATTGGCCTCTTCTTTTACGCCAATTTATAAATTAATTGATATTTTATTTATGATTGTGCAATTAGGATGGCATGATTTCCCTAGTTTTTTCATTGCTTGATGAATGGCCTAAAGGCTGTTAGGCTCTTAGAAAAAAAATAAATTTTATATCCAATTAATCAACTCAAAATTAAATTTAACAACTCATAACCTTTCCTAAAGCCTAAGACATAAAATAAGATAATAAAAGATTTAGCAACCCCTTAGCTAGATGTTGTATATCTCATATTATGCATAAATCATATTGTTTCACTCTTGCTAATGGAGGACTTCCACCTTTGCCAGAGAAAATGGCTTGACCTTTAAGAGCCATGGTGGAAACACACCTCCTTCTTTATGATTTTGGCCCATAATCAATCTTCTCATGCATTAGGCATATGAAATAATAATGTCCAAAAATCAAAGTAAAACTTAACAAAATTTGCATTAGATTAGGTCATTATTCATGCCCTTCATGATCTAGTCTCTTAGAGAGTGTGTTTAAGGACTTAGTCTCCTTTCTAAATAAACAACAACTTAGTTGTCTTACAAAGCATAAGACTTGCCTACATGTATTTAAAATTGTAAGAGGAGTTAGTTGGCGGCCACCCCCAGGCGATTTTAAGTCCAACAGTCGGGTAGTTTATTCTCTCTTATGGAGGTAAACCATATACCCATTTTTGCCTTAGATTTAGGTCATGCCTTGACACTCGCCAAAGCTCTCTAGATTTAGGATCTGAGGTTGTTGTTTTTCTTTATGGACTATAAGCATAAATCCTCACCTCTTAGGCATTTCCACAATCTTGTGTTGTGGAATTGTAAGCACTAGATTTCTAATAAAAATTCAACTCAAACATATAACTCATCTCAATTTAAAAAATGTAAAGCCTAATTATAGGATAGTTTGAGATGCTTACTAGACTTCCTAGTATCATGAGCATCCCCTACTCATCTCCCTTTGATTTCGATAATAACTCTTTCCTTTTGCTCAAATCTCACTTGATTTTCTAAAAATAATCAATTGATTGATAGTCCTATCTTTGAAATCTTTGGAGACAACGATCATTTAACTTAATCAAGAGTATTCCTAAGGAATCTTATTCCTCAATATGTAATTAACTATGGGGGCTTAACTCCATAGAGAACTTAATGAACTCAGTTTAAAATAAATCCTACTTTACTTTTTCATGTAAAGTAGGGGAAGAACCTCTGTTACATTCGAATACCCATTGTCTTTAGGAGTCCTTATTAGGTGATTAGGTCCATCGTAGGATGGTGACCTTTATCTCTCGAGATAGTACACTATTCCTCAATGTCGTACCCGATCATCCTAATAAGTACATTTACGAATCTATGTGGTGTCCTCTTCTCACCGAGAAGAGAGAGAAGGAGAAAACATCCCACAGATTTTTCTAGCGACTCCACTGGGGAAGGTTCCTCTCTCCATCTTTGGTAAATGATCATTGTCTCCAAGTATCGATAATGGATTTGTATTTCATATGAGTTTGAGACTATCCTTCTTTTATGTTGGCACTTAGCTCATTTCATTCTTAAGCTAAGCTAACCAACATCCTTTAGGTTTGAGGACCTCACTCCATGTAGGACTTAAAACCCCTATTGGGTCCCCCAATAGGTGAAAATAAAATTTAATCAAAAGAGATAAATAAAGACCCTTTTTCTTACCATCTCTATGATAAGGTGAAGTTCATTCAAAAAATAAAGAAAATTAAATCCTTTATAAAAATATCGCTTTGAAAAAAGCACTTTTCCAAAATTTATACAATAAAATAATCACAAAAAAATTTCATAAAATATGTATAACTTAACCTCATCTAACAATCTTCAAGATTGTTACATGTAGGATCTTTTTAAAATAAAAATCAAAACCATCTTTCAAAAAGCACATATGAACATCCTCATTTAATATATCCAAATTTATTGATTGAAGATTTCATTTTCAAATAAAATCAAAACCATATTTCAAAAAGCACATATGAACGTCCTCATTCAATATACCCAAATTTATTGAATGAAGATTCCATTTCCAAATAAAATCAAAATCATCTTTCAAAAAGCAACTATGAACATCCTCATTCAATATACCCAAATTCATTGAATAAAGATTTCATTTCCAAATAAAATCAAAATCATTTTTCAAAAAGTACATATGAATAACCTCATTCAATATACCTAAATTTATTGAATGAAGATTTCATTTTCAAATAAAATCAAAATCATATTTTAAAAAGCACATATGAACATCCTCATTCAATATACCCAAATTTATTGAATGAAGATTTCATTTTCAAATAAAATGAAAATCATATTTCAAAAAGCACATATAAACATACTCATTCAATATACCAAAATTTATTGAATGAAGATTTCATTTCCAAATAAGATCATATCATGAAATTGAAATTTCATTTCAATATATCTTACATATGTTGAAGTTGAATTTCTTCCTTTATAAAAATTACAGATTTCAAGCCTCTTCATTCAGTATATCCAAACTTCTTGAATGGAGGCTTTGTCTTCAAACAAACTCACATCATTTGAAACTCCACTCAATACATTCCACATGTATTAAGTTGGAATTTCCTTCTCTTTAAAAGCAATAATCTCTTTAAAAATCTTCAACTTTTAAAAATAAAAATTGACTTCTATTTTACATACCCAATTTTGTTAAATAGAAATCTACTTTGTAAAAAACATGAGAATCAAAATGCATTGGAATTCCATTTGACATACCCAAAATTTTCAAATGACAATTTCATTTTTCAAAAGAAAACTTAAAATAAATTGGATTCCATTTAACATACCATGCTTGTTAAATTGAAATCCCTCCTTTTGAAAATAACACAAAAATCAAAACAAAAATAAAACACATTTGGGCTTTATTTAGCATGCCCAAATTTGCTAAGTAAAGATCCCATTTTCAAAAGAATAAAAATCAAATACATTTGAACTTTACTTAGCATACCCAAATTTGCTAAGTAAAGATCCTTTTTTTTTTTCAAAAATCAAAACAAAATCAAACACATTTGGACTTTACTTAGCATACCCAAATTTGCTAAGTAAAGATCCTATTTTTTAAAAAAATCAAAACAAAATCAAACACATTTGGACTTTACTTAGCATACCCAAGTTTGCTAAGTAAATATCCCATTTTTCAAAATTAAAACAAAATCAAACACATTCAGACTTCACTTAGCATACCCAAATTTGCTAAGTAAATATCCCATTTTTCAAAAATCAAAACAAAATCTAACACATTTTGGCTTTATTTAGCATACCCAAATTTGTTAAGTAAAGATCCTCTTTTAAAAATCAAAAAAATCAAACACACTTGGATCTTTATTTAGCATACCCAAATTTGCTAAGTAAAGATCTTTTTTTTTTTTCAAAATCACAAAAAAAAAAAAAAATCAAACACATTTAGATTTTTATTTAGCATACAAAAATTTTCTATGTAAAGATCTCATTTTCGAAAATCAAAACAAAAATATTTGGACTTTATTTAGCATACCCAAATTTGCTAAGTAAATGTCCCATTCTAAAAAATCATAACAAAAATATTTGGACTTTATTTAGCATACCCAAATTTGCTAAGTAAAGGTCCCATTTTCAAAAGACCAAAATAAAAATATTTGGACTTTATTTAGCATACACAAATTTGCTAAATAAAGATTCCATTTCAAAATCCACACATGATACACATCATGGGCAAACAAGCAAAAGAAGAAAATTATTTTCAAACATCATATCTAGCATACCCAAATTTGCTAAATTAGTAAATCCAAAAATAAAAAAAATCAAAACAAAATCAATTGACCTTCTATTTGACATACTCAAATTTGTTAAATAAAGTCCTTAAACATAAAAAATATTAAATTCAAATATGAACCAATTGAAGCATAAAAAATCTCTTTAAAATATTTGAACCCATCTTCAACATACATAAATTTATTGAAAATAGATTCTAATCTCAAAAATCTCTTCTCCAATTCATTCAAAATCTCTCTCCTAAAATCAATGAGCCCCACTTAACATATTCAAATTATTGAGTGTGGGTTCAAATTCTAAATCAAAATTTAAAAAGTTAGCAAAATACAAAAGCACAAGATCTGATTTGAGTTTATTTTCAAAACTTGTAGAATTTCAACTCATTTTTAGTTAGTTTTTCTCAAGTTCAGTTCAGTACAAATGGATGCCTAAAAGTATGTGTTCACTTTTTCTTTTGGGATGGATTTGGCCTTGGATCGGGCTTGCCTCCCACAAACTAATTTGCTCATCTGATACACTTTGGCCGAGGATTCAAGGGGGCCAGGATCACTTGTGAGGGGCAACCCTCACCACCGTCAGTAGGAATGTGGTGACTAGGCAGAAGCTAGTCATCCATGTTGAGATGCATTTAGATTCTAAATTTTCATCACTGAAGAGGAAGACTGTGGAGGTTCCCATAGCATTAGTGCCATACGTTGTTATTCGTCCGATGGGATACTCTTGGCTTCTTCCAAGGGGAAAGCTACCTTGGTTTCAAAGATAGTCTCCCCTACCTTTGAGATATGGTATAGTTCATGTACTGCTCCTCCCAGGACTCAGTCTGCAATAAAGCAAGATCAGCATCATGTACCAAGGAGATGGAAGCAGTCTCTCACACTATAGTAGAGGAGTCACCCAGAGTAGTCTCCCCTTTATCCACTCAGAACAAGTTCCATCCTCTTTCTGGATCTGATGGAGAGGAAGATGTTAGGAGGATCACAGTGTCACCTCCACCTACAATTCATTTTGAGGCACCTATTAGAGATAGGTGGAGGTCGTATGCTGGCCTCTGGATAGTTCTACACCGAGTTGGCAGGGATTATAGATGGTCAGAGTCTGGTGCCCAATTTGATCCACGATCAATCATTCCTCAAAACACATGTGAGGAGAGGCCGAGAGAGGCGTGTATGAGTTCATGTTACTAAGAGAGGTGAAGTATGCAGGCAGTAGCCTTAGCCCTTGTAGATTTTCTTGATCGACGTGCTACTCACACTGGTCATACTAATAGTATTCTATTAACTGGTACTACCCATCATGGGAAGAGAGCTCCCGCACAGAGAGAGTCGGTGGTGCCTCCACCACACCACTCTACTCCACGTCCGTCATCACCAGTGCAAGTTCCATCTTCCATAGTTCCATCTAAATCCATGAAGATAGCATCAAGGGAAAAAAAGCAGTGATCTAGTGACCAAAGATCCCATTTCATCTACACCACCATGGTAAGGTGAGGCGAGCTCTCGCCTTTCTATTCGATGAAGAGGGAGTGGGACCAGCATCGTGGTTACCATCACCACCGATCATGGATGTAGCGGTATAGGAGAAGGAGATAGTTCCATTATCCCCATGGTGATAGATCTTCCCAGGAGCAGCACTCCACCCACATCAGTTGATAGCCATGAGCATGTATCCTCCAGTGAGTGTATCCCTCACAGGGTTAGCTCTCCAATGGAAGGAGAAGTTAGATGTATCTCTTCAAGCATGATCCCACCGGTGGATCATTTATGCATAGTTGGATCGCTCCCTAGATGATGTCGTATACATATCTCATTGAGAAGAAAGAAATCCTAGGTATGCTCCTAGAGGAGAAGGTTAGCTTTGATCCCAATGAAGATGATTTGTTGGAAGACTCAGGTGCATATGGTTGACAGGGGTTTCTCATCTAGAGTTTGGAAGGTGTTGCGATCGAATAGGATGATATAGCATATTCGTCCCAACACCTCCTTCAATAACTCAAATAAAAGGATGAGTAGATTTACAAGATGGGAAAGAGGCTCGAAGATTTTCCAGCAGCAGTTTTAGCACTTCAGAATCAAGCCCCAACAGTACATCCTACTTTTGTGGAGACCGGTCAACCTGAGTTGTTGTATGTTCTAGACCAAGCCAAGAGTTCACTTCTAGTAGAGCCGGGAAGCACTAGGTTGTATAAGAAGGTAGTGGATAGTACCTCCTCCGAAAAGATATTAAACTCATGGTTGAATAAGTGAGAAGAAGCAAGCCGAGTTGGTTCATCAGTTCCAAAGGGTAGACCCTACCTAGAAAAATTCGATGCTATCCAATATCCTAAGGGTTTTGTGCCTCCTTCTTTCAAGAGTTGTGATGGCAGCGGGAACCCTTGCTAGCATATAGCGTACTTTAGGGCCAGCTGTTGTAATACTGGTGGCAGTGATGCACTATTGTTCCATCTCTTTGTCAGCTAGGCATAGCCTTTGATTCGAACTCCCAATAGTTCAGTGAAGACTTTTGCTGAGTTGGAGCAACTCTTCATTAAGAGGTTTGTTGGGGCTCAACAAAGGGTGACTGTGGGTGATCTCGTTGTAGCATAATATTACTTCGATGAGTCCCTCATTGATTATATTCTCAGATGGTGTAATTTGAGTATGAAATGTGAACCATAGCTACCTGAACAACATGCCATTAAAATTCTACTAAAGAATATTCATGGCCCGGTCACCTTCATGCTCAAAGGTTTTACCATCAAGACATTTGAGAAGCTAAATAATAAGGTGGCTAGTCTACAAGAAGAGGCCAAATAGTTGCCTTTTTAAGATCAATCATCAAAGCCAAAGCTGTAGAAAGCCTATGAAAATAAGCCAGGGGCAGTACCAACATTGGACAAGGGGAAGCAACCAGCCAGAGATTAGTATGAGAGACCTATTGCTCCACTCCTTCCTCCTTTTGCCATCACTAGGCCATCCACATAGACTTCCTTTTAGCCTCCTCCTTCATACTCACGAATGGTACACATACCCGCCCTCAGGTAGTATCATCCACCTACTCTTTTGGATAAACTAAATAAACCTTATTCATTTAAGAGTGAGGTAGTCAGGAAAATCTTTAAGAACCTCTTAAAGAAACTTGATTTAGCTCGAGCCTAGAAGGCGGAGGAAGTGGGAGTGATCCACTTTTGTCCCTACCACATGCCATATTTTGGAGGATTGCTTTACATTTAAGGACAGTCTTAAGCATAGCTACAAGTCAGGCACTCTAGTTATCTTGAAGGAATATCTAGTAGAACAACCATCCAGTTCTATTAGGATAATCCTTGGGGATGCATGCGATTCTCTCAAAATAAAAGAAGGTTGGGATATCTCTTTCTATTTCGAACCTCTAAAAAAAATTCTAAAATCAAGAAACTTTTCTTACAGGTGCTTGAGGAACCTCCAACATCAAAGGATTCACAAGTTTATATACTTGGGAAAGTGGGAGCTTAGATGCAGTGCTAGCCAGGATAGCCAAGTTGCACCACACAGTACATTCCATTACTACTTCTTACTTCGACACTACTTTAGCTACTCTTCTTCTTGTAGATGGATGAGCATCAAATCCTTCACCCCACTTACTAGATTTCTACTATGTGTCCTTAAATCTAAGAAATCAAGAATAAAGCTAGTTTTGAATTATATATGCCGCTTGGGTTATCATTCTACTCTTTTAGAAAACTCTCCAAGTCTAAATAATTATAACAACTTCAGTCATCTTCTTTAATTGAATTCTTTTTTGAATACTAATTCATCTTGAGATAGACTTGGAATCATCTAATTAGGGGTCCATAGGAGAAGTTGTAGGTGAGCTAGTAGAATCTTCCACTAAGCACAAGAGATCGAGTTAACCTAGTGGCAGGTTCTACCTCTGAGCACCTCAAGATAAGGAAAATAAGTCATTGGTACCAACGAGCAAGAAGCCCCTCCACAAGATGCTCCACCCATGGATATGCTTATAGAGGATCAGCCCAAAGTTGATTATAATATCCTCGGTCACCTTAGAAAGTTTCCAGCTAAACTAAGCATATATGATGTGCTTGTCTTATCCAAAGAAATGAGGGAATCATTAATCAAGGCTTTTCTTGTTCTAGAGATATGCTTAGCTTAACTGACTGCTATTGAAGAGGAGACACATTTTTCAAGAGAAGCCCGGGGAGTCACATACACTGATGAAGACCTTCTTCTAGGTGACATGGAGCATAATCGTCCCCTTTACATCACAGTGGATATGGGTAGATTCAGACTTTCCAGATTTTGGTTGATCCAAGTGCATTAGTGAACATTATGAGCCTGAAAATCCTTGCCTATTTAAAATTGACATCTACACACTTGGAGATCGAATGATGTTGAGAGGATTCAATGAATAGGAGAGAGGGCTTTAGGCTCCATAGTGTTACCTTTGGAAATAGCGATTGGAAGATAGCTCATTATTTGCTTTGGCCTTGGATACACCAAAATAAGATGATTCCATCCTCTCTTCATCAATGCATCAAGTTTTGAAAAGATGGGATCGAATACTATGTCATAGGAGATGAAAATTTATTTTTAGTTAGAGAGATCAGATATATGAAGATGTGACCTACTATCTTCCTCAAAACTAAAGTGTTTATTCTCGTAAACTTGGTCAAAATTCAAATACAAAAGAAAAAGATGAAAAAGAAAAAGAAAAAGAAAAAGAAAAAGTGAAGAAAAAGGAAAATACAAGTGAACGAGAAAGAAACATTGAGGAATAAGTAGAGCCGCATGTCACATTCCACCCACAGTTCGCTCCACCATATGGACATATGGGTAGGATGACTCGACCTCTAGAAAGAGTAGGAGAAGTGGAGGTGGAAGACCTCTTGGTTGGCGACCAGCCAACAAAGGCCATAGTTCTTACTTTCTTCACATAGACTTGGAATCCCGCGGATGAGTCTCATATGATTAGCACACCAGCTAACCCCTCTCAGTGAGTTTCATTAGAGGTGACACTTGAGCCAGATAATGATGAAGACTAGGCCTCCAAGCAAAGCACGAATGTATTCGAATCAAAATTATGTAAAACCATCAGGCAACAATTGAGAACTTTAGCTCTAGCCTCACTTTCTTCTCAAAAAGTTGAAGGTTTAGTAGTTAAGGAAACCCCTAGGTCTTCCATGGATGTCAAGACAAAGAGATTTTGATTTGGATCATCATCCTCAAGTCTAGGAGTTGATGTAGAACTTGAGGATAATTCATATAAAGATTTAATATAATTACCTTTTGATTGGTACTCACCTTATGTTAATAATCTTGCAAAGAAAGATTTGATTCCTTATACATGGTCTAGGCATAGATCAGAGTATTTCAAGAAGTTGTGGAATAATAAAGGTAGGGATGGACAATCAAGATCCGGACTAGGATTGGTGGGTCATTGATGATGATTCTTGCTTGTTGTTACCAATCATCTGGAATTTGATAGGATCTTCTCAAACCACACTAACTCTTATAAGGAAGTGTGTTTAGAAACTTCAGATGATCCTAAAGATCTTCAAATCAAAGATGCACCTCCAAAATTTGAAGAGAAAATTCATTCAACTATCGACAAGCTTAAAGAAATAAACCTCGGAAGAGATCCGCCCATACATAGGTTCTCTGAATGAAGAAACCAATGACTTAGTTAGGCTATTGATTGAGTTTAAGGGCTTTGCATGGAGCTATGAAGAGATGCAGATTATCTCGACATAGCAGTCCACAAACTAGATACCTTAACTAACCTATCAAACAAGCTCCTAGGCATGCAATTAGAAATCGAACAACGGTCATTTTGAAGTCAAAAAGCGATTTCTTTGGTTTATATCAGAAGAAAAATACCTACAGTTGCTAGTGTCATTAAGAAGAAGAATGAAAATTCACATATGCATCGATTTAGGGACTTAAATAAGGCATGTCCCTAAGGATGACTTCATATGCAGTGTGGTGGACATTTGCCTCATCTCATGCATTATTCTCCTTCATGGATGGGTCTCATCTACAACCAAATCAAGATGGCCCCGAGGATGAAAAAACTATTTTTGAACCCGATCAAATCTATTGTTATAAGGTCATGCCTTTGCCTTAAAATACTAGTCCATACCAACAGGCCATGACTCAGATCTTCAATGAACTCATTCATCATCAAGTTGAATGCTATGTTGATGATCTAGTAGTCAAAAGTAAAGAAAAGGAAGACCATCTCTTTGACTTGAGAGTAGTTTTCAAATGGTTAAGATAATTCAACCTCAAAATGAACCCCCTGAAGTGTGCATTCAGAGTAGCTTTAGAGAAGTTCCTTGGGTTTGTTGTCTGACATCAAGGAATAGAGATAGACCCAGAAAAGATCAAAGCCATCTTAGAAATTCCACCCCTTAAAATTTTAACTCAACTCAGATCATTCTAAGGGCGGTTGGTGTATCTAAGATGCTTTATCTCCAATCTATTAAGGAGATGCAAGCCATTTTCAGTACTTGTCAAAAATGATACTAAGTTCAAGTGGGATGAAAAGTGCCAGCATGCTTTTGAAGATATCAAACAATATTTGGTGAAGCCGCCAGTTCTAGTAGCCCTTATCCAGGGCAAGCCACTCATCCTCTACACTGCTGCATTGGATGACTCCTTCGTGCTTTGTTGCCCCAAGCCAATGATGAAGGGAAAGAGAATGCTCTTTACTACCTCAGTCGTCATATAATCTTTGCCGAAGTGAACTACCCACCTATTGAGAAATATTGCCTAGCTTTAATATTTGCATCCCAAAAGCTATGAAACTACATGCTTTCTCATAAGATGAACTTGATTTCAAGAATTAATCCACTATAGTATCTCATGACATGGTTGATGTTATCTGGATGGTTGGCACGTTGGTCCATGATTCTCTCAGTTTGATATTACATTCCCTCGTGGTGAAAGGACATGCACTAGATTTCTTAGCAACACCCACTTCTCTTGATTCCCCGCTTAGTGATGATCTCCACGATGAACAAATCATGGGGAGGTTGACAACACCATTGGGAGATGTATTTTGATGTGTGCTTCCTTTCAAAGGAGAAGAACCGATCTACTCTTCAGAAAGTAGGGGGAGGAATAGTTCTCTTAACTCAAGATGTGATGAGATTCTCATACTATCTCTGCAATCCCTGCACCAATAATGAAGCTGAGTATGAGGCTTTGATTTGATGAGTTAGTTTATTATAATGTGTGTTAAGCATCAACATCCAAGGATTCTCTGGTCATCAACCAGATTGTTGGGTCCTATAAGGTTCTAAAACCTAAGCTTCGTCACTACCATGAGTATACCATGAAGCTGTTGGCCCAAATCCCTGAGGTCACCATCTACAAGGTTCCTCGAGGAGAGAATGCAATAGATGCTTTGGCCAAACTTGCCAAGGAATTGGCATGTCCAGAAGATGAGTCCATTCTAATAAGGGTCCAAAATAGACAAGTCCTATCCCTTATTGACATTGAACTCATCGAGAGACTTTCTCTTGAAGGGGAGGTTGCCATTGCCGAAAAGGATGAAGAGCTGGATTGGAATCAACCATTCATACATTACTTAACTAGAAGAAAACTACTCAAAAGAAATCACAAGCCCATCAGATGAAGCAGAGAGTTCTCTCCTATGCCCTCGTGGATGGCACCTTGTACCTATAATCTTTTGATCAAATGTGGTTACACTGTTTAGACAAACATGATGCCCATAAGATCGTGATTGAGGTACATTCATCTATCAGTGCATCAATCTCCAAGATGAAAGCAAAGATATCAAGACTAGCCTTTGATGATCATCGCATGAATATCGCTAGGAGATGCCATCAGTGTCAAGTACACGGTGTGGTCTACATCAACCACCCAACATTCTACATCCTACATTGGCCTCGTGGCCATTCGAGTGTTGGGGTACCACATAGTGGGTCTATCGATCCTCCTTCTTCAAGGGTCATCTTCATCTTAGCGCCACTACTTTTCCAAGTGGTGGAGGCAATCCCACTCAGAGGTCACAACATGTGCTCTAATTTTTAGGAACCATATCATATATAGGTTTGGGGTGCCTCGATAAATTATATCGATAATGGTACTACTTCAAGAGCACCAAGATCAATAACTTGCGGAATACACATATAGATTAGATACTCCACCATCTACTACCCAGGGTGGCTAGCGAAGCATTCAACAAAACTCTCATCCAAATACTAAAGAAGACACTTGATAACAAGTGATGGTGGCATGGTTAGTTGAAGCTTGGGCATACCACACCACATATAGAACTCCAACTCAATCTACCCCATTCTCCTTAGTATATGGGTCCGAAGTCATTCTACCATTAGAAGTTCAACTCCCATCACTAAGGATAATAATGGGTAGTAAAATCACTATAGAGCAGAATGCCAAGTTGCGGTTAGAAGAGCTCGAAGGTTTGGAATAGAGACGCCTACAGGCGTGCTAAAACCTTGAGTTATACAAAGCCAAGATGATTTAAGCTCACAAGCTAGTTCGCCCTAGAACTTTTCAAGTAGGAGAGCTTGTTAGTTTAAAGGAGACTGATTGTTGCCTGTCGAAAGATGGGATGCAAGTTTGAACCCACTTGGGAAGGCCCTTTTGTCATAGAGAGGCCTACCAAGGAGGATCTTATCGACTTATTGATTGTAAGGGAACACCGATGCTTCCAATTAATGGGCTCTATTTGAAGAAATACTACCCATAAAATCATGTTAAAAATAATTCTATCTTCAAAAATTTCATTCCAATTCATCAAAATATTCTCATCTTTTGAAGCATTGTTTGCTTATTTGTGAATCGACCACGACGTGTTTAGGTTAGGTGTAAGAGAACCCAAGAGGCATCTATCCTTCTTTAACAGCACATACACAAATTAAACACAATTCCCTAAGCACTACTAGAATAAGTGTGAGAGAATCCAAGAGGCATCCTATTTTGACTAGCACAACTAAGTTAGGTGTAAGAGAACCTAAGCGACATCCTTTCTTAGTGGAATCACAACTGCCATTTGTGGCACCATTTAATCAATTTCCCAACATGTTTAGAATAGGTGTGAGAGAACCAGAGTGGCATATTATCCCCAAACACAAACACAACAACAAACACATATCTTTTATCTCGAGCTATTTTGATGTGGGAGCAAGCCCCTTGTGGCACTCACTCATTAGCTGCTCTAGGTCAGGCTAACATGCTACCTTGCTAGTCTGTCACCTCAGTGGTCACTTGTTCGGTGAATGTGAGTCCCCATGCTTTTTCTTAACTTGATCATTGTAAATTGATGAGTGCTTTGTTAGTTTGGTAGACTTCATTGCGTAGCCAATAAGCTACATCATGTTCATTTGTTTAAGAAGATGTAATCCTACACACTTTCTTCTTGAATTAGCCATCATGCACTAACTAGGTTGAGTATATTTGAGGCTTAGGATAAGTCCCTAAGTGGCTCATTTCCTCTCGACTACTTTTGAGTTGATATAAGTCCCCTAGTGGCATTCACTCAGTAGTTTCCCTAGGTCGGATAGCACCTGCCGAGCCGAAGATAGACTATGCTGGTAATCAGTTTCACTATAGGAGGATGAGATTCTTTGATGATTTCTTCCTAGGCTCTGATGGGCACCTTAGGTTAGTTCGATGTCGAACTCACTATGGATACACCACTCTTGGCAGATGTGAGTCCCCAAGCTTTCTCCTTGAAGTTGGCCACTGAATACCTATATATATATTATCTTCTCTAGGGTTTTAGATAAAGCCCTTAGCGGCCCCTCCCTGTGCGCACTCTATTTGGATCACATCCTTTTGACCCCATTTAGACACTACCCGGGTTACTTTTGGATTGGATAGTCCCCCTTTCCTAGTAGCCACCCTTGTCGTTAGAGAATTTATTTAGCGGATGCATATATTCTCCTTGGTTCAAGTAAATCTAAGATAGGTCTAGGCTGATATAAGCTCCTTCTCAGTATGATCCCTCACAAACCATCAGGGTCCATAATAAATAAATAAACATGCAAACAAAAAAATTATTCTCTTGTGGATTAGGAATTCAAGACCCAGCGGCCCCTTTCCCAAGCAGGCATCCCATCTTTAGGGCAGTGTCAGCAGAACTCTCTATAGGAATTGCCTGACTACTCTCGAGTGGAGATATGTCCCTAGGTTGGCACTCTCTCAGTAGTCGCCCTTAGGTCAAGTTCAATATGTTTTGCCACAAACATGTTATCCCGACAGTCATTTCGCTCTTGAAGATGTAAGTCTACTATGCATTCTTTCTAGCATGACTGTCGCAAACTGACGGACAGTCCTAGATCAGGTTAACATGTTACCTTGCTAATGTGTTGCCCTAGTGGTCTTTTATTTAGGAAAGATGTGAATCCCCGAGCTTTCCTCCCAGAATCAGCCGCTGTAAATCGAAAGGCACCCCTTTGGTTGGATAGTTCTCCCCTTGGCTGGAAAACTACTCCCTTTGGATCGGTAAATCTGAGCTAGACTAAGGTCGACATGGCCCCTACTCAGTCCAATCCATCGCAAATAGATGGGACCCATCAAATTTAATTAAAAATGAAATTAACTTTGACTACTGTTGACCTCATTTTTAGAATGAGCTCTCAACCACTCCATCTTAGACATAGGACTCCTCTTAGACTTTAAGACATCCTTAGTCCTAAGATACATCTAGTGATTAGGTGGACACTCAACCCAACCCTAGAGACTTAGTGTTAGCCATGTGAGTAGGTCATACCTTGGGGGTGTTAGAAAATCACCCTACCAACCACTTTCCTTACTTCCTTCCTTCAAGTCAAACTCCAAATCAAATCAACAAGAAACCTAAATCAATTCTAGCTTAATTTATTTTCTCCAAACTCAAATCAATACCACATGATTGAAATCCATGATTGAATTCCAAGTTGAAAATCCAAATTCCAAATCTTGCCCAAGTCCTTTGATTTCCCTTCATGGACTTAGCCAAAATCATCTTCAAATCAATTCAAATTCATGAAAGTTTGTCATACCTCATGTATATTCTCATTTATATTCACATATATTAATGAAATATAAATTCAAATCAATTAAATCAAATCTAAAATTTAAATTCCCAATTCAAAATCCTTCTTAAGTCCTTAATCCTCTCTTAAGCACTTAGCCTAAAAATCATCTTCAAATCAATACAAATTCATGAAATTTTCTCATAACTCATTTATATTCACATATTTAAATGAAATATAAATTCAAATCAATCAAACTAAATCCAAAATTCAAGATCAATTCACAAATATTTCTTAAGTCCTTAAACTCCCTCTTAAGGATTTAGCCTAAATCAAATCTAAATCAATTCAAATTCATGAAATTTTCTCATAACTCATTTATGTTCTCATTTATATTCATATATATGAATGAAATATAAATTCAAATCAATCAAACCAAATTCAAAATTCAAGTTCAATTCACAAATCTTTCGTAAGTCCCTAATTTCCTTCTTAAGGATTTAGCCTAGATCTTGTTCAAATCACTTCAAACTCATAAAATTTTGTCATAACCCATTTATATTCTCATTTATATTCACATATATAAATGAAATATAAATTCAAACAACCAAAACCAATTCCAAAAATCAAACTCAAACTCATTCAAAATCCAACCTAAGCCTTTCAAGTCAAAATCTTGAACTTAGCCAAATCAATTTCAAATCAAGTCAAACCCTTGATTTTTCTTCATGATTCAATCAATCCTTCAATCATGAACCTAAATATAAGTACAAACTTCAATCACTTAACCAAAACTCAATTCAAAAATCAAGCCAAAATCCATTTCATGTTCACCCTTTGAACTTGAAATTATCAAATGAATCAAAACTCATTTGACTTCAAACCACTCACAAATGGATTTATATTCAGTCATAAGTCCATATGTAAGTTCAATCAAACTCAAATCGTTTTATTGACTCACTTAGCCTCAAAAAGTGACCTAAAGTACCCTTATGAGCCAAATTCTAATCCTAACCAAATTGGATTGAATCAAACTCACCTAAGCCTCTCATCATGATCAACAATCATCATGAGATGATCAATCACTCAAATTGGGCCAAACCAAGTCAAATATAAGGGTTGACCAAGTCAACACTTAGCCAAAATGAAACCCATCATAGCCAAAATCCACCATGGGCCAAATTGATTGAAACCAATGATCTAAGTTCATTCATGACCAATATTTGAACTTGACCAAGTCATCATTTGAGCCTAACCTAACCCAATTGGCCACTTGACCCAAGTTGACCCAAGTTTACCTAAAAATTCAAAATATGTCAAAACTTGATCTAAGCCAAATTGATTGAAACCAATGGGTCAAGTTCATTCTAAATCACTTGTTGAATTTGGCCAAAGCCACAATTGGCCAACTAGACCTAACCTAGCCCAATTGACCTTAAACCCAACTTGACCTAAAGGGTCAAATTAAGCTAAATTCAAACTTAACCAAAATTAATTGGAAACAAAGATACCAATCCATTTCATATGACCAACCAAACATGAATACTGACCCAGCTCAAATTGGTCAATGGAAATTGGTCAACTTGACCCATTTGACCTAAATGAAGTCATATGAACCAAATTCAAACCTAAACCAAATTGAACCAAGCCAAAGCCACCAAAACATTTCAAATAGTCATATGAACTTGACAACCTTAATTTGACCACTTGGTCAACTTGACCCAAGTTGACCCAATTTGACCTAAATGGGTCAACATGAGCCAAATCACATCAAACCAACTCCAAATTTAATGAAACTTAGTCAAACCTATTTTCTCAACATACCCAAATTCAAAAATTAGCCAAATGTCCATTTTACCCCTAGGCCATAGGGTAAATTTTGGCCAATTCCACTTGGAAATTGGTCAAATCCTTTCCATAGCCACTTGACACTCTCCTAGTGGATCAAGTGAACACTAGGGAGGGTGGTGCACCCAAACCAATGGGTTTGGGTTAGCCAAACCCAACCCAATGGCCAAATCGACCATGTGCATGGAAATGGCCACATGTCAAACCTCTTCCCACTCAATTGAAGCACATGGCCACTTCACCATTTCACTCCCTAGCCAAAATAAACTCAAGGGCACTCCTAATAGCCTAACAAACTCTTTAAACCAGGGCAATTGATCAAAAATGCCTTCTCCTAGCTCGACCATCCGATTGCCAAAGGGGGAGATATACTCCCCCTAATTCACCCTCATTCCAAGGGAGCCATTGTCGATTGAGTGTTAGGAAGCCAAAGGAGCCATTTGCAAGTGATTCTAAGCTTCCTAGAGGGAGATTGAAAGTTCATCTTCTCAATTTTCATACATTGAAAATAGGGGAGCTCCATTGCCCCCACACTCCAAAAAATCTAATCCCTTTTGCAAGCACCATCTATGAGCTCAATCGAACTCATCCAAACTCGTTCCTAGGCTCCAAAGGCAGAGGAGGAGTGTTTTAGACCAAAGCCAAGCTCAATTAGAGGAGGAGTTGGTCCATAGGAGAAGTTACTCAACCTCAACCCCTCAAAATTTTAGCAAAGCTTCGTCTCAACTAGACGAAGCTTCTCCAAGGGAATCAAGCACTGACGATCACCTCCGGCGAGGTTAGCCATTTTATGAGCTTAAATTCAATATGGTTTGGAGCTTTGTGAAAGAAATTTTCATGGCATAGGATTTTGACCGTTAGATGTGATCTAGGATGCATGATGAGGTGTGGCCAATTTTCAATCAGCTCAATCGAGCTCAGATCATGGCCTAGAAGATGGATGAATCCTCTTTCCCACAGGAATTACAGGGACGGATCTCTGGCCGTCCATCCACGCATTTTGGATGGACGGCTGAGATTAAAATGAGTAATATATTTATATTTTCTCCCTCAAATTTGTAGCTTTAATCTCAAAGATCCATCAGAAGGAGCGCCACATGTGACAAGGTTAAGTATGCTACACATGTAAAGCATTTTGCATGTACATGGCCAACAGATTAATAATATGATTAGAGAATTATTTAATTCCTAATTAATCACCTAAACTTCTAAAATTCATATCTCAACATAGAAAAATAAAAAAAATGAAATAAATTGCATTAGAAAGATAATTGAACATAGAATATTCTAAAATTGATTTTGATTGATTTTAAATAGTTCTTTTATATGAATTAGGGTTTTATTAGGAATGTTAATTTTCTAATTACTCTCTAATTAATTCACTGATTAATCTCAAATTTCTTGGATGTAATTAGAGGGATGACTTCTGCCTCCCCTAATTTTCTTGGGATTTATTGGTGGCTTAATTAAGGGAATTGCTAGTTCATCCTTAATCACTCTCTTAATGTAATTAGTCTTAATTAAGGGTATAATTAGGGATTTAACCCTATGTTTGCCAATTAAGTTTTGATTAAGTGAATGTGAGGTTTAGGGAATAGTTTTGGGATACTCTCCTTAAGATATTCCTTAAACCCCCTTTATTCCTTAATCTTACCTTAATTAAAGGTTAATTCACTAATTATCCCCTTATTAATTTCATAAAATTCTAAAACTTTCTAGAACTCAATTAATTCTTTTTGGGTAGATGCTTAGGTGTTCAAGAGCCTAAGTACAATTAAGAAAATCAAAATTCAACTCATATGTTTGAGGGGTGTTTTGAAATTACTTAAGTTAAACTCCTTAGCTTAATTAATCATTTATCATGAGCCAAATTACATTAGGCCCTTTTCCTCCTTGGTGCATTGCTAATTTAAATTCCTTTTATGATTTTATGTCATCTCATTGGCTTATAATTATTTGATTAACTATGCTAAGGTTGTGTAGATAAGGGGTAATTTACATGCTTAATTCATACCTTAACCTAATCAAACTATAAAATGAATCTAATCACCTAAAAATTGAAAAAAATATCAAACACATGTGGGAATCGGTTAGGAACAACAAACTCATCTCATAATTTTCAAATTAAATCAGACTCAAAATCAAACAAAAAATCACATTAAACAAACTTTGATTTGTTTTAAGCTTTCTTATTTCATAAGATTGTCTTTAGGAATTAATTAAGGTGAATGTGTTTACATGCTTTCATTACTTTAGTTCTTTCCTAACAAGCTAAATGTGTATGTCATATGATTTCATACATTCATGCTTTTTCAAAAATCAAATTTAAAATGAAAATGTTTCCTTTATGTCAAATTGCATGTTTTGGCTAAAGTAAGAATATGAGTTATTATCACTATTAAATCCAAATTATTTTCAAAATATATGAATCAATTATCAAAATGAAAGTGTGTTACTATATCTTACTTATAAGCTTGCATGTGAGTAAAATATAAGGATGTGCTTAGTGTAGTTTTCCTTCTCCTCTTAGTAATTTTGAATAGGATTTGGAAAAGTGTATAGTTCATTTGAAAAGAACACAATACTTGCCTAATTCCATTTCTTATTCATTCCTATGCTATGACTTAAGAAGGACACCTACACTTACATATATAAATTGCATAAACAAATCATAATAAAAAAAATACAATCTTTTGCATCTTTCTTTTTCATTTTTTTGTACATATGTTTGTATTTAAGGAAAGTGGTATATTAGTCTGGACAATCCCAAGGTTGTGAGGCTTTAAGTAGCCCTAAGTAGGTCTTGTACCTTACACCCCTGGTTAACAATGACATTGTACTCACTTATGCCTTTCATACATTCATATGTGTATGTGAAAATTGGATAAGAAACCCTTTGTTACTTAATGAAAATCATGCATCATAAACATTCAAATTTTCTTATAACTTATTTAGCATGCATCATAAAGTGTGCTAAACATTCCCATTTGTATGTATATATATTAGGATTCATTCATATGCATGTTATACATGTTGGAAAGAAATGAAGTGATGTGTTTTGTGATCTTAACTCACTTTATTTAATCTTAAAATACTTTTTTTGAATAGTTTATTTTAGAGTTCATCTAAACTTAGGATTAATTAAAAAAACATAAAAACATTCACTAAATAAACTAAAACATGAACTAATTTAGAAATTACTTAGATTAGGAAGGAAAGAGTAGTTCTCTCTTTTTTTTCCTCTCTTTAAAAACTTAATAATTAATGTATTCATTCAAACCAAATAAAAATACAAAATAAAATCAACCAAAATCAAGTAAAATAACTTAAATGAAACCATCCTCTAAGTTGAACACTTCCACATTTAGAAAATACAAACCCTAAAGCCATAGTTTAAGCATACCACACAAACCTTCTAAAGCACATTAAGGCTAAGTCACCACTAGCTTTAGATTAGGTGGTGCTATTTGATGTTTGGTTTTATTTTGTGATATATGTTTTAGTCTGGATGTTGAATGTACATAGAATGAATGATAGACAATTTAGTCTAATCATTATTTTTTATAGAGATTATGCTTAAGGGTAATAAAATAAAAATATAAATGTTTTTTTGTGTAGTGCTTATACCCCTAAGCATAATAATAGTTAAGTGGACTTAGTCACCCATGTGTGGGGTGATAAGTCCAATATACATGCTTGGGATTTGTGTGGTTTGTTTAGCTAATCTCTATTTTATAGGTGTTAGCTAGATTTATTTTTCCTTTTCATGTAATCTTTGCAATTAAGATTTTGGAATGATTGTTATGGGGATTAGGATAAGCATTGGTCATAAGATCTCATCTTATGTACTATGTGAAGCCTTTGGAGGAACCACCTTCCAATCATCCAAAAGAAGGAACCATAGAAGAAAGAAGAAAAGAAGAAGAAAGAAGAAAAGAAGAATGAAGAAATGAAGCTTGAAGACCCCCATAACAATGAATTCCTTGCTTAATTGTACTTAATTCATTTGTAATATGGGTTATATAAGGGTAAAGCTCAGCTACCCAATTTGTTTTCAAGTTCGTACAGTGGTCCAGTGGTGCCAGACCACATGACTTCTTATTTTTTAGCGTTAGCTTTATAAATTGATTGATGATTTATTTAGCTTGTGCACTAAGATAACATCTTTTTTATAGTTTCTTCCTTGCTTATGTATGTCCTGGATTTGAGTTAGGCTCTTAGGAAAAAATAAATCTTCTACCAAATTTAACAATTCAAAAGTAAAATAAAGAACTCATATTCTCACCTAAAGCTTAGGTTAAAATTAAGATAAAAGAATTAGCAATCCCTTAGCTGGATGAGTATTTATTTTACAACATCATGCACAAATGCATATTATTTTCACTCTTGATTGGAGGGCTTCCACATTTTCCAGAGACAATTGGCTTGACCTTTGAGAGTCATGGTGGAAACACACCTCCTCCCTTCTCGCTGATTTTGGCCAATAATCTTACTTCTCATGCATTAGACATATGAATCCTATAAGCTTGAGTCAAATGATTGTCCAAAAATAAAAATAACATGTAATATGATTTGCATTAGATTTAGGTCATTTGAAGCATACCCTTACATGATCTAGTCTCTTTAGGGAGTGAGTTTAAGGACTTAGTCTCTTTCTAAATAAATAAACTAGCTATCTCATAAAGCATGATTTGCCTACATGAATTTAAAATCGTAGGAGGAGTTAGTTGCCACCCGGTTGTAAGTCCAAGTGGTTTGTCCTCTCAGGAGGCAAACCAAATACCCATTGTCGCCTTAGATTTAGGTCGTGCTTTTGGCCCCTCCAAAGCTCTCTAGATTTAGGTTCTGAGGTTGCTTCTCCCTCCCATGGGTCATAAGCATAAATCTTTACCTCTTAGGCATTTTTATAATCTTATGTTATGGAATCATAAGTCTTAAACTTCTAATAAAAAGTCAACTCAAATGAATAATTCAATTTCAAAAATATAAAGCCCAACCATAGGATAGTTTGAGATACTCGCTAGATTTCCTAACATATGAATATCTTCTACTTATCTTCCTTTGGCTTCAATAATAACTCATTCTCTTTGATCAATCCCATTTGATCTTCTAAAATAAACTAATTGATTGATAGTCCTACCTATTGAAATCTTTGGAGATAATGATCATTTACCTTAATCGAGAGTATTCATAAGGGATCTCATTCCTTAAGATGTAATTAACTATGAGGGCTTGCCCCTGTAGGGAACTTAATGAACCTGGTTTAAAATAAACCCTACTTTACTTTTTCATGTAAAGTAGGTAAAGAATCTTTGATACATGCACCCATTGTCCTTAGGAGTCCTTGTTGAGGTGATTAGGTCCATTGTAGGGTGGTGACTTTATCTTTAGAGATAGTACACCTCTCCTCAATGTCGTACCCGATCATCCTTAGTAAGAATATCTATAGATCTATGTGGTGTCAAAATTGCATAAAAAAAGAAAAAAGTATATTTCGATCTTCATTTTTTCCTGCATAGAGTGAAGATGGAAGTATATTTCTATTCTTTAGAAATTACTCTTATAAAAATTTCACTACAGATTTTTTTGGCGACTCCACTTGGGAAGGTTCCTCTCTCCATCTTTGGTAAATGATTGTCTCTAAGTATCGATAGTGGGTTTGTACTTTGATATGAATCCAAGACTATCTTTCATTCCGTTGGCACTTAGCTTATTTCATTCTTAAGTTAAGCTAGCCAACATCTTTAGGTTTTAGGACCTCACCCCGTGTTGGTCTTAAAACTCTCGTTGGGTTCTCCAATGGGTAAAAATAAAAAGATCTAAAAAAAGAAAACATTTAAAGACTTTCTCCTTATCATTTCTATGGTAAAGAATGGTTCATTTTAAAATAATAAAGACAAAATAAACCCTTATAAAAATCATGCCTTTCAAAAAGCACTCTTTCAAAAATGCACATAATAAAATATTTTGCATAAAATTTTCCTAAATTATCTTCATGTAATAATCTTTATGATTATTATATGTGAAGATCATCATCATAAAAATAAAATTTCAATAATCATATTTTCAAAAGCATAAAATTTGAAGATAGGCCTTTCCATTCAATACACCTAAATGTGTTGAATGGATATTACCTCTTCTAGCAAATTCATAACTTTGAACTTCGGCCTAATACATTCCACATGTGTTAGGTTGGCATTTTCATATTTTCAAAAGCACATATGAACATCCCCATTCAATATACCCAAATTTATTGAATAAAGATTTTATTCCCAAATAAAAATAACATCATTTGGAAATCCCACTTAAACATATTCCATATATGATTAAGTTGGAATAACCTCTTTCAAAAAGAAACAATCAAACCCAAAGCAAAATTTTCACATTGCAAAAATAGGATTGACTTCCATTCCTACATACCCAAATTTATTAGATGGAAGTCTTCTTTTCAAAAATAAAACTTAACAATCATATTTTCAAAATTCAAAACACATTTGGAACTTCATTTAGCACACTCAAATTTGCTAAGTGAATTCTCCAAATTTGCAAAACAAAATTTTCAAAATACATTTGAAACTTCATTCTAGCATATCCCATTTGCTAAAATGAAGTCTCTCCTTTTCCAAAAATAAAATTTGAAACTCACTTTTGGAAATTTTATTTAGCATACTCAAATTTGCTAAGTAAAATATCCATCCCACAAAAAATTTTCAAAACATATTTGAATTTCAATTTAGCATACCCCATTTGCTAAAATGAAGTCTCCCTTTTTCAAAATCCAAAACAAAAATTTGAAACACCTTTGGAATTTCATTTAAGCATACTCAAATTTGCTAAATAAAATTTACACTTCACAAAATTTTTAAAAATCACTTTTTGAACTTCACTCTTTACATACCAAATTTGCCAAAAGTGAAGCCTCCATTTTCAAAATAAAACCAAAACATAAAAATTTTAAACTCATCTTTTGGAATTTCATTTAGCGTACTCAAATTTGCTAAGTGAAATTTCCATTTCACAAAATTAGGTGGAACTTCATCTTTAGCATACCATATTTGCTAAAGTAAAGTCTCCACTTTCAATCAAAAATAAATCAAAATCAAAAGGAAACACATTAGGATTCTCGTAGCATACTTAAATTTTATAAGTATCCTACTTTTCAAAAAAACAAATCAAAATAAAAAAGAAACACATTAGGATTTTCTTAACATACCTAAATTTGCTAAGGATCCTACTTTTGCAAAAATCAAAATATCCAAAACAAATGAAACACTTTAGGATTTCCTTAGCATACGCAAATTTGCTAAAAATAATATTTTCAAAAATCTTTCAAAAAAAAAACACACTTGGGTTCTTCACTTAAGCATAGCTAAATTTGCTAAGTGGGAATTCCATTTTTTAAAATCAGCAATAATTCACAAGATAGAACAAAAAAGAAAAATAAATAATTATTTTCAAACACTTCACTTAGCATACCCAAATTTGCTCAGTAAGTAAAATTCCAAAATACCAAATAAAAAACAAAACCAATTGACCCTTACTTTAACATACCCAGATTTGTTAAAGGAAAGGGTCCTCGATTCAAAATCTAATTTCAAACATAAACATATGGAAACATCTTTCTAAAATATTTGAATCCATTTTTCAACATACCCAAATTTGTTGAAGTTGGATTCATATTCAAAAATTCTCTTTCCAATCAAATCTCTAAATCTTCTCTAAATCCATTTGAACCCCACTTAACACTTCCAAGATGTTGGATGTGGGTTTAAATTTTAAATTCAAATTTAGAAATCAACAAAATAGAAATCTGATCCAAGCTTGTTTCCAACATTGTAGATTCTCAATATAAGTTTCAGTTATAGCTACAATTCACTTCTTCAATTTTTAGTTGACTATAAATGGCAAGTTCACAGAAGTTTGCGTTTACTTTTCCCTATGACCTGGACTTGGCCTTGATCGCCAATCTCCCTGATCACACACCCATCTCATCCATTTTATAGAGGTTTTGAGGGGTGAGGATCACGTGAGCACTCCCTCACAACTATTAGCAATGTAGTGGCGTAAGCCGGTCATCGTGATCAATTTACCATCGATCGACATCCCTCATTAAAGAGGAAAGCTGGTAGTCCCATCGCCAGAAGCAGTTAGTGATAAGGACAGCTCTGCGCCCTGTGGTTTCTGTTATCCCGAAGGCTAGCACCCACTCATTGGCACCAGGGTAAGGCTCCTATCCGAGATTGATCCTCAGCCTTTGAGGTTGGGTCTACTTCTTACTCCACTCACCCTACCAGACTAGAGGAGAAATAAAACCACATGATTAAGCGATCATACACGTATGCTGGAGATGGAGGCCACTACACGTTGTGGAGGAGGTACCCACTTGATCACCCCTGTTATAAGTGAACCCATTTCATCCTCTCTGTCCTTGTGAGAGGATGCTAGAGGATCCATACTTCACCTCCACCAGGTGGTTCAACACTCTGCCAGTAGCATAGGAGGTCGTATGCCGGCCTCCCATTGGGCTTCATGTTAGTGGCAAAGTTACAAATGTTGGAGTTCAGAGAGGCTGTGAGAGGCCCACACAGATATAGATCACTAGCAGAGAGAGGCGAGGAGGTTAAGCGCCTCCACACTCATTGATTTCCTGACGGCTGCTACCCAATCATCACTATATATTTTACTCTGTGGATGACCCATCATGTATGAGGGTCCTGTCAGAGAGTCTGGTGTCTCCACCACATCGCTCTACCCCCCGTCCACCGTCACCTATTCACGTCGTAGCATCTCCAGTTCCACCGAAGGCCATGAAGGCCACATCTGGGGAGAAGTGTACCTCATTGGTGATCCGGCTATGACCGAGGGATCCTATTCCATCTACACCACTTGCATGTGAGGCTCTCGCGACCTTCCCCAGTGTGGTGGAGGGAATACAGCCCGGGTTGTCCTTCACCAACACCACCAGCCAAGAGACATGGAGAGATGGTGGTAGCCAGAGAGAGGAGATGATAGCCCAGCCAACCGATGATAGAACCTCCTAGAGTGTCACCCCTTGAGTCATAGGTGAGTGTGTCTCTTCGGTTAGTACAATCCTCATAGGATTGATTCTCTAGAGGAGGTCCGTGCCTCTCAAGACATGACTGATCACACCGCCCAAAATTGTTTATGCCCATTTGGATCATTCTCTGAGGACATAGTGGCACATTATCTTGTAGAAAAGAAGGAAATGGGGTATGAGGTCGATGAGGAGAAGACGCTTTGATCCCAATGAAGATGATTTGTTGGGAGACTCGGGTTTGCATGGTAGATACTGGGGATCTCCTCGTGAGCAAAGAGCATGGTGATGAGGTTGAGTAGAAAGACACAGCCCAATCAGCCCAACACCTTCAATATAAATTAAAGTAGAAAGATGAAGAAATAGTTAGGATGGCGAGGCAGCTTAAGGTCTTATTAGCAGTAGTCTCAATACTTCATAAATAAGCCCTAGTAGTTCATCCTACTATAATTAATATTAGCCTGAAGTATGTCTTGGACCCACCAAGACCTTACCTCCCAGCAAGGTAGCACTAGTATAGAAGGTAGTGGAAAGTACCTCCATAGGAGAAAGATATCGATCCATGGTTAAGCAGTGAAGGAAGCTTGGCTCAAGCCCGGGAGGATCATCTTAGACCCTACCGAGAATTTGATGCAATCCAATATCCCAAGGGTTTCATGCCACCTTCCTTCAAGAGCTTTGATGATAGTGGAAACTGAGGCATCATATTGCACACTAGGCGATTGTAATGCAACATGGACACTTTTCTATTCCTCTTCATCGTAGCCTAGTAGGATAGCCGATTGATATAACTTTCCAATAAGACATTTGTTTGAGTTGGAGCAACTCTTTATCAAGAGGTTTGTCGGAGCTTAAGAAAGGGTTATTGAACATCTTGTTGTAGCACAACAACACCCGTGAGTCCCTTTAATTATATATTCTTAAATGGCGTAACCTAAGTATGAAATGTGAGCCACAGCTGTATGAGTAGCATGCCATTGAGATTCTTCTAAAGAATATCCATGACCCGGTCTCCTTCATGCTTAAGGTCTTCACTATCAAAATATTTGAGAAGCTAATCAACAAGATAATTAGTCTATAAGGAGAGGTGAAACAGTTGCCTTTTCAGGACCAGTTGCCCAAAGCAAAGCCATAGGTATACATGAAGAAGAGCAGAATGATAATGGAAAACAACTAGCTAGATTATCAAGAGACCACAACCTCATTTTCACTTCCACCTCCTTTACCACCACCGAGGCAGCTCTACCGCCTCCACACTTCCCTCCATGGCTAGCCTCGCCTCGCCACCATACCATCAAAATAACACACATACCCAACTGTCTATGGTCCACTACTTTTTAGATAAGCTTAACAAACCTTATTCATAAGAGGGAGGTAATAAAGATCTTTAAGAATCTCTTAAAGAAGCCTGATTTTAACCACGGAGATCGGAGGAAGTGGGCAAAAGCCATGATCCTAACTTTCCCCTAACACTGTATGCTAGGTCATGTTTTGGAGGATTGCTTCACATTTAAGGACTAGCTTGAACATAGCTTCAAGATCGGTGTTAGTTATCCCAAGGAATACCTTGTGGAACAACCATCCAGCCATTAGGTAATCCTTGGGGATACTTGTGATCCTTCCAAACCAAAGAAGGTTGGGATATCTTTATCCAAAACCTCAAAAAAGATCATTCGTAAGATTTCATAGCCTAAGTCACCAAACCTCCAACATCAAGGAAGGTTTGTAAGTTGCCGCCAACTCGGGAAAGGTGGAGTTCAGCAAGAAGAAAAGATGTACCCTGATAGCCCAAGAGTGCAACGAAGTCCAAATTTCCGCCATTGTAGCTACCACATCAGTGATTTCCTCTACTTCAGCTAGTTCTTCTTCTTCTAGTAGAACTCTTGTATGTGGATAAGGCATCAAATCCTTACACTTACTTTACTTAATTTCTACTTTGTACCACCTATCAAATCCAAGAAATTGAAGAATAAAGCTAGCTTGAATTACATTTGTGTCACTTGATGGGTTTTCTATTCTAATGATAACTCTTCAAGTCAAAATAAATATATGATCTTCCTCTTCGATTTAGAGTTGGACTTCTCCTACTAAGTTCACCCTCGAGATAGACTTGGAATCATCTGATTTGAGGTCCCATAGAGAAGTCTAGGTGAGCCTAATGCGTGTGAACCTTCCATTACCCCACAAGAGATCCAAGTCAACCTGTAGTGGCAAGGTTCTACCTCCTGTGGCACCTCAAGATAGGGAAATAAGTCATTAGTACAAAGGATCGAGAAGCCCTCCATGATGCTCCACCTTGGATATGCTTATGGAGGATCAAGGTGGACTATAAATGTCCTCTCTCACCTAAGAAAGTTTCCATCTAAGCTAAGCATATATGATGCCCTTGTCTTATCCAAAGAGATGAGGGAATCATTAATCAAGGCTCTCCTTGATCCTGAGATATGCTTACCACCACCATAGGTGAGAGGCACATTATAAAAAAGAAGCTCATGGATCATTTTCACAGATGAAGACCTTCTGGGGACTTGGAGCATAATCCCCCTCTACATCATGACATGGATATTCTCTGTAGAATTCACATGTGTGCATCAAACATTATGAGTCTAAAGACCCTTGCCTATTTGAGATTGACATCTCCACACTCGAGGAGATCGATGATGTTGAGAGGATTCAATGAACAAGGAAGCGGCTTTAAGTTCCTAAGAAGCCAAACTTTTTTGTAATTTTGGATACATCGTAACAAGATAATTCCATCCTCCTCCATCATGCATCAAGTTTAAAAGGATGGATTGGTATCAACAATGGAGATGAAAAGCATTTTCGTTAGATGTTGAGATTTATGAGGATGCTACTATCTTCCTCAAAACGCCCTTTCATGAACTTGACAAATTCAAATTCAAAAGAAAAAAAATGAAGAAAATAAAAGAAAAGAAAAAGAAAAGAAAAATGAAATCCAAGTGACAAGAAAGGGGAATTGAAGAAGAAATAGATCCACATATCACATTCCACCCATAGTTCATTCCATCATATGGACATGTGGGTAGATGACTCAACCTCCACCAGTGAGTGAGGCGTAAATAATGTCGCCTAGAGGTGGAAGACTTTGGCCCCATCCCAACGAGGTCATATTCCGTCATAGAGTACCCCTACTATTCACATAAACTTGGAATCTAGCTTGAAGGATGAGTTTAATGTGATTAGTATACCAACCAACCCCTCTCAGTGGGTTTCATTGGAGGTGATTTTTGATCTCATGAAGAAAGACCGGCCATCGCAAAAAAGCAAAGTATTCAATCAAGTTTATGTGAAACTATTAGCAAAGATTTGGGAACCTTCTAACTCACTTTCATCTCAAAAGTTGAAGGTTTAGTAATTAGGAAGCCCCTAAGTCTTCAATAATATGAAGAAGAGATTCTTTTGGGATCATCATCCTCAAGTCTAAGTTGATGTAGAACTGAGGAGGACACATTTAAAGAATTAATGGAATTATCATTTGACTTTACTCTTTGTGTTCATAATCTTACTAAAGGTTTAGTTCCTCATACATGGTCCGCATAGTCGAGTACTTTGAAAAGCTATGGAATAATACTGGGGAAGCACAATCAAGAGGACTAGGATTTGATAAAGGTCCAAATGATGATGACTACTGCTTAGTTGTTGCCAATCATTTGGAGTCTGATAGGTTCTTTTCACATGACACCAACTCTTATGAGAATGTGTGTTTAAAAATGTCAGATGATCCGGATGATCTCTAAATCAAAGATGCACTACCAAAATTTGAAGAGGAGATCCATTCAATAATTTACAAGTTTAAAGAAATCAACCTTAGAATAAAAGAAAATCTATGCCCTATGTACATCAGTTCATTGTTGAATGAAAAAGAAACCAATGACTTAGTTAGGCTATTGACTGAGTTTAAAGACTGCTTCGCATGGAGTTATGAAGAGATGCCCGGATTATCTTCTAACGTAGTAGTCCACAAGCTAGCAATAGATCTTAATGCTACCCCTATTAAGCAAGATCCTAGAGGCATGCAGTTAAAAATCGAACAACTAGTCATTTTTGAAGTCAAGAAATTGATTAATGTTGGTTTCATCAGGAAAGAAAAATATTCTAAGTGTCATCCCATTTAAGAAGAAGAATGTCCAAATTCACATATGTGTCAATTTTAGGGACTTAACCAAGGCATGCCCTATTCCCTCTTCCTATACCAGAATTAATGATGGACATCACCTCATCTCAAGCAATTTTCTTTTTCATGGATGGGTCATTTGGCTACAACCAAATCAAGATGTCTCTTGAAGTTGAAAGAAACACTACTTTCTGAACCCTGATCAGAATCTTCTGTTATAGGGTCATGCCTTTCGCCTTAAAATGCTGGTGCTACATACCAATGGGTCGTGACTCAGATCTTCAATGAACTCATCCATCATCAGGTTGAGTGCTACGTTGACAATCTAGTTGTCAAGAGAAGAGAAAAGGAAGATCATCTCTTTGACTTGATAGTAGTTTTCAAACGGTTAAGATAATACAATCTCAAAATGAATCCCCTGAAGTGTGCATTCGAAGTAGCTTCAGGAAAATTCCTTGGGTTTTTTGTTCGACACTGGGGAATAGAAATAGATCCTGAAAAGATTAAAGATATCTTAGAAATGCCACCTTCTAAGAGTTTAACTCAACTCAGATCCTTCCAAGGACTGTTGGTGTATTTAAGGCGCTTTATTTTTAACCTATCGGGGAGATGCAAACCATTCTCAGTACTTATCAAAAAGGATGCCAAGTTCAAGTTGGATGAAAAGTGTTAGCATGCCTTTGAAGACCTCTCAGATTTGTAATGCCACCGTTCTAGCGCCCTTATCTGCCAAATGTGCCCATCAGTCAAAGGCATGTCACACTCATTGATGGCACCCTGTACTGATGGTCCTTTGGCCAAATGTGGTTACGTTATTTAGACAAACATGAATCCCTTGGCATTATAATTGAGGTACATTCAGGTCTATGCGGAGCACATCAATCCGGTCTAAAGATGAAGATGAAGAAGGCTAGGATACTACTGGCCGTTGATGATTACAGACTGAATGACTAGGAGATGCCATCAGTGTCAGGTACACGGTGTGGTAGTCCACCAACCACCCAACATTCTACACCCTACATTGGCCTCATGGTCATTCGAGTGTTGGGGTACCAACATTGTGGGTCTGATCGATCCTCCTTCTTTCAAGGGACATCGGTTCATCTTAGCTGCCACCAACTACTTTTTTAAGTGGGTGGAGGCAATCCCACTCAGAGAGGTCATAACTCAGCATGTGCTTCAATTTTTCAGGAACCATATCGTATATAGGTTCGGAGTGCCTTGATGAATTATATTCGATAATGGTACTGCATTCAAAAGCACCAAGTTTAATAGCTTTTCTAGAAGACATGGTATAGATTGGAGATACTCCACCATCTACTACCCTAGAGCAAATGGCTTAACAGAAGCATTCAACAAAACTCTCATTTAAATACTAAAGAATACTCTTGATGACAACAAGCGACGGTGAAATGAGCAATTGGTTGAAGCCTTGTGGGCCTACCGCACCACATACTGAACTCGAACTCAATCTCAATCTACCCCATTTTTCATAGTGTATGGGTCCGAAGCTGTTCTACCTTTAGAAGTTCAACTCCCATCACTAAGGATAGCACTGAGTAGCAAGATCACTATAGAATAGATTACAAAGTTGCTATTAGAAGAGCTCAAAGGTTTGGAGAAAAGTCACCTACGGGCGTGCCAGAACCTCGAGTTGTACAAGGCCAAAATGATTCAAGCTCACAATAAGCTGGTCTGCCCTAGGTCTTTTCGAGTAGGAGAACTTGTGTTAGTCCTAAGGAGACTAATTGTTACTTATTAAAAGATGGGAGGCAAGTTTGAACCCACTTGGGAAGGCCCCTATGTCATAGAGAAGGCCTACCAAGGAGGATCTTATCAGCTCATTGATTATAAAGGGGAACACCTGATACTTCCAATTAATGGGCTCTATCTAAAGAAATATTACCCATGAAATAAATCATGTTTGAAAATAATTCTATCAATTAATAAAAATCTAATTCCATTTCATCAAAATCTTCTGTTCTTTCGAAGCATTATTTGCTTATCTTGCGAATCCACCGTAACATGTTTAGGGTAGGTGTAAGAGTCCCCTAGTGGCATCCTATAAGAATAGGTGTAAGAAAACTCAAGAGAAATCCTATTTTGATTAGCACAACTAAGTTAGGTGTGAGAGAACCCAAGCGACATCCTTTCTTAGTGGGAATCTCAGTTGCCATCCTTGGCACCATTTCATCAAAATCCCCTAGCATGTTTACGGTAGGTGTAAGAGAACCCGATAGTCATCATATTCTCTTTTAACACATGCACAAAAATAAACATAAATCTTTTATCTCAAGCTATTTTGATGTGGGAGCAAGCCCCTTGTGGCACTCACTCATTAGCTACTCTAGGTCGGGTCTACATGCTATCTCACTAGTATGTCAACCCAGTGGTCACTTATTTGAAAGATGTGAGTCCCTGCACTTTCTTCCTAACTTAACCATTGTAAACTAACAAGTGCCTTGTTAGTATAGTAGACTTCACCGCCCAGCCAGTAAGCTACCTCATGTTGATTTTGTTTAAGAAAGTGTGAGTTCCCGTGCTTTCTTCTTGAACTAATCATCATGATCTAACTAGGCTCCTTTCCTCTTAACTACATTTGAGTTGATACAAGTTTCCTAATGGAATTCACTCAGTAGTCACCCTAGGTAAGATAACACCTGTTGAGCCAAAGATAAACTATCCCAACAATTAGTTTTGCTATAAGAGGATGTGAGTCCTCGAGCTTTCTTCCTAGGCTGATTGTTACGAACCAATGGGAACCTTAGGTTGGTTGATGTTCACTATGCTGATAGCGATTCACCCAGTGGATACAGTACTCTTGGCAGATGTGAGTTGTCATGCTTTCTCCTTGAGTTGGCCACCGAATACCTAATTGATATATAACTAGCCATGTCATCTTCTCCAGGGTTTTGGATTAAGCCCTTAGCGACTCCATCCCCTGCTAGCACTCTACTTGGATCAAGTCCTTTGGGACCCCATTTAGACACTACCCAGGTTATTTTTGGATTGGATAGTCTCCCTTTCTTAGTAGCCACCCCTGTGGTTGGAGAATTTATTCAACAGATGCATAGATTCTCCATTGGTTTAGTAAATCTAAGATAAGTTTAGGCTGATATAAGATCCTTCTCAGTTTGATCCCTAACAAACTAACAGGGTCCACGATAAACAAACTAAATAAAATAAATAAATTAATTTGCTTGTGGATTAGGAATTCAAGCCCCCAAAGGGTCCTTTCTCAAGCATCCTATCTTTGGCGGTCGCCAGTAACTCCCTATATGAATTTCCTGATTACCTGAGTTGAGATAAGTCATATGAATCCTATTAACTGTGGTGGAAACTTGCCTCCTCCCTTCTTGCTGATTTTGGCCAATAGCAATACGTAACTGAAACGAAGTAGAATCCTATTAGCTCGAGTAAAAAATTATTGTCCCAAATGAAATAAAAATGAATTTTGAATTGCATTAGATTTAGGTCATTTAAAGTATTTCCTTTACATGATCTAGTCTCTTTAGGGAGTGAGTTTAAAGACTTAGTCTATTTCTAAATAAATAACATCTTAGCTATCTTGCATAAGCATAAATACTTTCCTACATGTATTTAAAATCATAAGAGGAGTTAGTTGGCGGCCACCCCAGGCGGTTGTAAGTCCAAGCTGTTGAGTGGTTTGTCTTCTCTTGTGGAGGTAAATTGATTACCCATTTTTCTCCCTAGATTTAGGCTGTGCTTTCAGCCCTTGCCGAAGCTCTCTAGATTTAGGTTCTGAGGTTGCTTCTCCCCTTTGTGGGTCATAAGCATAATTCCTCATCTCTTAGGCATTTCTTTAATCTTATGTTAAGGAATCTTATGTCCTAAATTTCTAATGAAAAATGCAACTCAAATACACTAAATAAATTTAAAAAATATAAAGCCCAACTATAGGATAGTTTGAGATGCTCGTTAGGTTTTCTAGCATCATGAGCATCTCCTACTTATCTTACATTTTGGCTTCGAAAATAAATCACTCTTTTGATCAATCCCATTTGATCTTCAAACATAAACCAATTGATTAATAGTCCTTTCCTATTAAAATCTTCAAAGATAATGATCACTTACCTTAATCAAGAGTTTTTCTAAAGAATCCCCATTCTTTAGGATGTAATTAACTATGGGGGCTTATCCCTATAGGGAACTTAACGAACCCGATTTTAAAGTAAACCCTGCTTTACTTTTCCATGTAAAGTAGGGGAAGAATCTCTGATACATATGCAGACCCATCATCCTTAGGAGTCCTTATTGAGGTGATTAGGTCCATTAAAAGGTAGTGATTTTTGTCTTTTGAGACAACACACTATTTCCTTTTATTGAACTACTGAAACCATTTATTAACACTTCATCAAATTTCCAGGGCATATGGTAGTTCGATTATCTATGGACGATTCTTCGTTCAATGCCTGATCAAAATTCTTCTTTCTCTATTGAACCAGACCGCAAATCGACCTAGTGAATGAGTTTGACTCGATTAGTCCTGAAACCTATAAACACGAAAGCACCATGGAGAGCAACAAAAGTCCACATACCACCTAATTGACACCAATGAGTCAAATCTACTTGTGACCCCATATCCCATAGTAGCAGTAAAGAATGTGGCTAAACTATTCGTAGGAGTACAAACCACAACAGTGAAGAAATTACAACCTTCCAAATATGAATTGGTATTTAATCTATCACATGCAACTTATAATTAATACATAAGTAGCACACTTTTAGATTTAGTATTTAATTCATATCTTTTAAAAATAATTTGGATTTAGTAGTGTTAATAGCCATTCATATTTCCACTTTAGCCATCGCATGCAAATTTAACATAAAGTAAATAATTTCATTTTAAAATTTGAATTTTAAAACTATGAATGCATGATATAACATGACATACAACTTAACATGTTGGAGAAATATTCAAAGTAATGAAAGGATGTAAATAAACTCACTTCACTTAAATCCTAAAGACATTCTTAAAAAATAAGAAAGTTTAAAATAAATCAAAGTGAATTCAAAGTGATTTTCATTTAGTTTGAAGTTTGATTTAATTTTAAAAAGGTGAGATGAGTTTGTTGTTCCAAACCCATTCCCACATGTGTTTGATATTTTTGTTTACTTTTTAAACAATTAAATCTATTTTTATGTGTTAATTGGGTTAAGGTATGAATTAAGTAATTTAATTAACCCTTACCTATACCACCTTAGAAGAATTAACTAAATAACTATGAGCTAATGAGATGAAATAAAACCCACAAGAAATTTAAATTTGCAATGCACCTAATAAGGAAAAGGCCTAATGCAATTTGACTCATAATTAAAAGTTAATTAAGCTAAGAGGTTTAACTTAAGTAATTTTAAAACACCCTTTCACACATGAGAATTAGGTTTTGATTTCCTTAATTGAACATAGGCTATTAAACACCTAAGAATCTACCCAAAGTAGATTAATTAAGTTCTGAAACATTTTAGAGTTTTTTAGAAATTGATTAAGGGGATAATTAATGAATTAACTCTTAATTAAGAGGAGATTAAGGAGAAAAGAGGGGGTTTAGGGAATAACTTAGAGTAAATGCCCCAAAATTATTCCATAAACCTCCAACTTACTAGATCTGACCTTAATCAACCCTAATTATAGGTTAAAATCACTAATCATACCCTAATTATGCTTAATTACATAAGAAGGGTAATTAAGAAAACCATATGCAATTCTTCTAATCAATTGGAAGCAAATGAAGTGTGAGCTCGACTTGGTCACCTAAGTGTGCTTGCAAAAGGAATTGGAAGGAAATGAAGTGTGGAAGAAGTTGGCAATTCAATTAGCTTCCCCTATTTTCACTGTTTGAAAACCGAGAAAAGAAAGTATGGAATGAGCTCTGTGATGCTTGCTATCACTCTCTGATGGCTCCTAGGTCTCACTAGCACTTAATTGAATTAGGGAATCATCTATTTGAGTTTATTTAGGGGGAGTATATCTCCCCCTTAAAGGATCGGAAGACCGACAATGGACATGTTATTTTGATCCAATTGATCATAGGTTGAGGGCTGTTTGATCAGTTAAGAGTGTGCACATGGTCGGTTTGAGCCAAGGAGTGGATTGCCAACCTTCAATGTGCTTGAATTTGAGCTTGAGGGGGAGTTTGAAATTTCAATTTTTGACCATAAGGTCGAGTTTGGTCTAGGTACCAAATGGGCTGACCCAAATTCATTGGGTTTGGTGCACCACTCTCCCCTAAGTCCCCTTGAGCTTTTAGGAAAGCCTCAATTGAATGTGAAGATGGTATGACCAAATTACATATGGATCAAGCCAAAATTTATTCTATGGCTTAAGAGTAGGATGGTCATTTTACTATTTTTCCACTTTGGACATGTTAGGTATGTGGAGGAACTAGTTTTGGCCAAGTTTCATGAGATTTATAATTCATTTGATAGGGTTTGGCTCATGTTGAACCATTTAGGTCAAAATAGGTCAACTTGGGTCAAGTTGACTAATAGGTCAAACTGGGTCAAAGCAAGGGTTGGGTCAAGTTCATATGACCATTTGAAATATTTTGGTGGCTTTGGTTTGGTTCAATTTGGTATAGTTTTGGATTTGGCTCATATGACTTCATTTAGGTCAAATGGGTCAAGTTGACCTATTTGACTCATTTGGCCTATTTGAGATAGGTCAAGGGTAGGTTTAGGTTAGGTTAGTCATATGGAGTGGATTGGTATCTTTATTTTCAATCAATTTAGGTTTAAGTTCAATTTTGGATCAACATGACCCCTTTAGGTCATGTTGGGTCTAAGGTCAATTGGGCTAGGTTAGGTCTAGTTGGTCAATTGAAGCTTTTGTCAAGTTCAACAAGTTATTTGGAATAAACTTGACCCATTGGTTCCAATCAATTTCGCTTAGATCAAGTTTTGACACATTTTGACCCTTTAGGTCAAAATGGGTCAACTTGGGTCAAGTTGACCAATTGGGCTAGGTTAGGCTCAAATGTTGGCTTGGTCAAGTTCAAACATAGTTCATGAGTGAACTTAGATCAATGGTTTCAATCAATTTGGCCTATGGTGGATTTTGGCTTTGTAAGGTTTCATTTTGGGTTAAGTGTTGACTTGGTCAACCCTTAGGTTTGACTTAGTTTGACCCAGTTTGATTGATTGATCATCCATGTTAATTGTTGATCATGATGAGAGGGATATATGAGTTTGGTTCAATCCAATTTGGTTAGGATCAAAATTTGGCTCATAAGAGTATTTGTAGGTCACTTTGGGTCAAGTGAGCCTAAGTGGGTTAAATGGCTTGGTCAAAGCTTGATTTAAGGTTGATTGAACTTGTATATGTACTTATGATTGAAATATAAATCCATTTATAAATGGTTTGAAGTCAAATGAGTTTTGATCTATTTGAAAATTTTATATTCAAAGGAAGAATATGAAGGGGTTTTAAGTTTGATTTTTTATTTGGGTTTTGGTTGTTTGATTGAAGTTTAGATTTATATATGAGCTCATGATTGTAGGGTTGATTGAACCATAAAGAAAATCAAGGGTTTGACTTGATTTGATAATGATTTGGCTAAGTTCAAGATTTTGACTTGAAAGGCTTAGATTGGATTTTGAGTTGATTTGAGTTTGATTTTTGGAATTGGTTTTGATTGTTTGAATTTATATTTCATTTATATATGTGAATATAAATGAGAATATAAATGAGAATATAAATTGATCATGAGAAAATTTTAAGGATTTGAAATGGTTTAATCATGATTTAGGCTAAGTCCATTAAGAAGGATTTAAGGGACTTAGGAAAATTTTGGAGTTTAGAGTTTGAATTTTTGAATTTGGTTTGATTGATTTATATTTATATTTCATTTATATATGTGAATATAAATGAGAATATAAAGAATTATGAGAAAATTCCATGACTTTGATGTGATTTGATCAAGATTTAGGCTAAGTTCATTAATAAAAATTAATGACTTAAGGAGATTTTAAATTGGGAATTTAATTGTCACCTTTGATTTGATTGATTTATATATGTGAATATAAATGAGAATATAAAAGAGTTTTGAGAAAATCCCATGAGTTTGAAATGGTTTAGAATTGATTTTGGCTAAGTCCATTAATAGAAAATTAAGGGACTTAGGAAATTTTAAATTAAAATTTTAATTTGAGGGCTTGATTTGATTGATTTATATTTATATTTCATTTATATATGTGAATAGAAATGTGAATATAAATGAGTTTTGAGAAAATCCCAAGGATTTGAGTTGATTTAAATCATGATGAGGCTAATTCTTTAAGGGATAACTTAAAGAACTTAAGAAAATTTCATAAATTGATTTGGAGTTTTAAGTTTGATTTGATGGGTTTGTATTTATATTTTATTTATATATGTGAATATAAATGAGAATATAAATGAGCTATGAGAAAATCTCAAAGATTTGAATTAGTTTAGATCATGATTTTGGTTAAGTCCTTTAAGGGAAAATTAAGGACTTAAGAAAAATTTGGACTTAAGGAATTTTGATGGATTTTGATCATGGGTTTCAATCATAGATTTCAATCATATGGAGTTGATTTGAATTTGGAGAAAATCAATTAAGATTGATTTGGAGTTTGATTTGAATGAAGAAAAGTGGGGAATGGTTTAAGCTAAGGGTAGGAAGATTTTTCTAACACCCCTAAGGCATGACCTATTCCTATGGCTAACTGTTCTAAGTCTTCTAGGGCTAGGTTGAGTGTCCACCTAATCACTAGATATGTCTTAAGACTGAGGAGCTCTTAAAGTCTAAGAGGAATCCTATGTCAAAGATAGAGGGGTTAAGAGCTCATTATAAAAATGAGGTCAACACTCCTCTAACTAAGTAGACTAGGGACCGCGATAGCCCGGGGTGACAGAACCATGAGATCTAGATCGAGTGCATCATCATTTTCCCAACCATCTTCTTTAAGTTAAATATAATGAAATTTTATAAATCTAAATTTCAAAACTCGGCATGCTACTATTATACACTACGCACTAAGCGACCTAACGACTAGCATTAATCGAAAGTTCTCTCTCAGCACTGAGAGAGGTAATTAACTATAAGTGTTTGTGCCTATAAGAAACCTGGAACCAGATCTAAAGTCCTCATAAAATGAGGGCAAAATCTCTGGGCAGTGTCTTATCTACTATTCCATCCACCTTCTAAAAATTTTACTAACACATAAATAATACTCTCTTCTTCGAGAGGTCGATGATGAATTTTCGGAGCCCATAGATTTCTGGCGACTCCACTAGGGACAGGTTTCTCTTTCCATCTTTGGCTAGTCAAATTAAAGCTATAATAAGAGTAGAGTATAATAAAAATCAAATTTTAAAGTTATTTATAAAATAGAATTGGATGAAATTTAAAATCATTTTTATGATGAACATAATTCTAAAATTTTTAAGATTTTATTTATATATAACTTTAATATTTTATCATGTTTGTTCTATTATATCTCTGCATCATGAAAATGTGGGATGTTATATCAATTACTGATTACTAATCCCTATCTTTCATTTAATAGATGGATCTTCAAAACACACCGTTTACTGTGTAGCTGGGCCACAGAGCTAACATCCGCCTGGCTAATGCGGTCATCAACATCGGGGACGCTGGAGCTACTATACAATTTGGTAGCATAGATTTTCTAGCGATCGCTACTCAAACTGCTGCTAGGCCTATACGAGATAATCATCCTCAACTTGCATATCATCCCGTGCAACAGGACAAATCCACTAAAACTCCTATCGCTACTGCTGTTGAGGTCCCTCAAAAAAGAGCCTCTGTATTTGAAAGGTTGAGACACACTGAAGCTTCAACCATGAAGAGAATGATAACTGGGGAAATAATTTCAGTAGTGCATCTAAATGATACTTCCCTGCCAATGTTGCCCTTTGCATAAAGCCAACATGATGCTGAAGCCTCCTCATCTGGAGGAAAGTTAACCATAAGGCAAAGTAGGAGAAGGAATGTTGAGCTGTGAGCCCGTCAGCTCTCACCTGGTCTCTCTATTACACAACCAACCTTATAACCATAAATAAGTGTTCCCACTCAACAAATTTTAAAATCTCAAGTGGGTGAAAAGGAACAGCTCTACCAGTGATATTAAGCAATCATTTTGGGAGCAACGACATCAAGCTCCAACCCCTCAAAGGAGGCATCCTGAGACTCTATCATCTAGAGTGCATAAGGTGCTGAAAGTTATAAAAGAGCAAGACCTCATGAAGAAGAGATATCAAAGGCCAATTATTAGAGAAGCCAACAATGCTCCACTACAAAAGCTACCATCAAAGGTAGTAAGAACTTAGGAGCATTACGAACAAGCCCTGTGTGGTGAACATCGGAGCATGACATCTGAACCAAGCATTCGAAAATCCGCTACCAAAAGGTCCAGGCAGAAGGGAAAATAAGTATGAAGGCCAAAGCCTCAAGAAGAAGCTGCCATAGAAAGGTAAAAAGGCATGACATCCAGTTTCCATATTCAGAGATCCACTAATGACATGGCCCAACAGGAATGGGTTCCTAAAAAGAATGTCATAATTAATGAGGCTCGTGATGGTCTACACCCTAGAGAATTCTCCAGGGAATCCCATCACCAATCTAAATGATCTTTTCTTAATTTTGATAGTAGCCCTCCGATCAAGGAGACATTCATCCCACACTCTGTGCTTAAAGTCAGATGGAGACGTCGATTAGAAATAAGGCTGTAAGAAGAAGAGGAAGATGAAGAAGATATCATGGGTGTAGATGTGAGGTATATGGTACAACACATCAGAAAACCATCCATTGTATGATAGTATCAATCAAGGAATCATGGAACTGCACCTTCTATCCACATTGAAGAACCAACACCAGGTCAAATGGAAGTAGAACCTTTTAGTTCCACCTCAAGTGATGAGCAAGAAGACGAACCAGAAGAAGAAGATAACACACTATTCGCCGACACTGCTACACTTGCTTAGGTGCAAAGGAAAATGCAGCGGTAGATGAAGGCTAAAGATAAAGAGATCACTCAACTAAATTCAAAGATGAATCAAATGATGATGTAGATGAATCTCATGATGCAAATGATGCAGAAGAATGTTGTCGTAGTGCCGACATTAATTTCTTCTATCAATCATCAAACAACTAACACTGTACCCATCAATCCACCAGCCGAGCAAGCACCAAAAACCTCTGGAGCACAAAATGCTCATAATGGTAGAAATAAAGTCAATCAATTGACTACTCCACCCATTCTCCATCAAATATTGAGCATATTTGAGCCAGTTACAGTTATACAGCTTGAAACCATCATAAGTGAAAAAAATAAAGCGTCATAGCTGTAGAATAAGTGGAGAAACTGGTAAACAGAGGTCGCCCATATCCTGCAGAATATGACCAGGTGCCATATCGTAAAGGTTACTCAGTGCCAAAATTTCATTCATTTGATGGCAACGGTAGGGAGCACTTAGCACAATTCAAAGCAACTTGTAGTAATACAGGGGTAATGATGTACTATGTTAGTTCATTAGACTTAACTTTGAGTGATACAAAGTTTTCAAATGACTCACTTAAGACATTCACCGAGCTAGAGGTAATGTTTATCAAAAGATTTGCTAGTGCCGTTAGAAAGACTACAATAGTTGACCTCGCCCTGGAGAAAAGAATGAAGGACTAGTCAGTCACTAAATACATAACTCAGTGGTGCAACATGAGGATGAAGTGCGAGCAATAGCTGGAAGAGGAACATGCAATTCATATACTAATGGACAACATTGAGGATAAAATGGTGCCCTATTTATGCATGACTTCCATCACCACCTTTTAAGAACTACTTGATCGAGTGGCAAAATTTGAAAAGTTGAATCTTTCCAAAACTAATGGTCATCTAGACAAAATAAAGGAAAGTTCCTAGAATCAAGGAGGAGTGAATATCACATTGCTTCATATGATTAAAATAGAGGAAGGAGAGCAACTTACAATGTAGATAAGGGGAAACAACTTATCTATTTTGAAGAGAAAGTTAAACAACCCTTCAATTCTCAATTGAAGTTAGTTCTTGGAGGTAATGACAAACCCAAGACTTTTCTAGGGATTGGTAAGCACCCAAGACAATCATTGGGAGGTGATGATTGAATGTATCCATCTCTTAAGGAGAAAATGAATAAAGAATACTCTTTTAAAAGAGAAAGTGTAGCTAAACTATTCTGACAAGCATTCAAGGTAGGGTTGAAGTTGCCAGAATATAAAAGACCTGAAGAGTCAGGATGAACTGGTAGCCCAAATTACTGTCCATATCATCGGATAGTTAGCCACCCTATAGAAGATTGCTATGTATTCAAAGGTTAGCTGGAAAGGAAGTATAGAAAGGGTGAATTCATGTTATCCAATAGTGTTCTTATTCACCCAAAGAAAGAATCTACAAGGGTGGTTACGTCTTCTTCCGTGCCCCCACAGAAAGATAAAGAAAAAGTAAAGATAGTTGAGGATGACAAATGGGTGACTACGGTCTCAAAGAAAATTGTGAAGACGCTGAAGCAATTAGAAGGTGTTCCAGGTGTTAGATGGAAATCTCCACTTGAACCAGTGCTGGAACTGAAGGTAGAATCTACATCAAAAGGTTCTGCTCTTCAGAAGTAGTCCAGGGTGTGTGGTGAAAATTTTATATATTCCTGCCTTCATCTATCCCCTTTTGGAAAAGAAGATAAATGAAAACATAAATATAAAATGCCTTGTTGGGGCACCACAGATCTGCAGATGTTCTTATTAGGGTGATCGGGTATGGCATTGAGGAGATGTGTGCTATGTCGAAAGATAGAAGTCATCACCCTACAATGTAACTAATCACCTTAATAAGGACTCCTAAGGACTATGGGTCTTCGAAATGTACCAGAGATTCTTCCCCTACTTTACTTGGAAAAGTAAAGCAAGATTTATTTTAAACTGGGTTCATTAAGTTCCCTATAGGGGCAAGCCCCCATAGTTAATTACATCATAAGGAACTAGATTTCTTAGAAATACTCTCAATTAAGTTAAATGATCATTATCTTCAAAGAATTTGAAAGGTATGACTATTAATCGATTGTCTTATTTTTAGAAAAGTCAAGTGGGATCGATCAAGAGGAGGGAGTTTTTATCAAATCAAAATGAAGATAAGTAGGGGATGCTTAGGATACTAGGAGGCCTAGTAAGCATCCCAAACTATCCTATGGTTGGGTTTTATATTTTCAAAGTTGAATTGATTTGTTTGAGTTGCATTTTTATTAGAAATCTAGGGCTTGTAATTCCATGATACAAGGTCATGGAAATGCCTAAGAGGTGAGGATTTATGCTCATAGCCTGCAAAGGGAAATAATAATATCTGAACCTAAATCTAAGAAACTTTGGTGAGAACTAAAAGCATGACCTAAATTTAAGGCAAAAATGGGTATTTAGTTTACCTCCACAATAGAGAATAAACCACCTGACTGTTGGACTTGTAATCACCTAGGGGTGGCTGCCAACTAACTCCTCTTACGATTTTAAAACATGTAGGCAAGGCATATGCTTTTACAAGATAGCTAGGTTGTTATTTATTTAGATTGAAACTAAGTCCTTAAACACACTCCCTAAGAGACTAGATCATATAGGGCATGATTTAATGACTTAAATCTAATGCAAATTTTGTCATATTTTATTTTTATTTTTAGACAATCAATTTGACACAGGCTTTAGGATTCATGTGCCTAATGCATGAGAAATTAGATTATGGGTTGAAATTAGCAAAATAAGGAGATGTGTTTCCACCATGGCTCTCAAAGGACAAGCCAAGTTCTCTGACAAAGGTGGAAGCCCTCTAATCAAGTAAAATAATATGCTTTTTATGCATGATGTGAGAATACAACATCCAACTAAGGGGTTGCTAATTCTTTTATCTTGATTTACAACCTAGGCTTTAGATGAGGTTATGAGTTATTTAATTTTTAGTTTGAATTGATTAGTTGGATAAAAAATTTATTTTTCCTAACAACCTAATCATCATCCAGGCCATACATCAAAGAAAGGAATAAACTAGGAAAAGATGGCATCTTAATGCACAAGCTAAATAAACATCAATCGATTTATAAAGCTAGCGCAAAAGAATAAAAGGCCATTTGTGGTCAGGCTCCACTGCACAAACCTGAAAATAAATTGGGTAGCTGAGGTCTACCCTTAAACAACCCATATTACAAATGAATTAAATGCAATTAAAAAAGAATTCATTATTATGGGGGTCTTCTTTCTTCTTTCTTTTTTCTTCTTTTGGTTGGTTGGAATATGGTAGCTCCAAAGGATTCACATGGTACATAAGATGTCATCTTATGACCAATGTTCATCCTAATACCCCATAACAATCATTCCAAAATCCTAATTGCAAAATTACATGAAAATGGGAAAAGAAAATCTAACTAAAACCTATAAAATAGATATTAGCCAAACCAGCTATACAATCCCAAGCATGCATATGTAAATTGGACTTAGCACCCCACACATGGATAACTAAGTCCACCTAGCCTATTTTGGATTATGCTTAGGGGTATAAGCATCTGAATAACAAAAGCAGTTATATTTTTTATTACAACGTCCCTTAAGCACAATCCCCAATAGAATACAACGGTTAGACTAAGATCGCCCTGCCATTCAGTCTACACACCTACACCCTAATATCCAGACTAAAATAATACATCACAAAACAAAAGTAAACATCAAACCATGCATCACCCTAACCTAAAGCTAGAAGTGGTGACTTAGCCTAATATGTGTGCTATTTTAAGATTTGTGTGGTATATTTAGCTAGGCTTTAAGGTTAGAGTTTCCTAAGTATAAAAATGTTCAACTTAGAAGGTGGTTTCATTTATGTGATTTAGTTGATTTGGTTGATTTTCATTTTTGTATTTTGATTTGGTTTGAATGAATCCTACAATTGACTACTAAGTTGTAAAGAGAGGAAAAAAAAGAGAAGAGAACTTCTCTTTCCCCCCTACCTTAAGTAATTTCTAAGGTAGATTCATATTTGATTATTGTTTAGTGAATATTTTATTATGTGTTTTAATTAATCCTAAGTTCAGATTTTCTCTAAACAAACCTATTAAAAAAGAAAGACATTTTTAAGATTAAGTAAAGTGAAATACTATCACAAACACACAACACTTCATTTCTTTCCTAACATGTGTAACATGCATATGGATGAATCCTAAGAATATCTAAACAAGGAAATGGAAATGTTTAGCACACCTTAATGATGAATTCTAAGAGAATTACTTAAGAAAATTTGGATGCCTCATGATGCGTGATTTTATTAAGTAGAAAATGAGTGATTCTTTTATCCATTTTTCATATGCGCATTTACAAGTATAAAAGACATAAGTGAGCACGGCGCCATTGTTAGCACCAGGGGTGTAAGGTACAAGACCAACTTAGGGCTAGTTAAAGCCTCTAGACTAATATACCACTTTTATTAAATACATGTGCATGTACAAAAAGAAATGCATGGAAAGAGAATCATGCAAGAGTTGATGTTTGTTTAGTTAATTTGTTGGTTGTTTAATTTACATGTGTAAATGTGAGAATCCTTCTTAATTCATAACATGGAAGTGGATAGGAAAGCATATAAGCAAGTGTTACGTTCTTTTAAAAGAACCATAAACTTTTCAAATCCATCCAAATTCATGTTAAAAGAGAAGAGAAGGAAAGCCACACAATACACATTTTTATATTTATACTCACATGCAAGCTTATAATAGTTATAAGTAGTATATCTTTCAGTTATGATATTTGATTTATAGGTTTTGAAAATAATTTTTGGATTTAGTAGTTATAATAGCCATTCATATTCTTACTTTAGCCAGAATATGCAATTTGACATAAAGGAAACATTTCATTTTTCATTTGATTTTTAAAAGGCATGAATGCATGATTTTCATATGACATACACATTTATATTAGGAAGAAAAGAAATGAATAAAAAGCATATAAATTCATTCACCTAATTAATTCCTAAAGGCAATCTTATGAAATAAGATTATTTAAAGTAAACCAAATTTATTTTAAAGAGTATTTTGTTTTGTTTTGAGTTTGATTTGAATATAGGAAATATGAAGAGGTTTGCTGGTCCTAACCCATTTCCTACATGCTTATATTATTTTAGTTTAATTTAAGAACCATTAGGTGAGTTTTATGCTTTGCTTAGGTTAAGGTGTATATTAAGTTTATTAATTACCCCTTACCTACACCACTTTAACATATTTAATCAAATAATTATGAGCCAACGTATGATATAAAATCACACAAGGAATTTAAGATAATAATGCACCCAGAAAAGAAAGGGGCCTAATGCAATTGGCTCACAATTAGTGATCAATTAAGCTAAAGGGTTTAATTTAAGTACTTTCATAACCCTCCCACACATGTACATTGAATTTTGATTTCCTTAAGTCACTTAGGTTATTGAACACCTAAGCACCTACCCAAGGTGAATTAGTTAAGTTCTGGAATATTTTGAAAATTTTATCAAGTTAATTAAGTAGGTGATTAGTGGGTTAGCCCTTAATTAAGTTTGGATTAGGGAAGGAAAGGGGTTTAGGGAATGGCTTAGGAAAAATTCCCCAAACCCATTCCATAAACCTCTTCTTCACTTAAGAAAGGCTTAATTAAGTTAATAAAGGGATTAAACCACTGTTCATTAATTGATTTCCCTAATTAACTCATCAATAAATCCCAAAAAAATTAGGGGAGGTAGAGGTCATTCCACTAAATGCATCTAAGAATTTTGAAATAAATTAATGAAGTAATTAGAAAGTAATCAGGGTTATTAAATTTTCACTAAAACCCTAATTAAGGAAAATACACTATTCAAAATCTATTAAAAATAATTTTAGATTATTCCTCTCTGAATTATCTTCACAATGCTTTTTTATTTTGTATTTTTATAGTTTTTCTCTATTTTATTATGAATATTTGAATATTCAGTGATTAATAATTAATTAAAACCCCTAATTATTAACTAATCCCATCGGCACCACGTGGACCGCTGACGCGGCGTGCACTTTCCACATGGCACGACGAGATTGGTTATTTAAGTTATCACATCCGAAGCAGTGTCAGCGGCGGTGCTATGCGCTTTCTCTCTAGATCGTCCGATCAAAGATCAGACGATTGAGATCGAGCCTGTGGTTTCTAAAGGGATTAATCATAGATCTTACGCACTTGATCATGACCATCCATCCAAAATGTGTGGATGAACGGTCCATGATTCGTCACTAAGTTTTCTTATGGGAGAGGACATTCGTCCATTCTATAGGGCAAGATCTGAGTTCAATTGAGCTTGGATTGAACTCAAATTTCACCCACACCATCTAGGAGTAAACACAAGTAAATCCAATGGTCAATTTTGCATGAGGTGAAAATTTGTTTTACAAAGGACCACACACTCCCTATTTTAAGCTCGGTTGAAGGCATACCTCACTGGAGGCTATCACCGGCGCTCTAACCAATCGAGGTAGCTTCGTCTAGTAGAGACAAAGCCATGTTGAAGATTTGAGGCTTTGGTATTGAGTGACTCCTTCAATGGACCAAAATGCTCCTCCTATGCTTGTGGCCTTGATCAAAGTCCCCTCTCCTTTAGCTTGAGAACTTGGAAGAAGGTTTGAGTGAACTCGATTGGGTTCCCTCAAGGTGCTTGCAAGATCAATTGAGCTAAATTTGGGTATTAGATGAGTTTGAAAAATGGTGGAGCTCCCCAATTTTTGACTTAAAGAAACTGAGAAGAGGAGAAATTGAAGTAGCTCTGGGAGGCTTGGAGCAACTTGGCTTCTTCAGCTTCCCTTCAATCGATGTCGGTGTGTAAATGAAATGAAATTAGGGGGAGTATATCTCCCCCTAGATGGATCGAACGGCCGAGCATGCTTATGCCATTTTGATCAAATTCACCTTATGCAATGGGTTAGTTAGGCCGTTTAGGGTTGCATATGATTTAGTTTTGGCCAGAGGGAGGTAGTGGGGAAGTTGCCATATGCAAAATGAGGTGTGTGAGTGATTCCCATGTGCTTGAAATGGAGGGGACCTTGGGTTGGGTTTGGCTGACCCAAACCCAATGGGTCAAGTGCACCATGCTCACTAGTGTCCACTTGGTCCACTAAGAGGGTGCCAAGTGGCCACTAGAAGGATATGGCCAAATTCCAAGTGGAATTGGCCATAGGTTACCCCTTGACCTAGGGGTAAAATTGTCATTTGGCTTGGATTTCAGTTTAAGTATATTTGATATGATTGAAAAATGGGTTGGGCCAAGTTTCAATGAATTTGGAGTTAGTTTGATATGATTTAGCTAATGTTGACCCATTTAGGTCAAAATGGGTCAACTTGGGTCAAGTTGACCAATTGGTCAAATTGGGTCAAACCAAGGTTTGGGTCAAGTTCATATGACCATTTAAAATGATTTGACATCATTAGTTTCATTTAATTTAATTTCTATTTGGATTTGGTCCATTTGATTTCATTTAGGTCAAATGGGTCAAGTTGACCAATTTGACCAATTTGACCTATTTGGGTTAGGTTATGGGTTAGTTTAGGTTTCATTGGTCATATGAAATGTATTGGTATCTTTGTTTCCAATCAATTTTGATTTAATTTGATTTTGGATCACCATGACCTTTTAGGTCAAGTTGGGTTCATAGTCAATTGGGTAGGTTGGGTCTAGTTGGCCAATTGAGGTTTTGGTCAAGTTCAACAAGTGATTTGGAATGAACTTAATCCATTGGTTTCAATCAATTTGGCTTAGATCAAGTTTTGACACATTTTAACTTTTTAGGTCAAGTTGGGTCAACTTGGGTCAAGTGGCCAATTGGGCTAGGTTAGGCTCAAATGATGACTTGGTCAAGTTCAAATATTGATCATAAACTAGTTTTGATCAATGGTTTCAATCAATTTGGTCTATGGTGGATTTTGGATAGTTTAGGTTTCATTTTGCCTAAGTGTTGACTTGGTCAAACCTTAGGTTTGACTTGGTTTGACCCAATTTGAGTGATTGATTATCTCATGATGATTGTTGCTCACAATGTGAGGCTTTGGTGTGCTTAGTTCAATCCAATTTGGGTAAGATTAGAATTTGGCTCAAAAGGTCAAATCAATTGAAAGCTTGAAAATAAGCTTTCAAGTTTAGTTGAACTCACATATGGACTTATAATTAACATATAAATCCATTTGCATGTAATTTGGAGTGAAATGGGTTTTGATTCTTTTGACAATTTCAAGTTCAAAAAGGTGAACATGAGTTTGATTTGGGTTTGATTTTTGGATTTAGTTTTGATTTGATGATTGAACTTTATGTTCACATTTTGATTCATGATTAAAGGATTGATTGAATGATGAAGAAAAATCAAGAGTTTGGCTTAATTTGAATTTCATTTGGCTAAGTTCAAGAATTTGTTTTGAAAGGCTTAGGTTGAATTTTGATTGAATTTGGATTTGAGTTTTAAATTGATTTTTGATTTGGATATTTGAATTTATATTTCATTTATATTTGTGAATATAAAATGAGAATATAAATTAGTTATGAGAAAATTTCTTGAATTTTATTTGATTTGGATTTGATTTAGGCTAAGTCCATAAGATTTAATCAAAGTGACTTAGGAAGGATTTTTGAAATTTGGAATTTAAATCATAAGCTTCAATCATTTGGAATTGTTTTGAGTTTGAGAAAATCCATCAAGTTAGAATTAATTTGAGTTGAAGTTGATTTGATTTGGAGTTTGGAGTTAGTTTTAGACTTGATTTGGAATTTGACTTGAAGGAAGGAAATGAGAAGTTGGTTCAAGCTATAGGGTAGGAAAATTTTCCTAACACCCCTAAGGCATAACCTATTCCTATAGCTAACTCTTCTAAGTCTCTAGGGTTAGGTTGAGTGTCCACCTAATCACTCTTAGGACTAAGGAACTCTTAAAATCTAAGAGAAGTCCTATGTCTAAGATGGAGGGGTTGAGAGCTCATCCTAAAAATGAGGTCAACAAAGGGCACCAAATAGGTGTAGTGTGACTGACAAGGTACACCTGCACGTATTGGTGTTGATCAAAATGATCAAAAACACTGAACGATCATAATCACTAACAAAAATGATCTACTCCAAACCCAAGGTGTCAAAGGAATCCAGAGCTTAGTGCAATGTGACTCTACTCATGTCAAGGACATAAGAGAGTAAAGGAGGAATCCACTAGAGATAGAGTATGTGAACCTTCCACTAGGGAAACAAGTTCAAATCATCCACAAAGGGATGAGAGGTTTAATTTGATTTGAGTCTCACTGGGGAGAGAAATCAATTTGATTTGTTTGTTTGCTTATATTTTGATTGTTTGATTGGTTGTTTGGTTTGTTTGATTTGATTATTTTTTTCTTTGACTTCACTGGGAGGAGGGTTGTTTGTTTTGACTCCTCCATGGGAGGAGGGTTGAATTTATTTCAGATTATTAAATTTGGATTTTTGAGATGGACCCTATTGGTTTGCGATGGATTGTACTGAGTAGGGGCCATGTTGGCCTAGGCCTAACTCAGATTTACCAATCCAAAGGGGTAGTCTACCAAACATATAGTAGGACTAGCCAAGCAAAGGGATTGCCTTTCGGTGTGCAACAGCTGTACTAAGAAGAAAGCGTAATAGACTTACATCCTCCAAAGTAGGGACTAGTTGCTGTGGTGATCCATTGACAAGGCAACAGATTGAACCCGACCTAGGGCTGACTATTGAGTGAATGCCGCTGGGGGACTTAAATCAACTCAAAGATAGTCAAGATTAATTTCATTTTTTTAGTTTATTTTGATGGATCCCATTGGTTTGTGATGGATTACACTGAGTAGAGGCTATGGAAGCCTAGAGCTAACACAAATTTACCAATCCAAAGGGAGTAGTCTACCAACCACATAGTAGGACTACCAACTAAAGGGGTGCCTTTTAGTTTGCAATAATCAAGTTAGGGAGAAAGAGCTTGGACTCACATCTTCCAAAAGAAGGCATCACTGGGGTGATCAATTGGCAAGGCAACAAATCAAACCCAACCTAGGGCTGACTATTGAGTGAATGTCGTTGGGGGACTTAAGTCAGCTCAAAAATAGTCAAAGATAAATTTCATTTTTAAATTATTTTTGATGGATTCTGTTGGTTTATGATAGTTCACATTGAGAAGGAGCTTATATCAGCATAGACTTATCTCAGATTTATTGAACCAAAGGGAGTAGCTTCCGGCCGATGGGAGAACTATCCAACCAAAGAAGTGACTTTCGGTTTGCAATGATCAATTCAGGGGAAGAAAGCATGGGGATTCACATCTTCCACCACAAAAGACCATTGGAGTGATCGGTTACTTTGGGCAACAAATCAAACCAGACTTAGGGTTGACCGTCGGTTTGTGACAATCATGCTAGAAAGAATGCGTCATAGTCTTACACTTCCAAAGAAAAATGACTGTCGAGGCAACCTGTTTGTGGCAAAATAGATTGAACCCCACCTAAGGGTAACTATGGAGTGAGTGCAGACCTGGGGACTTATCTCAACTCAAGTACAGCAATTCTACAGGGAGTTCTACTGATATTGTCCTAAAGATAGGATGCCTTCTTAAGAAAAGGCATCCTTTGGGGGCTTAAATTCCTAATCCATAAGCAAATATTTTGTTTGTTTTTTTTTAGTTTATCATGGACCTTGTTAGTTTACAAGGGATCAAACTGAGAAGGAGCTTATATCAGCCTAGACCTATCTCAGATTTACTGAAGGAAGGGAGAATTTGTGCATCCACTGAACAAATTCTCTAACCACAAGGGTGGCTACTAGGAAAGGGGGATTGTCCAATCTAGAAGTAACCCGGGTTGTGTCTAAATGGGGTCACAAAGGACATGATCCAAATAGAATGCCCACAGGGAGAGGGGCCACTAAGGGCTTGATCCAAAATCCTAGATAAGATGACATGGCTAGTCATATATCAAATAGGTATTCAGTGGTCAACTCAAGGAGAAAGCGCGAGGACTCACATCTGCCAAGAGTGGTGTGTCCACCGGGTGAGTCACTGACAGCATAGCAAACATCAAACAACCTAAGGTGCTCGTCAATTTGCAACAATTAGCTTAGGAAGAAAGCTCGGGGACTCACATCCTCCTATAGCAGAATTAATTGCTAGGACGCTTGTTCGCTCAAGTGCTATCCCACCTAGCACTCTGAATGTCACTGATGGACTTACATTGACTCAAATGTAGTCAAGAGGAAAGGTTCCTCTAGAAGACTTACCCTAAAATCTCAAATATACTCGACCTAGTCAGATCATGATGATTAGTTCAAGAAGCAGGTGCTAGGACTCACATCCTATTAAATAAAATCAATATGAGGTCTCTTACTGGCTGGGTAGTGAAGTCTACCAAACTAATAAGGTGCTCGATTATTTATAATGGTCAAGTTAGGCTGAAAGAGCAAGGACTCACATCTTCCAACAAATGATCACTGGGGTGACATACTAGCAATGTAGCATGTAAACCTGACCTAGAGCAGCTAATGAGTGAGTGCCACAGGGGGATTGCTCCCACATCAAAATAGCCTGAGATAAAAGATATGTGTTTATTTTTATGATTGTGTTAAAAGGAATAGTACGCCACTTGGGTTATCTTACACCTACCCTAAACACACTTGGGGAATTGGATAAAATGGTGCCATAGATGGCAAACAGAATTCCCACTAAGAAAAGATGTCGCTTGGGTTCTCTTACACCTAACTTAGTTGTGCTAATCAAAATAGGATGCCTCTTAGATTCTCTCACACCTATTCTAATAACACTAGGAGATTGTGTTTGATTGTGTTTATGTTGTGAAAGAGGGATAGAATGCTCTTGGGTTCTCTTACAGCTATCCTAAACACATCATGTCAGATCCACAAGACATGCAAATAATGATTCAAAAGAAGAGAAGATTTTGATGAAATAGAATCAAATTTTTGTTCTTTTTGATAATTATTTTCAGACATGTTTTATGGGTAGTATTTCTTCAAATAGAGCCCATTAATTGGAAGCATCGGGTGTTCCCCTTTACAATCAATGAGCTGATAGGATCCTGCTTGGTTAGCCTTCTCTATGACATAGGGGCCTTCCCAAGTGGGTTTAAACTTGTCTCCCATCTTTTGATGGGCAATAATTGGTCTCCTTAGGACTAACACAAGTTCTTCTACTTGGAAAGACCTTGGGCGGACCAGCTTGTTGTGAGCTTGAATTATTTTGGCTTTGTACAACTCGAGGTTCTAGCATGTCCATAGGCGACTCTCCTCTAAACCTTCAAACTCTTCTAACCGTAACTTTGCATTATGATCTGTAGTGATCTTGCTACCCAATTCTATCCTTAGTGATGGGAGTTGAACTTCTAAAAGTAGAACGACTTCGGACCCATACACTAAGGAAAATGGGATAGATTGAGTTGGAGTTCGATATATGATGTGGTAGGCCCACAAGACTTCAACCAACTGCTCATTCCACTGCCACATATTGTCATCAAGTGTCTTCTTTAGTATTTGGATTAGAATTTTATTGAATACTTATGCTAAGCCATTTACTCTGGGGTAGTAGATGGTGGAGTATCTCCAATCTATACCGTGTCTTCTAGCGAAGCTGTTGATCTTGGTGCTTTTGAATGCAGTACTATTATTGAATATAACTCATTGAGGCACCCTGAACCTATATATGATATGATTCCTAAAAAACTGAAGCACATGCTGAGTTGTGACCTCTCTGAGTGGATTGCCCACTTGGAAAAGTAGTGTGGCTAGATGAACCATTGGAAGAAGGAGGATCAATTAGACCCACAATGTCAGTACCCTAACACTCAAATGGCCATGAGGACAATGTAGGGTGTAGAATGTTGGGTGGTTGATGTAAGACCACACCGTATACCTGACACTGATGACATCTCCTTGTTACATCCATGCAGTCTGTAATCATCGAAGGCCTGTAGTATCCTAGTCTCTTGATCTTCATCTTTATCTTCAGTCCAAATTAATGCACTCTGTATAGATTTGAGTGTACCTCGGTGACAATCCTATGAGCTCCGTGTTTGTCCAAACAACGTAACCACATTTGATCGAAAGATTATCAGTACAAGGGCCATCAACGAGAGCATAGGAGAGAGCTCTCTGTTTCACCTGATGGGCTTGTGACTTTTCTTGAGGTAGTTTGTCAGTGTTCAAATAGTCTATGAACGGTTGCCTCCAATCTAGCTCCTTGTCCTTATAGGCAATGACAACCTCTCTTTCAAGAGAAAGTCTCTTGATGATTTCTGCATCAATAATGGATAAGACTTGTCTATTTTGGACACTGATTGGAATGGACTCATCTTTCGGACATGCCAATTCCTTGGCAAGTTTGGCCAAAGCATTTTCTACTATGTTCTCTGCTCGGGGAACCTTGTAGATGGTAACTTCAAGGATTTAGGCCAACAGTTTCATGTTATACTCGTTGTAATGATGAAGCTTGGGTTTGAGAACCTTATAGGACCTGACAATCTAATTGATGACCAACTAAGAATCCCCAAAGATGTTGATGCTCTTGACACAAACTGTAATGGCTAACTCCAGACTGGCAATCAAAGCCTCATACTCGGCTTCATTATTGGTGCATGGATTGGACAGATAGTATGAGAATCTCATCACATCGCAGTAAGGAGTTAGAAGAACTATTCTTACCCCTGCCTTTCTTAGAAGAGTAGATCGTAATGCTTCCCCTTATAGAAGGAAGCTGCACCATCAAAATACATCTCCCATTGGCAGTTGTTAACCTCCCCTAAATTCATGATTTGTTCATCAGGGAGATTATCACTACTCGGGGAATCAGCAAGTAGTGGGTGTGTTGCTAAAAAATTGCTAGTGCTTGAGCTTTTATCGCACGGAGGAGTACGAATATGATATCAAATTGTGAGAGAATCATGGACCATCGTGCCAAATGTCCGATAGCATTTGTCATGTCATGAGATATTGTAGTTGATTGGTTATGGAAATCAAGGTCACCTTATGAGAAAGCATATAGTACTGTAGCTTTTTGGGATGCAAAGATCAAAGCTAGGCAATGTTTCTTAATAGGTGGGTAGTTTGCTTCAGTAGGAATCAGACGATGGCTGAGGTAGTAGAGAGCACTTTCATTCCCTTCATCATTGGCTTAGGCCAACAGAGGGTTGAGAGAGTCATTCAATGCACTAGTGTAGAGGATGAGTAGTCTGCCAGGGATAGGGGTTGTTAGAACTGGTAGCTTCGCCAAAATACTGCTTGATATCTTCAAAGTCATGCTGACACTTGTCATCCTATTTGAACTTGGCATCCTTTTTGATAAGTACTGAGAATGGCTTGCATCTCCGTGATAGGTTGGAGATAAAGCGTCTCAAATATGCCAACTTTCATTGGAAAGATCTGAGTTGAGTTAAACTTTTAGGAGGCGTCATTTCTAAGATAGCTTTGATCTTTTCTAAATCTATTTCTATTCCCAAGTGTCGGACAAGAAACCCAAGGAATTTCCTTGAAGCTAATCTGAATGCACACTTTAGGGGATTCATTTTTAGGTTATATTATCTTAACTGTTTAAAATTTATTCTTAAGTCAAAGAGATGGTCTTCCTTTTCTCTACTCTTGACTACTAGATCATCAACATAGCACTCAACTTGATGGTGAATGAGTTTGTTGAAGATCTGAGTCATGGCCCATTGGTAGGTGGCATCAGCATTTTTTAAGCCGACAGACATGGCCATTATTTCTTTCATCCTCGGGGGCTATCTTGATTTGGTTGTATCCAGATGACCCATCCATAAAGAAGAAAACTGCATGAGATGAGGCGATGTCCACCATTAATTCTGGTATAGGAAGAGGAAACTCATCCTTAGGGCATGCCTTGTTTAAGTCCCTAAAATTGATGCAAATATGAATTTGGCCATTCTTCTTCTTAACTGGGATGACACTAGCTAACCAAGTAGGATATTTTTCTTCCCTAATGAAACCAACTTCGATCAATTTCTTGACTTCAGAAATGACCTGTTGTTCGATTTCTAATCGCATGCCTGTGAGCTTGCTTGATAAGCTAAGATCTATTAGTTTATGGACTACTGGAGATAACTGGCATTTCTTCATAGCTCCATGCAAAGCAGTCTTTAAACTTAGTCAATAGCCATCCTTAGGCATGCCTTATTTAAGTCCCTAAAATTGATGCAAATGTGAATTTGGTCATTCTACTTCTTAACTGGGATGACACTATCTAACCAGGTATGATATTTTTCTTCCTTGATGAAACTAGCTTTGATCAATTTCTTGACTTCAGAAATGACCTGTTGTTCGATTTCTAATCGCATGCCTCTAGGAGCTTGCTTAATAGGGTTAGCACTAAGATCTAATGCTAGTTTGTGGACTGCTATGTAGGGAGATAATCTGAGCATTTCTTTATAGCTCCATGCAAAGTAGTCTTTAAACTTAGTCAATAGCTTAACTAAGTCGTTGGTTTGTTCTTCATTCAGTAATGAATTGATGTATGTTGAGCTTGGATTTTCTTCTATCTCGAGGTTGATTTCTTTAAGCTTATCAAATATTGAATAGATCTCCTCTTCAAATTCTAGTGGTGCATCTTTGATTTGGAGTTTATCTGAATCATCTGAAGTTTCTAAACACACATCCTCATAAGAGTTAGTTTAGTGTGAAAAGAACCTATCAAACTCTAGATGGTTGGTGACAACTAAGCAATAATTATCGTCATCGACTAGACCCACTATACCAAATCCTAGTCCTGATCTTGATTATGCATCCCTGCCTCTGTTGTTCCATAGCCTTTTGAAGTACTCTGACCTATGCATAGACCATGAATAAGGAATCAAACCCGTCTTTGCAAGATTAATAACACAAGTCGAGTACCGATCAAAAGGTAATTCCATTAATTCTTTATATGAATCATCCTCAAGTTTTGTATCAACTTTAGGACTTGAGGATGATGATCCCAAAAAGAATCTCTTCAGCTTAACATCCCTGGAAGGCTGAGGGGCTTCCTTAGCTACTAAACCTTCAAATTTTTGAGATGAAAGTGAGGTTAGAGTTAAGGTTCCTAACTGCTGCCTGATAGTTTCACATACATTTGATTCGAATATTTTGCTTTATCTGGAGGCTTGGTCTTCATCGTTGTCCGACTCGAGTGACACCTCCAATGAAACCAGCTGAGAGGGGTTGGTTGGTATGCTAATCACATTAGACTCATCCTCTGAGCTGGATTCCACTATGTGAATAGTAAGGGTACTCCTGTGAACTGGAACATAACCCCTATTGGCTGATGGCCAACCAAGGGGTCTTCCACCTCTAAATCTGCCTCTATTTTTGTCTTTGCCTCTGCATGGTGGAGGTCGAGTCATCCTACCCATATGTCCATATGATGGAATGAACTATGGGTGGAATGTGATATGCAGCTCTATTTCTTCTTCAATTTCTCATACCTGTTCACTTGGACTTTCATTTTTCTTTTCTCTTTCTTTTTATTTTTATTTTTCTTCTTTTTCTTTTTCTTTTGAATTAGAATTTTGCCCAAGTTCATGAGAAAGGTTGTTTTGAAGAAGATAGTAGGTTGCATCCTCATATATCTCAACCTCTCTGACTAAAAATAGCTTTTCATCTTTCTTGACATAATATTCAATCCCATCCTTCCTGAACTTGATGCACTGATGGAGGGAGGGTGGAATCATCTTGTTCTAATGTATCCAAGGCCTACCGAACAAAGCGGTGAATGAAGTATTCGAATCAATGATGTAAAACTTGGCTTTAGTCTCACACCTATCTTCAAAGGTAACACTATGGAACCTAAAGCCATCTTGTCTTGTTCATTGAATCCTCTCAACATCATTTGATCTCCTTGGTGTGTGGAGATGTCAATCCTCAAATAAGCAAGGGTCTTTAGACTCATAATGTTCACCAATCCACCTAGATCGATGAGAACTCTGACAAGTCTGAATCTTCCCATGTCTACTATAATGTAGAGGGGACGGTTGTGCTCCATGTCCCCCCAAAAGTAGGTCTTCATCTATGAAAGTGATTCCCAAAGCTTCTATGGAATAATGTGCCTCCTCTCCAATAGTGGTCACTGAGCTAAGCATATCTCAAGGATCAAAGAGAGACTTGATTAGTGATTCCCTCATCTCTTTGGATAAGATAAGGGAATTGTATATGCTTAGCTTAGATGACAACTTTCTTAGGTAAGAGAGGACATTCTAGTCCACCTTGGGCTGATCCTCCACAAGCATATCCACGGGTGGAGCATCCTGTGGAGTGGTTTCTCGATCCTCTGAACCAATGACTTATTTTTCTATATCTTGAGGTGCTGCCCTAGCAGGTAGAACCTTGCCACAATAGAGGCTGACTTCGGTGATCTCTTGTGGCAGGGTAATGGAAGATTCTACCTACACGTCAGGCTCACCTATAGCTTCTCCTATGGGACCCTTAGAATCGGATGATTCCAAGTCTATCTCAAGAGGCAAACCCATAGTATTCAAAGTAAAAAAATTCAACTCTGAATCAGAAAGAGGAAGATCAAAATTGTTATAGTTGTTATTTAGACTTGAATAGTTATCATTATGAATAGATTTAGATAACCCATCAGAAGTGACATAGATATAATTCAAGCTTGCTTTATTCTTCAATTTCTTGGATTTGATAGGAGGTACATAGTAGAAATCAAGTAAAGTTAGAGGGGTGAGGGATTTGATGCCCTCATCTGCCGATACAAGATGTCTACTAGAAGAAGAGCTAGTTGAAGTAGAGGTAGTCATTGATGTAGTAGCTGCAACGATGGACTAGAGGCTGGACTCGGTCGATGGTTGCACTACTTGGCTATCCCAGGCTGGCACAAGCTACTGCTGCTGCTGAGCTCCCCCTTTCCCTGAGTTGGCTCTGGCAACTTAAAAACCTTCCTTGATGTTGGAGGTTTGAGCTATCTCAGGCACCTATAAGGAGAGTTTCTTGATTTTTGAGACAATTTTCTTAGAGGTATAGGATAAGGAGACATTTCAACCTTCTTTGATTTTGAAAGGATCACAAGTATCCCCAAGGATTACCCTAATGGAACTGGATGGTTGTTCCACAAGGTATTCCTTTGGGGTAATTATAGCACCGATCTTGAAGCTATGTTCAAGTCAGTCCTAGAATGTGAAGCAATCTTCCAAAACCTGACCAAGCATACGATAGTTGGGGCAGAAGTTAGAATTATTGCTTTTGCCCACTTTCGACGGTCTCCTAGGTTTGAGTAGCTGAAAATTAGGTTTCTTTAAGATATTCTTAAAGATCTTTCTGATTATCTCCCTCTTGAATGAATAAGGCTTATTAAGTTTATCCAAAATAGTAGGTGGACTATAGCTACCTTGTGGCGGGTATGGGTATCGCTGCTGCTGATGATGTGGTTGAGGAGGAGGTGGTGCAGGCCATGGAGGCTACTGTGGTGGTCGGTAGGGTTGCCTCGATGGTGGTAGAGGAGGTGGAAGTGACAGTTGTGGAGCACGAGGTCTCTCAAACTGCTCTCTGGCCGGCTATTTCTCCTTATCTATTGCTATCACTGCCCCAAGCTTCTTCTCAAAAGCTTTCACATGTAATCCAAGCCGCCTCAAAGCCTTGACCAAAGTGGATGAGGTGGGCATAGTCAGCTTGCGGAAGGATGGCCTAATCTAGGGCCAAGTCCATCCCATGAGGAAACGTGAAAACATACTTTTGCGTTGCCATTGCAATCAACTGAAACTGAAACTGAAATTGAAACTGACGCTAAAAGTCTGCAATGTTGAAAAAAACTTAAATCAAATTTCTATTTTGTTGATTTTTTTAATTTGAAGTTTAAAATTTGAACCCATAGTTAACATCTTGAAAGCTTTAGGTGGGGTTCAAATAAATTTAGACGAGATTTTGAGATTGATTGGAAAGGGAATTTTTGAATGTAGAATCTACTTTCAACAAATTTGGGTATGTTGAAAATGGGTTCAAATATTTTTGGAGAGATGCTTCCATAGTTTCATGTATGAATTTGATTTTTGATTTTGAGGACCCTTTATTTAACAAATTTGAGTATGTTAAAGTAAAGGGTCAATTGATTTTATTTTTGACTTGAGATTTTTAGAATTTACTCACTTAGCAAATTTGGGTATGCTAAGTGAGGTGTTTGAAAATAAATTTTTTCTTTTTCTTTGTTTACTTTATTTTGTGAATCATTTGTTATTTTAAAAATGGAATCTTCATTTAGCAAATTTGGGTATGCTAAATGAAGAATCCAAGTGTGTTTTGTATTTTTTTTTAAATTTTTGGAATTAGAATTCTTATCAAATTTAGGTATGCTAACAAAATCCTAATGTGTTTCTTTTGATTTTGATTTTATTTTGAAAAAGAGGATCCTTAGCAAATTTGGGTGTGCTTTTGTTTTTGTTTTGAAAATGGAAGCTTCACTTTAGCAAATTTGGGTATGTTAAAATGAAATTCCAAATGTGTTTTAAATTTTTTGAAATGGAGATTTCATTTAGCAAATTTGAGTATGGTAAATAAAATTCCAAAAATGTGTTGCAAATTTTATTTTGAAAATGGAGACTTTACTTTAGAAAATTTGTATGCTAAAATGAAGTTCCAAATTTGTTTTAAAATTTTGCGAAATGGAGATTTCACTTAACAAATTTGAGTATACTAAATGAAATTCCAAAAATGTGTTTTGTTTTTGAAGATTTTTTTTTTTTTTTGAAAATAGGATTCTTAACAAATTTAGGAATGCTAAGGAAGTCCTAATGTGTTTCTTTTTGTTTTAGATTTTGTTTTGAAAATGGAGACTTCACTTTAGCAAATGTGGTATGTTAAAATGAAGTTCCAATGTGTTTTGAATTTTGTGAAATGGAGATTTCACTTAGCAAATTTGAGTATGCTAAATGAAATTCCAAAAATGTGTTGTAAATTTTATTTTGAAATTGGAGACTTGACTTTAGCAAATTTGGGTATGCTAAAATGAAGTTCAAAAATGTATTTTAAAATTTTGTGTTTTGTTGATTTTGAAGAGAGAGATATTCATTTAACAAATTTGGATATGAAAGATGGAAATCACTTTTTGAAAGAGGAAATCCCAACCTAATAATATATGGAATATGCTAAGTGGGATTTCAAAATAGTGTTATTTTATTTGGAAATGAAATCTTCATTCAATAAATTTGGGTATATTGAATGGAGATGTTCATATGTGCTTTTTGAAAGTTTATTTTTGATTTTGACTGGAAATGAAACCTCCTTTCAATAAATGTGGGTATATTGAATGGAGAGGTTTCATATATGCTTTTCTGTTAAGTTTATTTTTTATTTTGATTGGAAATGAAACATCCTTTCAATAAATGTGGGTGTATTGAATGGAGATGTTCATATGTGCTTTTTGAAAGTTCATTTTTTTATTTTGATTGGAAATAAAACCTCCATTCAATAAATGTGGGTATATTGAATGGAGAGGTTTCATATGTGATTTTTTTAAAAATTGATTTTTTTTTTATTTTGATTGGAAAGAAAACCTCCATTCAATAAATGTGGGTGTATTGAATGGGGAGGTTTCATATGTGCTTTTTGAAAGTTTGTTTTTTTTATTGGAAATGAAACCTCCATTCAATAAATGTGGGTATATTGAATGGAGAGGTTTCATATGTGAATTTTGAAAATTAAAAATTTCAACTTAACACATGTGGAATATGTTGACTGGAATTTTAAAGTTGTAATTTGCTTGAAGATGTAAGATCCATTCAACACATTTGGATGAATTGAATGGAAGGGCTCATCTTCAAATTTTGTGTTCTTTTTTTTTTTTTTTTTGAAAACATGATTGTTGGTTATATTTTTGAAATGATGATTGTTATTTTTATTTGAAGATGAAATCTTCATTCAAGTAAATTGAGTGAAGATATTCATTTGTGCTTTTGGAACATATGATTGTTGGTTTTATTTTTGAAATGTTCCTATATGTAACAATTATGAAAATTGTTAGATGTAATGCAAATATTTTATTATGTGTATTTTGAAAAAGTGCTTTTGAAAAGCAAGACTTTTATGAAGGATTGATTTTGTCTTTATGTTTGAAATGAACCTTTCCTTACCATAAAAATGGTAAGGAGGAAGTCTTTAATTATCTTCTTCTTTGTTAAATTTTTATTTTCACCCATTGGGGAACCCAACGGGGATTTTATGACCAACACGGGGTGAGGTCCTAAAACCTAAAGATGTTGGCTAGCTTAACTTAAGGATGAAATGAGCCAAGTGTCAACGGAAAAGAAAGATAGTCTTGGATTCATACCAAAGTACAAACCCACTATCGATACATGGAGATAATGATCATTTACCAAAGATGGAGAGAGGAACCATTCTCGGCGGAGTCACCAGAAAAATCTATGGTGAAATTTTTATATATTGTTGCCTTCATCTATCCCCTTTTGGAAAATAGGATAAATGAAAATAGAAATATAAAATGCCTTGTTGGGACACCACGTAGATTCATAGATATTCTTATTAGGGTGATTAGGTATGATATTGAGGAGAGGTGTACTATCTCAAAAGATTGAAGTCATCACCTTACAATGGACCTAATCACTTTAATAAGGACTCAAAAGGACTATGGGTCTTTGGAATGTACCAGAGATTCTTCCTCTACTTTACATAAAAAAGTAAAGCAGGGTTTATTTTAAATTTGGTTCGTTAAGTTCCCTATAGGGGCAAGCCCCCATAGTTAATTACATCCTAAGGAACATGATTCCTTAGGAATACTCTCGATTAAGGTAAATGATCATTTTCTCCAAAGAATTTGAAAGATAGGACTATTAATTGATTGATTTATTTTTTGAAAAGTCAAGTGGGATCGATCAAGAGGAGGGAGTTCTTATCGAAGCCAAATGAAGATTAGTAGGGGATGCTTAGGATACTAGGAGGCCTAGTAAGCATCCCAAACTATCTATGGTTGGGCTTTATATTTTCAAAATTGAATTGATTTATTTTAGTTGCATTTTTATTAGAAATCCAGTGCTTACAATTCCATGATACAAGGTCATGGATATGCCTAAGAGGTGAGAATTTATGCACGTAGCCCGTAAAGGGAAGTAGCAACCTCTGAACCTAAATCAATGGAGCTTTGGTGAGGGCAAAAAGCATGACCTAAATCTAAGGCAAAAATGGGTATTTAGTTTACCTCCACAAGAGAGGATAAACCACCACTATTGGACTTACAATCGCCTGGGGATGGCTGCAAACTAACTCCTCCTATAATTTTAAAATATGTAGGTAAGTCATATGCTTTTGCAAGATAGCTAGCCTATTATTTATTTAGAAAGAGACTAAGTTCTTAAATACACTCCTTAAGAGACTGGATCATCTAGGGCATGATCTAATGACTTAAATCTAATGTAAATTTTGTCACATTTTATTTTTATTTTTGGACAATCAATTTGACACATGATTTAGGATTCATATGCCTAATGCATGAGATATTAGCTTATGGGCCGAAATCAGCAAGATAAGGAGGTGTGTTTCCACTATGGCTCTCAAAGGTCAAGCCATGTTCTCTGACAAAGGTGGAAGTCCTCCAATCAATAGTGAAATAATATGCTTTTTATGCATGATGTGAGAAAAGTAATACAAAATCTAGCTAAGGGGTTGCTAATTCTTTTATCTGGATTTATAACCTAGGCTTTAGATGAGGTTATGAGTTGTTTAATTTTTAGTTTGAATTGATTAGTTGGATAGAAAATTTATTTTCCTAAGAGCCTAGTCGTCATCCAGGCCATACATCAAAGAAAGGAATAAATTAGGAAAAGATGCCATCTTAATGCACAAGCTTAAAAAATAATAATCAATTTATAAAGCTAGCGTAAAAGAATAAAAGGTCATTTGTGGTTGGGCTCCACCGTATAAACCCAAAAAAAAAATTGGATAGCCGAGCTCCACCCTTATACAACTCGAATTATAAATAAATTAAATATAATCAAGAAGGAATTCATTGTTATGGGGGTCTTCTTTCTTCTTTCTTCTTTCTTCTTTCTTCTTTTGGTTAGTTGGAATGTGGTAGCTTCAAAGGATTGACATGGTACATAAGACATGATCTTATGACCAATGTTCATTCTAATATCCCATAACAATCATTCCAAAATCCTAATTGCAAAATTACATGAAAATGGGAAAATGAAAATCTAACTAAAACCTGCAAAATAGAGATGCCAAACTAGCCACACAATCCCAAGCATGTATATGTAAATTGGACTTAACACCCCACACATGGGTAACTAAGTCCACCTGGCCTATTTTGGATTATTCTTAGAAGTATAAGCACTTGCACAACAAAAATAGTTATATTTTTATTACAGTGCCCCTTAAGCACAATCCCCGGTAGAAGATAATGGTTAGATTAAGATCACCCTACCATTTAGTCTACGCACCTACACCTTAGCATACAGACTAAAACAATACATCACAAAATAAAATCAAACATCAAAACATGCACTGCCCTAACCTAAAGCTAGAAGTGGTGACTTAGCCTAATGTGTGTGCTATTTTAAGGTTTGTGTGATATGTTTAGCTAGTCTTTAAAGTTAGAGTTTCCTAAGTATGAAAATGTTCAACTTAGAGGGTGGTTTTATTTAAGTGATTTAGTAGATTTGGTTGATTTTCATTTTTTGTATTTTTATTTGGTTTGAATGAATCCTACAATTTATTACTAAGTTTTTAAGGGAGGAAAAAAAAAAGAAGAGAACTTCTCTTTCCCCCCTACCTGAAGTAATTTCTAAGGTAGATTCATATTTGATTATTATTTAGTGAATGTTTTATTATGTGTTTTAATTAATCCTAAATTTAAATTTTTCCTAAACAAACCTATTCAAAAAGAAAGCCATTTTTAAGATTAAGTAAAGTGAAATACTATCATAAAACACACAGTACTTCATTTCTTTCCCAACATGTGTAACATGCATATGGATGAATCCTAAGCATATCTATACATGCAAATAAAAATGTTTAGTACACCTTAATAATGAATTCTAAAAGAATTACTTAAGAAAATTTGGATGCTTCATGATGAATGATTTTGTTAAGTAGAAAAAGAGTGATACTTTTATCCATTTTTTCATATGCACATTTACAAGTATAAAAGACATAAGTGAGTACGACGCCATAATTAGCACCAAGGGTGTAAGGTACAAGACCAACTTAAGGCTACTTAAAGCCTTGCAACCCGGGGTTGTCTAGACTAATATACCATTTTTCTTAAATATATGTGCATGTACAAAAAGAAATGCATGAAAAGAGAATCATGCAAAAGTTTATGTTTGTTTAGTTAATTTGTTGGTTGTTTAATTTACATGTGTAAATGTGAAAATCCTTCTTAATTCATAACATGGAAGTGGGTAGGAAAGGATATAAGCAAGTGTTACATTCTTTTAAAAGAACTATACACTTTGCAAATCCATTCAAATTCATGTTAAAAGAGAAGAGAAGGAAAGCCACACAATACACATCTTTATATTTATACTCACATGCAAGCTTATAATAATTATAAGTAGCATATCTTTCAGTTATAATATTTGATTTTTAGGTTTTGAAAATAATTTTTGGATTTAGTAGTCATAATAGCCATTCATATTCTTACTTTAGCCAGAACATGCAATTTATCATAAAGAAAATATTTCATTTTTCATTTGATTTTTAAAAGGCATGAATGCATGATTTTCATATGACCGTGGTGAAAAATTCATATGAGGGGTGGAGTCTCCTTTCAAATCTGTTGGTGAGAAATGAAAGAGGACAAGACCTATATAAATTCATCTTTTTAGGATGCCACACAGATCCACAGATGTACTTATTCAGGTGATCAAGTACATCATGAAGGAAATAGTGTGCTATCTCAAAAGATAGAAATCACTACCCTTTAATGGACCTAATCACCTCAATAAGGACTCCTAAAGATGATGGGTCTAAATATGTACCAAAGATTCTTCCCCTACTTTACATGAAAAAGTAAAGTAGGGTTTATTTTAAAATCGAGTTTGTTAAGTTCCCTATAGGGGTAAGCCCCCATAGTTAATTACATCTTAAGGAATGGGAATTCTTTAGAAAAACTCTCGATTAAGGTAAATGGTCATTATCCTTGAAGATTTCAATATGAAAGGACAATCAATTGATTGGTTTATGTTTAAATATTATCGAAGCCAAAATGGAAGATAAGTAGGAGATGCCCATATTGCTAGAAAACCTAGCGAGCATTTTAAACTATCCTATAGTTGGGCTTTACATTTTTGAAATCGATTTAGTTTGTTTGAGTTGCATTTTTTATTAGAAATTTAGGACTTAAGATTCCTTAACACAAGATTAAAGAAATACCTAAGAGGTGAGGAATTATGCTTATGACCCACAAAGGGAGAAGCAATCTTAGAACCTAAATCAAGGGAGCTTCAATGAGGGCCGGAAGCACAACCTAAATCTAAGGTGAAAAATGTGTAATCGATTTGCTTCCACAAGAGAGGATAAATCACCTGATAGCTTGGATTTACAACTGCTTGGGGTGGCTGCCAACTAACTCCTCTTACGATTTTAAATATGCGTAGGCAAGTCTTTATTCTTATATAAGATAGCTAAGCTATTATTTATTTAGAAAGAGACTAAGTTCTTAAACTCACTCCATAAAGAGACTAGATCATGTAAAGGGCATGCTTCAAATGACCTAAATCTAATGTAATTCAAATTTCATTTTTATTTTCATTTTGGACAATTATTTTTGACTCAGGCTAATAGGATTCATATGACTAATGTATGAGAAAGAAGATTATTGGCCAAAATCATCGAGAAGGGAGGAGGCGAGTTTTCACCATGGCTCTCAAAGGTCAAGCTAAGTTTCTCTAGCAAATGTGGAAGCCCTCCAATCAAGAGTGAAATAAGATATTATTGTGAAATAAGATATTATTGTGCATGATATTACAAAAGAAATGCTCATCTAGCTAAGGGGTTGCTAATTCTTTTATCTTGATTTCCTAAGCTTTAGGTGAGGTTATGAGTTGTTTAATTTTAATTTGAGTTACTAGATTGGATAAAAGATTTATTTTTCCCTAAAGAGCCTAATTCACATCCAGACCATACATAAAGCAAGGAAGAAATAAAGAAATCATGCCACTTAATGCAAAAGCTAAACAAATCACCAATCAATTTATAAAGCTAATCATAAAAAAAATAAAAGGTCATTGTGGTCGTGCACCACCGCACAAACCCGAAAATATCAAATGTGGGTAGCCGAGCTCTACCCTTATACAACCCGAATTATAAATGAATTAAATTGTAATTAAGCAAGGAATTCAATGCTATGGGGGTCTTCAAGCATTATTCTTCTTTCTTCTTTTCTTCTTTCATCTTCTTTTCTTCCTTGGTTCTTCTTTTGGATGGTTGGAAGGTGGATGCTCCAAGGCTTCATATGGTGCATAAGATAGGATCTTATCACCAATGTTCATTCTAATCCCCATAACAATCATTCTAAAATTTGAATTGCACAAAATTATATGAAAAGGAAAAGTTGAAATCTGACTAACACATGCAAAATAAAGGTTAGTTAAAACAAATCACTCAAATCCCAAGCATGTATATTGGACTTATCACCCCACACATGGGTAACTAAGTCCACCTGGCTTATGGATTATGCTTAGGGGTATAAAGCAGCTACAAGCAAAAGCATTTATATTTTTATTTATGATAGCGCTCCTTAAGCACAATCCCCTACAGAAAAGAATAGTTAAACTAAGAGTGTCCTACCATTCATTCTATGAGCATACACCCTAACATCTAGTCTAAAATATATATCACAAAATAAAAAAAAAACATCAAACCATGTACCGACCTAACCTAAGACTAGAAGTGGTGACTTAGACTAATGTGTGTGCTTTGAAGGCTTGTGTGGTATGGTTAGCTATGAATTTTGGTTCAAATTTTCTAAGTGCGAAGAAAATGCTCAACTTAGAGGAGGGTTTCATTTACGTTGTTTAATTATTTTGGGTTGCTTTTATTTCATGTTTTGATTTAGTTTTTAATGGATCATACAATTAATTACTAAGTCATGAAGAGAGGGAAAGAGAAGAGAACTTCTCTTCCATTCCCTAACCGAAGTAATTTCTAAAGTAGATTCACATTTTAGTTTCATTTAGGTGAATATTTTGATTAAATCTTTTAATCAATCCTAAGTTTAGATAAACTCTAAATAAACCTATTCAACAAGAAAGATATTTTAAGATTAAATAAAATGAATCAAAATTCACATAACACACATTACTTCATTTCTTTCCCAACATATATAACATGCATATGGATGGACCCTAAGCATATCTAAACATGAAAATGAGAGTATTTAACACACTTTATGATGCATGCTAAGTAATCCATTTAAGGAAATTTAGAAGTTAAATATGCATGATTTTTCTTAAGTAAAAAAAAGGATTTTTCTTCTCCAAATTTTCACATACACACATGAAAATAAGAAAGACATAAGTGAGTACAGTGCCATTGTTAACCAGAGATGTAAGGTACAAGACCTACTTAGGGCTACTTAAAGCCTCACAACCTTGGGGTTGTCCAGACTAATATACCACTTTCCTTAAATACAAACATATGTATAAAAGAAGTAAAATAGAAAAGGAGAATGCAAAAGTTATTTAATGGATTCATTTCTAATTATGAAATTTATGTATGCTAATATAGGTAACCCTCTTTAAGTGGTAGCATAGAGATGAATAGGATATGGAATTAGGAGAGTGTTAGGTTCTTTTCAATTGAACCATACACCTCAGCAAATTTCTATTCAAAACTATACCAACATAAGAAAGATAGGAAACCTATGCTAAGCATACATTTATATTATTTCACATGCAAGCTTATAATTAAAGTATAAGTAGCACACTTTTAGATTTGATATTTTATTTATATGTTTTAAAAATAATTTGGATTTACTAGTGATAATAGCCATTCATATTTCTACTTTAGCCAACACATGCAAATTGACATAAAGTAAATAATTTCATTTTAAAATTTGAATTTTAAAATTATGAATGCATGAAATCACATGATATATAACTTAACATGTTGGGGAAATATTCAAAGCAATGAAAGCATGTAAACAAGTTCATTTCACTTAAATCTTAAAGACATTCATATGGAATAAGAAAGTTTAAAATAAATCAAAGTGAATTCAAAGTGATTTTTATTTAGTTTGAAGTTAGATTTAATTTTAAAAAGTGAGATGAGTTTGCTTTTCCTAACCCATTACCACATGTGTTTGATATTTTTTGTTTAATTTTTAGATAATTAGATCCATCTTTATGAATAACTAGGTTAAGGTAAGAATTAAGTAACTTAATTGACCCTTACTTACATCACCTTAGAAGAATTAACTAAATAATTATGAGCCAATGAGATGACATAAAACCCACAAGGAATTTAAATTTGCAATGCACCTAATAAGAAAGAGGCCTAATTCAATTTTGCTCACAATTAAAACTTAATTAAGCTAAGGGGTTTAGCTTAAGTAATTTCAAAACACCCTGTCATACTTATGAATTCAGTTTTGATTTATTTAACTGAACTTAGGCTATAAAACACCTAAGCATCTATCCAAAGTAGAAAAATTAAGTTTTGGAACTTTTTAGAATTTTTAGAAATTAATTAAGGGGATAATTGATGAATTAACCCTTAATTAAGAGGAGACTAAGAAGAGAAAATGGGGTTTAGGGAATAGCTTAAGAGAAATGCCTCTAAAAATATTCTATAAACCTCCTACTTACTGGATCTGACCTTAATCAACCTTAATCATAGGTTAAAATTACTAATCATACCCTAATTATGCTTAATTACATAGGGAGGGTAATTAAGAAATTCATATGCAATTCTTCTAATCAATACTTCAATAAATTCCAAGAAAATTAGAGAAGATAGAAGTTATCCCCTAAAACATACTTGAGAAATTTGGAATTAATCACATGGTTAAATAAAAAGTAATTAGCAAAATAAACTTTCCAATAAAACCCAAGTTCAGAGAAAAATATAACTCAAAACCCATTGAAATTAATTTTAAAATATTTTAGGTTGAATTATCTTTCCATAGGATTTTATTTCATAATTTTTTGAAGTTTCTAGAAGGAGTTATGAATTTTGGAAGATCCTTAAGTTAATTAAAAAATATTTAAGCATTTTAAGTAATCCACTCATTGTGACGTGACGGCGGTCAGCACTTTACACGCGTTGTCGTGAGGGATTACTTAAGTTGTCAAATCCTGAATGGCGGCTGGCGATGCACGCGGTTTGATCCCTACCATTCGATCAATGATTTGATGGTCAGGGATCTCCCTCTGGTTTTAAAATGGGTAAAGTAATTTCTAACGCACAGAATTATCTCAGCCGACCATCTAAAATGCATGGATGGATGGCTGAGATCTCCTAAATTCTTCCCCTTGATCAGCAGAGACCGTCCATGATCAAGGGGAAGATCCAAGCTCGATCTAGCATGGATTCATATCAAACTCAACCCACACCATCAAAAGCTAAAGAGCGAAAAATCTAACGGTCAAAAATCCATGGGATGAAAATTTCTTTCATAAAGCTCCACACCAAATTGAGTTTAATGGTCAAAAAATCTCATACCTCGCCGGAGGTGATCACCGGTGCTCGATTCCCTTCGAGAAGCTTCGTCTGGTTGAGACGAAGCTGTGTTGAGAGTATGAGCACTTGAGGTTGAGTGGATTGATGTATGGACCAACTCCTCCTTAGCTAGCTTGAAGCTTTTATCCAGTTAGGTCCCTCCTCACCTTTAGAGCTTGGGAAAGAACTTAGGTGAGCTTGGTCACCTAAGAGTGCTTGCAAATGGAATTGCAATGGATTGTAATGTGGAAGAAGCTGGTAATTCAATGGGCCTCCCTTATTTTCAAAGTCTAAAAATTGAGAAATGGCTTTTTCAAATCCTCTCTAAGAAGCTTGGGAATACTCTAATGCTTGCTCTGAGTTCCTTAGTTTCAATCGACATACGTGGAGTGAGAATTGAATTGAATTAGGGGGAATATATCTCCCCCTTGAAGGATCAAACAGTTGATAATGCACTTGCCATTTTGATCCAATTAATCATAGGTTGTGGGTTGCTTGATCAGTTAGGAGTGTGCACATGGTCGGTTTGAGCTAATGAGTGGATTGCCAACCTCTCATGTGCTTGAATTTGAGTTTCAAAGGGAGTTTGAATTTTCAATTTTGACCTATGGAGTCAGTTTCGATCTAGGGACCAAATGGGATGACCCAAACCCATTGGGTTGGGTGCACCACTCTCCCCTAGGTCCCTTGAGCTTTTAGGAAAGCCACAAGTGAATGTGAAGAGGGTATGATCAAATTACCCATGGATTAAGCCAAAATTTATTATATGGCCTAGGGGTAGGATGGCCATTTTGCTATTTTTTTTCATTTGGATATGTTGGGTATGTGGAGAAACTAGGTTTGGCCAAGTTTCATGAGATTTAGAGTTCATTTGACAAGGTTTGGCTCATGTTGACCCATTTAAGTCAAAATGAGTCAACTTGGGTCAAGTTGACCAATAGGTCAAATTGGGTCAAACCAAGGGTTGGGTCAAGTTCATATGACCATTTGAAATGTTTTGGTGGCTTTGGTTTGATTCAATTTGGTACAGTTTTGGATTTGACTCATATGACTTCATTTAGGTCAAATGGGTCAAGTTGACCTATTTGACCCATTTGACCTATTTGAGGTAGGTCAAGGGTGGTTTAGGTTAGATTAGTCATATGGAGTGGATTGGTATCTTAGTTTCCAATCAATTTTAGTTAAGTTCAAATTTGGCTCAACATGACCCCTTTAGGTCATGTTGGGTCTAAGGTCAATTGGGCTAGGTAGGTCTAGTGGGTCAATTGAGGATTTGGTCAATTTCCACAAGTGATTTGGAATGGACTTGACCCATTGGTTTCAATCAATTTGGCTTAGATCAAGTTTTGACACATTTTATCCCTTTAGGTCAAAATGGGTCAACTTGGGGCAAGTGGCCAATTGGGCTAGGTTAGGCTCAAGTGTTGGCTTAGTCAAGTTCAAACATAAGTCATGAGTGAACTTAGATCAATGATTTTAATTATTTTGGCCTATGGTGGAATTTGGCTATGTTACATTTCATTTTGGGTTAAGTGTTGACTTGGTCAACCCTTAGGTTTGACTTGGTTTGACCCAATTTGATTGATTCATCATCCCATGATGATTTTTTATCATGATGAGATGGATATATGAGTTTGGTTCAATCCAATTTGGTTAGGATCAAAATTTGGCTCATAAGGGTACTTTAGGTCATTTTGGGTCAAGTGAGCCTAAGTGGGTTAAAAGGCTTGGTCAAAGCTTGATTTGAAGTTGATTAATCTTGTGTATGGACTTATGATTGAAATGTAAATCCATTTACAAGTAGTTTGAAGTCAAATGGGTTTTGATCCATTTAAAAATTTAATATTCAAAGGAAGAATATGAAGGGGTTTTGGGTTTGACTTTTGAACTAGGTTTTGATTGAGTGATTGAAGTTTGGATTTATATATGAGCTCATGATTGTAGGGTTGATTGAATCATGAGATAAAATCAAGGGTTTGGCTTGATTTGAAATTGATTTGGCTAAGTTCATGATTTTGACTTGAAAGGCTTAGATTGGATTTTGAGTTGATTTGAGTTTGATTTTTGGAATAGGTTTTGATTGTTTGAATTTATATTTCATTTATATATGTGAATATAAATGAGAATATAAATGGATCATGAGAAAATTTCAAAGATTTTAAGTGGTTTAATCATGATTTGGGCTAAGTCCATTAAGAAGGATTTAAAGGACTTAGGGAAATTTTGGAGTAGGGATTTGAATTTTGGCCTTTGATTTGATTGATTTATATTTATATTTCATTTATATATGTGAATATAAATGATGATACAAATGAGTTTTGAGAAAATGCCATGACTTTGAAATAGTTTGATCATGATTTAGGCTAAGTCCATTAATGGAAAATTAATGACTTAAGGAGATTTTAAATTGGGAATTTAATTTTTGCCTTTGATTTGCTTGATTTATATTTATATTTCATTTATATATGTGAATATAAATGTGTTTTGAGAATATCCCAAGGATTTTAAATGGTTTGATCAAGGAAAATTAAGGAACTTATAAAAATTTCATGAATTGATTTGGAATTTTGAGTTTAGTTTGATTGATTTGAATTTATATTTCATTTATATAGGTGAATATAAATGAGAATATAAATGAATTATGAGAAAATCTCAAAGGTTTGAATAGGTTTTTATTATGATTTTATTTAAGTCCTTAATAGAGAATTAAGGACTTAAGAATTTTTTGAGGATATTGATCATGAGTTTCAATCATAGATTTCAATCATGGATTTCAATCATATGGAGTTGATTTGAGTTTGGAGAAAATCAAATAGAATTGATTTGGAGTTTGACTTGAAATAAGTAAAGTGATGAATGGTTTAAGCTATGGGTAGGAAGTTTTCCTAACACCCCTAAGGCATGACTTATTCCTATGGCTAACTCTTCTAAGTCTTCTAGGGCTAGCTTGAGTGTCCACCTAATCACTAGATGTGTCTTAAGACTAAGGAACTCATAAAGTCTAAGAGAAATCCTAAGCCTAAGATGGAGGGGTTGAGAGCTCATTCTAAAAATGAGGCCAACAATGACATATACATTTAGCATATTAGGAAAGAAATGAAGTGATGAAAGCATGTAAATTCATTCACTCTAATTAATTCCTAAAAACAATCTTATGAAATAGAATTATTTAAAGTAAACCAAATTTCTTTTAAAGAGATTTTTATTTTGTTTTGAATTTTCTTTGAATATAGGAAATATGAAGAGGTTTTCTAGTCCCAACCCATTTCCCATATGTGTATGTTATTTTAGTTTAATTTTAGAACCATTAGATGAGTTTTATGCTTTGATTAGGTTAAGGTGTATATTAATTTCATTAATTACCCCTTACCTACACCACTTTAATATATTTAATCAAATAATTATGAGCAAATGTATGACATAAAACCACACAAGGAATTTAAGATAGCAATGCACCTAGGAAAGAAAGGGGTCTAATGCAATTGGCTCATAATTAGTGATTAATTAAGCTAAAGGGTTTAATTTAAGTACTTTCATAACCCTTCCCATACTTATAGGTTGAATTTTGATTTCCTTAAGTCACATAGGTTATTGAACACCTAAGCACCTACCCAAGGTGAATTGGTTAAGTTCTGGAATATTTTAAAATTTTTATCAAGTTAATTAAGTAGGTGATTAGTGGGTTAGCCTTTAATTAAGTTTGGATTAGGGAAGGAAAAGGGTTTATGGATTGGCTTAGGGAAACTTCCCCAAACCCATTCCATGAATCTCTTCTTGACTTAAGAAAGGCTTAATTAACTTAATAAAAGGATCAAACCACTGTTCACATGCTTAATTACCTTTAATTACATAAAGAGAGTGATTAATTATTCATTAATTGATTTCCCTAATTAACTCATCAATAAATCTCAAGAAAATTAGGGGAGGTAGAGGTCATCCCACTAAATGCATCTCAAAAATTTGAAATGAATTAATAAAGTAATTAGGGAGTAATTATGATTATTAAATTTCACTAAAACCCTAATTAAGGAAAATGCACTATTTAAAATCCATTAGAAATAATTTTAGATTATTCTTCTCTGAATTATCTTCACAATGCCTTTTATTTTGTATTTTTTATTTTTCTACATTTTGTTATGAATATTTGAAGATTCAGTGATTAATAATTCATTAAACCACTAATTATTAACTAATCTCATCGGCGCCACATGGACCACTGAAGCGGCTCGCGTTTACCACGTGGCGCGATGGGATTGGTTATTTAAGTTATCAAGCCATATCAACGGCACTAAGCACTTTCTCTCTGGATCATCTAATCAAAGATCGGACGGTTGAGATTGAGCTCGCAGTTTTTAGAGGGATTAATCACATATCCTATGCACTTGATCATGACCATCCATCCAAAATGTGCGGATGGACGGCCCATGACCCGTCACTAAGTTTGTCTGCGGGAGAGGACATCCGTCCACTCTCTAGGGCAAGATTTAAGCTCGAATTGAACTCAAACTTTACCCACACCATTTAGGAATAAGCATAAGTAAATCCAACGATCAATTTTTCATGAGGTGAAAATAACTTTCATAAAGGACCACACACTCCCTATTTTAAGCTCGGGTTGAAGGCATACCTCGTCGGAGGCTATCACCGATGCTCCAACACATTTAGGTAGCTTCATCTAGTAGAGACGAAGCCCTGTTGAAGATTTGTGGCTTTGGTATTGAGTGACTCCTTCAATTGACCAAAATGCTCCTCCTAAGCTTGCAGCCTTGATCAAAGTCCCCTCTCCCTTTGCTTGAGAACTTGGAAGAAGGTTTGAGTGAACTCGATTGGGTTCCCTCAAGGTGCTTGCAAGAGAAATTGAGCTGCATTCGGTAGTGGATGAGTTTGAAAAATGGTGGAGCTCCCCTATTTTTGGGTTGAAGAAACCGAGAAAAGGAGAAATGGAAGTAGCTTTAGGAGGCTTGGAGGAGCTTGCAATTGCTTTCTCTGACTTCCCTAGCTTCAATCGACTGTGAGTGTGTGCAAATGAAATAAAATTAGGGGGAGTATATCTCCCCGTAGATGGATCGGATGGTCGAGCATGCTTATGCCATTTTGAACAAATTCACCCTATGCAATGGGTTTGTTAGGCCGTTTAGGGTTGCATGTGATTCTATTTTGGCCAGAGGAGGTAGTGGAGAAGTTGCCATGTGCAAAATAAGTGTGGGAGTGATTCCTATGTGCTTGAAATGAGTGGAGTGGATGTTTTGACCATTAGGTTGGGTTTGGCTGACCTAAACCCATTGGGTCAAGTGCACCATGCTCATTAGTGTCCACTTGGTCCACTAAGAGAGTGTCAAATGGCCATGAAGAGGATTTAACCAAATTTCAAGTGAATTTGGCCAAATATTATCCTTTGACTTAGGGGTGAAATGGTCATTTGGCATGGATTTCAATTTAAATATGTTTGGTATGATTAAAAAAATGGGCCGGGCCAAGTTTCAATGAATTTGAAATTGATTTGATATTATTTGGCTCATGTTGACCCATTTAGGTCAAAAAGAGTCAACTTGGGTCAAATTGGGTCAAACCAAGGGTTGGGTCAAGTTCATATGACCATTTGAAATATTTTTGCATCATTGGTTTGTTCAATTTAATTTATATTTAGATTTCATTCATTTGATTTCATTTAGGTCAAATGGTTCAAGCTAACCAATTTGACCCATTTGACCTATTTAGGTTAGGTCATGGGTTGGTTTAAGTTTCATTGGTCATATGAAATGTATTGGTATCTTCATTTCCAATCAATTTTAGTTTAATTTGATTTTTGGCTCAATTTGACCTTTTAGGTCAAGTTGGGTTCAAAGTCAATTGGGCTAAGTTGGGTCCAGTTGGCCAATTAAGGCTTTGGCCAAGTTCAACAAGTGCTTTGGAATGAATTTGGCCCATTGGTTTTAATTAATTTGTCTTAGATCAAGTTTTGAACCATTTTGACTTTTTAGGTCAAGTGGCCAATTGGGCTAGGTTAGGCTCAAATGATGACTTGTTCAAGTTCAAACATTGATCATGAATGAGTTTAGATCAATGGTTTCAATCAATTTGGCCTATGGTTGATTTTGGCTAGTTTAGGTTTCATTTTGGCTAAGTGTTAACTTGGTCAATCCTTAGGTTTGATTGGGTTTGACCTAATTTGAGTGATTGATCATCTCATGATGATTGTTGCTCACAATGTAAGGCTTAGGTGGGCTTAGTTCAATCCAAATTAGGTAGAATTAGAATTTGGCTCAAAAAGCGGTACTTTAGGTCACTTTGGGTCAAGTGAGCCTAAATGGGTCAATTGACTTGATCAAGACCTGAATCAAGATTGGTTGAACTCACATATGAACTTATGATTGAAATATAAATCCATTTGCAAGCGGTTTGAAGTCAAATGAGTTTTGATTCATTTGACAATTTCAAGTTCAAAAGGGTGAACATGAGTTTGACTTGAGTTTGATTTTTGAGTTTAGTTTTGGTTTAATGATTGAAGTTTGTATTCATATTTGGATTCATGATTGAAGGATTGATTGAATCATGAAGAAAAACCAAGAGTTTGACTTGATTTGAATTTGATTTGGCTAAGTTCAATATTTTGACTTGAAAGGCTTAGGTTGAATTTTGGTTGAATTTGAATTTGAGTTTTGAAATTAGATTTGGTTTGATGATTGAAGTTTGTGTTTATATTTGGATTCATGATTGAAGGATTGATTGAATCATGAAGAAAAATCAAGGGTTTGGCTTGATTTGAATTTGATTTGGCTAAGTTCAAGAATTTGACTTGAAAGGCTTAAGTTGAATTTTGGTTGAATTTGGGTTTGAATTTTGAATTTATTTTTGGATATTTGAATTTATATTTCATTTATATTTGTGAATATAAATGAGAATATAAATGGGTTATGAGAAAATTTCTTGAATTTGAATTGGATTTGATTTAGGCTAAGTCCATAAGATAGAATCAAAATGACTTAGGAAAGATTTTTGGAATTTGGAATTCAATCATGGGTTTCAATCATTTAGAATTGATTCATGATTTGAGAAAATCCATCAAGTTAGAATTTATTTGAGTTTGAAGTTGATTTGATTTGGAGTTTGGAGTTAGTTTAGACTTGATTTGGAATTTGACTTGAAGGAAGGAAGTGAGGAGTTGGTTCAAGCTATAGGGTAGGTAAGTTTTCCTAACATCCATAAAGCATGACCTATTCCTATGGCTAACTTTTATAAGTCTCTAGGGTTAGGTTGAGTGTCCACCTAATCACTAGATGTGTCTTAAGACAAAGGAACTCTTAATGTCTAAGGCCCAAGGCAAACCCAAAGGGTCAACCAATTTTTCAACAAACATGACTCTTTTTGTGTGCGAATCTTATTTGTTGGGAGGCATTTGTTGACCTCCATGTATGCACCATAAGTCAAGTCAAGCTCACAAGGTGAATTTGACGAGCTTTAGCAAGCAAATTGGAGCTGAAATACACTCGACGACAACGAAAATAAGTCGAAATGACCTTCGATCGATGAACGGAATTCACCATTATATTCATAATGTTGAAATTGATCAGAATATATATATTGCATAATTTGACGGCCGATCGATTAAAAAAGAAGTTCGTCGACACGTTGACATGCATATCAAGGTCAATAAGTCACGATGTTGCCCAAATGATCTCTATTTATGAAATTGATCACGTCGTTAGCATCGAAATGTAGAAATTTATCAAATGAGACTGTACACGTTCAATTCGGACGAGTTTTCGTGAATGTCTAGCGGTCGGATCGGCATCACAAATTTGAGCGAAATTGACTAGGTCGGTGATGACCTTCGATCGATGAAGCGGATTGTTATATCTATCAGTAACCTAAAATTGATATATATATATTAATTATATGATTTCTACATCACATAATTCTGAATTAAGATTGATTAAACATTTAAATAAGAAAAAAAAAGACACTATATATATATAGAGGATTCCCATTTTACGGCCTCGACTCCTATTCCTAGCCGCAACAACTTTCTCGACTCCCTTCCTCTCGGTCGAACGAGCCAAGCATCACACGAACGCTCGGCCTCTTTGCTCTCCGTCCGCACACAAGTAGTCGAAATCCAAGTTCTCAGCTCTCTATTCGTACGCAAGCAGCAATCGAACTCCCTTCTTGTCGAGTAGACCAGCTGCACGCTCTGATCCCATTTGGACCCTGTTGCAAGCCGAACCAAAGCCTCTCTTCTCCCATCCGTGCGAGTTGAGCAGCCGAAGGAGACTCTTCTCGGTTTCCACTGTTCAGCTGAATCGAACTGCAGCTGTCCCTCTTCTTTCCTCCTTCCCGTTTGGACTCCCAATCGACCGAACCGCAGTTTAGCCGCAAGCCTCCTCTTTTCGATATCTTAAGTCTATTTTTCTGCAACCGGCAAAAGATCCAACCGAGTTCTATCTGCAGCTTCCTCTTTACAAATCATTAGTTATTTCTCCTTTTTATTTACCCAAAGTTTTATCATTCTTTATTTATTTTCTAACACAGTAACTGATGCTCCTTATTTCTCTCTGCAAAATCAGTAGCTTTTCTTCCTTCATATTTCCAAAACTCTCTTGTTTGACAATACTTTGTGATTCCCTTTAATTTGATGTAGGGGTGTGCATTATTTGGTTTAAACCAAAAAACTAAACCGAACCAAAATTTTTGAATAATTTGGTTCGATTTTCAACTTAGTAATTTAGATTTTGGTTTTAATTAATGAAAACTTTAGTTTTTGATTTTTGGATCAGTTTGCTAAATAAAATTTTGGATGGAACTAAATAAACTAAGTAATTATATGTAATATTATTAATTTATGTATAATAGAACTTATCTATTATACATTTATTTTATTTATTTTGAATATTTTGGTAGGTCTTTTGTTGGATCATTATCCAATTTTTAAAATATTTTTGGTCTCATAATATGGTAATATAGTTTAATCAACAAGTTCAAAACATCATTCGTAAGTAAAATTAGTTTTAAATATTTTTTAGCGTAAGTAGTTAATTGTATTTTGATTATATTTATGTTATTTTTTCTTATTCTTATTATATAATAAAAAATTATGCAAATAATTTTAAATGTAGCCAACTTCGGTTTATCCAAAACCAAACCAAAATAACCGAACCAAATTATTATTCGGTTTGTTTGGTTTTGCATTTTATTTGGTCGGTTTGGTTCAATATTTTTAGGAATCCAAAATCAATTGATTTTAAAAATTTATCATCCAATCCATCCAAATAAACCAAATGCACATCCCTAATTTGAAGGATGTTTGCAGCATCACGATTGATGGCTTTAATGTCCAGTTTATCCACCTTCCTCTATAAGGTTAAGAGCAAGGAGTTTAACTTTCTCGTGAGGAAACTCAACAAAGGGAGAATATCGATGTTAGAATCTAAAGCATGAGGTTCTATATAAGATTCATAAAAGGGTGTTATGGTGGCTGAGTCAACTATTCTTAGATCAATCCAAAAAAGAGATTTGCCAAAGAAACAAATATATTCAATGTTCAATGATTATCTTGCATAGAAGAGAAATGGAAAGAAACATGGTGGTTGCAAATGCAATGGTTTGCTTTTTATCGGCAAGTTAAAGTTGATAGGAAAACTATTTGGTGTTAGTGAAGAAAAGTCTCACTCATAACATGCACCTAAAATCCTGTGTGCGACATATTTGAAGTGACGAGCGGAACCCGTACGAGCTCTTTGTAGCACGGCGGGAAAAACTCATAGGCGACACTCACGCGGAAAAATTTACATGATTTCTTTTGTACAGGTAACCTACACACGCTTTGTAAGAAAAATAAAGACTTAAGCCGCCATCGACTTACTAAAAGCATAAAATGCTCAATCTTAAATGCACCTAAAATCATGTGACGATGACGATTTGTGGTAGAACTCATACTTTTTTTGTAGCATAAAACTAGTAGGCGATAGTCATGACGCGACAGGAAAATTTACATGATTCCTTTTGTGTAGGTAACCTATACACATTCTTTGTAGCATGGTAAGGAAAATGAAGACTTAGGCTGTAATTTATACCACTTATACGCTCTCTTTGTAGTGCGATGAGCAAGCCCCGCCCCCCGATGCAGCCCCCTATATCGGAACAATGCCGAGAGGCTGCCGAAATTTGAACTGATAAAGTATTCAAACATGATCATTAAACCTAAATTGAAGGTTCAAATGAAGTTGCATTGAGCTTAAGTTAAATATTAAATCAAATATTAATCTTAAGCATGGAAATTCTAAAATCTCAAATGAAGGTTAACTTGTACGATTTGGACTCAAAGGGGCATTCACGGTGACCCAATAGTTTGTTAATGAGCACGAACAAATCTTAGTATAGTTGAAAGTTCATTCTCAAATGAAGACAAATTGAAATAATATTTAATGCTAAGTATTTTAATAGGATTTGCAAGGGCTTGAAAGTCTACCTGCAAATGAGAATACTTGAAATGAACCATCGCAAAGGGAATTCTATGAGATTGAAGATTAAGTTCAACAAAGAGAATGCACCTACAATCATGATATAAGTTCTCTTGTATGTGAGTTTGGAATATCCAACGATATTTCATGAAATGTTAAAACCTGTTAATGACATGTTACAAAGCAGTAAAACTTGTTAGGAAGATCATGAATATGAGAGATTTTAAATAAGCCTCATACACATCATAACACAAGACCCAACTTCAGTTCAAGCAATTTAAGTCTCGACAATGATGCCTAATTAAAGTAAACACTTGCATGAGGGGATTCTATGGAGTTGAAAGTTGAATCGAAAAGAGAGAAAGTATCTCTATTCATAGCATGGGTTGATCGATTCGTATGCTTGAAATATCTAAGAATATTTCATAAAGTGTGAAAATCTATTATATAGAACCTTATTAATTAGCGATTGATGAAAACAAGAAACAAACCAAGCGGAGAACTGAAAAGAGTAAGACTTTGATTGAATGATGCACTTTTCACTAGCCATCTCTCATTTAATTTAAATGCTTTAGATATACATTCAAATATCTAGATGAGATGAACTTTATGCATGTTGGATTAAACAACATTATGCCTAATTCAAGCACTTCATTAATTCATAAGAAGGTTCTAAAAGATTGAGCTCCGTTTGTAAATACTATAAATCCATCTTATACCTGAATCTATTGCTCTAAAGATACATGCGAACACTCTCGATACATATGTCTTGAAATTCACAGAGTATCAAAGAGATAGATCCTTGTGTATATGGTGAGGCAATCATTAGCTCAACTCAAATGTTTAGAAGTACATGCAAATATTTTAATGAAGTGAATTGAACATAGACATACATTAAGAGGCAATGTTTTATCAAATTCAAGTGTTTCATTGATATGTGCAAATACTCAGTTAAAAAAATAAATTCATATAAACTTAATATCTGGTTCAAATACTCCAAAGCTTGCATAAAATTTTCAAATAAATGAATAAGATGCTTACATGCATTATGAGGTGATTATATGCTCAATCCTGTTGCATTAAGATGCATATCAATCAACTGAATGATGAAACATTGCATTCATTACAAAGCAACATCACATCTAAATTTGATGTTTTAGAATAACTTAAGGTGAGAGTCATATACATGTTGACCTCATTTTTGGAATGAGCTCTCAACCCCTCCATCATAGACATAGGACTTCTCTTAGACTTTAAGAATTCCTTAGTCTTAAGATACATCTAGTGATTAGGTGAACACTTAACCTAACCCTAGAGACTTAGAAGAGTTAGCCATAGGAATAGGTCATGCCTTAAAGGTGTTAAAAAATTTGCCTACCCTATAGCTTGAACCAACTCCTCACTTCCCTCCTTCAAGTCAAATTCAGATCAACAACAAACTCATATCAACTTCAACTCCAAATCAAACCTCAATTCAATTTCAATGGATTTTCTTGAATCATTAATAAATTCCAAATAATCAAAACCCATGATCCAAAACTCAAACTCAAATTCCAAAAATCTTTCCTAAGCCATTTGATTCTATCTTATGGACTTAGCACAAATCAAATCCAAATCAATTCAAATTCATAAAATTTTCTCATAACTCATTTATATTCTCATTTATATTCACATATATAAATGAAATATAAATTCAAATCAATCAAACCAAATCCAAAATTCAAATCTAAATTCAAAATCTTTCCTAAGTCCTTTAATTCCCTCTTAAGGACTAAGCCTACATCATGTTCAAATCAATTCAAACTCATGAAATTTTCTCATAACCCATTTATATTTTCATTTATATTCACATATATAAATAAAATATAAATTCAAACAACTAAAACCAACTCCAAAAATTAAACTCAAATTCAACCAAAATCCAACCTAAGCCTTCAAGTCAAATTCTTGAACTTAGCCAAATCAAAATCAAATCAAGACAAACTCTTGATTTTTCTTAATGATTTAATCAATCCTTCAATCATAAATCCAAATATAATCATAAACTTCAATCCTCGAACCAAACTAAATTCAAAAATCAAACCCAAGTCAAACCCATATCACCCTTTTGACTTGAAATTGTCAAATGAATTAAAACCCATTTGACTTCAAATCTCTTTCAGAAGGATTTATATTTCAATCATAAATCCATATGTGAGTTCAACCAAACTTGAATCAAGCCTTGATCAAACCAACTAAACCCAATTGGCTCACTTGACCCAAAGTGGCCAATTTGACCTATGTGAACCAAAATTCAATTCAATCCAAATTAAAGTGAATTAATCCAATCAAACTTCATGTTATATTTGTTGATCATCATAGGTTAATCAATTATCATGAATTGGGTCAAACCAAGTCAACCTAGCCCGTCGACCAAGTCAACCCTTTAACTAGCCAAATTACAACCTAAACCAAATTGATTGCAACCAATGGTCAAGTTCACTCTAAATTGATTATTGAACTTGACCAAAGCTTCAATTAAACCCAATTTGACCAATTGGCCAACTAAACTCAACCTAGCCCAATTGACCATGAACCCAACTTGACCTAAAAGGTTAAATCAACCCAAAATCAAATATAAACCAAATTGATAAGAAACAAAGACACAAATCCATTTCAAATGATCAACCAACCCCGAAACAAGCCATAATTCAAGCCAATTTGGTTAATTGGGTCAAATTGGTCAACTTAGCCCAAATTGACCTAAAGGATCAAATTGGCCAAAATTCAAATTAAATCTACATTAAACCAAATTAATTTAAACCAATTGAACCAATATGATCCAAATAGTCATTTGAACTTGACCTAACTCTTGGTTTGATCAAATTTGACCAATTGGTCAACCTAACCCATTTTGACCCGATTTGACCCAAACAATTTAACCCAAATTATACCAAATGAACTTCAAATGACATGAAATTTGGTCCGACTTACTTTTGACTCATTTCAAATTTGCTCAAATCAAATTCAATATCAAATGATCACTTTGCCCTTGGGTCAAGGGCATTCCATGAGAAAAGAAACATTCCCAAGTGATCATTTCTCTTCCTTTGCCACTTGACACTCATCCATTAGTCCACATAGGCACCAAGGACACTGCTTTTCTGACCCAAGGAGTGGTTGGGGCAGCCATAACTCATGGGGAGGTGAAATCACCTCCCCTTGGCTAGGACACCCACTTGTCCTTCATGACAGCCATTTTCCATGCCTTAGCCAATCATAAGGAGCCACCTATGATGATTCTCTTTCATTCCCAACCACCCCAAGCCAAGTGACATGAGTTTGGAACCAAATTTTAAACAAAAAGTGGATTTTAGTTTATTTGAGTTCACTTTTTATTCTAAGGCTTTAGAGGCTGAAGCAAACCCCCATTTTCCTCATTTTCCCAAACCCATTAGCAATCACCCCCACTTCATATTGTAGAGATATACTCCAAAACTAAGTGAATTTTGCCAAGGAAATGGTGATCACTGGAAGAAACTTCATTTCTACATGAAAGCGAGGATCCAAGCTCAGCCCAAGGCTTCTTCCCTCACTCAATAGCTCGCTCGAGTCATCACCGCCACCGAAAATTATCCTCGGTGAGGTAACTTTCAAAAACCATAGCTGGCCTTAAGATCCATCATTATGTGATAATTTTTTCTTCATTTTTAGGAATCTATCCTAGATAATCCCACAATTTTACTTTAAATCATCCAAATTAAAAAATAGAAGTTTTTCGGTGTGAAACGACATGAAAACGAGTCCGTTTGGACAAATTTTCACTTAGAATTTCTCTTTTTACAAAAATACCCCTCTGATTTCACTATTCATTCTCAAACCATCACGTGGTTTGCGGCTCTGATCGCGTGATCGCCCCATAGATCACACGCCGATAATCTCGCCTCGATCGCGCGGATTACCGACAACCGACGGATCGATCGACGGCCCGATCAAACCGGTCCGCCGCCCGTGACTAGTCTTCCCGCCGTTGGTTGACGCGCACCACCACGCCAATCAGTAGTGCCGGCACGATCGTTAATGGGAGCGCATGCCATGCACCGCGATGCTCAATCGCACGGTGTCACATGGCATCGCGTTACCACATCACCGCCGTGTGGTATGCTGACTTTGCTAAGTAGGAAAATCAGAATTTTCTAATTTAAAAAATTACTTTAAATCACATAAAATTTCAAAAATTCATAGAAAATAAAATACTTAGCCAAATATAATAAATACATGTTAGACAAGATTAATTTGAGTTTAATTTGAGTTTTAGTATGAATTAAATTTTATTAATTAAACTAAAAATACATGTTAGACAAGATTAAAAATTTTAGAGATTAAAATAGATGTCAAAATACACTTACCATAAAAATTTCAAGTAAAAATTACCTTTGGATTAAAAGATATTGAGTTTTGGGTGTCAAATGATTTATTTTAATAAAATAAATTAACATAATTCATAAAAATCACTTAAATTAATTGAAACTTCCTAAATTCATAACTAATTATAAAAATAAATCCAAAAAATATAAACTCAGGTTTATCTTAAAGATAATTCAAAAGAGAATCTAATGAAATTATTTCTAATTGGATTTGAATAGTAAATTTATCTTAATTAGTGTTTAAAACTTAATAATCCTAATTACTCCTTAATGAATTCATTAATTAATTCTAAACCTCTCAGGCATATTTAGTGGGATGGCTTCTACCTCCCCTAATTTTCTTGGAATTTATTAATGAGTTAATTAGAAAAATTAATTAATGAACCTATAATCACTCTCCTAATGTAATTAAAGTTAATTAAGCATGTGAACAGTGGTTTAATTACTTGAATAAGATGATTAAAAATTGTTCAAGTGATTAGGAGGTTTATGGAATGATTTTGGGATATTTTTCTTAAGCTATTCCCTAAACCCCCTTTCTTCCTTAAATCCAAATCTAATTAAGGGTTAATCTACTAATGATCTACTTAATTAATCAAATCAAATTCTCAAAACCAAAATTAATCCAGAAACTTAATCAATCCTTCTTGGGTAGATGCTTAGGTGTTCCATAACCTAAGTGGCTTAAGGAAATCATACCTTATCCACATGTGTGGGAAGGGTTATGAAAGTACTTAAATAAACCCTTTAGCTTAATTAATCATTAATTGTGAGACAATTGCATTAGGTACATTTCTTTCCTAGGATGCATTGCTAATTTAAATTCCTTGTGGTTTTATGTCAAACATTGGCTCATAATTATTTGATTAAATATATTCAAGTGGTATAGGTAAGGGGTAATTAATAAACCTAATCTACTCCTTAACCTAACCAAAGCATAAAATTAATCTAATAACCTAAAAATTAAACTAAAATAATACACACATGTGAGAATGTGTAAGGACCAGCAAACCTTCTCACACTTTCCTAATTCAAATCAAACTCAAATAAAAATGAAAGTCTCTTTAAACAACTTTTGATTCTCTTTAAATGATCTTACTTCATAAGATTGCCTTTAAGAATTAATTAGAGCAACTAAAATTACATGCTTACATCACTTTATTTCTTTTCTAGCATGTTAAATGTGTATGTCATATGAAAATCATGCATTCATATTTTTCTAAAATCAAATTCAAAGTGAAATATTTTCTTTATCTCAAATTGTATGTTTTGGCTAAAATAAAAATATGAGTGGCTATTATCACTATTAAATTCAAAACTATTTTCAAAATCTATAAATCAAATACCTAAAACTGAAAGTGTGATACTTATAGTTTATTTATAAGCTTGCATGTGAATATAAAAATTTCTCTTATGTTTGCTTCCTTTCTTTCCTCTTAATATGGATTTGAATAAGATTTACAAAGCGTATAGTTCTTTTAAAAGAACATAACACTTTCTTAAATCTATTCTTATCATCTTCCAATGTATGACTTAAGAAAGATCTTTACACTTACAGATATAAATTACATAACCAAGTCTAAACATAAGTACAAATTTTTGCATCTTTCTTTTCCATTTATTTCTCTTGTACATATGCTTGTATTTAAGGAAAGTGGTACATTAGTCTGGAAAACCCAAAGGTTGCGAGGCTTTAAGTAGCCCTAAGTAGGCCTTGTACCTTACACCCCTGGTTAACAATGACGTCGTACTCACTTATGCCTTTCATACATACATGTGTGCATATGAAAAGTGGATAAGAAAATCTCTTTTCTACTTAATCAACATCATGCATCATAAAGCATTCAAATTTTCTTAAGTAACTCACTTACATTCTCTTTCCATGCATTTCTTTTTGTACATGCACATGTATTTAAGAGAAGTGGTATATTAGTCTGGACAACACTGGGGTTGTGAAGCTTTAAGTAGCCCTAAGTAGGACTTGTACCTTACACCCCTAGTTAACAATATCGTCGTACTCACTTATATCTTTTATACTTGTAAATGTTCATATGAAAAAGATGGATAAAAGAATCACTCTCTTCTACATAACAAAATCATGCATACATGAAATATTCCAATTTTTCTTAAGCAACCACTCTTAGCATTCATTATTAAGGTGTGTTAAATACTTGCATCGCATGTATAAATATGCTTAAGATTCATTCATGTGCATGACACATATATGGGAAAGAAATAAAATATTGTGTATTTTGTTATAGTAATTCACTTTACTTAATCTTGAAATATCTTTCTTTTTTGAATATGTTTGTTTCGAGAAAATCTAAACTTAGGTTTAATTAAAATGCATAATAAAATATTCACTAAATAAAACTAAACATGAATCCACTTTAAAAATTACTTAAGGTAAGAAAAAAAAAGAGAAGTTTTCTTCTCTTTTCCTTCTCTTTAAAACTTAGTAATTAATTATAGGATTCATTTAAGCCAAATCAAAATATATAATAAAATTAACCCATATCAACTAAACAACTTAAATAAGACCACCATTCTAACTTGAACATTTTCACACTTGGAAAATACTAACCTTAAAGCTTACCTAAGCATACCACATAAACCTTAAATGGCACACATATTAAGCTAAGTCACCACTTCTAGTCCTATGTTAGGGTAGTGCATGGTTTGATGTTTGCTTTTATTTTGTGATGTTTTAGTCTGGACGTCAGGGTGTATATGCATAGAATGAATGGTAGGACGATTTAGTCTAATCATTGTCTTCTGTAGGGTATTGTGCTTAAAGGGCGCTTTGATAAAAATATAACTGCTTTTGCTATGCAGGTTGCTTATACCCTTAAGAATAATCTGAAATAGGCGAGGTGGACTTGGTTACCTATGTGTGGGGTGTTAAGTCCAGTTTGTTTATATACATGCTTGGGAATGTGTGATTTGTTAGCTAATCTTTGTTTTGCAAGTTTTAGTTAGATTTACTTTTTCTTTTTCATGTAATTTTACAATTAGGATTTTGGAATGATTGTTATGGGGGATTAGGATGAGCATTGGTTATAAGATTATATCTTATGTACCATGTGAAGCCTTCAGAGTATCCACATCCCAACCATCCAAAAGAAGAAACCAAAAGAAGAAAGAAGAAATAAAGAATGAAGACCCCGGTGACATGAATTCTTTGCTTAATTATAATTAATTAATTTGTAATCTGGGTTGTATAAGGGTAGAGCTCGGCTACCCAATTTGTTTTTAGGTTTGTGAGGTGGTGCCCGACCACACTTGGCCTTTTATTCTTTTGCGTTAGCTTTATAAAATGTTTGATATTTTGTTTAGCTTATGCATTAGAAATGACATGTTTTTCTAGTTTTTTCTTACTTTGATGTATGGCTTGGATGACGATTAGGCTCTTAGAAAAAAATAAATCTTCCACCAAATTAATCAATTCAAAATTAAAATAAACAACTCATAACCTCATTTAAACCCTAACTTAAAATCAAGATAAAAAAATTAACAACCCTTTAGCTGGATGAGTATTTCTTTTATAACATCATGCACAAAAATATATTATTTTACTCTATTGACCTCCACATACGTGTCATAAGTCTACAAGCAGTCAAATTTGACTTCAAAAGCGCGGTGCAAATCGGCTTAAAATGGACGGCATCACCGAAAATGGTCGAAACGACTCGATGAACGACTTGCCGGTTTTGTAGGATGTTGAAATTGATTGAAATATAAATATTTCAAAATCTAATGATCAATCAATTAAGCACTCAAGCTATCAATGTGTCGACACACATATCAAAGTCGGGAAGCTGCGATGATGTTCGAATGACCTTCATTCATAAAATTGATTATGTCGTCGACTTTGAAACATCAAAAACTATCAAATGAGATTGTTCAGGCTTAATTAGGATTAGTCTGTGCAAATATCGAATAATCAGCAGTGGCAGCACGCAAATCTAGACTAAAATGCACAGGATGTCTCTGAAAATGGTCAAAATAACCTCAATCGATGAACAGACTTTGCCATCGCATTTAAAATGTCAAAATTAGTTAGGATATAAATATTGCATAACTTAATGATCAACTGATCGAGCGCTCAAGTTGTCAACATGCTTGCACGCATATTAAACTCAAGAGTCACCGATGCAAGTCAAACAATCTTCGTTCATAAAATTAATCATGTCATTGGCTTCGAAACATCAAAATCTTTCAAATGAGACTGTTCGTATGCAATTCAGACGAGTCTGTGCAAATGTCGAATGATTTGAAATGACAACATGCAAATCGAGGCTGAAACAAACTAGATGTCACCAAAATAATCTCAAATGACCTCCGATTGATGAACGAACTTTTCCATTGGTTCAAAATGTCAAAACTAGTTAGAATATAAATATTGCACAACTTAATGATCAACAGATCAAGCGCTCGAGTCGTCAACGTGCCTGCACATATATTGAGATCAAGAGACACCGGTGAGGATCAAATAACCTCTGTTCATGAAATTGATCATGCCATTGGTTTCAAAATATCGAAATCTATCAAGTAAGACTATTTGCACTCAATTCGAATGAGTATGCATGAAAATCGAAGAAAGCGAGGTCATTTGAGATTTAAATTTAACATCGATCAACCAAATTTACTCGATCAAAACCACTATCATCGCATTAATAAATGGAATTATCTTAAATTGATATATATTGACTATGTACATTTATCGGCGCAAAATTCACATTAAAACCATTTAATCAATTTAATAAATTATTTATAAGTCCCTAAATTACCCCTCACGCAACAACTGTTCCCCCCATTTTATTTTTCAATTTTTCTGATAAACCAAAAAAAGAAAGAAAATAATGGTTTCTCTCCTCTCTCCCCATTTTCCCATGTTACTCTCCCCTTCCTGCATTCGCATTCCCTCCCATGTTGGAGACTCCTGTTGCACAGGTAAAAATCAGTGATTCTCCCTCTAAATCTCTCTATTGTCCAACACTCCGGTGGAATCGCACACCCCACGCTCTGGTGCGATCCCGCTGCTAGCCTACCGGTGCATCTCCCACTACCACAAATCTCGCCCAAAACCCTCCGCGTTCCGCCGCTCCTCTAGCCTACAAAACAGCGGCCCGAGTCCCGTTCTCCGCAACCAAGCCTGCCAGCAGCCGTGTCAGGCACGACTATCCTGTCTGTGTGGGGACTATCCTGTGTTTCCTCTCACCATGCGATCCCTCCTCTCTCCGCTCCACTGCACCTTCCACCGAAACTGCTCAGCACTGGCTGTACCGCGTCCGAACCTGCGTGTCCTGTTCAGCCACCGCCAACCCAATCTCGCCGCGTGATCCTGCCGCCGGCCCACTCTCCTATTCTACTGCAATCACCTGCAAAACTAATCTGGCCCGTTGTCCGTAGCCAGTCCACAAAACCAATTCCACTCCAACCCATTCTAGCCTTCAAACCCGCAGCCTATAACCTTCATGCACTTTCCCATTTTGCCTCCACAATCAAGGGAAGAACATCGAGAAAGAATTTTCTTTCATTTTATCGTGATTCTCAGATAACCCGTCATTTTCACCTCATCGCAATCAACATCATCTTTCTTTTGGTTTCCAGACTCTCACTTTACCCTTCCACTCTTCTCTTCCCCGCAAACCGAGGAAGATCATCTTCAAGAGGCGAATTCTTCCTTCGGTTTCCGGCATCGCACTCCTCCCTTTAGCCTCCCATTTTCTCTTCACAGCAAATTAGGGAAGAACATCATCAAGAGGTAAATTCTTCTTTTGATTTTTGGCGTCGCACTCCTTGCATTATATTCTCAATTGCATACCTAACCCCGTTCCTTCACCGAGCATTGTAGCACGCAGAAAATGCGTCAGAACATGTGTGATCTTTAAATGTGAATATATATACACGCTTGTATTTATTTGCAGGTTTGAAGACCTCGTTGTGCTCAAGAGGGCGATGAGATAAAAAATAGGTTGTGGTGATGCAAGACACCGCTAGCTATGCTCAAAAGGGTGTACTGAGTAAGCCAACACTCGTTAGATGTTACTTTCCTTAGATAAAATTACCAAAAAATTTTAATTCTAAACTTAAAAAAAAAGGGGAATGAATATATATATCAGTCTCTTTCTTTGCTGAGGCTCAAGAGAGCATGACAAGATAAAATTGGCGTGTGTCATACCGCTACGAGGGTATACCGAGTAAAAACACGCAGCCTTACATGAGATGAGGAGGTGTGAATCAAATCTTTTGACTTAGAAAAAAGGGGAGAGTAAAATGAACTGACTTAAGAATCCTAAGTAGGGAAACTTGTAGGTAATTTTAAACTAAAAGTGTCAAAAAAAAGGGGAAAGTAAAATGACATATGACAAACATAAAAGTAAAATAAAATAAAAAGAAAGGTGAAAAGCACTTACAAAATCTATCTAAGAAAAGTTGCCCACTAAAGTTCCTAACCACTCCCTTTCAAATGTCCTAACTCTAACCTTTCAAACAAATAGAATAGAATAGAAGACTCCCTCTTAGTATTATTTATAAAAATTAGAAGAGGTAGTGAGTGGGTTGTTTTCAAAAGAAAAAGAGGGGGAAAAATGAATGTGGAAAAATTTGAATAAAAGAGGGAAAAAAATGAATGTGGAAAATTTGAATAAAAGAGGGGGGAAAATAAATGTGGGAGAGTTCAAAAGAAAAAAAAAAGAGGGGGAAAAATAATTGTAGGAGATTTCTCAAAAAAAAAGAGGGGGAAAATGAGAATTACTTCAAGGAGTAAATCTTCTCCTCAAGATAACAAATTAAAATTTTCCTTTGAATCTATAACTCCAAAATGCCTTACAAAAATCATAAGGCCTCTTTTAATAAAAATTAAAAAAATTTCATTCTAATTATGATTTTAAAAATCAATGAAATTACTGATTATGTGAAATTATCTAAGCTATGAATTCCTGCATGTGCTCAAATATAGAGATTTCAAGTGCAAATTTTAATGTCTGAAAAGGCTGCGCAGGCTAAAATTGGAATATACTAAATATTAATCTGAAAATCTAATAAGATATTATATCAATTTATAATGCCTTCTTCACCACCGGATCTGCAACCCTTTGTACAAGGCGAAGGCATACTAAATCCGCCTATAAAAAATCATAAGGCTTCCTTTAATCAAAATTTAAGGAACTTCATTCTAAACTATGATTTCCAAAATCAACTAATAACTAATTAGTGAAATTATCTATATAAATTCTGTATGCATAGATTTCAAGTATAAATTTTAATGTCTAAAAAGGCTGCGCAGGTTAAATTGGAATAAAAAAATGAAAATACAAAATTAATCTCATAATTCAAACACAAAATTACCTAAAATTATTATAAACTCATATGGGCCCCGACACTATATTGAATGCTTAAATTCAAGTGTCTGAGGATGTTGCATGGGTTATTTCTCGGTTTAGTCTTAAGACTGGGTCCAGGCTAACAAAACCTAAAAATCCATACTAAGAGTTTCAAATCAGTGAAATATCTGAAAAACTGATTATGTCGGGTGATTGTAGATCTAATCCTCTATTAGTAGCTAAATAGAGTTGACAGGATTTAAAGCTCTCCAACATATTCTAATTAATCAATTTTTAAGTAGCAATCTGAAACTGCTTAAATGGAATTCTATCATTAAAAACTTAAATCAAACTCAATCTATCCACCTTCCGCAACTGTTTGTCGGGGGTGACAAATTAAGAAAACTCTAGCTCATAAAGGAGCAATGTTAAATCAAGTGTTCAGCTATGTTCACTCTCAATCAATCCCATGCCAGTAAGGATGTCTTTTTGACCACGGATTGGATAGTCTCGCACATGAAGCGTTATGACCGAGTCCTCATCGAGTGGCCCCAAGTGCTCTATTATATTACGATCATGACCATAGCCCGTATGCTCCCCAATGGCTCTGCCCTTTGAGTTGTGAACCATAGGGTATACTTGATAGGGAAAATAGCCCTCTGTCAGCTAAAGCAGACTTAAGATTGTCTCCTTAGACAAACACCACCCCAGGTCTTCAAGGATTTCTTGGACGATGTAACCCATGTGTTGCTGATGAGGATCCTTCTATCAGGTTGGGTCGACTACCTCCTCTGACTAAGTAGGGACCGGACGCCGGATGAGAACCATGGGATCTAGATCGGGAATGTCATCATTCCCTTAACCATCCGGTTTAAGCTGAAATGATAAATTTATAATCTAAATTCTAAAAATCCATATGTTGCTACTATATGCTATGCATTTAACGACCTAATGACTAACCTTAATCGAAAGTTCTCTCTCACTTATTGGAAGGGGTAATTAACTATAGGGGCTTGTGCCTATAGGAAACCTCGAACCAGATCTAAAGTTCTCACCAAATGAGGGTGAAATCTTTGGGTAGTGTCTTATCTACTATCCCATCTGCCTTTGAAAATTACACTGACACTTCAAATCATACTCTCTTCAATTCAAATTCAATAACTTTGTCGAGAGATTGATGGCAAATTTTCAAAGTCCACAGATTTCTGGAGACTCCGCTGGGGATAGGATTCTCTTCCTAGTCATATAATATAGTATTTTTTTTAAAAATTCAAAACAAAAAAGATGGTTTAAGTGAGAAATAAATTCAATATGAGGCTCTATGTAGAATGAATCATTTCGTAGAGTATATCTTTATTACCATTATTTGTTCTGTTGTACCTCTGCATCTTGAAAGTATGGGGTGAAATAATAATTGCTAATTACTAATCCCCATCTTTCAATTTTACAGAAATGGATCTACAAAGCACTCCTTTCACCATTCAGCTAAGTCATGGTGCGAACATCTGCCTAACAAATGTCATCATCAACAAGGTGATGTTGGGCCTACCATTCAATTTGGTAGCTTGAATTTCCCACCTATCATAGTTGTAACTCCTGAAGTACCCACCTGTGGTACATTCATCCGAGGCCATGCTGGAAGGCCTCAAGTTACTGAAACTCCTACTAGCCAGGTGCGCCGACTAGTTCAACAACCAACCACTGTCAAGGAGTTCTCTCCCGATAGAGAACTTCAATTTTCAAAAGGCTAGGTCAATCTGAAACCCCCGTGATGAAAAGAATCGTCAATGGGAAAACTGTGTCTTTAATTTCTCATGGTACAGCTGCTGTACAGATTGAACCTCTTATACCTGGAAAGCATGATCATGAAGCTTCCTCATCAGGAAGCAAGTTAACTAGAAGACAGAAGAAGGAGAAATGCTGAGCAGAGGGCTCAGTAGATCCCCTTTGAACGACCTAGTGAACAAATGATACTACTGCCAGAACTGAGTATTCCTACCCACAACAACTTTGATAATTTAAAGTGGGTAAAGAGGAATAGCTCTACTGGCAAAATAAGCAATCTTCCTGGAACCAACCACGTCAAGCTCCACCATCACAGAGAAGATAGCCTAAAACACTATCTACCATGATATATAAAGTTCTCGAAGTAGCTAAGAACAAAGGCCTAATGAAAAGAATATTTTAGAGGCCTATGGTGATGGAAAATATCGAAGCTCCACCAAGAAAGTTGTCATCTCTTCTGGTAACTGGCCAACCAGCCCAGTACGCTTCGCATGGTGAGCATCGAAACATGACACTTGGACCGTGTGTCCAAGAATCTGCTGTCGAAAGGTCTCGACGAAAGGATAAGCAAATATGGAGGCCAAGGCCTCGTAATGAAACTTTGAGTAATATAAGAGGTGTGACATCTGATACATATACTCAAAAATTTGCCTCAAAAGCAACTCATCATAAGTGGATACCCAAAAGAAAGGATATCACTAATGAAAGATATGATGGTCAACTCTATGAAGAATCCTCTAGGGGATCCCACCATCGATCAGTTTCACCCCTACAAGAGAAGGTTGACGTTGATCGTGGTCCTTTAATAGAAGAAGTGATTGTTCCGCACATTGAACCAGAGATCCACTAGAAACGTCGATAAAAATTTGTGTGTAAGAAGAAAATAATGAAGAAGATTCTATGGAAGTGGAAGTTCTCTATATGGTCGGAGATATAGATGAACTCTCCGCTCAGCACCATCAGTAGTAACGCGAACTCAGGAAACCTGAACCTAAATTTGACATTTATAAAGAAGAGTCTTCACAGAAGCAAATAAAGGATGGATCTTTGATCTTTGCTGAAGATAAAGAAGAAGAGGACCAAAATGAGAAAGATATCATGGGTGTCAAAGCTATCTATATGGTTGAACCAGAAAATGATCAGCCTGGTACACGCTTTTATAATCAACGTCGTCGTTAAGCCCTATCAATAGCTGCCCCTATAGATGCACAAGGAGAAGGGCAGTCAAGTTCTTCCCTTAAAAATGAGCAGGGAGTAGAACAACAATAAGAAATAGAAGAAGAACAAAAGGCTTGTACTGATTGACGCCATGACACTAGCTAGAGAGCAAAGAGAAATGCAACATCAAATGGAGGTTAAAGATAAAGAGATTGCACAACTTGGTACCAAAATGAATGATATGATGGTACAAATGAACATCATGATGGATATGTTGCAGAAGAATACCACATCAAGTGCAGCACATGTTTTATCTGCTAATCAACAGGTAGCTAATAATACAACTTCTATACCACCAGCCACTATGGTACCTCAAGCTCCTACAGTACATGCTACGCATGAAGCAATGAATAAAGTTAACTCATTATCTCTCCAGCCAACAATTCAAAAGACACTTGGAACAGTAATAAGCCGCTAGAAATAATAATCAATGAAAAGATAAAGGCGCCATAGCCTCAACAGTCGAAAGGTGAGTAAGGGTCGCCCTTACCCAGCTAAATATGACCAAGTGTCATACCCGAAAGGTTATTCAGTGTTAAAATTTAATACTTTTAGTGGACTTAGTAATCCAAAGCAACATCTGGCCCAATTTAAGGCTACTTGTGGTAACATAGAAGGGAATGATGCACTACTTTTCCATCAATTCATCGAATTGACCTCAGTCGCTTTCGAATGGTATGCAGAATTGTCAAATGATTCAGTTAAAACATTTGCTGAATTAGAGACCATATTTGTGAAGAGATTCACCAGTGCAATCGATAAAATCACAATTGCTGACATTGCCTTGCTGAAAAGGAGGAAAGATGAGTCAGTGACAAAATTCATAAGTCGTTGGCGCAACCTAAGTATAAAGTGTGAGCAATAATTGGAAGAAGAACATGCAATTCTAATAATAATATGGATGATAAAATGGCACCATTTTATGCATGCATCGACAAAATCATTCCGTGATTTGCTCGATGGATGGCTAAATTCAAAAAGTTGAATCGCTCTAAGTCTAAAGTCTATGCAGATAAAGCAAAGAGAAACAAACCTTTAGACTCAAGAAGAAACAAAATTCATGCCGCTTCCTATAGCTCAAATGGCAAAAATGGGTGATATACAATGTGGATAAAAGAAAGCAGCTAGTGTAAAATGATGATAAGGGTAAAAAAGCCTGCTTATTCTAATCCATGGCCAAAATTGGTATTAGGAGGTAATGACAAACCTTAGACTTTTCCAAGTGGTGGGGAGCGTCCAAGAGATGATGAGCGAATGCGGTCATCTCTTAAGGAAAATATGAATAAAGAATATTCCTTTAGAAAGGACAATGTGGCTAAATTATTTTGGCAAGCAGTCAAAGTCATTCTATAGTTACCAGAAATTTAAAGGCCCAAAGAAGCTGATCAAGTCAATAATCCAAACTACTGTCCCTATCATCGGATGAATAGTCACCCTATTGAAGATTATTATGTCTTCAAGATTGGCTAGAAATGAAGTCTCGATGAGGTGAATTTACACTATCCGATAGTTTTCTAGTCAACCCAAAAAGAGAGTCTACAATGATGATTACGTCCTCTTTCATACCATCCAACGCAAAGATAAATAGAAGGAGAAATCAGTTCGTGATCAAGAATGACAAACAAGAGTCTCCAAAAGAGAAAATGCTAAAGTAAAAAAGACGCCCTAGTGTTAAGTGAAAATCACTACTTGAACCTATATTGACTAAGAGAGATGCCTAAACCAAGTATTTGGGCTTCAATGATTCTCGATAAGGCTACTTCCACAAAGATGAGAAGCGATACTAAATAATTGTCTCATAAATCAAAGAAGCTGGCCAAGTAAAGGAAGATCAAGAAGAGAACTTCAACTCAAAAGATCTTTAACAATCTAGAGGAGTATAACCAGCCAGCAAGACAGCCATTTAGGCTTGCAGACTTCATGCCTAAACTTCACATTATTGAATCAGATGAAGAAGATAATGGTGAAACTTGTCCAGTAGGGACATGTCGAATCATCTACGTGATTTCAGATGTTCTTCAACATCGGTTACTCTGAAATGACAAGGGTAGTCAGACAAACTCGACCAACTCATCAAATTTTTTATCAGAAAAGTAAGAAGAGCTTGAGGAACTAATGTCTGAATTTTGTTTAATGACTCAACAAGACAATAATGGTTCAGATGAAGATCTATGTTTTCCCGACTGAGAAGAGTCAAACTCATCGATATCATCACGTATGGATGTATGACGTTGAAAAATGAGTCTAACCCTTTTAGACAATCTTCTAGAATAAGAAGAAAAATTGAAGAAACTACCTCTTCAGAAGAATCTGAGCGAGACAAAGTCATTCAAGTTCAATTGAGAAGTGGTAAAGTCTTACCACCTTCATCAAAGAAGGGAAATGTAAATAAAGATAAAGGCAAACAAATTGAATTCAATGAAGATATCATTCCCATAAATCCTAGAATGAAGTCTAAATCAAGCGAGAAGATAGATTATAATATTATGTCATACTTGAGAAAGATCTCAGCATAATTATGTGTATGAGGCTCTCTTAATGTCAAAAGACCTCCGAGAAACTTTGATACAGGCTCTCAAAGATCTGGAGAGTTATGAAGCTTACTTTGCTAAAAAAATGCATGACTAAAGCATTGTAAACTCAAGATCACCCAGTAATCACATTTTCTAAAGAAGATCTTATGTTGGGAACAGTATATCACATCCATCCTCTTTATGTTATTGCAGAGAGTGATGGCATCTCGATCAGCCGAATGTTGATTGATCTAAGTTCTTCTATCAATCTTATGAGTCTAAAGATATTAAGAGGATTATTACTCAATATCCAACATCTTGGGAAAGATAAGTTGATGGTTCATGGTTTCAATGAAAAAAGGCAGAAAACTCTGGGTTCTTTTATTCTCTCACTCAAGTTTAGCGATTTATATACAGAAGCCAAGTTTCATGTAATCGATGCTGATACATCATTTAGAGCTCTCTTGGGCCGACCGTGGCTACATGAGTATGGCATGGTCCCATCAACTATGCATCAATGTATGAAGTAACTGAAAGATGGAGAAAAATTCAAAATTCTTGGTAACCTACAACCATTCTATGTCAATGAAGCAAAGATCTATGAAGATGCAAAATATTTCATCCTCAAAGAGCCTAAGCTAACAGAGCCTCTTGAAGCGGTAGCATCCACTTCAGGAATTAAAAAGTAATTTCATAAGGTGAAAGAGAAGAAGCAAAGTGGAAGAAAGATTATAATGCCGACTCTCCCTAAAGTACTTGATTCTGCACCTAAGTCAGGAAAATCAGTTCCTCATTTGGGAAGTGTCATAGAAGAAGAAGAATATATTACTATCAAACCTAAGGGAACTTATAAGCTTTCAAGAAAGAAAAAGTATGAAATAAGTGATTCTGATTCAGACTATGATTTTGAATCTACTTATGAAAATAGAGTTCAGATGATTGCATCAAGGAGGATAGCTCACTTGGTAGAGTCAGATGTCTCACTCAAAATTACTCATCCTCGCCTTCAAAGAAAACCTCCACTGAGGTTCATAATATTAAAGAATTGATAACATTCTATGTGTCGTCGTTGAGTGAGAGTGGAAAAATAGGAACTCTATTTTATAAATTTGAAGAGTTTGAGGCTCAAGATTTTGAACAGCCTACTTAACACAAAAACTCTGATTAGATAGTGCTAATAAGAATACCAATATATTATCCACAAAAATTGCGAAGAATGATGCATAAGCTTGGAATTCATATTGGAACTACTAAACATAGGACTCAAATCTTTAACAAGATGTGGAGCCAAAGAAGTCCTCAATCAGAAGTGTGAGTTTATCACTAAAGGTCTGGGTTCATCCCTAAATCTCATCAAGATAGAGTCTGTTATAATATAATAGAAGCTGATATCAAGAGTCTTAGTGATGAAGAGGATGATTCCCATGAAATTCTACTTAAAGATGGTGAAGAAGAGGAAGCCAAGCCCACACCTGAAGAACTTGAAGATGGTGGACAAATAACTACTATGGATGAACTTAAAGAAGTCAACCTAGAGAGGATGATCCCCATCCAACTTTAATTGCCTTTCACGATGAGAAAGTTGAAGAGCTAAAAATACTTTGTGAATTGATTGCTTTGCCTGGACATATTCTGAAATGTCAGGCTTATCTCCTGATGTAGCAGTTCATAAACTAACTATTAAACCAGATGCGATGCTTGTTTAACAAGCTCCTAGACAAATGAGATTGGAGATTGAAGAACAAGTAATTGCAGAAACTAAAAAGCTGATTGAAGCAGATTTTATTCGAGAGGAGAAGTATGCATATTGGATAGCTAACATTGTCCCAATGAAGAAGAAGAATGGTCAAATCTATCTCTGCATTGACTTTCAGGACCTAAATATGGCATGCCCAAAAGATGAATTTTCGCTTCCAATATCAGAACTACTAGTGGACAACACTTCAAACTATGACATATTCTCATTCATGGACGGATCGTCAGGATACAACCAAATCAAAATGACACCTGAAGATGAAAAGCATACATCATTCAGAACACCTATCAACATCTATTGCTACACGATCATGCCCTTTAGCTTGAAAAATGCTGGAGCTACATACCAAAGTGTCATGACGAGTATTTTTGATGGGTTGATTCATCAAAAGGTGGAATGTTATGTTGACGATCTGGTGGTAAAGAGCTTAAACTGTGAAAACCACTTTGAAGATTTGAGAATTGTATTGGAGAGAATCAGAAAATATAATCTCAAGATGAATCCTCTAAAATGTGCATTTGGGGTATCCTTTAAAAAATTCTTTGGGTACATTGTACGTTACAGAGGAATTGAAATCGATCCTGCTAAAATCAAGGCAATCGTGGAGATGTCTCCACCAAAGAGTTTACGTCAGCTCCATTCTTTATAAGGACAGCTTGCATTCATCCATCAATTTATATCAAATTTATCAGGATGCTGTCAACTATTTGTAAGGTTGATGAAGAAGGATGCTCCTTTCAAGTGGGACAAGGAGTGTCAAGAATCCTTCAATAGCATTAAAAGCTACCTATTAAATTCACTAATCCTTACAGCGCCTATTCCTGAGAAGCCCCTCATTCTATACACAGCTGCATTAGAAGAGTCTGTCGGGGCATTGTTAGCATAACACAATGAAGAAAGTAAAGAGAATGCTCATTATTATATCAATCGAAGATTAATAGAAGTGAGATACTCTCCGATAAAGAAGCACTGTTTGGCACTGATCTTTGTAGTCTAAAAGCTCTGTCACTATATGTTATCTCACAAGATTACCCTCATCTCAACGATCGATCCGCTGAAGTACTTGATGACAAGACCAGCATTGACAGGTCACTTAGCAAGATGGGAAGTATTTCTTTTACAATTTGATATCACATATGTTTCACAGAAAGCAATGAAGGGACAAGTCTTAGCAGATTTTCTAGCTGCACATCCCATCCCTGCGGACTCTTCTCTTAATGATGATTTGTCCGATGAGCAAATTATGCTCATTCATGAAAGAGAAAAATCACAAATTTGAAAAATATACTTTGATGGAGCTTCATCGATCAAACAAGTCCAACATATAAATTTCCCAAGAGCAAGAGCAGGAATCAGCATAGTCTTCATAACACCAGAAGAAGGGATACTGAGAAAATCATATGAATTGACCGAGCTAAGAACTAATAATGATGCTAAATATGAAGCATTAGTGGCAAGTCTTGAAGAAGCTATTTTAATACACATTCAGAACTTACATATTTTTGGTGATTCTCAGCTTATTATAAATCAAGTTCTTGGCATCTATAGAATTAACAAGCTTGAGTTAGCTTTCTATCACAAGCGAGTTTTTGAGCTTATGAAGCAGATACCAAATAACACACTAACTCGAGTCTCTCAATACGAGAATAGCAAAGTCAATTGCTTGGCAAAATTAGCTAAGAAAATGGCAAGTATGAATGGTGATTATGTCATGATCGGCATATTTACTCGACGAGTTCTAGAGCTAGCAAAGTATCAATCCCCATAGGTAGAGGGGTTATCAAATTTGACCTAGCAGGATGTGACTTAGGTTGCTTCTCATACTCCCCAAAATCAATAAGAAGTTGTATCAAGAAGAGCTAAGAATGACATTGCCTTAGAAAAGTAGTGTGAAGCCTTTGTTGTAGAAGAGTCACATGATTGGAGGCAAGCCTTCATTGATTACTTTAAAAAGGCAAATTACCAAGTAATAAATCACATGTAGCTCAAATCGAGAAGAGATTGCTACGCTATGCTTTCATCAACAACACTTTATACCGTAGATCCTTTGAATAAATGTGGCTATGATGTCTAGATGTAAATGACGCTAACAAAGTGATGGTTGAAGTTCATGAAGGACTTTGTGGTGCACATCAGTCAAGTCCCAAGATGGCAGTAAAGATCAAAAGGATGGGCTATTATTGGTCTTCTATAGTGAGAGATTGCATTAATCTTGTTGAGAAGTGTGATGAGTGTCAAGTACATGAGAATCTTATCCATCAACCTCAAAATTCATTACACAATAGCATCGATTGAATGTTGGTACAGATGTAATTGGACCAATTGATCCACCGTCGTCTAGACATCGCTTCATCCTAACGATTATTTCTAAGTAAGTGGCTACCCCATTTAAAGAAGTTACTGTCGATCGAGCGATTAACTTCTTTATGCATAATGTGGTCTATAGATTTTGAGTATCACGCCGAATAATTTTTGATAATGGCACAACTTTCAAAAGTGTAAAGATTTATAGATTCATTGATCGACACAAAATTGATTGGCGATACTCTTCAATATATAATCCAAGAGCAAATGGTTTGGTAGAGGCTTTCAACAAGACATTAGTCAAGCTGCTCAAGAAGATTCTCACTAAAAATAAAATTGAATGGCATACCAAGCTAATAGAGGCTCTATATGTCAACTACTACAATAAAAGCTCCTTATTCATTAGTATTTAGAACTAAAGCAGTTCTTCCGCTCGAAGTTGAGTTGCCTTCGCTTCGAGTAACCATCCAATATAGTATAATTGAAGATCAAAATGCTCATCTGAGAATGGAAGAACTCAATGCACTTGATGAAGTTAGACTGCAAGCTCATCAAAATCAGTGCATCCCCAAACATTCCAGAAAGGAGAATTAGTTCTGGTGCTGAGAAGACCAATATCCCCAATCGAAAATTCGATGGAAAATTTGAGCCTAACTGGGAAGGCCCTTTTGTCATTAAAAAAATATACCAAAGAGGGGCATACCAACCCATCGACTTAAAGGGTGAAAGACCAATGTCGCTAATTAATGGTTGATACTTGAAAAAGTATTATACGTGACGACCACATTCTCGAAGTACAATAGAAATCCCTTGCAAAATAAGGGGCATTTTTTTTAGTATATCTATTTAGGTTGACATCATGCTTCATGCCGAGATCCCTAAATAAACATACTCCATATGAAGAACTTTTTCGCTAAAATTTCCCTATTACATAGGGGCATTTTTAGATTTTTATATACATATGAAATCAATGTTGTATGTTAAAATCTATTTTAGAGTATATCAATTCAAATATTGATGTAATTGTATTTTCATCTTGAAAATTCTCCTAAATGTACTTTAAAATTCTCCCTGCAAGATAGGGGCATTTTTTTTAGTTTATGTTAAGTTTATTTGAGTTAACATCATGCTATAAGATGAGATCCTCAAAGATATTCTTATTCAGGTTGACATCAAGCTTTTTTAAATCCCGGATATATCCATAATTATTCTTGTTAAGTTGCGAGTCTTCAGAACAAAATGAATCTATTTCTATGCATGAAAGAACAATCCTAAATGTCAAGAAATTTATCTCTCAGATTTGCCAAATTCTGGAGATCAAGTTAGAAGAACTCCCAATCTCGGAAGCTTCAATCAATTAAGTTGGAGAAAAATTAACCTCTACATCCTAAAGTCTAAGACATGGGTGGGTTCTAAAGATCAGACTCAATAAACCCACAAATGGTGAGTTCTTGCTCTCTCCTCTCAAGCAAGAAAAGGTAATGAAAGAGCCCAGTTCATCGGGTCGATGATAAAACCACCAACCTTACAAATTGAAGACTCAGTAGGTTAAAGGTCACTTACCAAATGGTGAGTTGGACGCTCTCCTCACTCAACAAGCCATAAGAAAAGGCGCAATGAAAGAACCCCTTGTCAATGATGAAAGTTGTTCAATCTCAAACATCCAGCTTGTGATTACAAGCCAGATCAAGAGATCTCTACTACTTCATCGATAGATCAAGGCGAGAAATGCTCAATTCGGGGCTACCTCAAATCAATCTATATTACGTAGGTGATATAATTTATTCTCAAATGATCTCAAGCTTTAAGCAGATCAAAGCCAATCTCCTCTCGCAAGTCAGCAGCAGAAAGCCGGGGAGGAAGCAATTGCATAGTTCATACAAAGTCGATGGCCAAACTAAAGGAATTTTATGGTTATTCAGTCTATTAAAGTATACGTTGCTAGATTGATAACTCAACATTGACCCTATATATGTCGAGAGATTGGGTCATCTGTATGCACCCTTCAACGAATCTGTCAAAGCAGCAAGCACAGGGTTCATGGAGTGCATACACTTCCTGACAAGTCAATAGGGACAAATTAGGTCAATCATTCATCAAGTCTGTCAAGCTCAAAGCTAGGACAAAAGGAATTTCAAATTCAATAAATCACGAATAAACCAATTCCCCAGTGGAGTCCTTCATCAAAATAAATAAACTAATTCCTCCATCAAACCCAACCAAGCACGAAACTAGGGAGAGGAAACTCAAATATACAATGACATAAAAAATAGACCTTTAACAAAGCTATTGAAGCATAAAGTAGATGATGTAAGAACTCTTATCTATCCAACAAGTCGATTCTGGCAAATCGGTCAATCCCCGTCATTTAGCATGTCCTGAATAAGGCAGCGTGCTAATGATAAATCCTGTCAAAGCTTTGTAAGCTATTGCAATCAAAGCTAAAATGATCCAAGTTCTATGGCCAGCCCAAATGGTCAACTAGTTTTCAACAAATGTGACTCACTCCATGTGTGAATCACATTTGTTAGGGGGCATTTATTTACCTCACATGTGCCATAAAATCGGTCAAGTCCAGTAATTGACGGACTTGAGCGGCGGTGCGAGCTCAAAATGCCACGGATGTCGCGAAAATAGTTGAAAATGACCTCGATGGAGCGGACTTTCGTTGAGTTCAGAACATCAAAATTGATCAAAATATAAATATTACAAAATCTAACGATCAATCGATTAAGCGCTCGAGCTATCAATATATCGACGCATATCAAAGTCGGGAAGCTACGACGATGTCGACCTCCATTCATGAAATTGATTATGCCATTGGCTTTGAAATATCGAAAACTATTAAATAAGATTATTCGCTTAATTGGATGAGTCTGCAAATAATGTCGGTGCGATCACAAATCGAGTGAAATACCGATGTCTCTAAAAATGGTCAAAACGATCTCCGATTGATGAACAGACTTTATCATTATATTCAAGACATCAAAATTGGTTAGGATATAAATATTACACAACAGCAATGATTAAGCTCAATCGCCGCATGTTTGCATATCGAGTTAGGAGGCACGACGTAAGTCAAACGACCTCTGTTCATAAAATTGATCATGCCATTGGCATCAAAATATTCAAATCTATCAAATGAGATTGTTTACACTCAATTCAGACGAGTATGTGCAAATTTCAAATGATTTGAAATGATAATGTTAAATCGGTTTGAAACAAATCCTCAAATGACCTCATGATGAGCGGACTTTGTCATTACATTAAACAGTGGTGAATATAAAATGCATGATTTGATGACTGATCAGTGCCGATCGTCATCATGCATATTGGTATTAGGAGGCATGAGATAAATGACCTCATTCATGAAATTGATCCGCGTCATTGGCTTCAAAATATCAAAATCTATCAAGTAAGATTATTCTCAATTTGAGTCTGCGTGAAAATTGAGTTGTGAAGTGGCGATCTCATTTGAGATGAAATTGATTGATTTGTGATCAATCAAATTTTCTCCGTCGCGAAATGGATTTGTGATTTTCTTATTAATTATATATATATATGATTTGTGCTTTATCGGCGTGATCCATATTAAAACTATTTAATCAATTTAAAAAATTATTTAGAAATCTCTAAATTACCCCTTCACGCAGCAAACGTTCCCCCCATTTTACTTTTTAGTGTTTCTGATAAACTAAAAAAAGGAGAAAAAAATGATTCCTCTCCTCACTCCCCGTTTTCCCACGTTACTCTCCTTCCGGCATTCGCATTCCCTCCCATGTTGGAGACTCCTCACAGGTAAATTGGTGATTCTCCTCTAAATCTCTCTGTTTGTCCACTTCTCTGCGTCTTGTTCCATCATCTCCTGAAACCCTCTGTCCTCTGGCCAAAACTATATCCTGTCTTATTACTTCACATTCCACCTGCATCAATCCTCCTGTTCCTGCCAGCTTTCATCGATGCCTCTCCTTCATCTTTCTCCTTCTTGTGCCCACCAGTGCACTCGTTCTCCACCACCGTGGCCGTGAACTCACCGCTTTGGCCTCATTTTCCAGCATACCGGAAGAACGTCGTCAAGGAGAATTCTTCTTTTTTCAGCGTCTCCACATAACTCGTCAATTTTTTTCTGCCACGATGGAAGAACATCATGAGAATTCTACTTTCGATTTTTTGCTCTCTCTTTTGCCTTCCTCTTGCGCATACCGGGGAAGAACATCATCAAGAGGTGAATTCTTCCTTCGGTTTCCAGCATCGCACTCCTTGCTTTAGCCTTCCCACTTTCACTTCACCACAAATCGAGGAAGAACATCGTCAAGAGGCGGATTCTTCTTTTGATTTTCAGCGTCGTACTCCTTGCATTACATACCTAACCCCATTCCTTTGCCGAGCATTGCAGCGCGCCGAAAATGTGACAGAATATGTGTGATCTATGAATGTGAATATATATACATGCTTGTGTTTATTTCTAGGTTTGAAGACTTTGTTATGCTTAAGAGGGTGTGATGAGATGAAAAATAGGCTGTGGTGTCATAAAACACCGCTCGCTATGCTCAAGAGGCGTCGAGTAAACCTCGTTAGATGTCCTCCCAGGCAATCGCTAAAATTTTGTCTAATTTCTAGACTTAAAAAAAAAATGAATATATATTGTATTTGTCTTCTTTCGTTTGAAGGCCAGCCTGTTCTCAAGAGACGCGATAAGATGAAAAATTCGGTGTGCTAGACACTATATCTCATAGAGCATCAGTAAAAAACACCCAGTCTGACCTACACCTGGGATGACGTCGAGAGGCTGCCAAAATTGTGTCAGATCTTTTGACTTAGAAAAAAGGGGAGAGTAAAATGAACTGACTTAAGAATGCTAAGTAGGGAAAGTTGCAGCTAATTTTAAACTAAAAATGTCAAACAAAAAAAGGGGAAAAGTAAAATGACATATGACAAACATAAAAGTAAAACGAAATAAAAAAGAAGGGTGAAAAGCACTTACAAAATCTATCTAAGCAAAGTTAAAAGCCACTAAAATTTCTAACCAGTCCCTTTCAAATGTTCTAACTCCAACCTTTCAAACAAATAGAATAGAATAGGAGACTCCTTCTTGGCCTTATTTATAAATTAGAAGAGGTATTGAGTGGGTTATTTTCAAAAGAAAAAGAGGGGGAAAAATGAATGTGAGAAAATTTGAATAAAAGAGGGGGGAAAATAAATGTGGGAGAGTTCAAAAGAAAAAAAGAGGGGGAAAAATAAATGTGGGAGAGTTCAAAAGAAAAAAAAAGATGGGGAAAATGAGAATTACTTCTAGGAGTAAATGTTTTTCTCGAGATAACAAATTAAATTATCCTTTGAATCTATAGCTCCAAATGCCTTAAAAAAATCATATGGCCTCTTAATTATAATTTTCAAAATCAATGAAATCACTGATTATGTGAAATTACCTAAGCTATAAATTCCTGCATGTGCTCGGACATATAGATCAAGTACAAATTTTAATGTCTAAAAAGGCTGCGCAAGATAAAAGTGGAATATACTAAATATTAATATGAAAATCTAATAAGATATTAGATCAATTTACAACACCTTCTTCACCACCGGATCTACAACCCTTTGTACAAGCAGATAGAAGGCAATACTAAATACAGTTCTATAAAAATCATAGGGCTTCCTTTAATCAAAATTTAATGAACTTCATTCTAAACTATGATTTTCAAAATCAACGAAATCACTAATTAGGGAAAATTATCTGAGCTATAAATTCTTGTATGTACTCGGACATAAAGATTTTAAGTGCAAATTTTAATGTCTGAAAAGGCTGCACAGGTTAAATTGGAATAAGAAAATAAAAATACAAACTCAATCTCATAATTCAAACACAAAATTACCTAAAATTACTATAAACCCGCATGGGCCCCGACACTATGTTGAATGCTTAAATTCAAGTATATGAGGATGCTGCACGTGTTGTTTCTCGATTTAGTCTTAGGACTAGGTCTGGGTTAACAAAACCTATACTAAGAGTTTCAAATTAGTGAAATATCTGAAAAACTGATTCTATTATGTGACAGTAGATCTAATCCTCTGTTAGCAGCTAAACAGAGTTGACAGGATCTAAAGCTCTCAAATATATTCTAATTAATCAATTTTTAAGTAGCAATATGAAACTGCTTAAATGGAATTCTATCATTAAAAACTTAAATTAAACTCAGTTTATCCACCTTCCGTAATTGTTTGTCGGGGGTAACAAATTAAGAAAACTCTAGCTCACAAAGCCAATGTCAAATCAAGTATTCTACTATGTTCACTCTCAATCAATGTTACGCTAGTAATGATGTGGTCCGTGTCCTTTGACTGCGTAGCTTGGCCAATAGGCTCAACAGATGAAGCAGTTATGACCAGAGTCCTCTGATTGAGTGGTTTGGCCAATAAGGCTCCATTATATTACGATCACGATCGTAGCCCATATGCTCCCCAATGGCTCTGCCCTTTGAGTTGTGAATCATAGGATATACTTGATAAGGCAAATAGCCCTCTGTCAGCTAAGGTAGACTTAAGATTGTCTCTTTAGAAAAACACCATCCCAAGTCTACAAGAATTTCTTGGATAACATAACCCATGTGTTGTTGATGAGGATCCCATCGGTTGGGTTACTACTCCTCTCTAAGTAGACTAGGGACCCTGGGATGGCCAATGGGATCTAGATCGGTCACATCATCATTCTCCCAACCATCTGGTTTAAGCTGAAATGATAAATTTCATAATCTAAATTGTAAAAATCCATATATTGTTAGTATACGCTATGCATTTAGTGACCTAATGACTAGCCTTAATCAAAAGTTTTCTCACTTATTGGTAATTTTATATGCACCTATAAACACTGATCTAAAGTCCCTCACCAAATGAGAAATCTGGTAGTGTATTATCTATTATCTCATCTGCCTTCTGAAAATTACACTGACACTTCAAATCATACTCTCTTCAATTCAAATTCAATAACTTTGTTAAGAGGTTGGTGGAGAATTTTCGGAGCCAACACACTCTTGATTGGAGGTCTTCCATCTTTTCTAGAGAACTTGGCTTAACCTTTAAGAGTCATGGTGGAAACACACCTCCTCCTTCTTGCTGATTTTGGCCCATAATCTTATTTCTCATGCATTAGACATATGAATCCTATAAGCCTAAACAAATGATTGTCCAAAAATGAAAGTAAAAAATGTTATATGTTTTGCATTAGATCTAGGTCATTTTTCATTCCCTTACATGATCTACTCTCTTAGGGAGTGAGTATAAGAACTTAGTCTCTTTCTAAATAAACAATAGCCTAGCTATCTTGCATAAGCATAAAACTTGCCTACATGTATTTAAAATTGTAGGAGGAGTTAGTTGGCGGCCACCCCCAGGCGGTTGTAAGTCCAATAGTTAGGTGGTTTATCCTCTCTTGTGGAGGTAAACCATATGCCCATTTTTGTCTTAGATTTAGGTCGTACCTTGGCCCTCACCAAAACTCTCCAGATTTAAGTTTTGAGATTACTTCTCCTTTCTGTGGGCCATAAGCATAAATCCTCACCTCTTAAGCATTTCCATAACCTTGTATTGAGGAATTATAAGCCCTGAACTTCTAATAAAAATTCAACTCAAATAAATAATTCAATTTCAAGAATGTAAAGCCCAACCATAGGATAGTTTTGGATGTTTACTAGGCTTCCTAGTATCCTAAACATCCCCTACTTACCTCCATTTGACTTCGATAAGAACTCCCTCCTCTTGATCGATCACACTTGATTTACCAAAAATAAACTAATCGATTGATAGCCTTACCTATGAAATCTTTGGAATACGATCATTTACCTTGTCGAGTATTCTGAAATCCCCTTTCTTAGGATGTAATTAACTATGAGGGCTTGCCCTTGTAGGGAACTTAACGAACTCAGTTTAAAATAAATCTTACTTTACTTTTCTATGTAAAGTATGGGAAGAATCTTTAGTACATATGCAGACCCATTGTCCTTAGGAGTTATTATTTAGGTGATTAGGTCCATTATAGGATGGTGACTTCTAACTTTCGAGATAGTACACCTCTCCTCAATGTCATACCCGATCATCATAATAAGAACATCTGTGGATCTATGTGGTGTCCCAACCAAATGGCGTATATTTTTATTTTCATTTATCCTCTTCAAAAGAATAGATGAAGGCAGAAATATTTCACCATAATACATTCTGAGTGTATTCCTAACCTCAGTTTCAAACACCTCGAAGCATGTATGAGTATTTTATGAAATGAATAAGCAATTATATATACAAGCAATTGAAACCCGCATGGGCCCCGATACTTTGCTGAATTCTTAAACTTAGTGTTTGAGGATGCTACGCAAGTTGATTCCCAGTTGGAACTTAGGACCGGGTCTAGGTTAACAAAACCTAAAAATCTAATGATATTATTATAATATCTTCAACCTAATAAAACATCTGAGAAGCCAATTCTATCATATAACAGCTGATCTAATCCTCTATTATTAAATTAATAAAGTCAACAGGATCTAAAATAGTGAAATAATAAATCACCCCGATGATGGCTGCGTTAAATGAAAACTTTAACTGAAGGGGATACTTCCATCAAAATATGATTATAATTTCAAAGCAAATTAACTTAAATTGAACATCAATCTAAATGCAAGATTTAAAATACTTTGAGCTATAAATGTCTAAATGAAATTCAATATTAAAACTTAAAGTTCTTGATTGTTTGTGGAGGTGACAAATTAAGAAAATCCTCAAAGAGCCAAAGTCAAATCAAGTACACAACTATATTTACTCTCAAACAATCTCATTTCAATAAGGATGTGTGTTCTCAGTGCCAGCGGTATTGCACGATTAACCAAAGTCCTTTGACCGAGTAGTTGTCACCAAATGACCCCACTATATCACAGTCATGATTGTAGCTCGTATGCTCCCCAATGACTCTGTCCTTTGAGTTATGAACCATAAGGTATACTAGATAGGGAAAAAAATCATCTGTTAGCTAAGGTAGACTTAAGTCTGTCTTCTTAGACAAACACCACCCCTAGTCTACAAGGATTTCTTGGACGATGTAATCCATGTGTTGCTGATAAGGATCCTTGTAGGTTGGGTTATACCTCCTCATTAGCGGTAGGCCTGCTTCAGGGATGATGAAATCATGGGGGGATCTCATGTCATCATTTTCCCCATCCACTTTAAGTTAAATATAATAAATTTAAATCTAAATTTCAAAACTCCATATTTTCTATTTTAGCCTTAATCAAAAGTTCTCTCTCAAGAAAAGGGTAATTAACTATAGGTGCTTGTGCCTATAAGTAACCTAGAACCAGATCTAAAATCCTCACAAAATGAGGGCAAAATATTCGGGTAGTGTCTTATCTACTATTCCATCTACCTTCTGAAATTTCATAGACACATAAATAATACTCTCTTCATCGAGAGGTCGGTGGTGAATTTTTGGAGCCCACACAAGTGTTCTACTATGTTCACTCTAAATCAATCATGCCAGTAAAGATGTGGCCTGTGTCCTCTGACTGCGTGGCTTGGCCAGTAAGCTCTACATATGATGTAATTACGTGAGTCCTCGATGGTGGTTTTTTAACGGAATAATTATATTACGATCACGATGTCGTGGCCGTATGCTCCCAATGGCTCTCTTTTGAGTTGTGAATCATAGGGTATACGATAGGACAAAAGTCATCATAAGGTAGACTTAATCGTCTCCCCAGATAAATCTTACAAGGATTTCTTGGCGATGTAACCCATGTGTTCTTAATAAGGATCCTTGATCAGGTTGTCGACCTCATCGACTAAGCGGTAGGGACCGATAACGGGATGATGACCATGGGATCTAGATCGGGCACGCCATCATTCCCCCAACCAACCGGTTTAAGTTAAATGATGATGAATTTCATAAATTCTAAATTCTAAAACTTTACATGCTGCTACTACACGCTACACATTAAGCGATCTAACGACTAGCTTTAATCAAAAGTTCTCTCTCAATATTGAGAGGGTAATTATAGGGCTTGTGCATAGGAAACAGGCAGATCTAAAGTCCTCACAAAATGAAGGCAAAATCTCTAGGTAGTGTCTTATCCACTATTCCGTCTGCCTTCTAAAATTACACTGGCATATAAATCAAACTCTCTTCAATTACGAGAGGTCGGTGGCAAATTTTTGGAGCCCACATTCATCTTATGCTAGATCAATTTTTGGGTAGGCATATAAAATTACATATAATATTTAGTGATTATTTTATGATAAAAAATATCAAATGCATAGAAACATTTAACTAAATAGCATAAAATCTAGAATACAACTAAAATGTCTTTAATACATTGGAAAATCATAAACATGTTAGATTAATATATCATTCACTAAAATGTTTTTTTTTTTATTCTTCAGCACATTTAAATGTGTTTGAGCTAGGCCATGTCAACATGATGTAGGATGGTTAAGATTATAATTTTTTAAAACTTAATTAATCAAGATGATATAATAGATGTATATCATATAAAAAAATCAGGATACATAACCCAAAGTTCATCAAATATGTAAAAATTCACAAAACTTGAGCACAAATTATAATTTAAAATCAATTAAATATAAAAATATATTTTATAAATTGAGAAATTTGCATGGCATGGATTGCTTATAAAAAAAGTGGCTTGGTTGTGATCATTAAGAGAAGTTTGTTTTATTATTGGTCATTAGTTTGGTAAGATATTCAACATGCAATTTAGGAAGCAAATTTATTTTAGTATTTTACATGAAAATTTTATAATCAATTTAGACTTATATGTAAGCAATGCCTTATAAAGTTTTCATATCATACAATGCATGTTTATGTCTTACCACTTATGATGAAATGATCATGCATGAATGATTACAAGCACATGTTTAATTAAAGCTTATAAATATTCTAACATTATGTTAAAATAATGTATTTTAAAAATAGGAAATCCAATATTTTTGTGTTTGTATATTAATGCATAATCTCAATTATCATGTTTATAAATAATAATATAAAATTTAAATATTTAATGATGAAAATATAATAAGCGTATGAAAAATTATGTTATGTAAGATAGGTTGGCAATGATATATTTATGATAATCTACATAAGTGAGACAATAAACTTTTTAGGTAAAAATTTATAGAGAAAAAATGTTCTAAATATTGATATTGATTCGATGGATAATTCAATAACAATAATATTAAATTACACTAGAGCTTTATTGAATATTATTATATAGATTTCAAGCTTGATTTCTATTTCACTTGTTATTATACCATGTTATTACTCAAGCAATTTTATTTTATAATGATTATATATAATGCACCAAGTATAATTTTAATCTTTACATCAAGTTTATGATTAGCTTGCCAAATTTCATATTCTTCAATATTTGAATTATGTATTAGAGTTATTTACATTGTTGTTTCAAGTAGAGAGAAAGATAAAGTTTAGCCTAAGTGAAAATTTTTTATATCTAACATCCTGTGTTTTAATGCTTAATTCTAATATAAGTTATGAAGTTTATTACAATAATTTATATGCTAAAGTTTGATATTATGCATATAAACCTACATGAACCATAAGTCTTATTTTCATACACAAAGAAGCTTCTTATGGCATTCAGCTCGCAAAATACAAACATTTCATTACTTAATAGGAATCGTTTTGTATTTTCAACTCCAAAATACAAGTCTTTTATTACTCTTAGACAAACGCCAGATCTAGAGAGCGATAACAAGTTGCTAACAGAAGATCACAACATAAACAATGCTTTAATTTTATCCTTTGCCCTTCCAAATACCAAGCAAAATGCACTCTCTTTATTTCCCTTGAACTAAAGAGAGCAAAGCATCCCTATAAACACCTTGGGTGGATTTCCTTAAAACGTCTTCCAGTTTAGTTCCATATCTGATCAGATAGACCTCTTTGATTTCCTCCATATCAGCGTCAGACCTCGACAAAATCACGCGACTGAGAGCTTCTTTCAAGTAATTATCTGCTCCATCTTTTAAAGCCTTCTCTATCACCTGAAAACCAGATGAAAACCAATTAAGTTTGGAACTGATCAAAGTTGATTTCTTATTTCAAAGAGTTTAAGATAGCTCGCCTTGCTGAAATATACAGGAGCTGAATTGATGCTCTGAACTGCATCTATTATGTATGGCTTGTCTCCAAGATCCTACTCGTTACATGTAAAAATCATAATTAAATTTGCTTTTAAAGAGATTGAATACTTCAGCACTTACATTCAAGCAAAAGGAGAGATTTAAGTCATGATGTAAGAGATTTTAAACTGAAGTGAGGAAGAAACTATACACCTCTTTTATGGACTTTCCAAACAGTTCCTTGTAGAATTTGAAGGTTGCTCTTAGGTGTGGCTTGCTCCTAGTAGTTATGATCCTCACAACCTCCTCATTCACTATGAGGTTTTCTGATGCTTCTTTCTGAATGGCATTATGGAGAGCCTTGGCCTCTGATTTTGCTGTTTCCTCGTCCACATGAGGGCCTTCATATCTGTAGGAGCTCACAAGCCTGACCAGAAACTGTATCCATGGAATCACAGATAAAAAGCTTGGTTAGAAACAGACGAATTCACCATCGCTTAGGTTTCTGCAATATTTTGCAAAATAAATGAAGCCATCAAACCCAAGCAGAGCCAAACATCGCACACCATAGGTGGATCCAACATGGGAGAATTGGAAGCATGTGCCTCCACTAGCTCGATTCCACCCAACCAGCCTCTTAGCCCTCTTTAGTTCATGATTAGGAATCATGAGACTTATAAAAATCGATGCCTGAATAATTGGATCTTAAACAGTGTTTGTGTATACACAACAGGCCAGAGACTCACAAAGACTATTTAATTAGTCATCGCCACTGGACCATAAATGTTGTGCAAGCTATTTGTGAGTTCATCTTCTTTCTTTTTTCTTAGAAAAGTTTTGCATTTTATGTGAATTGAGTTAAGATTGTAAATTCTATTTACTTATAATGCTCCAACTCAAAAGAATTTCTAGAGATACAAACTTAACGATGCTTACATTCACTAAACAAGATAAACCTAATACATATACTCTTGTAGAGAAGAATCTCAAAAAAAAAAGAAAAAAAAAACAAGCAAAACAAATCAATTACTTTCTTTTTCATGTGATGTCCTTGGTTTATTCTCATACAACACCGAAAAATAAGGCAAAATTCACAATCAATAACCAAAGTTAGGCAATTCACTAGTAAACATTAATCAGAACAACAAAAAATTTCAACAATTTAAATGTCGTTAGACACACTGCAATATGAGGAATTGAAAGGTTTACTCACATTGCCATGGCTTCCAGATGCTATAGGCAACTTCTTCTTCAAGCGAATGATGAAAGAGGGCGTGGTATGCCTTCCTCGCCCCTAAAAGTTCAGCGGCAGATCGCGTGCACGCGATTTCGACAAGAATGGTGGGGGAATGACCCTTGTGGATTGCTTGGTGAGCCCAACGAGCATCCCTCTCCCATGGATGCATTGCCCATTGAAACGTCAAGTTCTGTGAAGTGGAGGCCTCTTCATTAGTGCTTCAATTTCTCTTACTAATTATGAGTTAATTTAGTTGCTAAACACTTTGAGACATAAAATGAAAGCTCCTCTAATGATGGATCCTAAAATATTTGACTATGCATTAAGTTATATACTGAACTAAACATCAGCATTCTCTTAGGGATCAATTAGTTGCTTGAAATTCAGAAAATGCATATTAATAATGATATAAATTGTTAGATTGAACATTTAGTTGAACAAAATAAACAAATCCCATCAAAACTCGCTCAAATGTAAAGATTTTATCCGAAATACAAAATAATTGAATATCTACAGCAGATTATATGTTTTCAAGAAACAAAAAAGGCCAAAAACATGAATTTGAGGCATTGTGATCTGTGAAAGATTTATTACTGATATTGTGGTTTAAGATAAAAAATGCTTATTTGAAATGTGAAAACGGAAAACAAAGAAGAAAAGTTTCACAAAACAGAAAACCTAGCCACTAAAATGATATCTTCCTGCCTTTCCCAATATCCTTCTTCTCTTACCATGAAATCTAACCACTGAGATCACGGGATTAATCAAGTTTGCTCTTTTACATATTTTTTTTTTTTAAAAAAATATTTAACCTTGCAAACCAATATAACCAATATGATCAAAAGTCCAGTTACACGGAAGAAAGCTCCAATCAAGTTGAGAAAGGGCGAAACAAGTCTGTACCTTAAATCTCGCAAATTCAAGCTCGAGAAGATGAATGAAATCAAGGTCTGCTCTCACAAAGCTTCCGGTATCATCCTTAAACAGACCACCAAAGCATTTTCTGAACTGGGCTAGGTTTTCCGGTCGGCGGCGCCATCTCCCCATCGCCGCCAACACAGACTTCTCTTCCACTCCAAGGCCACCCAATCCTTACCAAAATCACGTTTTTATCAGATACCACAACGCAAATGGATTCAATTCTCACACTAGACGAGGGAAGGGGCTAGGAATCAAACCTGAGAGGGCCTTGGTGAGCTCCTTGCATTCCTCTGTAAAAAGAGAAACAGCCATGGTTGATTACTTTTCTCTCTTCTTTAGCTGCAGAAATGGAGGACTGAGAAGGGGAGGCGGAGAAATACTGAGATCACGAGGTAGAGATTGGGAAGTTGAGTTTCAAGCTCATCAATGGGGCTTTTAAAAAAGCAGGAGGGGTTTCAGATTTTTCTGGCATTTTACTGCAAAATTTGACATTTTTTAAAATTTTCTTGGATTAACTATAGACGTAACTCCAGTTTAATTGTTAATTTGACAATTTTAATGCTTGTACCTCCTTTGTTTGATTCCTCTAACTATAACATTGGAAGGTTGTTCAATGGTTAAACGTCAGTGACTTGGTCCTGCGTTGCAACTTGCAATATGCATTGTGGGAAATAATAAAATAAAACTTAGGAATTGGGTTTAATTTTTAGATTAGTCTTAATTAATAACTTAATTAGGTAATTAATCTGCTAAAAAAATTTTAAAAATTCAACACAGACTGCATCAAGCGGTAGCCGTCACGACTGATCGACGAGATCCCTAAATTTAAGGTCGGAAATGAACCCGAGAGCTCAGCTCTCTGGGTTTTCATTTTTCTGCCCCCGTTGATCCGATTGTCCGTCGCTGGGCCAGAGGTTCGCCGCCACGGAAGTGAAGGAGAAGATTGGTTTTCGTTAGTTTTTCATTTAGGTATTAAAATGAAAAAAACTTGTTAGATTTTATATTTTATGATACAGAGTGATTTAGTTTGATTTTCATGAAAAAATTTGTGGTAGATCTCATTTTCATGGTTTTATATTTTTGTAGGAAGGTTAATTTGCGCATATTTGTTACATATGTTTATATCGACATCCAATTGTTTTTATTGTAACACTTTATTTGTTAAATCAATTATAAATGAGTTTGTATGTGATATTTATTGTGATAATTCTTGTTTGTTGTCTAAATTGACTTGTGTTCTCAAATATGGTTGTGCGAGTGTTTATGACTGCTTGTTCTAATTTGTATTATTCATTCAATCTTTGTGGTTTAAATGGTTCTAAAAAATCGATGTTGATCCATTACCACAACTCTTACATCATGGGAGGGCGAAGACATGAGTCGTTGTGGATTCATCGCGCATGATCGAGCCAATGATCAACCGATACATGATGGTATCGTCATGGGTTTCACTATACATGTTGAAGGCACCGACACATACTACCCCCCCGGCTCGCGAACGATGCATAAATGCAATTACAATTTGCTTTTCTTTGTAACACAATGCGATATAAATTTATGTATTTGGTGACCACATCTTAAATACCGGGACATATTCGGCGTTATTTGAGTGACGAATATGGAATATCGACATCTTTCGATGAATAGGAATTATTGTGGCACGAGGCGAGATATGCATATCACGCGGCCGATATGATATGATTCGACACTTCGCGACGCGACAGATGTTCCATCGATGGATGTGGGTCCTCTATCCTGGTGGGATACTACCCCACATTTACACGCCCAGATTCATATCAAGAAGGTGGTCTCGATGCACCCATGACACGTCGTCCCGCGATATGGTCCACCATTTCATATGACACCGCCATATAGAGTTTACCACGGGTATTTGTTGCCTACAAGCTTCGGTTGATATACCTCATGTTACAGAGTTAGGATGTTTGCAACACCCCGTGGAGCAGATGGAAGATGAGGAGGACTATCGACAACATCATCTATGTGATCGGTCGCGGCAACCACCATCTTAGTACACTCCTGGTAACGATGCGATTCCACCACGCAGTCATCAACGACGATAGATATATTATATTTTTTTGTACGTTTGATGACATGTATTTGTGACTATTTTTATATTTTTTATGTTTACTCATTCAACTATTTCTCATTGTATAATCCTAGTGATGTTTATTGTTTATTTATTTTGGTTAATTCACGTGAGAGCATGGAAGATTTAATATGGAATTACATATAGTTCAAATCTAATTTAAAAACTATTTGTCATATATATTTATTATGGTAAAGAGTCAAATAAAAATAAATCTAGAGTCAAAATTCACATTACTAGTTTTAATGTGTTTTGGAAAAGTAAATGTTACAAAGTGTAAAATATCTTCAAATATAAGAAAAGAGCTAATTATTTTTTAAGAATGAGTAAACCCATTAAAGCTCAATTTATATATAGAATATATTGAGAGTGTTTGATATTACCAAGGAATTATATGTATTCAACAATCAGATATGACAAAAAAATAAGTCGCCGTAATAACTTTCACTTTCGCAACTTCAAAATTTATACGTTCACAAAAACTTCACGGGATGAGATTCCTCGAAAGTCGCCAACATAAAAGTTGTAAAATTTTTTATTACTTTTCCAACGATACTCAACGCCAAAAATCCGACACCGATGAGCTGATATGGCTAAAAATGTTAACTTAATTTTTTTAAAAAATCATTATTTTTACATTACTAATCGTGATCGGGCCCACAATACCCAGACTCATCAAACTATTTTTTAAATATTTTTTTAAGCGGGTTAATTACCTAATTAAGTTATTAATTCAGGCTAATCTAAAAATTAAACCTAGGAATTGTGGGGTAAAGTTTATATTATTAAAAAATTTAAATATATTTATATATCTAACATCTAAAATTTGATATTTATAGATATAATATATTTTTATACATAAAAAATACATTTCATTTTAAAAATCTTATAATAGTATTATTTTAGATATAATATTAAAATTTTGAGTGCTATTTATATAAATATATAAGAACTTTATGCTATGTATTTAAATGCCTTATATTATTTCACTATATTGTCGATCTTTATTAAAAAAAGTAAAGTGAAAAATGAAATATTTGAAAATGTACTAGTTCCTTAAAATATAAAAAAAATAAAATTATATTTTTTATAAATTTGATCTTAATTTAAATATTCATAATTAACCTTCTAATCATAAGATAATGAATTTTATCAGTGCTATTCATATTGTTTCTCAAAAGTGATTTTGTCACATTAAGTTACTATTCTTAAGATTCATAAGTATTATGCTACTTTATAGAATTTGTGAGGTTAATTTATTCTCTTTAATAAACAAATAAATAAAATCTTATTTCTAATCATGTAATATCATTGAGTTTGAGTTTTCAAGATTAAAAAAGTTGATAAAAGTGGCATTTTTCTCTTTTACTACTTGGTGATGATCAAGATTGAACATTTTCTTCATATAAATTATTCTTTTCTCTTCCATTTAGTAGCTTCTTTTTTTTAAAAAAAATTTATTTATATTTTATTTTATATATTTTTTTGGTTTTTTTAAATTTTTCCTACTAAATGCTACTATTGCTACCATTTAGTAGCTTATTAGTCGATGCTATAAGAAAGAGGTAGATGACTTCATAACAATATCAAGCCTTAATCCCATGGCTACTTCAATCCTTCATCTCCATTGTGTCCTATTAAGTGTTAAATTTTTATTTAATTCTAATAAATAAAGGCTATTTTTATATATCGTAATCCAGTCTTTTTAGGTCTATCTCTACCTTTCTTAACATAAGATAACCCTCAAAGGATCATGTTTTGTATGACCAAATCATCTAAGGCTTCTCTCTCTAATCTTATATGCCATAATATTTGGTATAACTTTGAAGAAAAATGTGATTTTAAAATGAATATTTAAACTGATTATTAAAAGAAACATAAGAAAATGTGATTGGAATATAGTGTGGATAGCAACAATATATTTAGGGTCTTTTTTTAAATTTGATGTTTTGTTTTCCAAATCATTGCAATATTTTAGTTTGGTTGTAAAGTTTTTTATTATGTTAAAAATTTTATGATAAAAATGGAATTTTCCAAAAAAAAAAAAACTTTTTATACTGAAACATATTTTGAGATGATAAGTATAAAAAGTCATTTTTCAATATTTCAAAAAAAAATCTATAAAAAGTTGTATAATAGTTCTAATATTTTAAGAAATGTATATTTTTATCACAAAAATTTTATAACTATTTTTATAATTATGTTTTAATGAGCGAATGATGAGCCTTAAGGGCAACTAATATTTAGAAATTGGTTAGTTAGTGCACTTGAACACATATCTTCATAATAGAATATAAAGGCCCCCAACCATCTCAGGCTAAAGTGCCATTTTTATAATTAGTTGCACTCATCTCAAATAAACATTTACAAAAAGATAAGTGATTTGTTATTATCACAATAGATAATACCTATAAAGAAATTTAAAATGCAAATACAGTATATATAGAACACAATATTTGATCATATTTAATAGATGCTTTGTTGTATTTTCTTTTAATAATTTGGCATTTAAAGTAGATATCCATTAAGGCTCTCTCTCTCTCTCTCTCTCTCTCTCTCTCTCCATAATAATTGATAATGTGTACATTTTATATCTCTTACATGTGTGTAGCTCACCTCATATATTCCTTAGCCTAAAAATAAGATAACAAATAAGCATTTTTTTTTCAACAATAAGCTCCTTAAAAATGAGTTAAAAACTAGAAATGAAGAAGTACTATGCAGATCCCCTCTTCATCTATCAAATTTGCCTCCTTTAGATAATGAAATTCACTTCCATCTCCCTTCTAAGTATTTTAATTGTATATGATTTATCAAAATTCTGAGTAAAACGTTCATTTCTTCACCATGAAATTTCTCTTTTACTTTAATCTTTGAAATTTAGCACTTCTCATGAACAAATATATGATAAAAAAGCCTTTTTTATTCATGAGTGTGTTAATTCAAAATACTTGAGAAAAATAATAAAACTCATAGAACAAAAGCAAATAGGCCCATGATATGTTTAAATTTCATGTTACACAAAAGATTAGAAGAATAAAATAAAATGACATTGGCCCAAGATGCATTTGATTGCCACAATTCTATATGGATACATAATTGGATATTCAATATTGTTTGTCTATGTGCTTCTAATAATTTTTATGTATATGAATGGAAGAGATGCTAAAGCTCATATTTATTGCCTTAATCTCTTAAATGGTAGTTTTCATATATGTTTTTCCAAGAAAGAATTTGTTTGTTAGGCCCTCTTCTTTCAATATAACTTCTCTTTTTAATTTCTAATCCTATGTTTGAATATTTCTACTTTCTCTTTTGAGCAATCTATAACTTAATGGATGAACAATGATGTACAAACTATTAATTTAGTAATGTAATATTTATTATGTTGCATGAAGAATAATCATAATTATTTTTATATAAATAAAAAAATAATTAAATAAATAGGTTACCTATGATGATAATGTTAAGAAATATCCTCCATGTGCAATATAAATATTTTATTATTTTATTTTATGCAACTCAAATGTATATATATTAATTTTCTAAGATAATGTAGAAGAAAAATTTATCAATTTAAAAGTAGTGTCACTTTTCCATCAAACATGCTATTGATAATTAGATATATGGGACATCTAGGTGCTTATATGGTTAATTTTTTGTGACTACAAACAATTATTTACTTATACTTCTATAACAATTCATGGCATAAATGATGGAAAACAAAATTAAAAATTGCGTATAGTTATTCAAAAAAGTAGTAGTTATGAGGCGTAAATATGATAAAACTATAATATTTGGCTATAACAATAACAATAACAACAACAAGTCTTAATCTCACGGCTACCTGAATCCTTCTTCTCCATTGTGTCCTATTAAGTATCAAATTCTCATTTAATTCTAATAAAAATGCCAATTTTTTATACGATAATCAAGTCTTCTTAGGTCACCTTTCTTAATATAAGATGAATCTAATACATCTACTCACATGATTGGATCATCGAATGACCGATGTTTTGTATGACCAAATCATCTAAGGCGCCTCTCTCTAATCTTATCTATCATAATATAGGCAATTTTTTTAAAATAAGTATCATTAGAATGCTAATTAAGTAATTAAGTATGGTTAAAAAAAATCAAAATAGGTACAGCTTGCGGTCTCGTCGGATCTGACGTGGCGTGCACTGCGTTGAAATGAGCGTCGCCCACTTGGGCGTGGCTTGAAACGAAGCGGTCACTAAGCGGCGGCACCAATGCAATTACTAAATTAGGCGTGGCCGCGACATATTATTAGGGTCGATCGGGGCTTCTCAGTTTCGCTCGATTCGACCCCGAACTCGTTTCCTCCGCGTAGAGCTCGCCCTTCATTTTGTCCAAACGCGGTCCTCTCCCTCTGAACTTCCGATTCGGCTAGCCACATGCATTGTGCATCTTGTCCGTGTCGAAAGGAACTTCCTTTTTTCCGACAAGCTTTCATGCGTTTGGCGACTTCCCTCTCCCATCAGCGGTAGTTGGAAGTCAACATTAGCTTTCAGTGACGATTCCGACGGCTCCATTTCGTTCGAAGAAAATTCCTTTGGCTGATTCTACATTTTTTGCGCACTTTTCCGTCATTCATCGTAAACACACGGTAAATCACTTTTTTTTATCAATTTATAAATTAATAGAGTACGTGTGCTAGGGGTTAGAGTTGTATGGTTAGACTTTTGTTTGGGATTTGATTTGTAGGTTTGTGTTGGCGTTGCGGTTTAGGTGTTAAGTAGCCAAGGGTAGTATTATTTAGAATCAATTAATATAAATTTCTAATTATTTATATAGCTTACTTTGCAAGAATGAAGAAAGAATTTATTTCATTGATTCTTTTATGGAGGAAGCGAGTATCGATGAGCAATTGATCAAGTTATGTGGGAGGTGTCGTCCGGTTAAGGCTCTACGTCACGACAACTTCGGAATTGAAGCATTATGAGAACCTTGCACATTGATTCAGAGCATCACACAATCACTCTTATAGGTAGTTATCCGGTGGGTAACAGATTTATAGCGTCTGTAATATCTGACGATGACGTTTGTGAAGTAACATTGGACGAAGCTTCCAGTCAGATGTTAGTGTTGTATGTCGAAGTAGAGGATTTTAATGTTGCATCCACATCAGCTGATCCGACAATAAGGTCAGTAGATATACCACTAACGACACACCAGGATTTCATCGCACATGCACCTCTAGGGACACAATGCAGCTTTGATGAGTTGATTCTCAGGTAACATCTAATCAATTTTTCCCTGCTTACAGTTGTAATAATTAGTATAATTGGTTATCGTCCAACTTATGAGTTTTGTGACAGCGATGATGTTGTTTATCGTTCAGATGAACCATATGTGCCTCGATCTTTGCCGAAGAAGTCTCGATTATGGCGGTGGTTCAAGTGGTGAGTGCGGCGGATATTAGTGATGATATTTGCTCACTCGGTAGAAACACTATGCACGGGAGTTTAGGCGACCATGGTCTTCTAAGAAATCACTCACTTTGAAATATTGGCAGTGAGAGTCAGATGTTGTCCACAAAAGAGTATGTTCGGATGTGCCAGACTACGAGAGAGTGGGACAACGATATTTACTTTGACGATCCGTCGGCGAAACTATCTAACGACGAAATCCCTCGAAGGTATGTGCTTCACAATAAATGGAGTCAATTTGCTATTGTTGGGTGGTGTGTAATAAATAATGTTGATTTCGGCAGCCGGAGAAGAACTACATGGTTATTTGCGTACAACATGATTGTCCTACTTGACCATGTAAGTGGCGTTTGCATTGTAACAGCAGCCGACGCTTAAAGGGTGCTTGGAGAATATCAAGAGTCGGTGAAAATCATAGATGTATCAATGGTGCAGTGCGCAAATGCTTAAGCTCTAAATTCATAGCTTACTTCATTATACTTGATCGGACATCGATAGATGCGGGGAGATTATAAGTAGGATGAAATCGAAATTCATTGTAAAAGTTTCATACATAAAGGTTTGGGATGCGAGGCGTAAGGCAATAAAAGCAATATTTGGCAGTTGGGAAGAGTCTTACAGGACTCTCAGTCTTTTTATGGAATCAGTTTGTAGTTTCTTACTACGACTCAATTAGCTAGCATTACAACACTTCTAGAGACTTTTTTGGGCATTTAGCCCTTCAATCATGGGATGGAGTAGGCGACTGCTCGAGCTTAGATGGTACTTTTGTTAGGCAAGTATCGGTACATTATTAACTTGGAATCGATGGCAATAATGGATTATTTCCACTCCTCCACTATTGTGGAGTCCGAGTCGGTTGATTCTTGGATATGGTTCCTACAATGCTTACATGATATGTCTCTGTCATGTCTGCTGCAATCTTTGCATAATTTCTGATAAACATGCTGGTCTATTACATGGATGTAGAGAAGTATTTTCATGGGCAGCTCATAGACACTGCTTACATCATCTGCGTGAAAATTTTGAGAAGGTAATACGTAGATTGGGGATTGCTGATGTAGAATTTCTATGCCAAAAGATGTATATGGCAGGAAATACTGATAATATCTGGCAATTCAATCGTTTAATGTTCGATATTAAAAATGTGAAAGAAGAAGCTCACAACTGGCTTGTAGAGCATGACCCTGTCAAATGGGCACTTGTGCACGACGGTGGAATGCGTTATGGGACAATGACGACTAATGCATTTGAGTGTTTCAATGGTGTCCTGAAATAGGCTCGTGGTTTACCGATTCAGGCTCTTATCACTGCTATCTACTACAACTTAATAACTTTGTTCATGAAAAGACAAGCCACCACAACTCAGCAAGAGGATGCCAACTTCTCTATTTTTACCCAAAAGGTATCCACAATGTTGCAGCGTACGGAAAGAGAGGCTAGACATTTTCCTGAACCTATGAACATCAAACCATGTGAGATGCAAGTTTTTGATAGATCCAGTCGATCATTCAAAGTTGATTTGTTAGATAATGGCCTATGTGATTGCAGTTGTAACAAAATGATCATATATCATTGGTCATGCCCACATGTGGTTGCTGCACTGGGGTTTAGACGGTTGAACCACCTGACTTGCGTGTCACACTACACCTGCGCAGCTAGTAACATAACATAAATACGTTTCATACACTGGTTGACCGTTCTGAGTGGCCATCTTTTCGAGAAAGCACGGATTAGTAGCATTGCACCCAATTTTTTGGATGGTCGCAGCGTGAAATAGATTAAACACAATGGATGAAAATATATCTAACGATGCGAATCACAGTCATGCAAAACATCGTCACTACAGTGTCGTCCCCCTCACATAGTAATAGTCGATGGTACGTTATCCCACGTTATTGGTATTAGAGGTTACACCGCGATGCTACTCGATTTCCTTTTACGTTCTAGTGCTCTAGTTTTTCTGTTTAATTAAAACTATTGTTTTTCATTTCATTGTATAAAATTATCTGATACTACTATTTGCGCTCATTTTTTTCAGTTTGACATTGATTTTCTCATTTGTTTTTCTCAATAGTTACGATGGCAGAGGAGCACCACCCGCTAGCTAGACGTCGATGGCGTAGGCACAGGAGGCCAACCCGTTGGAGAACTGCGAGGTTCATCCTAGCATAGCATCCTACGGGCGCATCGAGCACTCACGATCTTGTAAGTAATATTTAATTTATTTTTTTAACTTACATCTGCTTTCCTTTTATTTTAGTTAATGACAATTTTTTTTTACAGAGCACCGTGCTTGAGGCTGCGTCACACTTGCTTATGCTGAAGGAGTGGCCCATCACGTGCAGATGATTCATCCATGGGCTAGCACTTGTGTTAGCCAACTTCACTTCATCCACCTAGATCATCATTTGCTAACGGCTTGGTTGAGAGATGGTCTCCGCAGACCAATACCTTCCACCTTGTTGTCGGTGAGATGACTGTTACACTCCAGGACGTGGCGATGATCCTGAGACTACGAGTTGATGGGCCACCTATCATAGGCCCAATTGTAAGTCCTGATATAAGTATTCATCTGAATTCAATATTTACGTAAGTGCTAATTTTACATACTATTTTTTTTATGTAGCGGAGCATATCGGTGACTGGACATCTTTTCCATACTTGCAATGTGGATGAGCACCACTTACGGATGCATCGATAGGTGCAGTACAGCTATGTAGAGACCGGATGGCGACATTGACACATATTACGGATCGGTGCCTACAGAGGGTGTCGCACACCATGACTGGAGCGTCAGGCCATCTACTTATGCGGATCCAGGCTCATCTATGTATGTTGATCCAGGTCCTTCTACCTATCAGCCTACATATGAGTCGCAGCCACCTATCTTCAAGTCACAGGGCCGAAGATCTTGCACTGGAGGATCACCATCAGTTGTGTGATCGTCCATCCCGTGCACCTGACCAGTACACACCTTGGAGTGGTGCGATTCCACGCAGGCGCCGGAGGCGTTAAATGTTTAGAGTAGTGTATTTGTGCATATGTACTATGTTTCTTTTTATCTATTTTATTCATTGATCATTTATGCTTATTGACTCTCACTTAGTTAAATGTACTTGTTCAAATTAGGATGCAAATACTCATATCATGTTATTATATTTCATATGCACATTCTTTGAACTACTTGAATCAAACTAAACTGGTGTTCTACTCAACTCTTTCACCTACTGTTTTGTGTAATATGGCATTCAAACGGTTTAGCTTACAAAATTGTAATAAAATAAATTTGTTTTAAAGTTTGTCAATATACAAAAAAATCAAGGTGTAAATTAAGTAAGAAAGGTAATAAGTGACTCTCTTACAAAAAGGCACAATATTAAAGATTAACTCAACTTCACAAGCTAAATCAATCAATATACTAATCTCTGAAGTCACTAACACATAAATCTAAATATAGAAGATATATGTGTGCTTACTAATATTTATGTTAAAATTATATAATAATTATTAGAAGTAAAGCAAATCAAAATTATAAAGATACTTTGCACAATAAGAATTATTTTTGACTTAATATCATACTTATATCCCAAGCTTTATAAATCAATGATACTTAGTTAAAAAAAATATCACGAAGTTGTACAGTGAGCGGCGGCTCCGTAATCTGAAGCCAGTCGCCCACTTGGTGGGCGACTAAATCGCTAACAGTATCTGTCGCTAAGTGGGCGCTCATTTCAACGCCACATCACGCCATATATCGGCGTGTTAGCCAATCGCTTGGAATTGGATGTACTATTTTGAAATTTTTTTAACCATACTTAATTATCTAATTAGCATTCTAATGATACTTATTTTAAAAAAAATTGTCCATAATATATGGTATAACTATGAATAAAATGTGATTTTAAAATGAATACTTAGACTGATCATTAAAACAAAAAAAAATTAAACATAAGAAAAACGTGATTGGAATATAGTGTGGATAGCACAAGCAAGAAATTTAGGGTCGTTTTTAAATTTGATGTTTTGCTTTCCAAATCATTGTAATATTTTAGTTTGGTTGTAAAACTTTTTTATTCTTTTAAAAATTTTATGATAAAAATGGACTTTTTTGGGAAAAAAAACTTTATAATGAAATATTATGAGATGATAGGTATATATTATGTATATAAACGTGTTAATCTCTCTCTCTCTCTCTCTCATAATGTGTAGCACAAGTTTTATATCTCTTACACATGTGATTGATCATATGTTTTAATATTCAGGTTGTTTGATTGGAATGGAAAGTAAAGTAAATGCGGGAGTATAATTTTTTTGCATTTTGCACGATGTAAAGTATTGCGGCCGCACTCATGACGCACTTGGTAGAAATAAATGAAAATCTAAGATTTATAATGCTAATCCAAACGGTTGGGATATGTCTAAGGATGTTGAGACTGAAATATACAAAATGACATACCAAATTTAACTTGATTGGAAAGAGGGCAATCAAATATAAGCATGTGATTCATTCAACCAAATTAGTTCTTAAGGATAATCAAATCAAATAAGATTATTTAAAGCAAAGCAAAGCTTCTTTATTAATTAAGTTTTGGATTTGATTTGATTTAAAGAGGAGAAGAGAAATCATCACTTATTGTTATAAACTCATTTCCACAATAGTGATTTAATTTAATTTAAGGAAATGTAATTAAGTTAATTTTATGGGTTAATTAAGTTGAACCTTTAATTAGATGAATTAATTACCCTTACCTATGTCACTTTAAAGTAATTAACTAAATAATTATGAGCCAACATGATATGCATGGAAAATAAACTTGCAATGATCCTGGGAAATAAAAGGGGTCGGTCCCGCCGCCATCAGCCGCATGTACCGTCGATCGCCGCTTAATCGCCATTACCACCACCCGCCGCTTCGCCGACCGCTTCGCCGCATTTATCGCTGCCACTCAACGCCGTGTTGTTTTGCTTAGCCGCCGCTATCGGCCGCCACCGCCACTAAAACATTTAACATCATTCATTACATTTATTTTACACTGATGCTAACTCAATCTAGTCGCCCATCAAGCAAGGCTTACTTATTTTAATTGATCTTATTTTTTGCTTATATGAAGTGGTGTCATAGGTAAAGGGTGAACCTTCATTAGCCCAAGCTGAGCAATTGATTTTTTATAGCTTGATTGTATTATATATATATATATATATATATATATATATATATATATATATATATATATATATATATATATATATATATATATATATATTAATATGATATGAATAATAATAATCTTTTAAAAATATATTTTATCACAATAAATTGACCACTATTTTACAAATAAATGCAATCATCACAAACAATTTTTGACAAGAGCATAAATGATTTGTAATTATCACAATATGTAAGGCCTATAAATAATTTTAAAATGTATATATTATACTTATAAGACTTAATATATGGTCATATTTAATAGATGCTTTGCTGCATTATTTTATGGATTTGGTTTGTGGGTTCCTGTCTAACTCAACTTCTATGCTCATGAAAAAAACGTTTAGCATATTTGATGTAATTTATTTAATATTTTAATAATTAATTATGAGACAAAAAAATAAATGAAATGAAATGAGAAACTAAATTTCCAAAATGAGAAACGTTTAGCATATTTGATGTAATTATTTTTTTATTTATTTTTTTATCCCATTATCTCATCCAGAAATGAAATGAACATGAGAAACTAAATTTCCAAAACATAAAAAAATAATTTTCAAATATTTTCTTATTTTAAATTTTATCTTGACTAACAAGTCATATAAAATTATATAAATAGTCTTTCTCATTAGACCCGCTTGAGTGCAATTTGCATGATTGTGAAATTTTTATTTTATTTTTTTGGTTTTTTATCACATGTAATTGACTAATAATATTTACATACCACGCAATTCTTCTGCATTTATATATTTCACACCTAAACTTGAATATTTACAAACCAAGATTTTTCGCTCAAAAAAAAGTGCATTTCACTGAAAAAAAGTAAGATTTTTTGATGTAATAATAAAGATTTAGGTCTATTTAAAAAATTAAAATTTGAAATACGAATTCATAAGATTGCAAGATGTATGTAAATCCCCCATTAAATATCATATCATTGAAGGTCTTCACAGCAAAAATACAAGATGCATTTCCCTTAAAAATTAAAGGAGTAATTTATTCTCTTAAAGTAAAAAATAAATAATAAAAATAAAATATTTATAAAATATTTAAATTTTCTATATTTATAGAATTATTTTTCTCCTATTCTTATTCGTCAAATTTCACTCAAATAATAAAAAATTCAATACATTTTTAATACGAATGGCTTGTGCTTACTTCTCCCGAAATTTTAATAATTTTTTTTTATTTTAGACCTAAATTTTAAAATAAAATATTAAAATAAGTTAAGTTTAATTATTTAATTCTCTTTATAAATATTCTATTGTAAAGAAAAATCATCAAATAGCATCTACTTGATACATCATTTGAAAATTTATTTGGTTTGGTGTAAATTAGGTTCAATTTTGATTTTAAATTTTAAAAATTAAATTTAGGATCACATGATCTCAAATTTTAATAAATTTATAATCAAATTAAATATAAGATAAATCCAAAGATATCTAAATTAATCAAATTTGAGTTTAAATAAACAAAAATTCAAATATTTACAATGCGATTGAAAATTTAAGAATATTAATTAAAATTTTAATAAATTTAATTTATTATATGCTTATATATAATTAAAATAAGAAATCCAACAAAATTAAGATCACTTAATTTTAAAATTATTAAGATATTTAAATAATGAAAGAAATATTTATGAAGAAAGAAATTAATATGATTAAATGATGTAATATTCTCATATGTTTATTAAAATTATTAAAATACTACTAAAAATATTAGTAAATTTTATTTTTATATCATAGATATTTAAAGTTGAATATGAAGAAAATATTAAAAAATTGATGAATTATAAAGCGGCAATTTTTTTAATTAAGTATCATTAGAACTTTAATTATGTAATTAAGTATTAATAAAAAAATTTTAATATAGGTATAGTGGCCCAATTAGCATCGCCTGCACGCCGACTCGACGTGCTGACAGACGAGGTCAATTCACTGTGGGACTAATTTCAGATATTAGTACGCCCGCAATCATCATGAATATATTAGGGTCGATCGGGGTCCGATCGGCCCTAGCTCTCTCTGTTTGCATTTGATTTGCCCTCGACTGACGATTCTGCCGCCCCCAAGAGCTCCGACCGCCGGTTTTGTCCCTCCGAGCACGCTCCTCTCATCTCGAAGCTTCCGGCCAGTTCAACCGCTTGCATTGTCGCCTTCTCCTGTATCCAAAGAAACTTTCTTTGACACGCCCACGCTTTGACGACTTCCTCTCCCATCTAAGAACCCTTGGAAGCCAACATTAGCTTCCACGATGATTCCCGACCTCCATTTTGTTCGGGAAGTTTCCTATGGATTCTACCATTTTTTGCGCACATCCCCTCGTTCTTCATGAACATACCAGAAAATCCTATTTCTATCCATTTATAAATTAATAGAGTATGTGTGCTAGGGATTAGAGCTGTATAGTTAGAATTTTATTTATGATTTGATTTGTAAGTTTGTGTTGGCGTTGCAGTTCAGGTGATAAGTAGCCAAGGGTAGTATTATTTAGAGTGTCGATTGATATAAATTTTTGATTATTTATATAGTTTGTTTTGCAAGAATGAATAGAGAATTTATTTCGTTGATCCTTTTCTATGGAGGCGAACTAAGTATCGATGATGATTCGGTCAAGTTATGTGGGAGGTCGAAATCGTTGATTAAGGTTCGTCACACACTACTTTGAAGTAACGTATGAGAATCTTGCACATTGAGTGTCACACAATCACTCTGGTCATTTTTTGTTGTAACTTTATAGCGTCGGCATTATCGGCGATGGCGTTTCGCGAGTTGCTGGGCCAAGCTTCGTCGGATATTAGTGTTGTATGTCGAAGTGGAGGATGTCAATATTGCATCCACATCAGCTGATCGGTAATAAGGTCAGTAGATATACCACTAACGCAAACACAGGATTTCATCGTACATGCACCTCTGGTAACACAACGCAGCTTTGATGAGTTGATTCCCAGGTAATACCTTGTCAACCTTTCCCTGTTTATACTTGTAATAATTAATATGATAGTTTGTCGTCCAACTTATGAGTTTTGTAGCAGCGATGATATAATTTATTGTTCAGAGGAACCGTATGTGCCTTAGAGTCTTTGTCGAAGATGAGTATCGGTATGAGTACGGTTCAAGTAGTGAGTCAGCGATATTAGTGATGATGACTATTCACGGGGTAGAAGCCACTGTGTTTGAGAATCTAGACAGCCATGATCTTCTAAAAAATCACTCACTTCGAAATATTGATAGTGAGAGTCAGATGTTGTCCACAAACGAGTATGTCCGGATGTGTCAAACTACGAGAGAGTGGGACAACGATATTTACTTTGACGGTCCATCTAACAAAACTATCCTAACATATGATATTGAAATCCAAGGTGACCTTATCGAAGGTATGTGTTTCGCAAGTAAACGAGTCAGTAATTTCTTATTGTGGCGGTGCATGGGTACGATCCATCTTAGATTATTTTGATGTTCCGGACTCAACGACATAACTCGTTTCGCGATCGGAAGTCATTTGGTTCAAGTCGACGTCAAATTGAGTATATTTCAGCTCAAAATGCGCATCATCACTTTTGCCCTCTCAACATTCGTACAAACTCGTCCAAATTGAGTACGAGCAATCTCATTTAATAAATTTCGACGTTTCAAAGCTAACGGTGCAATCAATTTTGTGAACAGAGGTCGTTTAGTTTGTGTCGATGCCTCTTGACCTCGATATGCATGCAAGTACATTGACGACTCGATCGCTTGATCAGTTGATCATCGAGTTGTGCATTATTTATATTCTGAACAATTTCAACATTATGAATGTGATGAAGAAATCTGTTCATTGATCGGAGGTCATTTTGTTGATTTTAGCGACGTCCAGTGTATTTCAGCCTCGATTTGCATGCTGTCACTTATGATTATTCGATATTTGCACAAACTCATTCAAATTAAGTGTGAACAATCTCATTTAGTAGTTTGTGTTATTTTGAAGCTAATGGCGCAATCAATTTCATGAATGGAGATCATTTGGATATTATTGCAGCTTCTTTTCCCCAATATACACGTCGGCACATTGATAGCTTGATCGCTTTATCGATCGCTCTTTAGATTATATAATATTTATATTCTGATCAATTTCAACATTCTGAACATGACAGTGAAGTCCGTTCATTGATCGGAGGTCATTTTGACCAATTTTGGTGATGTCCAGTGCATTTTGAGCCTCGATTTGAGCACTGTCACCTCCGAAGTCTGTCGAATTCGATTTGTAGGCTTGACTTATGGCACGTATATGGAGGTCAAAAAATGCCTCCCAAAAATGTGATTCATGCATGGAGCGAGTCATATTTGTTTAAAACTGGTTGACCCTTTGAGCTAGCTAGAGAACTTAGATCATTTCAGCTTCGATTGCCCTAGCTTATGGAGCTTTTGATAGGATTTGTCATTAGTATGATGCCTTATTTAGGACATGCTAAATAATGAGATTAACCAATTTGTTAGAATTGACTTATCAGATAGATAAGAGTTTTTATACCATCTACTCTCTACTTAAATGGCTTTACTGAAGATCTCTTTCTTTTATGTCCTTGTAGATTTTAGTTTCCTCCAATCCTAGCTTCGTGCTTAATTGGGTTTATTAGAGGAATTGGTTTATTTGTTTCGATGAAGGACTCCACTAGGGAGTTGATTTATCTATGCTTGGTTGGATTTAAAATTCCTTCTGTCCTAGATTTAAGCCTAACGGACTTGATGAAGGACTGACCTGATTTGTCCATATTGACTTGTCAGGAAGTGTATGTATGTCATGAATCCTATGCTTGCTTCTTTGGTGATTCATTGAAATAGTACAAATGATCCCTTCCGGGTTATATAGGTTCAATGCTGAGTTATCAGTCTAGCAACGTGTGCTTTAATAGACTAAATAACTACAAAATTCCTTTAGTTAGGCCATCGGCTTTGTAAGAACTATGGAATTGCTTCCTCGAGTCCTGTGCTTTTTGCTTTGATGAACTTGATGAGGAGATTGACTTTGATCTGTGCTTTGAACTTGATCAGATCAGTTGAGCATAATTGAGATATCACCCTGCAGGCAATATATAGATTGATTTGAGATAGTCTTGAATTGAGAGTTTCCCTAGATTATCTTGATCTATCGATCAAGTAGAAAGATCTCTTGGATCTTGATTGCTTGTAATCACTAAACTAGATATGATTTGAGATTGAACATCATTGGACTAACGAGCAGAGGCTCTTTCACTCCGGCCTTTCTTACGACTTGTTGAGTGAGAAGAGCGTTAGCAACTCGGCCATTTATGGGGTTGTTGAGTTTGACCTTTAGAACCAACTTGAGTCTTCAACTTAAGTTGTTGTGGGTTTGTGGTTATATCATCAGACTGGCAAACATGGGCTCTTTCACTATGGCCTTTTCACATGGCTTGTTGAGTGAAGAGAGCGTCAGCAACTCGATCATTTGTGGGCTTGTTGAGTTCGACCTTTAGAACTCATCCATGTCCTAAACTTCAGAATGTAGAGGTTGATGTTTTTCCAACTCAGTTGATTAAAGCTTCCAAGATTGGGAGTTCTTCTGACTTGATCTCCAGAATTTGATAAATTTGGAAGATAAATTTTTGATATTTTAGGATTGTATTTTTCTATGTAGCAAAAGATTCTTTTTGTTCTTATAAGAACCTGTAATTTAGCAATGACAATTATGAGTATATTCAGGGATTTTGGCGTAAAGCTCGATGTCAACTGAATCGAGAATATATTCAGGAATTAGTCTTATAACACGATATTAACTATCATAAACTTGACATAAACTAAAATGCCCCATGTCTTATAGGGGATTCTAAAATATATTTAGAAGAACTTTCAAGATAAAATACATAAATACATCAATATTTGAATTGATATGCTCTTATGAGGGTTTTAACATGTAATATTGCTTTCATCTATGTATATAAATCTAAAAATGCCCCTATGTAACAGGGGAATTTTTATAGAAAATATTTTCATATGGAGTGAGAATGTTTATTTAAGGATCTCGGCATGAAGCACGATGTCGACCTAAATAGATATACTAAAAAAATGCTCTCTGTCTTGCAGGGGGATTTCTATTATACCTCGAAAATATGTTTCATGTATAATGCTTTATCAAGTATCGACTCTTAATTGACGGCATTGGTCTTTCACCCTTTAAGTCAATAAGTTTGTATCCCCCTCCTTGATATACTTTTTTAATGATAAAAGGGCCATCATGATCAGGCTCAAATTTGTCCCTGAATTTTTTATTATGAATAATTGGTCTTCTCAGCACTACGATCATTTCTCCTTCTTAAAAAGTTTGAGGACGCATTATATGATCGAATGCTTTGGACATCCTCACTTAGTAGAATTCTAAATTTTGCTAAGCTTAGAGCTTGACCTCGACAAGAGCATCAAGTTCTTCCATCCGTAGACAGACATTCTCATGTTGAGTGAAATTGTGTTGAATGGCTACTCGGAGTGAAGGCAGTTAAACTTCGAGTGATAGAACTGCTTCATCCCTTAATACTAGCGCATAAGGAGTGGATTTTTGTGGGAGTATAGTCTAGATGTCATGTCGTTGTCTTTCTGTAAGAAAATTTCGCTTTGATATTTTGGCCTCCAAATTTTCTCACCTATTTATCACGACCTTTCGACAATAGATTCTTGGACCTATGGTCCAAGTGTCATGCCTCGATGCTCTCACCGTCGAGACTTGAATTAGTAGAAATTTTTTTGGGATTGTAGGAGGTCTCCTTGGAAGAGAAACTCTAGCCTCCCGATGACAGAACTTTAAAATTCCTTTTTTATCAATCATTTCTCCTCAGCAACTTTAAGGACCTGATGCACTCTTGCATTTCGAGTTTCTTCACTGAAGAAGTTCGAACCTAACGTTGTCGGGTCCAGAAGGACTATTTGATTTGACTAGTAGAGCTGTTTCACTGTACCCATCTTAGGCTGTCAAACCTATTATGAATTGAAACACTCGCTTCTGGTTCTACAACAGGATGTATAATATTCTACTTTAAGAATGGTATTGAGCATCTTTAGACATTTCTCTTTTTTATTCTAAGTTAGCTTGCATCTGAATGAGGAAGCTTTTGCATTGCTACTTCTTCTCAAGACTTTGGCCTCCATATTTATTTTCATTTTTACCAGGACCTTTTTGCGGTGGATTCCTGGACATGTGGTTCAGGTGTCACACCCCGATGCTCACCGTGTAGGAATTGCTTAGAACTATCTTGAGCTCTTACTACCACTGATTGTAGCTTTTGTAGTGGAGCATTTTTGGCTTCTTTGATAATTGATATTTGATACCTCTTCTTCATAAGATATTTTTCCTTAACAACCTTTAGAATTATATGTGCTCAAGTAGATAGAGTTTTATGCTGTTTCTTCAAAAGGTTGAAGTTAACTATTGTTGTTAAGTCCAAAATACCACTTAACATCACCATAGAGCTATTCCTTTTCACCAATCTCAAAATTTTCAAATTTATTGTGTGGGGTAGAAATACTACGGTTGTAAGTTTGTTTGTATGACTTGTAATTCAGATAGCAACTATTGGGCTCGTAATTTAGTGTTTCTTCTCCTTTGCCTTCTACTCAATTTTCTCCGGAAGAGGATGCTTGATCATACCTTCCAAGTGCAAAAAAGTTCAATTGGCAGTAGGGTTGTCACATTCACTAGTCTGAAACTTTACGCTGAAGGTTCTCTTCATGATTGGGGCCTAAAAATGAATCAATCTTTGAAGTACAAAGGCTCTTTTTAAGGAACCTCAGTAGCAGTAGTGGTTATTCCAATTGTCATCCTCCAATGCACAAGTTGGTGTGTACAATATGTAGATGATTCAGGTGGAGGATTATTTGCAGCGGTGATGGATGGGAAGTCTACAATATTAAATTGAATAGTAACTCAACATCCCATATTGAGTACATTGTTAGCCAGATGAATATTGGCTCCACAACCTAGTTGCATGATAAACGGCGTTCTGAAAATCCATCAATCTACAGAACAAACAGATTAGTCATAAAAATATGATTAATTTAAATTTAATTTAATTGATAATTGATTCTAAATATCAATTTTATCATGCTACAATAGCTTAAATTCAACTAGCCAAAGATGAAAAGAGAATCGTATCCCCAGCGAAGTCGTCAAAAATCTGTAGGCTCCAAAATTTTGCCATCGACCTCTTGACAAATATTGAAATAATTGAATTAGAATATTGAAGAGAGTATGATTTAAATGTGTCGGTGTAATTTTTAGAAGGTAGATGAGATAGTAGATAAGACACTTCCCAGAGATTTCACCCTCATTTTGAAGACTTTAGATCGGTTTTAGGTTTCTATAAGCACAAGACCTTATAGTTAATTACCCTCTCTCAATGGAGAGAACTTTCAATTAAGGCTGATCGTTAGATGCAATGCGTAGTATATAAACATGCGAGTTTTAAGAATTTTAGATTTATGAAATTCATCATTTCAGCTTAAACTGGATGGTTGGGGGAATGATGACTTGCCTGATCTACATCTCATGGTTCCGTCATCCCGGGAAGTCGTGGTTCCTAGTATACTTAGTCAGAGGAGGTAGTTGACCCAACTTGATAGAAGGATTTCTCATCATCAACACATATGTTCGTCAAGAAATCCTTGTAGATAGGGTGATATTTATCTAAGAGACAATCTTAAATCTACCTTGTGAGAGAGTTGTTTTTATCAAGTATGATTTACAACTCAAAGGCGAGCCATTGACATCTGAGCTACGGTCATGATTGTAATATAATAGAGCATTACTGGCCAAACCACTCGATCAAAGGACTATGATCATAACTGCTTTATTTATGGAGCCTACTGGCCAAGCCACGCAGTCAGAGGACATGAGCCACGTCCCTACTGGCAAGAGATTGATTAAGAGTACATATAGTAGAACACTTGATTTGACATTGGCTCCTTTGTGAGCTAGAGTTTTCTTAATTTGTCACCCCCGATAAATAATTGTGGAAGATGGATAGATTGAGTTTGATTTAAGTTTTTAATGATATAATTTCATTTAAGAATTTTCAAATTGCTACTTAATTTGATTTGAAAAATTGATTAATTTGAATATGTTTAAGAGCTTTAGATCCTGTCAACTCTGTTTAGCTGTTAATAAAGGATTAGATCTACTATCACCTAACATATTTAGTTTCTCAGATATTTTACTAATTTGAAACTCCTATTATAGGTTTTTAAGTTTTGTTAACCCGGATCCGGTCCTAAGATTAAACCGGGATGCAACCCGCGCAGCATCCTCAGACACTTGAATTTAAGCATTTAGCATAGTGTCGGGGCCAATGCGTGTGAATTTAAGAATTTAGGCAATTTTTATTTCTGAGTTATGAGATTAATTTCAGATATTTATTTAATTCCAACTTGCGCAGTCTTTTCAGATATTAAAATTTGCACTTTAAATCTATATATAGCACATGCATGTTTTATCTTAGATAATTTCACGATTAGTGATTTCATTGATTTTAAAAAAATCATAAGTATAATAAATTTTTTTAAATTTTGATTGAAGGCATGATTTTTTTTATGATTTTGATTTTATATATATCGCTTATATATAAAGTTGCAGTGGTGTGAAAGACATTGTAAATTGATATAATATTTTATTAGATTTTTTCAGATTAATATTTAATTGATTTTAATTTGTAAATTGATATAATATTTTATTAGATTTTTTTCAGATTAATATTTAATTGATTCCAATTTAGCATGCACAGCCTTTTCTGATATTAAAATTTGCGCTTAAAATCTCTATGTTCGAGCACATGTGGGTATTTATAGCTTAGATAATTTCATTCTAATTATGATGTTCAAAATCAATGAAATTACTAATTAGATGAAATTATCTAAGCTATAAATATTTACATATACATAGAGATTTAAGCAAATTTTATCTGAAAGGGTTGTATTAATTAATTAAATATTCAAAATTCTAACAAAATATTATATTAATTTACAAATTGGAATAAATTAAATATTAATCTGAAAAAACTAATAAAATATTATATCAATTTACAATATATTCTTCGTCATCGAATCTGTAACTCTTTATATAAGCAAAACGATCTTAAATCAAAATCTATAAAAATCACAAGACTTCCTTCAATCAAAAGAATTTCATTCTAATTGATTTTCAAAAAAAAAAAATCACTAATTAGGAAAATTATCTAAGCTATAAAACATGCATGTACTGACGTAGATTTTAAGTACAAATTTTAATAAAAAAAGCTGCTAAGTTGAAATTAGATAAAATCGATATCGTCTCGAAATAAAACTACCTAAATTTTTAAATTCACATGCATGGGCCACGATAATATGCTAAATCTTAAATTCAAGTATCTGAGGATGTATGCGTTGCATCATTGTCTTAGACTAAGTTAACAAAATCTAAAATTTATAATAAGAGTTTCACAGAAATATCGATAAAATAATTTGATCCTTTATTAGAGCTAAACAAAGTTGAGAGGATCTAAAATTGTTAAACATATTCAAATTAATCAATTTTAAATAAATTAAGTAGTCTGAGCTTGTAAAATTCTATCATTAAAGTCTTAAATCAAACTCAATCTATCCACCTTCCATAATTATTTATCGGGGGTGACAAATTAAGAATACTCTAGCTCAAAAATGAGCCAATATCAAATCAAGTGTTCTACTATGTTAATCTCAATCGTTCATGACATGACCTGCATTGCGTGGCTTGGCAAGAGCTTCAGATGAAGCGATTCGACCGAGTCTCGATCGTGGTTTGGCCGGTAAGACCATTATATTATGATCATGACCATAGCTCGTATGCTCCCCAATGGCTCTACCCTTTGAGTTATGAATCATAGGGTATACTTGATAGGGCAAACAACCATCTGTCAGCTAAGGTAGACTTAAGACTGTCTCCTTAGATAAATACCACCCCAAGTCTACAAGGATTTCTTGGACGAAGTAACTCATGTGTTGCTGATGAGGATTCTTCTATCAGGATGGGTCGATTACCTTCTTTGAATAAGTAGACTAGGGACCGCAACTGCCCGGGATGATGGAACCATGGGATCTAGATCCGACACATCATCATTCTTCCAACCATCTGGTTTAAGCTGAAATGATGAATTTCATAAATCTAAAATTCTTAAAACTCCACATGCTGTAACTATATGCTACGCATTAAGCGATCTAACGACTAGCCTTAATCGAAAGTTCTCTCTCACTTATTGAGAGGGGTAATTAACTATAGGCTTGCGTCTATAGGAAACTTGAAACCATCTAAAAGTCCTCACAAAATGAGTGAAATCTCTAGATGTATCTTATTTACGACTCATATATCTTAAAAATTATACCAACACATTTAAATCATACTCTCTTCAATATTCCAATTCAATTATTTCAATATTTGTCAAGAGGTGGTGGCGGCTTTAAGACATTAACAAACCAATATAACCAATATCAAAAGTCTAGTTACATGGAACAAAGCTCCAATCAAGTTGAGAAAGGGAGAAACAAGTCTGTACCTTAAATCTCACAAATTCAAGCTCAAGAAGATGAATGAAATCAAATTCTACTCTCACAAAGCTTCTGATATCATACTTAAACAGACCACCAAAGCATTTTCTGAACTGGGCTAAGTTTTTTGGTCGGTGGTGCCATCTCCTCATCATCACCACCACAGACTTCTCTTCCACTCCAAGGCCACCCAATCCTTATCAATATCACATTTTTATTAGATACTGCAATGCAAATGGATTCAATTCTTCTATAATTAGAATCACACTCGACGAAGGAAGGGGTTAGGAATCAAACTTGAGAGGGCTCTCGCATTCCTCTATAAAAAGAGAAACATCCATGGTTGATTACTTTTCTCTCTTCTTTAATAAAGGGAGAAGGGGAAGTGGAGAAATACTGAGATCACAAGGTAGAGATTAGGAAGTCGAGTTTCAAGCTCATCAATGGGGTCTTTAAAAAGGAAAAAGCAGGAGGGGTTTCGAAGAAAATTTTAAAATAAGTATTAAATAATTAATTATTATTATTTTAAGAATGTATAAAAAAAATTTCGGTTTTGGTACAGTCACCCTATAAGTGGGAGACTAGTCAGCCACCTCATCGTTGAGGTGGCTTAGAGCTAGTCCCCCGATAATTGGTTGACTGACTTAGGTAAAGTCAGTCGATCGATTGTCGGGCGACAGGCTACGCCCTAAATATAAATCATGTGCGGCTGTGGTAGACCCTACGCGCTTACAAACTTTCCCTAGCCCGGCGATGACAGTTTCTGCCTCGGCTCCACCTAAGGATTCCAACTCCACCGCAAAGCTTTCGGTCCCGGCTCTACCACGTTGGATTCTCGGCTCTAGGTACTTAAGCTTGGCTCCAACTGGCACGACCCATCCCGCAAGGTATATTTTCGGCTTTCTAGTATTTAATTTTTTTGGGTGGTGTAAACGGAGGAAGTTTTTGCAAGTGATATTCCATTTCCATAGTATTCCATTTCTTAAAGTTATAGGATTGCTTTTGATTACTTGAGTTTCCCTAGTATTTCATTTCCATAGAACTTCAACTGATATTTTTGGTGATTGTGTATGTGGCTCGAATCTAAAGAATGAGTAAGGTCGAAGTTCTTCTATCTCTATTAGGATTTTTGTGGTGCTTTTGATGGGTGATGAGTTAATTTTTAGGATGCATTAGAAATTGGGTTAATTTTTGTGATGCAATAAATTCGATGGCTGAAGAGTTTGAAAAATATTTTAGGATGCGTTATAAATTGAGTAGATAATTTATGAGATTAGTGAAATATCAATTTTGCATTTTTGTGCATTCAACATTATAGGTTGGTTCCTGAGCATATATTAGGATGAGTCAAGAGCTCATTTTTTTCTCTTCTATGTGACAACGATTGTTGATGATTAGTTTATTCTAAGTTATATGGGTGAAAAAATCAAATGTCAAATGTGTGATAATCCAAGCTTAGAAGATTTGAAATAGAAAGAACTTAGATCTCCGTGTTATGACATTGATAACTTTATAGTGGAGCTTACATATCATTTTTTCCCGGGATACATACATCTACGGTTTCGATGATGTGCGATCTTTGGATGAAGCTTCCCGTCGGACATTAATTCTTTATGTGAAGTCAATGATGGACTAGTTGAAATAGATATTGATCTCATGCGATAATTTCCATCCGATTATGCCCATGATTTCACTTTATCAATAGCTACCACAACACTACTACGAGACTTCAGTAAGGTTAGCAATTACCTCAACAGCAGTGTTAGTACCTTCATTTTATGGTTTATCCTATCTTTTATTTTTTAAAAGGATTATGACTTTGTTGACACAGAACACAGCTGCCTGTTGAAGAACAATTACATGAGCAACCTAGTGCATCTAGAGTCTTCGATGGCCAGTGACGCAATGAATAACGAATCAAACAATGCATCTGATGATAGCGATGCTTAAGAAGATTCTTTCCTTAGTAATACTAATTTATGTGACACCAATGTTGGTCATGAGCTTATTCAGAATCATTCAATCTAATTCTTCAAATGGCGATACTATGATGCAATAACGATATATAATAAAACCATAAAAGATTGGGAGATTGTGTTTAATGGTCCATTTGATAGTTCAAGTTTTTCAGATGACATCGAAGTTCTAGTTGAGCTATATGAAGGTATATATTTCTCAAATAAGAAGTAAGAAAGAGCTTTGCAATAGCGGTTGGTCAATACTCGGTAATGTTAGGTTTGTTACCATCACTTGAATCAAAAGAATTTTCTTGTTATATGTGTATAATATAATAATCTAGATTTTGCCAATGGCGCATGCACTATAACAGGAGCAAAAAGTTGGGAGGTGCTTGGAGGATATCAACTTTAAGTGCACCGACACATGCATTAGTACTATCAGTAGTTCTGGACATCGTCAAAGCACTTCTAAGTTTATTAGCTGTTTCATAATGTCAGTTATGCAATTTTAGATAGACTTGAAACCAAGGGAGATCATTGGAAGAATGGAATCAAAATTTAATATTAAAGTGTCTTACATAAAAGCTTGGGATGCGCGGTGTAAGAGTATCAAAGTAATATTTGGCAATTTGGAGGACTCGTATCGCTCTCTTGGCCTATTTATGGATTCATTATGCTCTATTTTGCCTGAAACTGTTTACAAAATTTTATCATCAAATACATACAAGTTTCAAAGATTATTTTGTGCATTTGGACCATCAATATCAGGTTGGGAATTTTATTGTTACGAGCATGGACGGAACATTCCACTTAGGGAAAGTATCAGATGCGTTATTTTGGTATTGATGCCAACAATTGATTATTTTGCTTGCTTTTATTTGTAGTTGAATCGAGAATAATGAGTCTAGCTCACGGTTCATTATGTGCATCTGAGTTGCCTATTTGACAGAAGCGATTTATGTATTATCTCAGATAAGCATGCAAGTTTGGTTTGTAGATGCTGAGATATATTTCCATGGGCTGCACATCGTCATTGCTTAAGACATCTACGGGAAAACTTCAAAAAAAATAGTCTGAGAGAATGTATTAGGATCTTAAGTTTACGTGTAAGAAAATGTACATGTCGACACGGATGACATCAACATATTGGCCGTCACATGATAGACATATAAGAAAATTAAACTTTAGAGTGATGTGTGCAAGTGGTTATTGGTTCATGATGGCGGTAAGCGTTATGGTACTATGATGACCAATTCATCTTAATGTTTTAATGGGATTTTCAAATGGGCATGGAGACTATCAATTCAAGCACTGATCACTGTTGTTTACTACAACATTGTGAGTTTATTTTATAAGAGAGCTAGTATCATGAATTTGAGAGAATCAATTGATGAATTCACATTCTCTCCTAGAATGCAAGCAGTGCTCAGCAGATTCGAGAGTGACGCCAGGCACTACCCACAACTAGTCAATATTAATGTCAATGAAGTGCAAGTGTTTGGCATAAGTTGTCGATCCTTTAGAGTTGATTTCACAGCATTCAATTCATGTGTCCGAACACTAATTTATCACATGTCATGGTCATGTCATTTAGTCCATCCATTGAATCATTTGGCTCAAGGTATTACACTATGGCAATGTATGGGCATACATACTCAGAACTTTCATGTCTCGCTTGATCAAAATAACGGTCGACTTTGAGCGGGACTTTACCCTTGTTGCCACCTTTAACTTAGATAGATAGGCCATGTTCAAGTAGATATAAGAACACGGATGATGAGAGCATGAGCACTCATATATATAATTTTTGCAAATCAGTTGGTCATTATCGGACATCATGCCCATACAATCCTACAAGTAGAAGGTTAGTATATATAGTGTAGCAAAATACCATGTACATAAACTCTATGGATTTTCATGTTTCTTCTATATGTTTGCACAATTTTAATATTCTTGTCTTCTAACATTAACCCATTTTATTTTTTTATTACTGAAGTCTCAGGAGCCTTCCATGACGCTATAAAAGAAGGCCGAGATCGATGCGATCGATCCCGACCTTGAGAGGTCCATCCTATACTTACTACGCGGACATAGGGCGCATCCAGATATGTACTTTACTTTCATGCTCTTTTTGCTAAAATATTTTAATTGATCAACTTGGCTTGATAGTGCTTTTTTATGTTGCAGGATACTATTTTGGAGGCAGCTTCACATCTTCTTATGCATGGGAGTGTCCGTGGTTCATAGCCTCTTCACCTGGGGCTTCATTGTTAGCGGATATACATCAAACTTGACCATCACCTTTTGACAGTGTTAGTTGAGTGGTGGTCTCCCCAGACCAACACTTTTTATTTCATTATAGGAGAGATGACTGTGACATTGCAAGACATTGTAATGATCTTAGGATTGTGCATAGGACCACCTATCATCGGGTCGATCGCACTTGGAGAGGGGAAGCGGTGGCAGAGTTGGCCTGACTGCTGCGATGAGCTACTAGGTGGGCATCCCATTGCAAGCACTGTATATCATGACATGATCGACCCATGAATCCATTCTACATTCCAGATGGAGCAAGCACATGCTTAGACCTGTATGCCGCTTAGGTGGTTACGCTGAACATTTTTTAGGGAGTCCTATACAGACCTCGCAGATAAAGACTTCAGCAGACATTTACGAGTGTATGTGTTATTCATTCTAGGGAGTTTCTTACTTCCAGATACTTCAGGGTCAGAGGTGCACTTGTAGTACCTTCCTTTGTTAGAAGATCTAGATACATTCAACACATTCTCAGTAGGCAGCGCAGTGTTGGCACACCTATACAGGGAGTTGCATAAGTCTACCAGACCAAGGAGGGATAACATGACTGGTTGTATTCAGTTGCTCCAGATCTGATCTTGGGAGCGACATCATGTAGGGAGACCAACATTACATGTCCCTTACTCTAAAGATCTTGATGGGCTGAGCATCGATTTCAAATCAGAAAACTAAACTATTTTTTAATTATTTTAATATACTGAGTTGCAAGTAACTGATTTGCATATAAAAATTAGTTTACTCAGGTGGAACGAATGGTATATGCGATAGATATCATTTGGTAATATCAGAATTTTTTGTGATGAGCTTAATGGACTACTGTTGAGCTAGGTACAACTCTTAAATGTTAAAACATATTTTATCTAAATTTTACCATACAATGTTTGTGTAACAACCACTAAAACATGCAGGTGACTTGGGAGTTGTACGATATTCTGATTAGAACTCGTCTATCTGATATTTGCCTTGCTGGCGAGGTTGTATGGCTAGCATGTGTTCCCCTGATCAGCTAGAAGAGGGTAGAGTGGCACCTTCTTGACAGAGTTCTTTGTCAGTTTGGTCACTTACCATGCATTGATGTCACTCCAATGGATCACAGCTTCAAAAGAGTTGATGGCAGAGGGAAAGCTGATACCGATTGGGTTCAGTGCCATCGACAACACATCGCTATCTGGGAGGCTCACAGAGATCACATTGTCATGGTATATGACACTTATGCTAACCTACAACAAGCCCTCCAACAGTACATGTTATGGTTCAGGTCATGGGTTTCGTTGTACTTGCTTAAGGCACCTATTGATCCACCAATGATATATCTCAGAGCACATGTCGAGCGAGCATATGTTAAGATAATACTACAATCTACAAATTTTCTTAGCTACTCTGTCTACAGATTTTCCTAGTAACATTTTAAACTTATTTCATAAAGGAGTATATCTAAGAGGCATTTTTCAGCCTTTATTTGGACATCCGTGACTCAAACTTTCAATTGGCTATAAGTAAGAGAAGATATGCCACGATCTGAGATTGAGAACTCACATCGACCATCGGCTATTCACCGACTACATAGCCAACAAACATGAGCCCATTTACCTATGCTGATCCATGAGAGCTTTCAGTCTTAGCACCATATGGACGTTGCACCGTCACAAGATTGGATATCTTTAGGAGACTCACAGCCAGAGATGGGGTCAGAAGTTGTAGGCCAGGATCAGGGGCCGCATGATGTCTCCCATCAGCTACGTGATTATCCATTGTACCACTACGACTACACCCGGTGCCGGTGATAACATATGACGCCGTCAGAGCGATAATATACAGAGATCTATTTGTATTGTGTATTTGTGACTGGCTATTTCTATAATTTTGTATTTTTTTTTTGCATTCGTAACTGGGTTTACTTAAGATATGAATGAAATTTTTTTTGTATAATTTGTTTAGTAGTACAACAACTACATGTAAAGTAGTTTAAATTTGATGCTAGCAGCTGGTTGAGTTTAAATGCAAATTGTAGAAAGATATAACTCTTGTAAAATACACATCTCCTTTCTCAAAAAAAAAATAATAATAATAATAGCAGAAAAGTCAACCCCTTATTGGGCGACTCTACTGCAGTGTCGAGATAATCACCGATGTTTTTAATCACCAATTATCTACGACCGACTCAAGAAATTCTATTTGGGCGATGCCACTCTATGTATTCGACTAATCATCTTTATGACGACGTATTTAAACCAAAATTTTTTATGTATTCTTAAAATAATAATAGTTAATTATTTAATACTTATTTAAAAATTCCTCTAGAGATTTCAGATTTTTCAGGCATTTTACTGCTAAATTTGACTTTTTTAAAAATTTTCTTGGATTAACTATAGACGTAACTCCAGTTTAATTGTCAATTTGACAATTTTAATGCTTGTACCTCCTTTGTTTGATTCCTCTAACGTTAACATTGGAAGGTTGTTCAATGGTTAAACGTCACTAACTTGGTCCTGCGTTGCAACTTGCAATATGCATTGTGGAAAATATTAAAATAAGAGTTAGGAATTGCGGGGTAAAGTTTGTATTATTAAGAAAGTTAAATATACTTATTTATCTAACATCTAAAATTTTATATTTATAGATATAACATATTTTTATACATAAAAAATACATTTCATTTTAAAAATCTTATAATAGTATTATTTTAGATATAATATTAAAAAATTAGATGCTATTTATATAAATATATAAGAACTTTATGCTATGTATTTAAATGCCTTATATTATTTCACTATATTGTCGATCTTTAGTAAAAAAGTAAAGTGAAAAATGAAATATTTGAAAATGTATTAGTTCCTTAAAATATAAAAAAATAAAATTATATTTTTATAAATTAGATCTTAATTTAATTGTTCATAATTTACCTTCTAATAATAAGATAATGAATTTTATCAGTGCTATTCATATTATTTCTCATAAGTGATTTTGTCTCAATTAAGTTACTATTCTTAAGATTCATAAGTATTATGCCACTTTATAGAATTTGTGAGGTGAATTTATTCTCTTTAATAAACAAATAAATAAAATCTTATTTCCAATCATGTAATATTTTTGAGTTTGAGTTTTCAAGATTAAAAAAGTTCATAAAAGTGGCATTTTTTCTCTTTTACTACTTGGTGATGATCAAGATTGAACATTTTCTCCATATAAATTATTCTTTTCTCTTCCATTTAGTAGCTTCTTTTTTTTAAAATTTTTTTATTTATATTTTATTTTATATATTTGTTTGTTTTTTTAAATTTTTTCCTACTAAATGCTACTGCTGCAACCATTTAGTAGCTTATTAGTCGATGCTATAAGAAAGAGGTAGATGACTTGCTTCATAACAATATCAAATTACTTATGTCATTATTAATAATTATGAGGTATGTATATAATAAGACTAATATTTGGCTATAACAACAACAAGCCTTAATCCCACGGCTACTTGAATCATTCTTCTCCATTGTGTCCTATTAAGTGTCAAATTTTCATTTAATTCTAATAAATAAAGGCTATTTTTATACATCATAATCAAGTCTTTTTAGGTCTATCTCTACCTTTCTTAACATAAGATGAATCTCGAAGGATCGACGTTTTCTATGACCAAATCTTCTAAGTCGTCTCTCTCTAATCTTATCTGCCATAATATTTGGTATAACAACAACAACAACAACAACAACAACAACAACAAGCCTTAATACCACTAGGTGGGGTCGGCTACATGAATTTTCTTCCTATTATGTGTCAAATTCTCATTTAATTCAAGTATACTAAGATCATTGTTTATACATCTTAACCAAGTCTTTTTAGGTCTACCTCTACCTTTCTTAACATAAGGTAAATCTAATGCATCTACTCTTCTAATTGTCTGACGTGGACTTTATGTGGCCAAACCATCTAAGGCGACTCTCCCTAATCTTATCTACCACTGGAGCTACTCCAACTTTTTCCCGAACATACTCATTTTGCATTCTATCTATAAGAGTAAAGCCACTCATCCACCTGAGCATCCTCATCTCTATAACACTTAATTTAGTCTTATGCTTCTCTTTTATTGGCCAACATTCTGCACCATAAGTCATTGCAGGTCTTACCACCATCTTATAAAATTTTCCTTAAGTTTAAGTGGAATTTTTCTATCACATAATAGGTCGATGCATTCCTCCACTTCAACCATCCAACTTGAATTCTACTAATAACATCTCCATCTATTTCACCATCATTTTGAACAATAGAACCTAAATATCTCAATCGCCACTCTTATTAATGACTTGATCACCTAAAGTCACAACACACTAAAACTTCTACAACTAAAATTACACTCCATATATTCGCTTAGATCTACTTAAATGAAAACCTTTAGACTCTAAAGTTGACCTCCATAATTCAAGTTTCTGTTGGACTCCCTCTAGTCTTATCAACAAGAAGAATGTCATCAACAAAAAGCATACACCAAGGTACATCTTCTTGTAAATGCCTCGTAAGAACATCCATAACTAAAGTAAAAAAGATAAGGGCTTAATGTTGATCCTTGATGTAATCCAACTAAAATAGGAAAATATTTTGTCAATCCTCCTTGTGTTTGGACACAAGTAATTCTAGTATACATATCCTTAATGACTTGAATATAACCAATATTAACTCCTTTTTGTTCTAGAACTCTCCAAAGAACATCTCTTGAGACTTTATCATAAGCTTTCTCTAAATCAATATTTGGTATAACTTTGAAGAAAAATGTGATTTTAAAATGAATATTTAAAATGATTATTAAAAGAAACATAAGAAAAATGTGATTGGAATATAGTGTGGATAGCACAAACAATAAATTTTGGGTCTTTTTTTAAATTTGATGTTTTGTTTTCCAAATCATTGTAATATTTTAGTTTGGTTGTAAAGTTTTTTATTATGTTAAAAAATTTATGATAAAAATGGAATTTTCCAAAAAAAAAAAAAAAATTTTATAATGAAACATATTTTGAGATGATAAGTATAAAAAGTCATTTTTCAATATTTAAAAAAAAAATCTATAAAAAGTTGTATCATAGTTCTAATATTTTAAGAAATATATATTTTTATCACAAAAATTTTATAACTATTTTTATGATTATGTTTTTATGAGCGAATGATGAGCCTTAAGGGCAACTAATATTTAGAAATTGGTCAGTTAGTGCACTTGAACACATATCTTTATAATAGAATACAAAGGCCCCCAACCATCACAAACTAAAGTGCCATTTTTATAATTAGTTGCACTTTCAAATAAACATTTACAAAAAGATAAGTGATTTATTATTATCACAATAGATAAGACCTATAAAGAAATTTAAAATGTAAATACAAGATATATAGAACACAATGTTTGGTCATATTTAATAGATGCTTTGTTGTATTTTCTTTTAATAATTTGGCATTTAAAGTAGATATCCATTAAGGCTCTCTCTCTCTCTCTCTCTCTCTCTCCATATACATAATAATTGATAATGTGTAGCACACGTTTTATATCTCTTACACGTGTGTAGCTCACCTCATATATTCCTTAGCCTAAAAATAAGATGACAACAAAGCATTTTTTTTTCAACAATAAGCTCCTTAAAAATGAGTTAAAAACTAGAAAGTGAAGAAGTACTATGCAGATCCCCTCTTCATCTATCAAATTTGCCTCATTTAGATAATGAAATTCACTTCCATCTCCCTTCTAAGTATTTTAATTGTATATGATTTATCAAAATTCTCAGTAAAACGTTCATTTCTTTCACCATGAAATTTCTCTTTTACTTTAATCTTTGAAATTTAGCACTTCTCATGAACAAATATATGATAAAAAAGTCTTTTTTATTCATGAGTGTGTTAATTTAAAATACTTGAGAAAAATAATAAAACTCATAGAACAAAAGCAAATAGGCCCATGATATGTTTAAATTTCATGTTACACAAAAGATTAAAAGAAGAAAATAAAATGACAATTGGCCCAAGATGCATTTGATTGCCACAATTCTATATGGATACATAATTGGCTATTCAATATTGTTTGTATATGTGCTTCTAATAATTTTAATGTATATGAATGGAAGAGATGCTAAAGCTCATATTTCTTGCCTTAATCTCTTAAATGGTAGTTTTCATATATGATTTTCCTAGAAAGAATTTGTTTGTTAGGCCCTCTTCTTTCAATATAACTTCTCTTTTTAATTTCTAATGCTATGTTTGAATATTGCTACTTTCTCTTTTGAGCAATCTATAACTTAATGGATGAACAATGATGTACAAACTATTAATTTAGTAATGTAATATTTATTATGTTGCATGAAGAATAATCATAATTATTTTTATATAAATAAAAAAATAATTCAATAAATAGGTTACCTATGATGATAATGTTAAGAAATATCCTCCATGTGCAATATAAATATTTTATTATTTTATTTTATGCAACTCAAATGTATATATATTAATTTTCTAAGATGATGTAGAAGAAAAAATTTATCAATTTAAAAAGTAGTGTCACTTTTCCATCAAACTTGCTATTGATAATTAGATATATGGGACATCTAGGTGCTTATATGGTTAATTTTTTGTGACTACAAACAATTATTTACTTATACTTCTAAAACAATTCATAGCATAAATGATGGAAAACAAAATTAAAAATTGTGTATAGTTATTCAAAAAAGTAGTAGTTATGAGGCGTAAATATGATAAAACTATAATATTTGGCTATAATAATAACAATAACAACAACAAGTCTTAATCTCACGGCTACCTGAATCCTTCTTCTCCATTGTGTCCTATTAAGTGTCAAATTCTCATTTAATTCTAATAAAAAATGCCAATTTTTTATACATCATAATCAAGTCTTCTTAGGTCACCTTTCTTAACATAAGATGAATCTAATACATCTACTCTCATGATTGGATCATCAAATGACTGACGTTTTGTATGACCAAATCATCTAAGGCGCCTCTCTCTAATCGTATCTATCATAATATAGGCAATTTTTTTAAAATAAGTATCATTAGAATGCCAATTAGCTAATTAAGTATGGTTAAAAAGAAATTTCAGTGTGGTCGCCACCATCGGCGATCGCTACACGCTTGAACGACGCGGACGTGGAAGGTCACATTGGTTGAGCCGCCCACCTAGTTATGATCGCTTGCCCACTAAGTGGGCCGTCATACATATTATTAGAGCACGGGGCTTCGCCAGCTTCAAGACCCCTCAACTGCTTTCCTCCCGTAGAGCTCACCCACCCTTCATTTCCATCCGAGCATGGTCCTCTCCCTCTCGAACTTCTCGGTCGCGAGCTCAACCGCTGATCGCTGCCTTGTCCGTAATCGAAAGGAACTTCCTTTTTTTCCCGACAGCCGCTTTCATGCCGTTTGACGACTTCCCTCTCCCATCTAGCAGTCGTTGGAAGTCAACATTAGCTTTCAGCGATGATTTCGGCGGCTCCATTTCGTTCGAGGAAAATTCTTTGGCAGATTCTATATTTTTTTGCGCATTTTCCCGTCGTTCTTCGTAAACACACGGTAAATCAACTTTTTTTATCAATTTATAAATTAATAGAGTACATGTGCTAGGGGTTACAGTTGTATGGTTAGACTTTTGTTTGAGATTTGATTTGTAGGTTTGTGTTGGCATTGTGGTTTAGGTGTTAAGTAGCCAAGGGTATTATTATTTAGGGTGTCGATTAATATAAATTTCTGATTATTTATATAGCTTATTTTGCAAGAATGAATATAGAATTTATTTCACTGATTCTTTTCTATAGACTAACCGATGAGCAAATTCACCAAGTTATGTGGGAGCAGAATCGAGCCAAAGAGTACTTATCGGATTGGACTTGGCTTGGATAAATTATAAGTTGTTCGTGTTCGATTCGAGTTTGAGACGAGCTTCGCATGGATGTTCAAGCTTGGTTTGCTTAATTTTATCTATGTTCAAGCTTGAATTGTACTTGGCTTGTTTGAAATAAGTGAACAATTATATAATCAAGTTAATGAATAAGCTTTAAATGAGTTCTAAAATTTTCTCTAATTTTTTTGGTTGGATTACTTCCTTAAATCTCATATAATGAATCATGATATAAGTTCTCCACATAATATAAAATCTAGATTCTTAAAAATAAATAAATCATGAAAAATTCTATAAAGTTTGACTAAAACATACATAAAATCAAGAGCTATTTAAAATTTTATGATGATATAAATTTATAAAAGAAGATGACACAAGTTATTTTAAAATATAAGCACATTATCGATTATTATTTAAAATAAATGTGACATTTAAAACTAAGACAATGCCTTTTATAAAAAAAAAGGCACACAATCGGCCTTTAAAAAATATAAAAATAGATAATTAAATTTGTGTAACATACCTTATTGTTGCTCTCAAATTACAACAATTTCTCTCTAAAACAAGACACCTGTAACAAAAAAAATATTAATAAATAACTGAATTTGAAGAAAAAAAACTCAAAAATAAAAGAGTGCATACCTGAATATAAAGCATTATATATAGAACAAGCTTCTATCAACCTCTCCAAATAGAAAAGTGCTTCAAATTCATAAGAGATGAAAATATATCTATTTTTCTCAAAAAATGGTTAACACCGAAAATACCTATTCATAATGATTAAAAAACATCATTCTATTCAAAACTTAAAACATACATAAAATCAAGATTATTTAAAATTTTATGATGATATAAATTTAAAAAAGATGACACATACAAATATTTTAAAATATAACACTATCGATTATTGTTTAAAATAAATGTAACTTTAAAAAAAAAACTAAGACACACCTTTTATAAAAAAAAGGCAAACAATCGGCCTTTAAAAAATATAAAAATAGATAATTAAATTTATGTAACATACCTTATTATCATTCCCAAATTACAATAATTTCTCTAAAAAGACACAACAAAAAAAAATTAAAAATAACTTAATTTGAAGAAAAAACTCAAAAATAAAAGAGTGCATACCGGATATAAAGCATTATATATGGAACAAAGCTATCAACCTCCAAATAGAAAAGTGCTTCAAATTCATAAGAGAGTGAAAATATATTGCTATTTTTCTCAAAAAAAATGGTTAACACTGAAAACACCTATTAATAATGATTAAAAAAATATTCATTGTTCTATTCAAAACTTGACTAAAACATACATAAAAATCAAGAGCTATTTAAAATTTTATGATGCATATAAATTTATAAAGATAAACAAATACTATTTTAAAATATAAGACACTATCGATTATTGTTTAAAATAAATATGATTTTAAAAAAAAACTAAGAAGAATAATACTTTTTATTAAAAAAAAGGCATAATAATCCTTTAAAAAATATATAAAATAGATAATTAAATTTGTGTAACATATCTTATTGTTGCCCCAAATTACAAGAATTTCTCTAAAACAAGACACCAGAACAAAAAAAAAAAATTAATAAATAACTTAATTTGAAGAAAAAAGACTCAAAATAAAAGAGTGCATACCCTGATATAAAGCATTATATATGGAACAAGCTTCTATCAACCTCTCCAAATAGAAAAGTGCTTCAAATTCATAAGAGAGTGAAAATATATTGCTATTTTCTCAAAAAAATGGTTAACACTGAAAACACCTATTCATAACGATTCAAAAAATATTCATTGTTCTATTCAAAACTTGATAAGAGTTATTCCGAAAAATATACAATCATTCATATATTTAGTGGATTAATAACATGATTCTATTCTTTACATTGAATGGTTGCAACAAAAATTTTATAATATCACCTTCTAAGACTCCTTAAGAAAGATTAATGACTTTGATGTCTTCTTTATCCTGTTAAATAAAACAGAATTAATATAACTCTTTTACTATAAATATATTATTAATTTAAAAATAAAAATGAACAACATACCATTGATTTTTTCTTAATCCCATAATAATTTCTAAACCAATCACTTCCACACATAAAAACTTGAACAGTGCTTGTACCCAAGGATGAGTGATATGTATCTATAACTCGGCTGCCAGCACTAAAAGTGGATTCTGATGCAATAATAGTAATAGGTATTGATAGCATATCACAAGCCATTTTAGATAGTATTAGAAATTTTAATCTGTTTGCTTTCCACCACTCTAAAGCATCAAATTGGTAATGGTCATTACTCTTATTAGGAATATGAACACCATCTTCTAAGTAAACATCAAGTTCAGATTTTACATTCTCATCATCACTCTAAGAATAATTTTCAAAGATTTCTCTTCTAGTCTCAAAAGACTTGCCTCTTAAAGTGAAACGAGTGTTGACTAACAACTTCTTCATTCAAGTTGTATTTCTATGATATTTGAAGCATTTATCATTATGCAATAATGAGTGACTCACGAATGGTTGTAACATGCTTAGTGCTTCATTTAGAGAATAAATTTTAGAAAATGCAAAGTTAACTAACTTCATCTTATTTCTATCAAGTATCAAGAATAGAAATTAGCAAGTTACATTCTGATCATATATATATATATATATATATATATATATATATATATATATATATATATATATATATATATACAAACAAGTTATAATCCAAATTAAAATAAACCCAATCTAGAAGAATATCAAAGACCAAATAGCTCACATCAACTAAGTTGTAAATGAAGCAAAAAAGATATAATCATTGCCTTTAAAAAAATCTATCTTTCAGTTGCACTACAAGTGGCCTTCCAATGAAAGATAGACATTAAATTTAATAAAATGGGAGGGATCCATAACTCTTTTCTATATCACTTCCATCAATGTCTCCATAACTCTTTTCTATAACAAATAATCAAATTGAAATCCTCAAATAATATTTTTGACATAAGTCAAACACAAAATATCCAAGAATATTTGAGTTAACAAATACATGAGAACAACTACCAATAGGCAACAAAATAATAAATCAAAATCAAAGAAACCGAGAATGCGTAACAAGGCTTACATCATAATATTATGACACTAGATAATCAAGTTGGTATTACTAATATTCCTTGGTGCATTATAAAATAAAGAAGGGCTATGAAGCTAATCACTCATAAAAGCGCAAAAAAAGAAAGTGAAATAGTAGTTAAAAATGAAACCCCCTCCAACTATAGCAAGTGGCTATATTATTATATAAAATGACTATTATGATAGAGTTCCTCGATGGATATTTAAAGATCACCAAATCATAATATTGTCAGCACTCAAGACTGAAGAACCTTCCTAAGCCTAGAATCAATCAATGCATAAGAACTCTATTATCAACGACAAGCATATCAACAAGTGAGAGACAAGATACAAGTGTATCGTGTGATAGAGCATTAGCTAAAGTAGACAAAAGTAATGAACTTGATTACTCAATCTTAGCACAAAATTATTTAATGCCATACCTAAGATGACCAAAGATTCAGAACCTGAGAGAGAGACAGCAACTAACCGGAAGAAGTCGAGAGGAAAAGACAAGAAAAAGAGGCGAAGTCGAAGAAGAAGATAGACGATCGGTTCAAACCGGTTTCCTCAATTTATCTTGTGAATCGGAAATTGATAAGAAGATGAGAGAATGCCTGAGTCGAAGAGAAGACGAGTGAATTCTTATGGAAGTCGATGCCAAAGCCAAGTTAGGGCTTGATGCTTCCAGGGACAAACCGATGAGCTTAGGAGTAAGGCGGCGTTTGAAATCTGCGAAATGTGAAATCAGAAATCGAGCCTCGACGCAGGGCTTAACAGACTTCGTTTCGAATTTGGATGAACCAACGGGCAACGGGTAGGAGAGGCATATGATATAAATATATAATTAATACAAATATAATTAATATTATAGTTACCCATTTCATCATTTATAAATTAAATAAAATAATTTGTTAACTTTAATTAAATATTTAAATAATTAATATGAGTTTCTTTTATTTTTTGTGTATTTATCTTTTAATTTATAAACTATAATATTAATTATATTTTTTAAAATTTAATTAAATATATCATATATTTGTATAGATTATACTAGTAAATTTAGTAAATTATAATATTTTTATTAAATATATAATTAAAATATTATAAGTTATATTTACTTATATTTTAAATATATAAATTATTATCAAATTTAATATCAATTAATTAAATATAAAGCAGTATGTTCATGAACATAAACAAGAAATGATCGTATTCGTATTGATTCATTTAACATCCGAAGTTTTCAAAAGCATTCAGCTTGTTTGTTTATTAATGTGAACATGAAGCGAATTAATGAGAGTTGAGTAGTTCAAGCTAGTTCATTTACTACCTGTGGGAGGTCGAATCGTCAGGTTAAGGTTCGTCACGAACTTAGGTGAAGCAGTTATGAGTACCTTGCACATTGATTCAGAGCATCATACAATCACTCTTATAGGTCGTTATCTGGTGGGTAACGGATTTATAGCGTTTGTAATATCTGACGATGACATTTGTGAAGTAACATTGGACGAAGCTTCCCGTCAGATGTTAGTGTTGTATGTCGAAGTGGAGGATGTTAATGTTGCATCCACATCAGTTGATCTGACAATAAGGTCGGATATACCACGGCACACCGGATTTCATCGCACATTCCTCAGGGGCTTTGAGAGTTGATTCCGGTAACATCTTATCAATCTTTCCACGCTTGTTGTAATAATTAGTATGATTGGTTATCGTCCAACTTATGAGTTTGTGGCGACGATGATGTTGTTTATGTTGAGGAACCATATGCCTCGCGGTATTAAGAAGAGTATCAGACTATGAGCAGTGGTTCATGTGGTGAGTCTGAGCAGGATATTAGTGATGATGACTGCTCACTCGGGGTAGAAGCCACTATGCCTGGGAGTCTAAACAACCATGATCTTCTAAGAAATCACTCACCCTTGAATATTGACAGTGAGAGTCAGATGTTGTCCACAAATGAGTATGTCCGGATGTGCCAGACTACGAGAGAGTGGGACAACGATATTTACTTCGAAGATCCTTACTGTCCTAACAGACGATACTGAAATCCCGTGACTTTGTCGAAAGTATGTGCTTTGCAAATAAACGAAGTTTTCAATTTGTTATTGTTGGGTGGTGCGTAATAAAGAATGTTCAATTCCAAATAGTTACTTCTAACCAGAAGAACTACACGATTATTTGCGTACAATGTGATAGTCCTACTAGTCTATGTAAGTGGCTTTTGCATTGTAGCAGCAGCCGATGCTTAGGGGGTGCTTGGAGAATATCAAGAGTTAGTGAAAATCATAGATGTATTAATGCAGTAAGTGCAGCGGGTCATCGACAGTGTAGCTATAAATTCATAGCTTACTTCATTATACCTGTGATCAGACATCAGATAGATCTGAAACCCAGGGAGATTATAGGTAGGATGGAATCAAAATTCATTGTTAAAGTTTCGTACATGAAGGCTTGGGATGCGAGGCGTAAGACAATAAAAGCAATATTTGGCAGCTGGGAAGAGTCTTACAGGACTCTCAGTCTTTTTATGGAACCAGTTTGTAGTTCCTTACACAGTACGATTATCTGAGCCAGCAGCAGGTGCTTCTAGAGACATTTTTGGGCATTTGGTCCTTCAATCATGGGATGGAGTACCTGCCGACCTATACTGAGCTTAGATGGTACTTTTTTGTTAGGCAAGTATCGTGGTACATTATTAACTACTGTTGGAATCGATGAAAATAATGGATTATTTCCACTAGCCTTGTGTGTGGAGTCAGAATTGATGGTTTCTGCAATGCCCATGATATGTTGTCGTTGTCTATGAGATGCAATCTTTGCATAATTCGATAAACATCTTTGGTATTACATGGATGTAGAAGTTTTCCATGGGCACTCAGACACTACGATCTCTGCGTGAAAATTTTAAGAAGGTAATATGCAGATTGGGGATTGCTAATGTTAAATTTCTATACCAAAAGATGTATATGGCAGGAAATACTGATGATTTCTGATAGTTCAATCGCTTAATGTTTGATATTAAAAATGTAAAAGAAGAAGCTCACAACTGGCTTGTAGAGCGTGACTCTATAAATGGGCACTTGTGCACGATGGTGGAATGTGTTATGGGACAATGACGACTAATGCATCCGAGTGTTTCAATGGTGTCCTCAAACGCTGGTTTACCGATTGTGCTCTTATCACTATCTACTACAACTTAGTAGCTTTGTTTATGAAAAGACTACACGCCACCACAAAGAGGATGCCAACTTCTCTATTTTTACCCAAAAGGTATCCACAATGTTGCAGCATACGGAAAGAGAGGCTAGACATTTTCCTGAACCTGTGAACATCAACCCACGTGAGATGCAAGTTTTTGACAGATCTAGTCGATCATTCAGAGTTGATTTGTTAGATAATGGCCTATGTGATTGCAGTTGTAATAAAATGATCATATATCATTGGTCATGTCCACATGTGATTGTTGCACTGGGGTTTAGATGGTTGAACCACCTGACCTGCGTGTCACGACTACACAACCTAGTCGACATACATAAATGCCATACACCTTGACCATTCTCGAAAGTGGCCATCTCTCAAGCTACGATTAGAGTAGCCAGTACCAATTTGCGATGGTCGCACCATGTACAAATAGATTCAAAAACACAATGGATGAAAATATATCTAGCAGTAGCAGATCCTGTAGTCTATGCAAAACATCAGGTCACTACAGGTCGTCCTGCCCTCACAATAGTAATAGTCGACGGTATGTTATCCCTTGTCGTTATTGGTATTAGAGGTTACACACAGGATGTTACTCATTTCTCTTTTACGTTCTAGTGCTCTAGTTTTTCTGTTTAATTAAAACTACTGTTTTTCATTTCATTATATAAAATTGTCTGATACTCTATTTGCGCTTATTTTTGATTGATTTGCATATTTTCTGATGATGGCGTGAGGAGCACCACCCGCCAGTTAGAAGTCGACGACGTAGGCCTGCTAGGGAGGCCAGGCCACCGTTGGAGCAAACACCTGCTGAGGTTCATCCTAGCATAGCATCCCTACACGGGCGGCATCGAGCCACTCACCCCGATACTGTAAGTAATATTTAATTTATTTTTTTAACTTACATCTGCTTTCCTTTTATTTTGGTTAATGACATTTTTTTTTTCAAAGCACCGTGCTTGAGGCTGCGTCACACTTGCTTATGATGAAGGAATGACCTATCACGTGTAGACGATTCATCCGTGGGCTAGAGCAGGTGGGCCTACACTGTGTTAGCCAGCTTCACTTCATCTACCTAGATCATCATTTGTTGACTGCCTTGGTTGAGAGATGGTCTTCGCAGACTAATACCTTCCACCTTGCTGTCGATGAGATGACTGTTACACGTGACGAAGCGATGATCCGAGACTGAAGTTGATGCCACCTATCATAGGCCCAATTGTAAGTCTATAAGTATTCATCAATTCAATATTTACGTAAGTGCTACATACTATTTTTTGTGAGCATATCGGAGACTTCGGACATCTTTCAAATACTTCTGGCGATGATGAGCACCACTTATGGGATGATCGATAGACAGCCGCTGCAGAGACCTATGAGTGTACACACATATTAGACGGTATCAGTGAGGGTATCGCACACCATGACTGGAGCGTTGGGCCATCTACTTATGCGAATCCAAGTCCATCTATGTATATTGATCCAGGTCCTTCTACCTATCGCCTACAGTCACCACCTATCTTCCAATGAGACATCCGCGCATCGCCTAAGATCTTGCACAGGTCACCATCACGATCGCATCCCCTACCCAGCAGACACCTAGCGATTACGCAGCGCCAGAGGCATTAAATGTTTAGAGTAGTGTAGTGCTTTGTACTACGCTTTTTATCTATTTTATTCATTGATCATTTATGCTTATTGACTCTCACTTAGTTGAATGTACTTGTTCAAATTGGGATGCAAATACTCAGATCATGTTATTATATTTCATATGCACATTCTTTGAACCACTTGAATCAAACTAAACTGGTGTTCTACTCAACTCTTTCGCCAACTGTTTTGTATAGTATGGCATTCAAACGGTTTAGCTTACAAACTTGTAATAAAATAAATTTGTTTTAGAGTTCGTCACTATACAAATGAATCAAGGTGTAAATTAAGTAAGAAAGGTAATAAATGACTCTCTTACAAAAAGGCACAATATTAAAGATTAACTTAACTTCACAAGCTAAATCAATCAATATACTAATCTGTGAAGTCACTAACACATAAATCTAAATATAGAAGATACATGTGTGCTTACTAATATTTATGTTAAAATCATATAATAATTATTAGAAGTAATGCAAATCAAAATTATAAAGATACTTTGCACAATAAGAATTATTTTTGACTTAATATCATACTTATATCCCAAGCTTTGTAAATCAAAGATACTTAGTTAAAAAAAATATAAGTTAGCTGCTGCTCCTGACAATAATCCACTATGATAACGCTTCAGACTGCCAATCTCCACTAAGTGACGGCCATTTCAACGCGACGCACCACGCCAGATCATCGAAGGCTAGCCGATTAGGATCAGACTATTTTAAATTTTTTTAACCATATTTAATTACCTAATTAGCATTCTAATGATACTTATTTTAAAAAAAAATTGCCCATAATATATGGTATAACTATGAATAAAATGTGATTTTAAAATGAATACTTAGTCTGATCATTAAAACCAAAAAAAAAATTAAACATAAGAAAAACGTGATTGGAATATAGTGTGGATAGCACAAGCAAGAAATTTAGGGTCGTTTTTAAATTTGACGTTTTGCTTTCCAAATCATTGTAATATTTTAGTTTGGTTGTAAAACTTTTTTATTCTTTTAAAAATTTTATGATAAAAATGGACTTTTTCGGAAAAAAAACTTTTTATAACGAAATATATTATGAGATGATAGGTATATGTTATGTATATAAACGTGTTAATCTCTCTCTCTCTCTCTCTCTTTTACATAATAATTGATAATGTGTAGCACAAGTTTTATATCTCTTACACATGTGATTGATCATATGTTTGAATATTAAGGTTGTTTGGTTAGAATGGAAAGTAAAGTAAAGTAAATGTGGGAGTTTAAATTTTTTTGTATTTTGTACGATGTAAAATAAAATTTGTGATGAATGATTCAAATTCATAAAAGGATTTCAGATTAAATTGCCAAATACGGCCAAATACCTACTATATAAAGATATAGCCGTATCGACCCGCCCGGGCCACATCGCATCTTCGCCTCGCCATGATCGCCGCGCCGCCCATCACCACCATGCCACTGCTGACCGCTGCCATCGCTTCACATTTCTTGCTGGCTATATTCTTCATCACATCGCCACCAGACCGCTCACCGCCACTCAAAACCTTCAATATACATTAAATTATATTTATTTTACCAAATAAAAATAAAATAAATTTATGTATTTATAGAATTTTCAACCAAACAACTTACATTAATTTAAATACACTGCATTCTTTTTATATTGTATTCATTTTATACTATATTTTTTTTTTTAGCCAACCAAATATATATAAAGATAACATCTAATTTTTAATATAGATAATAATATCACTATCAAGTATTTTTCAATTTTTTTTAATTTTAAATTTATCTTAACTAACAAGTCAAGTCATATATAAATTATATATATTGCCATGCTCATTAGGCCCACATTAGTGGATTTTGTATAATTTTGAAGATTTATTTATTTCTTTTTGGTTTTTGATAACATGTGGTTGACTGGTAATATAAATATCACATCATTGAAGGCGGTCACAGCTAAAATACAAGATGCATTTCCTTCAAAGTAAGAAAAAAAAAATCCTAGAATAAAAAAAGGGCATGAACATAAATTTCATATAATTTCTATATATTTTTATATCTAACACTTATATATTAATATTTATATAAATAACATCTAAATCTTTAATATCATATAAAATATCACTATCTCTAACTTTTTTAAATGAAATACACCTTTTCATATATAGAAAAGAATATTGAATGTAAATATCAAATTTTAGGTATTAGATATGTATATGGAGAAGAATTATGTGATATATTTGTAAATCTTCTTAATAAAAATCTATCATTTTCTGTATTAATAAATTTAGGCATGTTATTTTGAGCTTTCTTTGATGCTTTAAATAGACAAAAATTTTAGTTGAGGAATATAAAATTAGAATTATCTTAAGTGAAGATTAATCAAGTAATTATAAGAATATTAATTGTTTTCAATAAACTATTAATTATGAATAAATTTGAGAAGTTTATAGCTCTAAATTGACAAAATATTGTGTAACTTAAGATTGAATCTGGTCTAATTATTAAGAATTAGCTTAAACTTAGCCCTCAATATTGAGCTATCGCGCTCATGAGACTCACGAAGTTGATTATATTTCATGTTTATATGAAGAGGAGCCATAAGAAGATTGTCAAATATTGAGAATCAAATTTTGGTGATTTTAATGTCATAGGAGGTTTGATAGGTATTCAATGTTGCCAAATTTTGGTGATTTTAATATTATTAAAATTGTCACTATGAAACAACTATTTTAACTATAAATTTGAAATATTTGGAGTTCATCTGATCTTATAATTTTAAAGTTTTGACTTTGATTTGATTCATCCCTTTTAAGTGCTTTAAGATTCAAAATTTTAATTTAAAATTGTGTGTAATGAGATAAAAACGTGCTACCTCAAATCAAAGAAAAATTTTTACATCAAGATATGTTTGAAGAATTTATTTATGCGGAAAGAAATTCACCTTAATGATGATATTATTTCTCTAAAATCACAAGTTCAAATCACTTAATGAGTACTTTCAATGAGTTGAGTGAATGATTCACGTACTAGGCGATTTGCACTCACAAATACTTTCCTAGAGCTATGTGATCACTATCTTTGAGCTAACCGATTGTCTTAGTTAGTGAGATAAGTGCTCCCCTAAAATTCCAAATCTTCGATGGCTAATGTTGCCCAATCTTTGATGACCAATTACAATCACCTAATCTCTTACACTCGAATATAATCACATAATCATTGTTGTTCAACTATAATTGTCTGACCTCCATAAACTACTATTATGGCCCAATTACAATTGTCCAATCACTGTCACCCAATTGTAGATGCATAACACTCATTGTGTAACTATGAGTGCCAACCCCAATTTATTGACTATAGTTACCCATCTTCTAACGACAAACTATAATCATCACCAATCCTCTAACAATTGACTATGGTCACCATTCCTTACCGCTAATTATAGAATCCCATCCTTTGATAAACAACTATTGCAACTTAACCTCCATCACCCAATTATAGTCGCCTGACCCTAATCACCAAATTGAAATTGCAGGCTACCTTCATTAGAGCAGAATTGCCTAACTATAGTTTTATGAACCTCCATCAAAAGACTACCTTCTCTTCCCTGCAGTCTTCCAAGTACTCACATTCACTTATGATCTTCTAACCACCATCATTGGATTACGATTGTTCAATCATGATAACTAACTATATGTAGATTAACTATTATCACGTAGCTACACTAATAATTGATAAATTTTTATTCATTACTACTACCAATATTGATATATGTCATTAATTATATGACAATTAATATGTATGTCATTGCTTAATAAGACTGATGTGTGTTCTTCAATACATGTTATCATTTATAAGGTTGATGCAAACCATCAACATTAAGGCTAGCACTTGCTAACTCAATCTAGTCGCCCATCAAGCAAGGCTTACTTATTTTAATTGATCTTATTTTTTGCTTATATGAAGTGGTGTCATAGGAAAGGGTGAATCTTCATTAGCCCAAGCTGAGCAATTGATTTTTTATAGCTTGATTGGTATTTTAGTGTGTATATATATATATATATATATATATATATATATATATATATATTATAATATGATATGAATAATAATAATCTTTTAAAAATATATTTTATCACAATAAATTGACAACTATTTTACAAATAAATGCAATCATCACAAACAATTTTTTACAAGAGCATAAATGATTTGTAATTATCACAATATATAAGGCCTATAAATAATTTTAAAATGTATATATTATACATATAAGACTTAATATATGGTCATATTTAATAGATGCTTTGCTGCATTATTTTATGGATTTGGTTTGTGGTTTCC